>CM077669.1:124417484-125114984 GCA_039707655.1 Elymus sibiricus | reverse complement strand
CCCGCCGTTACACTGTGGGCCCCCCCTCACCTCTTTGCCGTCTGCTGGCAGACGGCAAAGAAGTGGCCCGTGTGACCTGGCAAGTGCAGTACCAAGTGGGGCCCACTTTGTTCCTTGCCGTCTGCTGGCAGACGGCAAAGAACTCTTTCCCGTCTGCCAGCAGACGGCAAAGAAGTGCAGATGGCAAAGAGCCTCTTTGCCATCAGCATGTTCTTTGCCGTCTGCTTTATAAAAGCAGACGGCAAATATCCTCTTTGCCATCTGCCAGCAGACGGCAAAGAGCTGGCAGATGGCAAAGTCCCTGATTCCAGTAGTGTATGGAGTACCAGAGATATCTCAGAAGACTCGTTTTCTGTTCTAAATTGGTTTAAGTTATTTCGAGGCTCTCACTTCAAGCCATCGTTTCAATGGTGTTTTCTTTTGAGTGGGCCCGTAACCCAGAGGTTCTTCTCCGAGATCTTTCCTATCTTTCTCTAATATTTTCTGGATATTTTCTCAAATTGTTTTCAATGGTGAAGAATGGATTCCATTAGTCATATTCCTTCTCCAAGATCGCTTCAAAATATTTCATCATTGGCTCAACCTTTTCTTTATTCATTGTTCTGTAGTGTCTCAACGATTTTGGTGTTGTTTTCTTGTCATCATGCTCAGCTTGGAAGACCGAGGAGAGTTTCTCACAAATCTTATCCGTTCTCATGAAAAATCATGGTTCAGGCTGGATGTCATCATCTTAAAAAAATCGATTGCGAGAAATTCTTTCATTTTCGTTTATCGGGAGATCCATCATGTTAGTAGATTTCTTCGTTCTCAGCTTGTATCTCTCGTTCTCTAATTCTACCAAATTGGTGTCTCTTCATCTGTTTGAGGTTTTTCCTCCTTTGTTCTCAATTCTTACCAGTGGCTCTTTCAAAATTTTCTCTTAGTTGGATCGTGGTCTCTTCGTTCTCATGTATCCCAATTCATTTAGAGTATCCTCATTCGTTTCATAATTCTTACTAATGTTTCGTTGAAGATTTCTCCAAGTTTATGCCATCTCTCTTCAGTTCTTTCAAATGAGAATAAATAGTATGCCAAATCCATTGTTTTTCATCAATTCAACTTGATGAAGGATAAGCATTACAAAAAATCTTGTTCTTCTTTCATTAAGGTAATTTAAATCCTTCTTCCAATGTTGTTCATGATATCAAATCCTTGGTTTCAAGTTGTTCATATTTTGTTTTCCAGAGTACCAAGTTTTCTCAAGTATCTTGTCAAGAAGCTTCATTTCTTTGTTACCAAAGGTGTTTGAAGAAAATTGCAAGGCTTCAATCTTATTCTTTCTTCTTGCGTTCATCCTCTTCCTAGAGATTCTTCATGGTGGTTCGTTGGTAGTTCATTCATTTTCGAAGTGTTCTCAAGATTTCTTTCTCAAAGTAAGATCCGCTAAGTTGTACTCTGAAATAAACATGATGTTGAACACATATTTTATTTGAGGAGTTCAAGTATTCTTTTTCTTGCATTCCAAAGCGCAGATGATTTCTCCATTATCTTTTGAGATGGTGTTATAGCATTCATGAAGAATGAGATATTTAAACCCATCTTTTCTTCCTTGGAGCTATCTTGGATTAAATTTCACCTAAATCTTTTCCTAAGGGTTGTTGCTATTATGGTGCTTGTCAATGATCCAAGTATTCTTTCAACCTCTCAGAGAAAGAAGTTTTCATCTCTTTGTTCATCTCAACCAACCAATTGTTTCCATTAGTGGCAGATTTTCACCTCATAATTTTGAGACGTTTTTCATAAGCCTGCAACAAGCTTATTCTTTTCGTTGTTGATTTTCCAACAACCCCGTTCCATCCTTCTTGTATGGAAGCTTTTCAAATTCAGTTGTGGTAGAAGTTATCATTTTCTTCTCTGTTCTTTTCTTTCCAACAATCTAGCATCTATTCTTTTGTTCCGAAGGCATTGTGATGTTGCTCTCTTCGACACATCATCTTGTTTTGTCAAGAAGATCATGTTGTTTTTCTCACTTATCCATTTAACCGGAGTGTTGTGTCCTCTTTTCAAGTTCTTTTCATCTTACCAAGTTTTGTTTCTCCTTTTAACCGGAGTGCTACCAAAATTCTTTCTTTCTCGTTCCGTGTCTATGTCGTTTCAGCCGTAATGGTTTCAAATTCTTGATTGTTCCTTGTGCCATTCTACATCTCTTTACAACCTCCAAGTTTCTTTGGTTTCACTCAATTGTGAAAGAAGCAACTTAGTTTTACCTCTTCCAGTTTCTATTCCTCTTCTCATTATAAGATCTCGGATCGAGATCTCTTGTAAGTGGGGGAGAGTTGTAACAGCCCGAGACTGATGCTCCAGATGCCTTCCATGTATTTCGAGTTTCGCCATGTGTTTTATTTGTTCGTTGCATTCATCATCGCAACATTCGCATTGCATTGGCACTCCTTTACCATCATTTTTCAAAAACTTGCATCCGTTCATAGTTGCTGGTTCTCCCCGTTCTCACCGTTCATTGTTTCGAGACAAAACACACTTGCACGCGCCCGCAACCTTGTCCAAAACTTCCTCGAACCCAAAACGCCCGTCCATGACCAGTGGGTCCGGTTCTGACCCAAAATACCCCAAACATCTATGGTTTATTATTTGGACTCCCCTAACATATGTATCTCGATCGTCTGATCTAATCTGAGGGTCCAAACAAACTCCATTTTGTTATATATATACAAACCACCTACTAGTGAAAACCCTAAAATCTAGGGAGTTGTCCCATCCCAGCCGCCGCCACTCCAAAATTCCCCTCGGGATCCAGCCCGACCAACCTTAGCGCCGCCACCCACTTTCCTTGAATTCCTGGCCGTCCAACCCGCAGCCCACCTTAGCCAGCCTGTCTCCAAGCCAGCCCGATGGCCATTTGGTGTGCATCACTCCCCTGTCCAGCGTTCAGAGGGCGATTTTCTATCTTGCGCCACCTCTGTGCAGCCCGGCAGAACCAGATTCAGCCCGCGTAGTATTTTTTCCCTGTGTTGCGAATTTTCTATTTGTACTGAAACTGCACTTGTACAGAATGGGGAAAATGGAGGGGATGAGGGGGGAACCATTTCTCAGGGATGCACTTGTCCTAAATGTGGGCTAAGTTATGAAAGTACCCCCATAAGTTTTGACCATGGGACGTCGAGGCGGCACTTTCGTCAAAGGGATAGAAGGGAGATTTTGCTTGTCGGGGCGGCACGACTAATTTCGGAGGAGGAGGAGGGAGGTTTCGTGCGTGTTGAAATTTTTGGATAACAAGGTGCGGGTTCAAGAGACAAGATTTTTCGTAGCACAAGAGAGAGATAGCTTGAAATTTCGGGATAACAAGGTGCAACTTCTAATTTCGGGAGAACAAGCGTAACGTGAACGGTACCAAATCAATTCGCACTTCTCTCAACCAAAAAAATCAATTCATTTTTTTTAATCCACTTCTATGCCGATTTCAAATAATAGCGCATTTCAAGCTCTAGCTTGATCGATGCACGTCATCGATATCTCAAATTCACATAAATGTGACCTTGTTATTATATAGTATGCCATGTTCAAAACCACATCGCTCATATCACCATTATATTAATGCATTCAAGGGTTACAAAAACCATGATCTCTTATTCAAATATATGATTCCACTTTTATAATGAATTATGAACTTTGTTAGTCTTTTATACCCGCACACTCGTCTTCTCGTTATTGCTAGCACTAACTTTCTCTTGTGCATGCACACAACCTCATCGCCCCCACCCCGCCCCACCCTCCTCCTCGTCATTCTCTCCATCGCGCACATATGTTTTCTTTTTAGATCATTCTCCCACGACCTCTATAGGTATCCCTAGCCCCTTCTTTCTGACACACACAGATCGATATACCTATCTTGCTAGGCCTGCTTACCACATACACACACTTTCCTCTTCCCCTCTCACCGTCCATGCCCCATATCTCTCACTGTCCCCCTGTCTCGCACATGCTCCCACACACATGCATGCTCTTGCCCCTCTTTTCATCGATCTCACACTCACACACTCCTCCCTCCCTATATCTAGTACGCATCTCGCACCACCTCCTAGATGTTGCCTTCTCTCTATATCCGTGTCTCCGAGCCTTATTTGCCTCTTACGCATGCATGTGCACTGATCAATCTCCCTCAATATACATAGTTAGGTAGACTATCCCTCTTTTTCCCCACACACCAATCGATTTACCTCTCTAGTCATGTCTCTCCCTCTCTCCCATACACATCGATCGATCTACCTACCCAGTTAGGTCTGCCTACCACAGAATATCGCCCCCTCACCATCCATGCATGCCTCCCGCCATGTCTCTCAGACGCACGCAATAGCGCACACGCGCGCACACACACACACACACACGCGCGCGCCATCTCTCAGTGATATTGCAGTTGTACCATTCATTTGTCTAGTAGACCTCTCCCACCATCTCTCAGAAGCAACTCCACCCCCACCCCCAATCTGGCACTATCTGTCTACCTCTTGACCTTATTCCTCTCTTAAATGTGTATGGGCATCGATCGATCTCCCTGAGTACATGGCTAGGTCCGTCCCACCTCTCCACAAACACCGGTTGATCTTCCTCTGTAGTTAGCCCTCTCTCTCTCTCTCTCTCTCTCTCTCTCTCTCTCTCTTTCCCACACACACCAATAGATCGAACACTCTAGTAAGTTCTCCCTGCCACACACAAACTGCCCCTCTCCCCTCTCACCTTACAGTATGCCACTGGTCATATACCTCTAACATGCGCGCACACAATTTAGATGGCTCTCTTCATCGATGTCTCTCACATAAACTTCATCATTCTCTTCGTTTCTATCAATATCTCGCATCGTTGATCCCTCCCCTCTCTTCGAGTGGATCCCCCCTCTCTATATGTTGTATCGAGGCCTCTATTTCACACACATTGCATATGTTTAATTTTTTTCTTTTTAAGATATCATTGACATTATTCCCTGTTTATCTCTCATGCACACAAATACACTCACGAAATCAACCACAAAAAAACACTGACAAATCTCTAGTGATTTCTCGTGCACACACCATGTCTCTCTAGGTCAATGTATCTCTCGCACATACACCCACGTAGGTGGGGTACGTGCACTAAGAGAAAAGGTCCATGCACCTACACATGTACTCTTTGCCCCCTTCCCAACCACACATGCCCGAATACACGGCGGATCGCATTTCTATACGAAAACATGTAGCCCACGTGATAATTTGGTGCCTGTAGTAGTTGTTCACTCAATGGTGGGTCGGGAACCACGCGTGAACGAATCAAATTACAACTTGATGCGATGGCACGTTATATTTCAATAAAGTTTTATTCTTCAATATCACGTACACAATATAAAATGATTTCTATCGAGAGATAAATGAAAACCGCTCCACTATCATAGGTAGGATCCTCAATGCCTGCTTGCTGGGGTTTGTCTATTCAAACTCTCTCACACAAGACGGCGGTGGCCACTCTCTCTCTCTCTCTCTCTCTCTCTCTCTCTCTCTCCTCACCGGTGGTCACGGATCCGGCTTGATCCAGTCCGCCGGAGGAACGGGAGGATGTGCCGCATTGATGCGGTCACCGTTGTCGAGGCAGGAAACTCGCTGTTGACGCATCCGGATCTGCAGTACCCGACGTTCCCTCTGACCAAGCTTCAGCGCGGTAGGTCCTTTGCCCCTTGGTCGCCGCCGTAGTATGGGAAGACCCTGTCCCCGCCGCCCTCCTAGCCACATCCCGACGACCCTCAGGTACAACTTCCTCTGGAACCGTCCTTGCTCCACTGCCCACGCCCCTGCATGTAGGAAATCCTGCATGTCAATCCTTCTCTACTTATTTGCCTAAAACATTGGTCGGTTGACGTCCTTTTCATTTTGTGATATACTCCTCAAACCGTTTTAGAGAAGCCACTGTGCTCCTATATTTCTAGTAAGGATGATGCTTTTTCTATGGGCGCATGTGTCATCAACTTGGCCAGTAATTGTTTCCTTTCTACCTCTTTGTGTAGACATGGATATCCATTTCACCTCGTTGCTATTGCGACCTTTTGGTGAACTGCACAAAGCACTTTTTTCTTAAGAGTGTTTTGTGCAGTTCTACTAAAATGTCACATGGGTAACGTTTCTACATTTTGGTGGGACTGCACAAAGGGAGATTGGAGTTCCTACCCTCCTCATCCAACTCAGAGCCTAAACTTCTCCAACAAGTAGTTAGGGCATATACAAGGGAGGCGCTAACGACAAGCGCCAGGGTCAGGATCGTGGTCGTTTTCCCCTAATCCTGTCCAAATCCCGAAATTTGATTAACATCGATGCCACAAGTGTCATCGAGCGCTAGCCGAGTTGACCGTTCATTTTCCTGTGTGTAGCACTCGTGCTCTAGCTTTGACCGTTACATGCATGGACCCCAAGCCGAGGCGCTAGGGATTTTTTTTCTATTACTGATCAAGCGCCCGATTAGGCGCCTTGCGATGGAGATACTCTTAGTTTTAAGAGATATTGCAAAGGTGACCGGCTTCTATTTGTGTGTTTATGTTTCATCCACGGTGCAACTATTATTGTAAGCACACTTACTTAATATCTTTTTGAAAAGATATGCTCGGCTCTATTTTAGTGGAACTGCACCAAAATAGCGGAATGTTCCATCGATCCAACCACACCTGTCTTTGCCAACATGTCTTATTGATTTTGACGGAGCTGGGTCAAACTAGCTTCCAAGCAACGGAGATCGTGCCCAGGAAATGAAAGCATGCCTACGGACAACATCTATCAATTTTTATTTAATTATTTGTAAACCTTCTTACAACTTTGTCTTCATTTGCGATGTAATTATTGTCTCTGGTCTGCGAATCATTGAGATGCATTAGCATGGATATTAGTTTCCTTTGTATTTGATGGAATGTTGTAACGAGACAACCTTCAGACAGGCAAGACACATGAAACAAAAGATGAAAGCTTCATAGAATTATACAATTTCATCTCGCTCAAAAATTATGTGTACATATATATATATATATATATATATATATATTATGTAAACAATTATTGAAAGCTTGATAGCATTGCCACAAGCCATTCTACTTTCTTTCGCCAACATGTGGGCCAGCCAGCATCCGGGTCCATGTGCCATGCGCCAAAATAGAGTGCACAACCGCATGGGAGACTCATCTCAGTTGTTGCACCGCAGTAATAATGACTAATGAGCAGTCTAATCAGAAAGCCCCACCTTTCTCAAAGTAAGTTGCTCGGACGAAGCAACCATCAATTCACTCTTCTTTTAATCCGCTTCTACCTCTTTTTATTTAAGAACACCACCACGCGCGAAGATTGGACGGTAGCAGCAAAGAATCAAGTGTATAGGGATCGTTCCATAAAATAAATATAGACGGATGTTGGCACGTTGCATGTAGAATAAGATGCATGCATGGAAACTATTAGTATTGTCTCTAAGAATCAAATGTGGTGTGAGACTCAAAGCACTTTGACTCTATTAGACTCAAAGTGAGTCTAATATAATTGAAATCTGAAACTTTTGGGATGAGACCTTTAAACCGGAAAGGAAGGATCTACTGTATTAGGACGGCTCACGGGATTAGTAGAAAGCAAAGCGACTTCTTAGCCGGGATTTGCATCGATCTATGAAGGTGCAAAACAAAGTGTTACTACACTATACAAGTTCATAACGAGAAACTGGACCCCCTCACGACATGCCTGTCTCATTTGGCCTGTTAGTCAACGCGCTTCCTTGTGGCATATCAATGACATGTGAGAGCGAGTTTGAGCAAACCGACCACGATTGACGGCAAAATGGCCAACCTGCCACTCCTTGAGAGAGACGAGGAGCGAGAGCACATACGGGCTAGGTGTCGCATAGAGGCCAAGAAATGTGGTGATAGTATGAGATGGGTCATGTATGATAGTATGTCATTGGGTTGTCGTGTTTCGCACTGCTCCAGACTAAATGTGGAGAAGATTTGTTTAACACAGATTAAAATAAAATAAGAGTGTAGACGTTTCACTGTGCGGTTCCTAGCTCCTTCTCGATTGGCTGAACTCGTTCTTCTTCCTTTCTCCGACACGTGGGACATTCAGCATCCAGGTCTACGTGTCATGCAAGTAATTGGAGATAAGTACAAGTGAGACTCAACAACGGTCACACACACACATAGGTGGAGTACGTGCACGGGATGCAGTAATAATGACTAATGAACAGTCAAATCAGACATGCCCACCTTTCCCATAGTAAGTTGCTCAGATGAAGAAACCATCATTTCAATCTTCATTGAATCCGCTCCTTTTATTCAAGAACACCACTACACACAAAGATTGGGTGGTAGCAGCAAATCATCAAGTGTATATGGGGTGGTTCCAAAAAACAATATTCCCTCCTTCCGGTTTATGGGCCTCAGTTCCAAAATCTAAACGCCTAAACCAACCAATGAACTACTATAGGGTGAGTGTTTACTATCATGTGTTAATTCAATGCATGCAATACAATGACAGCGTATGAATTGGATGGTATGCTTTGTGTAACTTGCATGTCATATAATAATCTCTAACATGCGTTCATACTTTGCCTCGAAAGACGCATTAGGCCCTATTTATATGAGTAGATGGAGTAGTACATGCATTGCGTAGAGAACTGTGGCTTTGCCATAAATACTATGTCATCTCTATATGATCATGCAAACCAATATGATGATGAACACGCAAGTCATGTGACGAAACGGTGGAAGTTGCATGGCAATATATCTCGGAATGGCTATGGAAATGCTATGATAGGTAGGTATTGTGTCTGTTTTGAGGAAGATATAAGGAGGCTTATGTGTGATAGAGAGTATCATACCACGGGGTTTGGATGCACTAGTGAAGTTTGCACCGACTCTCAAGGTGAGAAAGGGCAATGCATGGTACCGAAGAGGCTAGCAAATCGCGGAAAGGTGAGAGTGCGTATAATCCATGGACTCACATTACTCATAAAGAACTCACATACTTATTGTAAACCCTATTAGCTCTCACGAAGCAAAGTACTACCGCATGCCCCTACGGAGGAGGTTGGGATAACTTAACCATCGCGCGCCCCCGATTCAAACAACACGATAGGATTTCATTTCATACGTAAAAATGCTCGCACTTCATCACCATGCCATGACTAATATTTAGATGAGAAGTTGATAACAAGCTTTAATACCAATATTTCTACTAACCAATGATCATGAATCTATATCCTTTCATATTACTACATCAATATAATCACCATACGTCTCTTATTTGATGAGCTACATGAAAGTTTTTATTATATCCCCCTTGAATACCTATCCTTTTTGGGCTAGTCTTATAACACGTGCAAATTTCCATTCCTATTTCTTAGACTGTAAAAAAGATTTAAGTGAAGCATGAGAGAGCAACTATTTCTATAAAATATAACCACCGCTATGCTCTAAAAGATATAAGTGAAGCACTAGAGCAACTGCCTAGCTCAAAAGATATAAGTGAAGCACATAGAGTATTCTAACAAACTATGATGATAATGTGTCTCTCTCAAAAGGTGTGTCCATCAAACAATGATTGTGGCAAACTAAAAGGAAAACAAACTATAATACACGATGCACCAAGCAAAAAATCATACCATGTGATGAATAAAAATGTAGCTCCAAATGACAAACCGATAGATTGTAGACGAAAGAGGGGATGACATCCGGGGCATCCCCAAGATTAGACACTTGGGTATTCATTGAATATTAACTTGGGGTGCCTTGGGCATCCCCGAGATTAAGGGCTTGCTGCTCCTTATTCCTTCATCCATCGTCGTCTCACCCAAAACTTGAAAACTTTAGCACACAAAACTCAATAGAAACCTCGTGAGATCCATTAGTATAATAGACATATAATAAACTTTAGGTACTATTGTAAATAGGTTCATATTTAATTATTGCATAATAGGTACTATATTCTAACTTCTCCATGACTTATACCCCCCGATATAATCCATAGCATCATTAAAGCAAGCAAACTATGCAAGCAAAAACATAATCTGTCTAAAACAGAGCAGTCTATAATGATCTGTACTAAAACCATACTTCTGTAACTCAAAAATTTCAGAAACATTAGGAAAACCTGGTAAATTTTATAGTAATACTATGTAAAAACTTCAGATAAAAAAGATGCTCCAGTAAAATCAGAGAAATTAAATACTGGGCGCAAAAGTTTCTGTTTTTGCCCTGAATCGATTCAACTATCATCCAAGTCATCCCAAAGGCTTTCCTTGGAACAAACGCTAATTCAAACATAAAAACAGAATCATTATAGTAGCAATAATCATTTCATCACACCAAAACAGGAAGTAAAAACAAAAAATTGAGATAACTATTGGGTTGCCTCCCAACAAGCGATATTGTTTTATGCCCCTAGCTAGGCATAATGCATTATTTCAAGTATTTTCTTCCTTCATATCGAACTCCTTAATTATACAACCATGCTTCCTACGAGGGTTGGCATATGTGTTCTTAATAATTACACTCCTAGGAACAAATTGGGGAAAGGGGTTTTAGCGATAGGTTCCTTTATTATATCAATGACGTTGGGGTGCACACTAATCATCTTAAGATCTTCATTCCCTTTACTATATGTGGCACTATTATTCGTTGGAACATACATAACCTTAGAATTCCTATTATGAGGAGTGCTTTCAATAGTTTTAACAGAATAGAAAACGGAACCCAAATTATTAATTTCTTCCAACTTATAAATTCTAGACGGACTTTGTCCTACTCTTTCATTAATCATTGGTTCTTTATCTTTTATCATCTTTAGAATAATTCCTCCTTTTGAACCAAATTGAGTAACTTGATCATGGACCTTTTTGTCTAAATTTTCAATATGCTCAATGGTAGGCATCTTATTCTCAATAGCTTAACCAAATTGAGTAACATACGCATAACATGTTCAAGGTCAATGTTGTTTCATTAATAATGATAGGTGGTGATCCCACTAAATTTCCCATAGCATTGGAAGCATCAATGGGGTGACTACTCAAGAAATTCCCTTCGGTAATTGTATGTAGCACAAATTTATAACAAATAGTAACACCCGCATAAAAATTGCAAAGAAAAATGATACTGGATTGCCTATGGGTTGGTATATTTTGAGCATCGCAAATCCTATACCATGTATCTTTTAAACTTTATCCTCCCCTTTATTTAAAATTAAGCACTTCATTTTCCAGAGTACAAGAAATAAGAGAAGAACTAGCCATAATGGCAAGGCAAGCAAGCGGGCAAACAAAAATATTTTTTGATTCTTTTTTAAAAAAGTGGAGGGAGATGAAAAAGAGAGGCAAAGGCAAATCAAAAGCCAAATAAAAAGTAGAACAAGTGGATGATAGTTTAAATGTATAAACATGGTGAGAATTTGATGATGTCTCCCCGACAACGGTGCCAGAAAATCTTTCTCCTACTTGCGAGCTGCGTTGGGATTTTCCACGAAGAGGAAGGGTGAAGAAATATTGTAGCGAATAAGTTTTTTACTCACTAGTAACCAAGGTTATCGAACCAATAGGAGAACCACACAAATTCTCATCGTCAGCACCTACACACACAAAAGCAAACACTTGCACCCAACGCGGGCCAGATGGTTGTCAATCCTTCTGAACTCATTACTTGCAAGGATTAATTATGATAGTGATAGATATATAAAAAGTAAAGTAAAAAGAATGTAAATAAATTGCATCAAGTTATTTTTGGTTTTTAGAAATATGATTAAGCAGACCCGGGGGCCATAGTTTTCGCTAGAGGCTTCTCTCTCGAACATGTAGCTTAGAGTGGGTAGACAAATTATTGTTGGTCAATTGATAGAAAAGGGCATAGTATTGATGTTATTCATGGCAATGATCATGTATATAGGCATCACGTCTGTGACAAGTAGACCGAAACGATTCTGCATCTAGTACTATTACTCCACTTCGAGAGCGCTTCTATGCCTGCTTCTCAAGGTATTTAGTTCATGACAAACAAAGTAATTCTTTAAGCAAGATTAATGTAGACAAACTAAACCCGATCAATATGAATAAACCCTATCATTCTATCCTTAATGGCAACAAATACAAATATGTGTCTTGTCCCCTTCTATCACTGGGATATAGAGCATCGTAAGATTGAACCCACTACAAAGCACCTCTCCTGCTGAAGATAAATCAATCTAGTTGGACAAACCAAATGGATAGATCGGAGATAAATACAAAGCTATAACAATCATGCATAATAAAGTTCAGAAAAGACTCAATTACTTTCAATGAATAATCTATCATAAACCCACAATTCAACAGATCCCAACAATCACACCGCAAAAGATTACATCGGATAGAACTCCAAGCAAATTGAGGAGAACATGGTATTGAAGATCAAAGAGAGAGAAGAAGCCATCTAGCTACTAGATATGGACCCGTAGTTCAGTGGTGAACTACTCACCCATCATCATGGAGGAAGCAAGGTTCATGTAGATTGCCTTCGTGATCGGTTCCCCCTCTGACAGAGTACCAGAAAAGGCCTCCAGATGGGATCGCAGAAGAACAGAGGCTTACGACGGCGGAAAAACTGTTCCGGGTGTCTCTCTGTTGGTTTGGGAATATATGGGAATTTATTGAGGTGGAATTAGGTCAAATGGAGTTGCGTGGGAGTCACAAGCTTAGGGGCGCGCCTGTGAGCTCGTGGCTCTCCCATTGATCTTCTGGCCTCCTCTCGAACCTTCTAGGGTCCCTTTTGGTCCTAAAAAAATCACAGTAAAGTTTCATCGTGTTTGGACTTCATTTGGTATTTATTTTTCTGAAAAATAAAAAATTCGATAAAAATAGGAACTGGCACTAGGCGCTGGGTTAACAGGTTAGTCACAAAAAATTATATAAAATAGCGTATAAATGCATATAAAGTATCCAAGATTGATAATATAATAGCATTTGGCAATCAACAAATATAGATATTGTGTTTACGTATCACTGACCGATCCATTTGATTGTGACTACGGAAAATAGTGTTGGAGTCAGATGTTGTTGCCCTTTTCAATCAGGGTTTTATCTAAACCTGACGAACAACGAACCCTCGTGCTTTTGTACCGTTTTTGTTGGAAATATGCCCTAGAGGCAATAATAAATTGGTTATTATCATATTTCCTTATTAATGATAATCGTTTATTATCCATGCTATAATTGTATTGATTGGAAACTCATATACATGTGTGGATACATAGACAACACCGTGTCCCTAGTGAGCCTCTACTAGACTAGCTCGTTGATCAAAGATGGTTAAGGTTTCCTAACCATAGACATGAGTTGTTATTTGATAATGGGGTCACATCATTAGGAGAATGATGTGATAGACAAGACCCAACCGTCAACATAGCATTTGATCGTATTAGTTTATTGCTACTGCTTTCTTCATGTCAAGTAGTTGTTCTTATGACCATGAGATCATGCAACTCCCTTGTCGGCGTTCTGGGATTGGGGGTACCCAAACCTGCCTGCCTGCGACCCAGCGCGTGGCCCACCACGAAGGCCTAGTACGGCCCTGCAACGAGCCACCCAAGTCAAGGCCCTCGCGAGAGCCCCCGCCTCGCGAGGAGGACAATGCCAAGACCTCCGGAGGAGTGGCACCCCTTCAGGCCATCTCTCGAGGAGCGGAGATTCCTATGCAAGCATCCGGCCTCATGAGACCGAGATGATGTGGGTTCTGACGGCTTAGCCAGGCGGGCGCCAGCGGGCGCGGAGGGAGGACCGTTTCCTCTTTGGTGCTAAGGAAATAGGGACGTACGCAGGTTTCCAAGGAACCCCCCAAAGGTTTCCTTCCCGGTGCAAGAGGACCGAGACCACGAGCTCGGTAGGACGGATGTCATCGTCGAGCCCACCGCTACATCACGCCCAAAAGCTTTGCAGGCAAAGACCACCTTTAGTCAGGATAGGATGTACCTCTTGTCCCCTTTCAAATTTGGCCGTTGTGGGATCCCTTCCTGCCGGTGCAACGAGGGAAGAGGACCGTGACCCCTATAAATAGGGACAAGCTCCCATCGTAGAGGACGGGTCGGATCGGGTCAAGTTCACACCACCAAGAGCCCTCGCGAGGCCACCTAACCACTGTACTAGTTCATCCACAGCCTCCTCGTGAGGCCAATCCACCACAAAGCAGGAGTAGGGTTTGACACCGAAAGGTGGCCCGAACCTACTTCCTCGCTAAAACTTACTCGACGCAGTTAGGCCGTAGGGTGACAAGTTGGGACTCCAAGCCGGTTGAGATCTTCGCACACGCCCCAGTGTTAGAACCTTGTTGGGTTTTGCGGAGCCTCGATTCCGATATTTTTCGCGCCAAGTAGCGGCGTGTCGAAATCTTCCTCCGGTTCCACCCCGTCTCAGCTCCGTCGCTCCCATGGCCGACGCCCGCCAAGTTCGTGCCGAGAACCGGGCTGCTCGCGTCACCAACGCTGCCACTAGTCCGGCTGCCCAGGGGCAGCATGACTTGTCGCTGTCACCCTCCGTGCAGTGCGACGGCTACACCGCCACTCCATCCCATGTTCCTGCCATGGCGTCATCCTCCCACTCCCGCCGTGAACCGGCGAACGCACCAATCGCGCTGCTCATGGCGCGCGAACTGCTATGTTACCACCCCGACGATGGCGACTCCGAAGACTGGCTTAGGTGCGTCGCTGAGCTCGCCGACGCTGCTAGTGAAGCCCTGGAGCCTACCCGCTTGCTCCGCCCCCCACCCTTCTGGGCGGGAGACGTTGCTCACGGCGCGCCACCTCCTCCTTCCCCGCGAATGGCTGATCGCAAGCCCATGTGCGAAGCACGATGCCACACACCACCGCGTGGGGCGCTGGCCCGCGCACGGAACGAGACGGGTGGCCAGATGAGGCCCCAGCCGCGAGACGGCGCCCGTGCGCTCCCCCCGAAGTTCAACCCGGCGAACAGGTGCGCTAAAGCAGAGGTAGGCCACCCCTCCCTTCGCACTCTCCCGGGGGCGGACCACAAGGACAGGAAGGCCGAGGCCAAGGAAGCAAAACGCAAGTGCCCCACAGTGCTGGCGGCGGCGCCCAAGGCGAAGCGCAGTCGTGGCCCGGAAGAACTCCCCAGGGGCAGCCGACCGTTTTGCGTCTTCCACTACACCAAGACCCATGACACCGGCAACTGCCTGGAGCTTAGGGAGCTCCGCGACGAGCGCTTCGGCCGCCACCCCGAGCGCGGCAACCACGACAGCGACCATGGGGAAGGCCGCAGCGTGATCCGTTGGGACAACCAAGACTCATGACGGGACTGGCAAGGCGAGCATCACGAGGATTGCCTGCGCGGCGGGCCTCGCGGCGAACCTCAGCGTGATCATCCTCGGGAGGTCCGCCCTCAGGGCAGGGCCAGCCTCCCTCCGCTACCACCACCGCCAAGGAAGAACGATAGCAGACAGGATGATTGGGATGGGGGCTTCCAAGAACCCCGCACGATCCCTTGCGCCCTGAGCAGCGCGCGGGCCCCAACCTCCAACCATGCCTTCACGCAGCTCCAGCCCGAGCGACGCCTGGGGGCTGTAGCCCATGCCACTGGCGCCGCAAGCCCTGCGCCTACTGCTGGGGCGCCTTCCATCTCCGCATAGGAGGGAGCGCCCGACACCCCCCTCAGGACAGGCTCGGGGGCTCCCGCCTGGAGAGCTCCTGACCTGACCGGCACGACGGAGGAGGAGCTCGGGCACCGCCGGGAAGCATGCTTCGGTGCGCGGTCCCGCAAGCAAGGAGCAAGGCGCGAGGCGCCAGGAGCGCGAGAGTCCGATGCTCATGAGGGCGACGAGCAGCGAAGGACACAAGATGCGTGTGCCCCAAGAGGCGCCGGGGCGCTACGGGTCCTCAAGGCATAAGGGAGCCGGCCGAACCCCCCGCACGCGGCCGTCAGGTGACTCCTAGGGTTGTTCCTGTTAGACAATTCTCTGTATTTTGTATTGCCCCCAAGCAGGTGTCTTTTAAATACATAACGAATCTAACTAACCCCCCCCCCCCCTACTCGAGATGGTATTGTTTGTCTAAACCTCAGGCTATGGGGCGCCGCCGCTGCCAGGGGCTGGTGTGCCCCCCACGATCGCCCCGCGATGGTTCCGCATGGGGGCTGGGCACGACGTCTGCGTAGGACTTGTCCTCGCAGGGAATCGTCAAAAAATCTAAGCACCCGGGCTCTGACCCACGGGCTGTCCACCCATGCGGATCATCTACCTTAGTGCCCCGCCCCCTCAGTGAACCATTGCGGGCGGAGGAATGGAAGGCGGCTTGGATCTCGACGCCGCAGGACAGGCGGCATGCCGCCTTTCACAACAGATCTCTAGCAGACGTGCCCTTACGGACACGCGGGGCGTGTCACGTCGCTCATGTTTGGGCCATAGGGGCACGCAACCGGCGAACAACAGATCTCCAGCAGACGTGCCCTTACAGACACGCGGGGCGTGCCACGGCGCTCATGTTTGGGCCGCAGGGGCACGCAACCGGCGAACAACAGATCTCCAGCAGACGTGCCCATACGGACACGCGGGGCGTGCCACGGGGCTCATGTTTGGGCCGTAGGGGCAAGCAACCGCACTCCTGTGGCCGCGTGGAGTACGATGGCGCTCATACATGGGCCGCAGGAGTGGAATGCCGGCTTGCGCGCCCCCGCACCGAAATGTGCGGGAGCATCTGATGACCGGGTTAGGAGCTCCTGAGCCTTGTGCCTGGGGTATCCACCCAATTATCGCCGCCGTGACACTCTGATGTAATAATGAGTTAGGGGCTGTACATGCCCCATACCCCCCAAAGTGGAAGCCCACGACGAGCCGCGTCGTGGCCGCAGAGCGAAGGGCTCCTGCCCACGCCCAAGTGGAGGACCCCACGCTCCGTGCTGGGGAGAAGACAAAACGCGTACGGGGGTCGCTCCCCTGGTCTAATATAGTGTCCGTGCCCGGGTCCGTCCCGACGACACTGGAAGTTCAGGAACCAAGTTCCGGCTCGAGGGCATATCGCTCGCATGATACCCGGCCAGGGTCTTGAGGCCCACCCTTCTCGCGTAATGCCCAAAAGCAGGCGGGGACGCCCAAATGCAGGCGGGCGTGCGCTTAACATTTGGAACAGGATAATTTCCTTGCAGGACCTTCATTTAGAGGCCTCGTGGAGCAGGCCTAGCTGGCAACGCACTCCCTGGTGTGGCTCACCTAAGTACCCAATACGGACCCCCCCAAGGCGCCACGCCTTAGGAGGCCTCGCGACACCGACGTTCGAGCGTGAAAGGCACAACCCCTCATGATGCACTCGCAGGACCAGCGCGGATGCTACGGGAAAGGAAAGGAAATGCAGAAGGAGGAGAATCGGGCTCTCACAATGCCGCCCCAGAGAGCCCGAAGCAGGCGCCACCCAGGCTTCACGAGCAAGGCCATCGCGAGGGTATCAGCCTCGTGAGGATCAAGCGAGCAACCATCCTTGAAGGCTGCACGGCGCTCCCGGAGGCCCCCACTGAGGAAAGTCCAAGGTGAGACAACAGCCCCACGAGGCGAGTACCTGCGCAAGGAGGAGCACGGGGGCTGCCGCACCGTGGCCTCCACTGCACGCTAGGACCAAGGACCTCCGGAGCCGCTCATCACAGGTCCCCGCCGGCCGGGGCGCAGGAGGCACGCGAGGAAAACAGGAAACCACACGAAGGAAACAAGGATATTCAAAGCACGACAGGCAACAACTCCCCAAAAGCAAAGGTATCATACAACGCTTAACGCCTCACCGGGGCCAAATAGTTAATGATGTAACAGGGATAAAAGAGAAGGAGCTCAAGAGGAGGAGGCGTTCCCCCGTTGTGGCCCATGTAGGACTCGCCGCCGGAGCTGCCGCCCCCCTCGGACGATGCCTCCGGGGCGAACCGCTCGATCAGGGACTCCACGTGCTCGCGCACCTCATCCCTGAGGGGCCTCCAGAGCTCCGCGGGCACTGGCTCCATTACACGGGATAGGTCGAACGCTGGGGCGTGGTGGTGCAAGTTGGAGAAGATGCGCGTCACCGCATTGTCCAGGAGGTCGCGCGCGCTGGATTCGACATCTTCATCCACCCGAGAGACGCCAGACTCGAGCGCCTCCACCACCTTCTGGAAGAAGGTGAGGTAGCCCCCGTCGCCGTGCGCACACGACAAAGCGGGGGCTTCCCGGACGAATAGGCAGACCGCGCCGTCTGCGCGGTGGGCGATGTCCAGGTACTGCTTGGCGCGCTGCGCCTCCATCATCTTCGCATGTGCCGCATCGTCCTTGGCGTCCTGGACGGCGTTGGCGGCTTCCTCAACCTGGGCATGGAGGGATGCCAGCTCCGCCTTGGCATCCTCCTCGTCCCGCAGCGCGATTTGAAGGGCAGCCTTGGCATTCAGCAGCTGGGCCCTGATGGCATCTGCCTCGCCCTGGAGCGCATCGAGCATGCGCCTCTTGGGCATGGGCGCCTTGTGGAAGGTCGGCGATCAGACTCAGCAAGACGGGCGCGAAGAACGAGAAAAGCAAAGGCTGCGGCGCACTTACTCATCGGTGGCGGCCCAGCGCCGGCGTGCCTGGAACGGCCTCGAAGGCTAGCCCCCGCCGCCCTCCTGAGTCGGCCGCAGCACGGAGAGCCCCGCTCGCGCTCCGGCGCCGGCAGCACTCCCCATGGATGCCATCGGGAGGGAGAAGGACGGAGAAGGCGGTTTTTTGACGAAGGAGAACGAGCAGTAATGGAAGGAGGCAGACATGACAACAAGCAAGGATTGAACTGTCCCTCAGGCGAGGCGGGTTTATAGGCAACCGCAATCCCCGAGGCGTCAAGGGGAGCGAAGGCAACGTGGATTATTCGGGCGCCACATGCTGTACTCAGCTCGTGGGCGGCTCTGCCTCACGTCGCGTCAGTTCCACTGACGGGTCACTTCGATGTGGGCCCGGCGTGACAGAAGGGCAGGAAGGCGACGTCAGTCGAGGGGGAGCAAGGATGATTAGCACAATGCGCAGGATATAAACCGACTTGACTCGGGGCGGTTCCCGAGGCTCCGCAGAGGAGGAGGAGGAGTCCAGTGACCCGCCATGCGCCTCGCGCCGGGCCCGCGGGCGATTTGGGGCCCGCGGAGCTTCGCCCATCGCTCCTTGCCTTCGCTTTGAAGCCAGGACTGGCACGCCTTGGGCCCGGGGGCTACTATCGGCATTCTGGGATTGGGGGTACCCAGACTTGCCTGCCTGCGGCCCAGCGCGTGGCCGACCACGAAGGCCCAGTACCGCCCAGCAACGAGCCACCCAAGTCAAGGCACTTGCGAGAGCCAACGCCTCGCGAGGAGGACAATGCCAAGACCTCCGGAGGAGTGGCACCCCTTCAGGCCGTCTCCCGAGGAGCCGAGATTCCTATGCAAGCATCCGGCCTCGTGAGGCCAAGATGATGTGGGTTTTGACGGCTTAGCCAGGCGGGCGTAGAGGGAGGACGGTTTCCTCTTTGGTGCTAACGAAACAAGTACATAGGCGGGTTTTCAAGGAACCCCCCAAAGGTTTCCTGCCCAGTGCAAGAGGACCGAGACAACGAGCTCGGCAGGATGGATGTCATCGCCGAGCCCACCACTACGTCACGCCCAGAAGCTTTGCAGGCAAAGACCACCTTTAGTCAGGATAGGATGTACCTCTTGCCCCCTTCGAAATTTGGCCGTTCTGGGATCCCTTCCCGCCGGTGCGGCGGGGGAAGAGGACCGTGGCCCCTATAAATAGGGACAAGCTCCCATCGTAGAGGACAGGTCGGATCGGGTCAAGTTCATCACCACCAAGAGCCCTCGCGAGGCCACCTAACCACTGTACTAGTTCATCCACAGTCTCCTCGTGAGGACAATCCACCACAAAGCAGGAGTAGGGTTTTACACCGCAAGGTGGCCGAAACCTGGGTAAATCTCTGTGTCCGTCTTCTTCCTCGCTAAAACTTACTCAACGCAGTTAGGCCGTAGGGTGACAAGTTGGGACTCCGAGCCGGTTGAGATCTTCGCACACGCCCCAGTGTTCGAACCTTGTTGGGTTTTGCGGAGCCCCGATTCCGACATCCCTGACACCGGAGGAATGCCTTGTGTGTCTCAAACGTCACAACGTAACTGGGTGATCATAAAGATGCTCTATAGGTATCTTCGTGGGTGTCTGTTGGGTTGGCATGGATCGAGACTGGGATTTGTCACTCCGTATGACGGAGAGGTATGTCTGGGCCCACTCGGTAATACAACATCACAAGAAGCTTGCAAGCAATGTGACTAAGGAGTTAGTCACAGGATCTTGTATTACGAAACGAGTATAGAGACTTGCCGGTAACGAGATTGAACTAGGTATGGAGATACCGACGATCGAATCTCGGGCAAGTAACATACCGCTGGACAAAGGGATTGATTGAATCCTTGGCATCGTGGTTTGACCGATAAAGATCTTTGTGGAATATCTGGGAACCAATATGGACATCCAGGTCCTGCTATTGGTTATTGACTGGAGAGGTGTCTCGGTCATGTCCACATGATTCTCGAACCTGTAGGGTCTGCAGCCTTAACGTTCGGTGACGATATAGTATTATTGGGTTATGTATGTTGGTGACCGAATGTTGCTCGGAGTCCCGTATGAGATCCCAGACGTCACGAGGAGCTCCGGAATGGTCCGGAGGTAATGATTTATATATGGGAAGTCATATTTTGGCTACCGGAAAAGTTTCAGTTTTTTCCGGTATTGTACCGGGAAGCGTCTAGAAGGTTCCGGAAACTTCCGGAGGAGTCCGGAAGTCCACTAAGGGTTCCACCACGTACCAAGGGTTTGCATGGGTTGAGGGGAGGCTCCCTGGACTTATTGGGCCAAGCGCACAAGTCCCTCAAGGCCCATGTGGCTTGGGAGAGGTGGAAAGTCCACCTCTGTATGGAAAGGGAGGGAATTGGACCAGGAGTCCAACTCCTCCCCCTTAGCTGCGCCCTAGGGCTTGGAGGAGCTGATCTCCACGCGCCTCCACCTATATATAGAGGGGAGGGGGCGCCCCAAGAGGACACACCAAGCCCTTGGCGCATCCCTCTCTTCCTAGATCGTTTTCTCATCCGTTCGTGGTTCCGGTAGCTCTTGGCGAAGCCCTGCCGGCACTGCTCCACCACAACCTCCACCACGCCGTTGTGCTGGTTGAGAACCCATATACTACTCCGCCCTCACTTGCTGGATCGAGGAGGCAGAGATGTCATCGAGCCGCATGTGTGCTGAACGCGGAGGTGCCGTCCGTTCAACGCTAGATCGGGACGGATCGCGATTGGATCATGAAGACATACAACTACATCAACCGCGTTATATACGCTTCCGCTTAGCGATCTACAAGGGTATGTAGATACACTCCCCCTCTCGTAGCTATGCATCTCCATGGATAGATCTTGTGTGTGCATAGGAATTTTTTTTGTTTCCCATGCAACGTTCCCCAACAGTTGCATCATGAGCTAGGTCTATGCGTAGATGATATGCACGAGTAGAACACAAAAGGGCGTTCATGTTCAGATTGCTTACCTCCTTAGTCTTACTTTGATTTGGCGGTATTGTGGGATGAAGCGGCCCGGACCAACCTTACTCGTCCACGTACGAGAGACCGGTTCCATCGACTGACATGCAACTTGTTGCATAAAGATTGCTGGCGGGTGTGTGTCTCTCCCACTTTAGTTGAATCGGATTCGACAGAGTTGGTCCTTGTGGAAGGTTAAATAGTAACTTGAATATCACCGTTGTGGCTTTGCGTAGGTAAGAACGGTTCTTACTAGTTGCCCATAGCAGCCACGTAAAACTTGCACCCACAAAGTAGAGGACGTCTAACTTGTTTTTGCAGGGCATGTTGTGATGTGATATGGCCAAAGACATGATGTGATATATGTGATGTATGAGATGATCATGTTTTGTATAGATTATCATGACTTGCATGTCAATGAGTATGGAAACCGGCAGGAGCCATAGGGTTGTCTTAAATTTATTTTCGCCATTCTTGCTTTACTTTATCGCTATGAGTTAGCAATAGTTGTAGAAGCAATAGTTGGCGCGACAACCACATGACGACACGATGATGGAGATCATGGTGTCATGCCGGTGATAATGGAGATCATGCCGGTGCTTTGGAGATGGAGATCAAAAGCACAAGACGGTGATGGCCATATCATGTCACTTATATGATTTGCATGTGATGTTTATCCTTTATGCATCTTATTTTGCTTAGGACAATGGTAGCATTATAAGATGATCCCTCAATAAAATTTCAAGATAAATTGTGTTCTCCCCGAGTATGGACCATTGCGAAGGATCGTAGTTCCGAAGCTGTCGGTGTTCTGGGAACGGGGGTACCCAGACCTGCCCACCACGAAGGCCCGGTACAGCCCCGCAACGAGCCCCCTGGTCAAGGCCCTCACGAGAGCCCCCGCCTCGCGAGGAGGACAACGCCAAGGCCTCCGGAGGAGCGGAACCCCTTCAGGCCACCTCCCGAGGAGCGGAGATTCCTATGCAAGTACCTGGCCTCGTGAGGCCGGGATGACGTGGGTTCTGATGAACAAGACAGGCGGGCGCCAGCGGGCGCAGAGGGAGGACAGTTTCCTCTTTGGTGCAAAGGGGATAAAGACGTACGTGGGTTCCCAAGGACCCCCCCCCCCCCCAAAGGTTTCCTTCCCGGTGCAAGAGGACCAAGACAATGAGCTCGGCAGGACGGATGGCATCACCGAGCCCACCGCTGCGTCACACCCAGAGGCTTTGCAGGCGAAGACCACCTGTAGTCAGCATAGGGTGTACAACCTGTCCCCTTTCAAATTTGGCCGTTGTGGGATCCCTTCCCGCCGATGCGACGAGGGAAGAGGACCGTGGCCCCTATAAATAGGGACGAGCTCCCACCGTAGAGGGAAGGTCGAACAAGGTTGAGCCGAGTCGAGCTCATCACTACCAAGAGCCCTCGTGAGGCCACCCATCCACTGTACTAGTTCATCCACAGCCTCCTTGAGAGGACAATCCACCACAAAGCAGGAGTAGGGTTTTACACCGCAAGGTGGCTTGAACCTGGGTAAACCACCGTGTCCATCTTCTTCCTCGCAAGAACATACTCGACGTACCTAGGCCGTGGGGTGACAAGTTGAGGCGTTGAGCTGGTTGAGATCTTCACACACGCCCAGTGTTCGAAGCTTGTTGGGTTTTGCGGAGCCCCGATTCCGGCATTTGGCGCACCAGGTAGGGGTGTGTCGAAATCTTCCTCCTGTTTCACCCCGTCTCAACTCCGTCGCTCCCATGGTTGACGCCCGCCGAGTTCGTGCTGAGCTCCGGGCCCCTCGCGTCGCCCAGACGGCGTTCGAATGTCGCGGCGCCCCGTGTTGTTCCATCTCTCCAGCCGCCAACGCCGTCACGGGCCCGGCTGCTCAAGAGCAGCAAGACTCATCGCTGCCACCCTCCGTGCAGTGCGACGGGTACACTGCCACTCCGTCCCCCGTCCCGGTCACGGCGTCGTCCTCCCACTCCCGCCGTGGACCGGCGAACGCACCGACTGCGTTGCTCATGGCGCGCGAGCTGCTACGCTACCGCCCCACCAACGACCTCTATGAAGAGTGGCTCGGCCGCATCACCGAGCTCGTCGACGCCGCTGGCGAAGCCCCGGCGGCCTCCCACTCGCTTCGTCCCCAGCCTTTCCAGGCGGGCGACATGGCCCGCGGCATGCCTCCTCCTCCTCCGTCCCTGCAAAGCGCCGACCTCGAGCCCAGGCGCGAAGTGCGCCCTGATACGTCTGCAATGTATCTATAATTTTTGATTATTCCATGCTATTATATTATCTGTTTTGGATGTTTTATATGCATTAATATGCTATTTTATATTATTTTTGGGACTAACCTATTAATCTAGAGCCTAGTGCCAGTTTCTGTTTTTTCCTTGTTTTTGAGTATTGCAGATAAGGAATATTAAACGGAGTCCAAACGGAATAAAATCTTCGGAATGATTTTTCTTGGACCAGAAGAAACCCATCAGACTTGGAGATGAAGGCAGGACACCTGTCGTGGCGTCACAAGCCACCAGGGCGCGCCCTAGGGGGGGGCGCCCCCTGGCTTGTGGCCCCACGGCAGCCCTCCTAACCCTATTCTTCGGCCTATAAATTCCCAAATATTCCCTGGATACTAAAAAGAGACACAAAAATACTTTTCCGCCGCCAGAAGCCTCTATTCCCGTGAGATCCAATCTTGGAGCCTTTTCCGGTAATCTGCCGGAGGGGGATTCGATCACGGAGGGCATCTACATCAACTCCATTGCCCCTCCGATGATGCGTGAGTAGTTTACCACAGACCTTCGGGTCCATAGCTAGTAGCTAGATGGCTTCTTCTCTCGCTTTGTTCTTCAATACCATGTTCTTCATGATCTTCATGGAGATCTATCCGATGTAATACTCTTTTGCGGTGTGTTTGTCGAGATCCGATGAATTGTGGGTTTATGATCAGCTTTTCTATGAATATTATTTGAATCTTCTCTGAATTCTTATATGCATGATTTCATATCTTTGCAAGTCTCTTCGAGTTATTGGTTTGCTTTGGCCAACTAGATTGGTAATTCTTGCAATGGGAGAAGTGCTTAGTTTTGGGTTCAATCTTGCGGTGTTCTCACCCAGTGACAAAGTAGGGGTAGCGAGGCACGTATTTGTATTGTTGCCATCGAGGATAAAAAGATGGGGTTTTCATCATATTGCTTGAGTTTATCCCTCTACATCATGTCATCTTACCTAATGCGTTACTCTGTTCTTCATGAACTTAATACTCTAGATGCAGGCAGGAGTCGGTCGATGTGTGGAGTAATAGTAGTAGATGCAGAATCGTTTCGGTCTACTTGACACGGACGTGATGCCTATATGCATAATCATTGCCTTGGATATCTTCATAATTATTCGCTTTTCTATCAATTGCTCGACAGTAATTTGTTCACCCACCGTATTATTTTCCTTCATGAGAGAAGCCTCTAGTGAAACCTATGGCCCCCGGGTCTATTTTCCATATTATATTTTCAGATCTATTAACCAAAAATACCAAAAATATCTCGCTGCCTTACTTTTACTTTTGTTTTACTTTATGATCTAGCAGTCTTTTATATCTATCTCTATCAGATCTCATCCTTGCAAGTAACCGTGAAGGGATTGACAACCCCTTTATAGCGTTAGGTGCAAGTGTTTGATTATTTGTGTAGGTACATCTATTGGGGACTTGCTTGTATTTCCTACTGGATTGATACCTTGGTTCTCAACAACTGAGGGAAATACTTATCTACTTTGCTGCATCACCCTTTCCTCTTCAAGGGAAAACCAACGCATGCTCAAGAAGTAGCAAGAAGGATTTCTGGCGCCGTTGCCGGGGAGATACATAGCAAGTCAGGACAAGAACTCTCCCGTCAACTTGCCAATTTCTGGCGCCGTTGCCGGGGAGATCTACATCAAGCCTACCAAGTACCCATCACAAACTCATCTCTTGCATTTACATTATTTGCCATTTGCCTCTCGTTTTCCTCTCCCCCACTTCTAAAACGATTTTCAGAAAAACCAAAAAGATTTGCCTTTTTATTCACCCTTCTTCCATTCGTCTTTTCGTTTGTTTTTCGTTTCCTCGTTTCCATGGCTCAACCCAAAAGTTTTGATCCTTATCTTAGGAAGTTGGAAGATATTGAGCATAATGCTACGGGCTTCGTATCGCTCCAATTTGACCATAATAGTTTATTTAGGAACGAGCTTAAAGAACAAAGGTTTATGCTGGAATACATGAATAAAGAACTTGATGATATGACTAAGGAATTTTGTGGTTTGAAATCTCAGTTTGCTCACCTTGAAAACTTAGTAGGCCAAATTTCTGATAAACATGCTACCTTAGTCAATAAAATGGCCGCGAAGCCAGAATCTTTAAAGAATGATGAAGATCTTAAAGTGATTGATGTGACTCCTATTGAATCTTTGTTTTGTAATGTAAATCTTGATAAAGATGGGATTGGAGATAAGTCAACTTTAGTTAAAAGGCGTCCCAATGATTCGGAGTTTATAGATCCTAATGTTAAGATTGATAAAAGTGGGATTGAAGAGGTCAAAACTTTAAATAGCAATGAACCCACTCTTTTCGATTTCAAGGACTTTAATTATGATAGTTGTTCTTTGATTGATTGTGTTTCCTTGTTGCAATCCATGTTGAATTCTCCGCATGCTTATAATCAAAATAAAGCTTTTACTAAACATATCGTGGATGCTATGATGAAATCTTTTGAAGAAAAACTTGAGTTGGAAGTTTCTATACCTAGAAAGATTTATGATGAGTGGGAACCTACTATTAAGATTAAAATTAAAGATTATGAGTGCCATGCTTTGTGTGATTTGGGTGCTAGCGTTTCCACGATTCCAAAAACTTTATGTGATGTGCTAGGTTTTCGTGAATTTGATGATTGCTCTTTAAATTTGCATCTAGCGGACTCCACCATTAAGAAACCTATGGGAAGGATTAATGATGTTCTTATTGTTGCAAATAGGAATTATGTGCCCGTAGATTTCATTGTTTTTGATATAGATTGCAATCTTACACGTCCTATTATTCTTGGTAGACCTTTCCTTAGAACGATTGGTGCAATTATTGATATGAAGGAAGGAAATATTAGATTCCAATTTCCATTAAGGAAAGGCATGGAGCACTTTCCTAGAAAGAAAATAAAATTACCTTATGAATCTATTATGAGAGATACTTATGGATTGCATACCAAAGATGATAATACCTAGATCTATTGCGTTATGCCTAGCTAGGGGCGTTAAACAATAGCGCTTGTTGGGAGGCAACCCAATTTTATTTTTATGTTAGTGTTTTTGCTTCTGTTTTTGAGTGTTTTGCGCATTATTACCTCTGTATTAATTGTGTTTTCTTGTTTTAATTAGTGTTTGATCCAAGTAAGACCTTTGGGAAGGTCTACGGTGTTTGTGATTTGATTTTGCTGAAAAACAGAAACTTTTTCTCTCAGTCCAGGAATTTTGTAAATTCACTGGAATGTGCTTTTGATCTGAAATTTTTACACAAGATTTATATACAAATTGAACTTATTTTCCTAATTTTTAAGAATTTTTGGAGTTACAGAAGTATTTGAAGTCTATAGATTACTACAGACTGTTCTGTTTTAGACAGATTCTGTTTTCTTTGTGTTGTTTGCTTATTTTGATGTATCTATGGGTTGTATCGGGGGTATGAACCATGGAGAAGTTGGAATAAAGTATATATTACACCAATATAAATAAAGAATGAGTTCACAACAGTACCTAAAGTGGTGATTTATTTTTCTTATACTAACGGATCTCATGAGTTTTCTGTTGAGTTTTCTGTTGTGAAGTTTTCAAGTTTTGGGTAAAGATTTGATGGACTATGGAATAAGGAGTGGCAAGATACTAAGCTTGGGGATGCCCAAGGAACCCCAAGCCATATTCAAGGATACCAAAGAGCCTAAGCTTGGGGATGCCCCTGAAGGCATCCCCTCTTTCGTCTTCAATCCATCGGTAAATTTACTTGAGGCTATATTTTTATTCACCACATGATATGTGTTTTGCTTGGAGCGTCTTGTATGATATGAGTCTTTACTTTTTAGTTTGCCACAATCATCCTTGCAGCACACATCTTTTGAGGGGGACACGCATTAATCGTGAATTTATTAGAATACTCTATGTGCTTCACTTATATCTTTTGAGCTAGGCAATGTTGCTCTAGTACTTCACTTATATCTTTTTAGAGCACGGTGGTGTTTTATTTTATAGAAATTATTGAACTCTCGTACCTCACTTATATTATTTTGAGAGTCTTTAAACAGCATGGTATTGGTTTAGGTTATGAATTTAGTCCTAATATAATGGGCATCCAAGAGGGATATAATAAAAACTTTCATATTAAGTGCATTGGATACTATGAGAAGTTTGATTCCTTGCATATAGTTTTGTGATATGAAGATGGTAATATGAGAGTCATGCTAGTGAGTAATTGTGAATTGGAAGAAATACTTGTGTTAAAGTTTGTGATTCCCGTAGCATGCACTTATCGTGAACCGTTATGTAACGAAGTCGGAGCATGATTTGTTTAATGATTGTCAACCTTTGTGTGAGGGTCGGGAGCGTGCGATGGTTAACTCCTACCAACCTCTCCCCTAGGAGCATGCGTCTAATGCTTTGTTTCGATAACTAATAGACTTTTGCAATAAGTATGTGAGTTCTTTATGACTAATGTTGAGTCCATGGATTATACGCACTCTCACCCTTCCACCTTTGCTAGCCTCTCTAGTACCGCACAACTTTCGCCGGTGCATTAAACCCTCCTTCCTCAAAACAGCCACCATATACTTTCCTCAAAACAGCCACCATACCTACCTATTATGGCATGTCCATAGCCATTCCGAGATATATTGCCATGCAACTTCCACCGTTCCGTTTTTCATGACACGCACCATCACTTTCATATTGCATATAGAGTCATATTTTGTTCTAGGTATCGAGTTGTAATTTTTTGAGTTGTAAGTAAATAAAAGTGTGATGATTTTCATTATTAGAGCATTGTCCCGTGAGAGAAAAGGATGATGGAAGCTATGAATCCCTCACAAGTTGGGATGAGTCTCCGGACTTTACAAATAATAAAAGAGGCCAGCGAAGCCCAAATAAAAAAAAAGAGGCCAAAGATGCCCACCAAAAAAAATGATGAGAGAAAGATAGAAGGGACAATGCTACTATCTTTTTCCACACTTGTGCTTCAAAGTAGCACCATGATCTTCATGATAGAGAGTCTCCTATTTTGTCACTTTCATATAACTAGTGGAATTTTTCATCTTATGCACAACCACTTAGTTTTCTTTTTGAGCTTTCATACACTTATAGCTCTAGTGCATTCATTGCATGGCAATCCCTACTCACTCACATTGATATCTATTGATGGGCATCTCCATAGCCCGTTGATACGCCTAGTTGATGTGAGACTATCTTCTCCTTTTTCCTCGCAACCTCCACCATATTCTATTCCACCTATAGTGCTATATCCATGGCTCACGCACATGTATTGCGTGAGAGTTGAAAAGGTTTGAGAACATAAAAAGTGTGAAACAATTGCTTGACTTGTCATCGGGGTTGTGCATGATTTAGATACTTTGTGTGGGGAAGATGGAGCATAGCCAGACTATATGATTTTTTAGGGATAACTTTCTAAGGCCATGTTATTTCGAAAGGACGCAATTGCCTTATTATTATGCTTGAAGTATTACTGTTTTTATGTCAATATTAGACTTTTGTTTTGAATCTTATGGATCTGAATATTCATGCCACAATAAAGAATATTACATGGATAAATATGTTAGGTAGCATTCCACATCAAAAATTCTGTTTTTATCATTTACCTACTCGAGGACGAGTAGGAATTAAGCTTGGGGATGATTGATACGTCTCCAACGTATCTATAATTTTTGATTGTTCCATGCTATTATATTATCTGTTTTGGATGTTTTATATGCATTAATATGCTATTTTATATTATTTTTGGGACTAACCTATTAATCTAGAGCCTAGTGCCAGTTTCTGTTTTTTCCTTGTTTTTGAGTATTGCAGATAAGGAATATTAAACGGAGTCCAAACGGAATAAAATCTTCGGAATGATTTTTCTTGGACCAGAAGAAACCCAGCAGACTTGGAGATGAAGGCAGGAGACCTGCCGTGGCGTCACAAGCCACCAGGGCGCGCCCTAGGGGGGGGGGCGCCCCCCTGGCTTGTGGCCCCACGGCAGCCCTCCTAACCCTATTCTTCGGCCTATAAATTCCCAAATATTCCCTGGATACTAAAAAGAGCCACGAAAATACTTTTCCGCCGCCGGAAGCCTCTGTTCCCGTGAGATCCAATCTTGGAGCCTTTTCTGGTAATCTGTCGGAGGGGGATTCGATCATGGAGGGCATCTACATCAACTCCAATGCCCCTCCGATGATGCGTGAGTAGTTTACCACAGACCTTTGGGTCCATAGCTAGTAGCTAGATGGCTTCTTCTCTCTCTTTGTTCTTCAATACCATCTTCTTCATGATCTTCATGGAGATCTATCTGATGTAATACTCTTTTGCGGTGTGTTTGTCGAGATCCGATGAATTGTGGGTTTATGATCAGCTTATCTATGAATATTATTTGAATCTTCTCTGAATTCTTATATGCATGATTTCATATCTTTGCAAGTCTCTTCGAGTTATTGGTATGGTTTGCCAACTAGATTGGTAATTCTTGCAATGGGAGAAGTGCTTAGTTTTGGGTTCAATCTTGCGGTGTCCTCACCCAGTGACAAAGTAGGGGTAGCGAGGCACGTATTTGTATTGTTGCCATCGAGGATAAAAAGATGGGGTTTTCATCATATTTCTTGAGTTTATCCCTCTACATCATGTCATCTTACCTAATGCGTTACTCTGTTCTTCATGAACTTAATACTCTAGATGCAGGCAGGAGTCGGTCGATGTGTGGAGTAATAGTAGTAGATGCAGAATCGTTTCTGTCTACTTGACACGGACGTGATGCCTATATGCATAATCATTGCCTTGGATATCTTCATAATTATTCGCTTTTCTATCAATTGCTCGACAGTAATTTGTTCACCCACCATATTATTTTCCTTAATGAGAGAAGCCTCTAGTGAAACCTATGGCCCCCGGGTCTATTATTCATATTATATTTTCAGATCTATAAACCAAAAATACCAAAAATATCTCGCTGCCTTATTTTTACTTTTGTTTTACTTTACGATCTAGCAATCTTTTATATCTATCTCTATCAAATCTCATCCTTGCAAGTAACCGTGAAGGGATTGGCAACCCCTTTATAGCGTTGGGTGCAAGTGTTTGATTATTTGTGTAGGTACATCTATTGGGGACTTGCTTGTATCTCCTACTGGATTGATACCTTGGTTCTCAACAACTGAGGGAAATACTTATCTACTTTGTTGCATCACCCTTTCCTCTTCAAGGGAAAACCAACGCATGCTCAAGAAGTAGCACGCCCCCGTGACCAGCCACGCGCGGCACCAACGCGCGCTCGAGACGAGGTGAGCTGCCAGGTGGTGCCGCGGCCGCAAGGTGACGCGCGTGCATTCCGTCCGCAGTAGCGCCAGCATCAAGACCGTGCACCGCTGGAGGTTGCGGCGAACGGACGTCAAGGCCAGGCTCCTCCCATCCACGCCGTGCCTGAGAGCGAAGCTGCCTGCCTCACCTTCACCTCGGAGCTGCGCCACGTCGCCTGGCCCAGCAAGTTCAAGCCGGACCTCCCTCCGCTGCCGCCGCCACCAAGGAGGAACGAAGACGACCGGCGGGACGATGGGGCTGGGGGCTTCCAGGAGCCCCGTGCGGTCGCCTGCATCCTGGGCAGGGCTCAAGCCCCAGCCTCACACCGCATCTTCCAATAGTTCTCCCGCAAGGTGAACGCCGCCCTCTCGAAGCTTGAGGCCACGCGTCCCCTCAAGTGGTCAAAGTGGGCTATCACCTTCGATTCCAAGGACCAACTCAAGTGCTCAACCACCGCGGGCGCGCTCCTTCTGCACTGCTCACCCGTCATCAGCAACGTCCTCGTCCCCAAGACCCTCATCGACGGTGGCGCTGGGCTCAATGTTCTCTCTGTAGAGAACTTCGAGACGCTCCAGGTGCCCTACGACTAGCTCATGCCGATGAAGCCCTTCTCAGGGGTGACAGACGGAACTACCGCACCGCTGGGGCAGGTGCTTCTCCCAGTCACCTTCGGAAGGCACGACAACTACCGCACCGAGCTCATCGACTTCGACGTTGCTCACATCGGCCTCCCATACAACGCCATCCTCGGGTACCCCGCTCTGGCCAAGTTCATGGCGGCAGTCCACCATGGCTACAACGTCCTCAAGATGCCAGGGTGCAGCGGCGTCATCACAGTCGCCTGCGACGAGAAGGATGTCGTCTGCTCCCTCGAGCGGGCCTCCAGGGCCGCGGCGGCCGAAGACTCTGACAATGAGGGTGACGTCCCGCCTCCCGAGGACACCCGCAAGAAGCAGAAGTAGCTCTTCCCCAAAAGCCGCCAGGGGGCTGGGACCTCCACCGCTGGCGCTACAGGCTCGGCGTCCGCCGCTGGGGCGCCTCTCCCTCTCGCATAGGAAGGCGCGCCCGGCGCCTCCCTCAGGACAGGCTCGGGGGCTTCCATCCGGAAAGCTACCGACCTGACCGGCACGACGGGGGAGGTGCTCGGGCACCACTCGGAGGCGTGCTTCGACGTACGCCCCCTCAAGCAAGAAGCAAGGAGCGGGGGGCCGGGCGCGAGAGAGTTCATCACCAACGCAATCAAGGAACTTCAAGAGGCACAGGCCCTACGCGGCGAGCACCGCGCAGCGCCACCCGGCATGGCAGCCGTCCCCAACGGCAGGCTGCGCATCTGTGTCAACTTTCCCGACCTCAACAGGGCTTCGTCGCAGGAGCTCCACTGGCCATCGCGTGTCGAGCACAGCGGGGTTTCCCCTGCAGCTACGTCTGCATGCCCTTCGGCCTCATGAACGCGGGTGCTACTTACCAGCGCCTCATGCAGACCGCCTTCGCGTCTCATGAGGCCCGACGCCGCGAGGACCTCCCGGAGATCCAAGACCCTCGTGGGCCCCTCGAGCCTCCGGAGCACTCAGGCTCATGATGACCCAGCTTCAACGACTACCCCGATGCTTTAGCGGCACCAGCGCTAGGTGAATTTTGGTTTGTTCAATTGAGGGCGCCCCTCGGGCTGCACCATCCTCAAGCTGCTAGGGCCCGTCCCCGCAGCTATACCGTTTTGCGCATGCACCAGACTGAATCTGCATTTAATGAATTTCCTAAGTATTCCAACTGCATGCCCGGTGCTTCGCCACCATGAATGTCGCTACGCCCTTACGATCCCGCTTTCGACCGCCTCGTGCTTAAGGGCTCGCACGGCGTCTGTGCTCGGGTCCGTCCCCGCAGCGTTGATAAATCCAAGTGGCCGAGCTCTGTCTCGTGGGCCAGCCCCATGTACGTCACCTCGCCGAGGCCCTTGGTGCTTGTCCTCACATGAGCTAATCGAGTGTGGGTGAGTCAGGGCGCGCAGCCCGGTTCCAATAACCGCTGTTCGGCGCTTCGCCGTCACGGGAACTGCGCGCCGGGTGTCTTTCCTCGGGTTTGTCGCATGAGAAGACTGGGCACGGCGTTTGTGCTCGGGTCCATCTCTACAGCGCCGATAAACCCAGCGGCCAAGCTCTGTCTGGCGGCCTGAACCCGCACACGTCACCTCCTGGGGCCGTTGGTGTTTGGCCTTCTCATGCAATGGTCTCCGGAGATTCATTCGGCGCAGGTTACCCTCACCCCACAGGTCCTGCAAGCGTGCCTCGCGCTATAAAAGTTCAGGCGCAACCCGCCTTTGAGGTAGGGCCTCGTGAGTCCCGCGCTGGCTCACGGGTGCCCAGATACACCTCCCAGTTCAACCGTGCAGGCCACGAGTGCGAACTTAATGGTATGTACATGCCCGGAGAATCTACCACAGAGGTCCGTTCCCGCGCCCAAGTGGAAGCCCCATGCTCCGCGCTGGCGGACGACACTGTCGCTCAGCGGCTATGCCCACGCCCAGTGGAAGCCCCATGCTCCGCGCTGGGGGATAAACAGCTGAGGGCGCCCTAGCGGTTGCACCAACCTCAGGATGGCCTCCCGGCTCTTCGCATAGCCCCATCATGCAGCGTTCCCTTGGGATGCACGCGCGAGGGGACTGGCCGGGGGCTACGCTAAGGACAGACCTGGCATGAGCCACCTCACCAGGTTCTGGCACCTGGTCTTCTCGCGTCCCTCCCAAGGTAAAAGCTGGCGAGGAAAGGTATGAATTCACCTCACGGGCACTGCTTGCGCGTCAAGGGGGACCCCTAAGCATCGCGACTCAGGGGCCTCACTGGTCACGTAGCCCCTCGCCCCTTGGTCTCATCCTGGCGGTCCGAATGCCCCAACGGTGGTCGAGGTATGCGTGGGATTGGGCCCTGCCGACGCAGAGCACCAAGGCACCCGGAGTCTACCCTGGCGTCGCCGTGTTTCCTTCATGTGTGCTGCTTGCACGTCAAGGGGGACCCCTGAGCATCGCGACTTAGGGGCCTCACTGGTCACGTAGCCCCTCGCCCCTTGGTCTCGTCCTGGTGATCCTGACGCTCCAACGGCAGTCGAGGTATGCGCGGGATTGGGCCACGCCGATGTAGAGCACCAAAGCAAATGGGAAGGAAACAGGGCACCAAAGGGAATCACGAAATTGAAGGAAAATTCAAGCAATTATTACAGGCACTGAATGTTTTCCGAATTCAAAGTCTCACGCCTCCACGAGGCACGGTGAAATGTTGCAGGATTAGACGTAGGAGGAAGGGCCACCACCGCCATGGATACGTCGCCAACTGCCCCGACCGCGGCGACCTCATCGTCGACGTCGCTGCTGCCGTCGTCACCACCGCTCGCTTCCACCGCTGGGGGCTTGGCGGTGGTGATGCAGGTGAACTTCTCCACCAACGCGTCCACCGGGCCCTTCACGGCCGCTTCCGCAGCGGCGCGGGACACGGGAGCAACCGTGACGAGCACCGCATCGAAGTCGAAGCCCGGCTCACGGAGGTAGAGCTGGCTGAAGACCCGCATCAGGGCCGTGGCAAGGAGATCGCGGCACTCGTCCACCAAAATGGTGTCCACCGTGGTGGAAGCGCCTTCGAGCACCTCGGCAAGCTTGGAGGAGAGCCCCGCATAGCCGGCTTCGGGGGCTACCAAAGGCTCCCAGAATCCTCCCCTGCAGATGGAGCGCAGCGACTTGCGAAGCTCGAGTTCAAGGGAGGGGAAGGCGTCGCGCTTCGCGGCCGCTTTCTCCTCAGCATCGGCGAGGGCCTTCTCCTTGGCCTCCAGCCGGGCTATCGTCTCGGAGACGCGCCGAGCGTGAGACGCCCGGGCTCCTTCCACCTCCTCCTTCAACTTGGCCACGCGCTTGCTTTCCTTGGCTTGGACGGCGGCTGCTCGGGACAGCGCAGAGTCGTGATCTGCGAGCTCCGCCTTGTGGACCTTGAGGGCCTCCCCCTGCTCACGAAGTTGTTGCGCGAGTGCGGCTTGCTCGTCCTGAAAGACCTTCAGATGGGCCTTCGCCTCACCGCAGTGCGCCCTGGCAGACTCTGCCTCGTCCAGTGCCGCGTCTCGGGCTGCCTTGGCCTCGGCGGCCTCCTCCTCGCTCTTCGCAATGGCGGCCTTGGCCCGGCTCCAGGACATCTGGGTGGTCGCCCCGGCCTGGGACCACCCAGAAACGAGCCCCAGGCGCTCCCTCGCTAGGCACCTTTCAGCCTCCTGAAGGTCGGCCCGGAGCCTGTCAAGCATGGTGTAGGCCTCATCCAGGGCGCCGGGCCTGATCAAAGGACCGCAGCGCGCAAGCGCGAGAGCCAGACCAGGAGGCAGCACCGGTGCATCGGCGGGCGCCGTGACCGAGGGCCCGGCAGCATGGCTAACTTGGGGAGCCGGGGGCTCCAGTTCCTCCTCCATCGCGGCGAGCGTGGGCGACCCCACGACCAGCTGGCCCATGGGGGCTGGCTCCCCCCGAGGCTGCATCTCTGCTACCATGGGAGCAAACTCCATCAGGAGGGGGCGAGGAGCTGCCCCCTCCATCAGCGTCGGGGCCACCATGGCAGCGGCAGGAGACGCCGCCATGAGAGCCTCCGCGCACCCGGCGGCCGGTCCTCCAAGCGGCATGCTGGGCTGGCGCGGCACGCTTCCATCACGGCATAAAGATGGCGCCCCCGGGGCAGGGGGCTCCTTCGGCTCAGCGCTCGCCTTCTTCCTCTTCGGCATGACTTCGACCCTGGCCAATGAGAGGAGGAGGATCGTGAGCGCGTACTCAGTTCAAGGTCAAGCAGAAACAAAGAAGGCTACTTACTCCTCGTGCGCGACCCACTTCCTCTTCTTCTCCACCTCGGCGCTGGTCGAAACGCCCCCGCTACCCTTCGACGCGGACTTGGCCGCGTCCAGGAGGTGAGCGGGATGCTGCTGGCCGACCCCCAGCATGGTGCTGCCATTCGGAGGGGTGTCGAGGACGCCCTAAGGGGCCGCGGTCGTGTGCTTCTTCGGGGACGACCGGCCGGGCATCCGAGCGACTGGAGGGGAAGGACCCGTCCCCCTGTGCACCTGGGCGAAGCGCCGGGAGCCAGCGGCCGGGGGCTGGTCAGTATCGTCATCATCATCATCAAGGCTGCGGAGGAGCACGCTCTACGACGGAGGGGACGTTCCCTCCCTGCCATCCACGGTCTCCTCTGAATCCTCTCCGCCGCTGGTGTCGCCGGAGGACACCAGCACCGTGGGATTGGGGAGACCGAATGGCGTGAGCCCCAGATCATCAAAATCAGGCATGGCGGCGGCCAACGCCTTGCCGTCGTCGCGGCGGTACAGCGGGGTTTAGGCCTCGGGAAGATCCTCGGGATCGTTGAAGAGCAAGGTGTTCAGGGCCTTGTCCCGCTCCTCGCCCGTCAGGCTGGCAGATCCGAGCCTGATAGCGTCTCCCATGCCCTCGTACTCCCACATGGGCTTCGAGTGATGCTGGAGCGGCGCCAGGTGTTGCGTCACGAACTCCTTCACCATCATCGCCCCGGTCAGTTTCCCGGCAGCCATGTCCGAGGAAATCCGCTTCAAGACGGGCGCCGCCCGGGGGTCGCTGAGCTTTGAAGAGGCCCACCCGAGGGTCTTCTCGGGCAGCTTCGTCGGAAGCTCCAGATGCGGATCGACCCCCTGAACATCCAAGAAGACCCAGCAGTGCCGGAAGCCTTCCACCTTCCTCCCGGCCTTCAGGAGCACATTGCTGCTCTGGACCGCGACGAAGGAAGCGCACCCCGACCGCTGCGCGCTGTCGTGAAGCTGCATGCTGAAGTAGTGATGGAAGAGGGCCACAGAAGACTTCACGCCTGTGAAGGCCTCGCAGTAGAAGGCGAAGATCGACAGGAGCAAGATGGAGTTGGGCTGAAGGTGGAGAGCTTGGATCCCATAGTGCGCAAGGATGGCGGAGAAGAACCCCGAGAAGGGCGGGACAAGCCCGCAAAAGATGTTGTGGAGAAAGAAAGGGTATATCATCGTCTCCAGGGTGTGCCGCTCGGCTGAGCCACACCAGATCGAGGTCCTCCCCCATTCGTTGGAATCCCCCGCAGCCAGTGGAAGCACAGAGGCGAGATCCCCCTCCTTGGCGATGGAGGACGTCACGAGCGCCGGAGAGGGAGAAGTGGGGGCCGAGGCTGCTGCCTCAGGCTTCGTCTTCCCGGCAGGCACCATTCGAGGAATCCTGGAAGAAGAAGGGCAAGAGGAAGAGCGATGCCACGCCAAGACCTGGAGGAGTTTTCTCACAGAGGAAGGGGGATCTCAGCAAGGGAGCAAGGCGCAAGTAAGAAGAGCAATGATGGCTCCGCGGAGGGCACCAGACTTTTGTCAGCCAGGACAGTTGCCGAGGCGATTGGGGGTGGAGGTGTCCATTCCCTGTCGCGCGCCATGCGTCGAGCCTGGCCCACATGCGAATGGGGGCCCACGGCGCTTCGCCCTTCGCTCCTTGCCTTTGCCTCGAAGCTAAGGTTGGCACACCTTGGGCCCGGGGGCTACTGTCGGCGTCCTGGGAACGGGGGTACCCAGACCTGTCTGAATGCGGCCCAGCGCGTGGCCCACCACGAAGGCCCGGTACGGCCCCGCAATGAGCCCCCTGGTCAAGGCCCTCGCGAGAGCCCCCGCCTCGCGAGGAGGACAACGCCAAGGCCTCCGGAGGAGTGGCACCCCTTCAGGCCACCTCCCGAGGAGCGGAGATTCCTATGCAAGTACCCGGCCTCGTGAGGCCGGGATGACATGGGTTCTGACGAACAAGACAGGCGGGCGCCAGCGGGCGCAGAGGGAGGACAGTTTCCTCTTTGGTGCAAAGGGGACAAAGACGTACGCGGGTTCCCAAGGAACCCCCCAAAGGTTTCCTTCCCGGTGCAAGAGGACCAAGACCATGAGCTCGGCAGGACGGATGTCATCGCCGAGCCCACCGCCGCGTCACACCCAGAGGCTTTGCAGGCGAAGACCACCTTTAGTCAGGATAGGGTGTACTACCTGTCCCCTTTCAAATTTGGCCGTTGTGGGATCCCTTCCCGCCGGTGCGACGAGGGAAGAGGACCGTGGCCCCTATAAATAGGGACGAGCTCCCACCGTAGAGGGCAGGTCGAACAAGGTTGAGCCGAGTCGAGCTCATCACTACCAAGAGCCCTCGTGAGGCCACCCATCCACTGTACTAGTTCATCCACAGCCTCCTCGAGAGGCCAATCCACCACAAAGCAGGAGTAGGGTTTTACACCGCAAGGTGGCCCGAACCTGGGTAAACCACCGTGTCCATCTTCTTCCTCGCAAGAACGTACTCGACGTAGCTAGGCCGTGGGGTGACAAGTTGAGGCGTTGAGCTGGTTGAGATCTTCGCACATGCCCCAGTGTTTGAACCTTGTTGGGTTTTGCGGAGCCCCGATTCCGGCAGAAGCACCTCGTGATGATCGGGTGTGATAGACTCTACGTTCGCATACAACGGGTGTAAGCCAGATTTACACACGCGGAATACTTGGGTTAACCTTGACGACCCTAGCATGTACAGACATGGCCTCAGAACACACACTAGTGCAACTGTGCGCTATACAAACGGTTTTTAACCCCTTTCCATGACGTAGTCTTAAACCGTCGCCTTGCATGTGTGGGTGATGGGGGTTGCTATCCCACACGACCGGCAAAACCCGTCGGCGATGCCTGCACCCGGTCACACACGATGGGCAAAAATATATCGTTTGCGATTCGAAGGGCCATCACAAATAGACATATTGGGGAAGACGTGTGAGATGAGCATATCATCCCATATAGGGAATCCCAAGGTTACGTCTCCGTTTGTATTGCAGATCACACACAATTTTCTGCATAACATCGTTTGTGATAGGGCTGGTCACCACACACGTTAGTTATAATTCTGTCGTTTGCGTTATTCAAAACATCACTCACGGTGTCTAGAAGAAACTGTTTGGCATTGGGCTGGCCATCACACACACTTGCTATGAGAAAACGTTTGTGATTGGTTGTCCTAGCGCACGCGGTCGTCGACCAGAATTCGTGTGTGATTGCTCACCGATCCAACATGCCAAGTTTCTAGAAACCGTGTGGGTTTGTTGAGGTCATCGCCCACGCTGCAGTCTTAGAAACCGTCTGGAATGGGAACCCCAATAATCAGCCTGGTTGCTCTATTATTTATAATCCATTTAGTAATCAAATTAACATTTCATATCAAGCACGAAATATATTTCTTATTCATAGTACGGCAACCAGGATTTCATAATTGAATTACATCAGGGTACAACATCATATAGGCATATACTGCCTAGCTACCCAATTTCACAATGGGACAAAGTTTCAAATGCAACATCTAAAACCTTTGAAAATTAAGTATCATCGTATACGGTAAATAGACAGATGAGTCTCATCTAGAAAACTGTTAAAGCGTAAGGCAAATATTGAGCCTTCAATGATGTTGAAGGTCCTTGCAACTTTAGGCCAGTGCCTGTGGATGATTGCCCGCCCATCCTTCGTCCTCTTGAGGAAGACTTCAAGATTATACCGTGGGTGTTGTATGAATACCTTCCTCGCCTCTTAATCATACAGGTTGTTTGAGATGTAATCATCGATGAACCGCCTTGAGAAGGACTGAAAACAAACATACGCATAAATATTTTTTCTAAAATTTGAAATGGCGCAAAGGGAAAAGGACAAGGTGAAAGAGATGGTCCCATCGTATAGTTGACTGATGTCTTCTTCATTGTGCAGACAAACATCTTGTTGTTTTTCATAGCTAGTTTCTTTATCTTAACAATCTTTCTGATTTTCTTGATTTGACTGATATTCAAGGACACCTCATTTCCCCACAAGCAAAAAGGGTCAAACAGTGGGTCTAAACCTCTTACAGCAGGACCTACATGTGCAAGAACAAATTATTAAAAACATTAATATTACAATGGTTTCTGCAAATTGCACAATAATGTGCTATTAGCCAAACGACCATGGATGTGCAAACCTCGATGGTAAACTTCAGTGTCCCCCATTGTTTCCCCCTGCAACATATTTAAGACAAATATTGATCAGGTTACAAGTGATATTTGGCATACTATCAGCGAAATATGTTAATGGAAAATAAACACATTGCGGATCCAACAGGTTAGTTCGAGCCACATAGAAAAGCCAGTTATTTAAACCAAGCGTGATAAGAACTAGGAAATAGAGCAATTCTATATGTTTCACATGTATTTGGTACATCTAAATTTGATGTATTCGTCACATGCATAACAATACAAAAGTGTACCAACAACAATCGTACATCACATTTCAGAATTGAATTAAATATTTAAATGATCACCACAACAAATGAACGAAACAGTTAACTAAGCACCACATTGCACAATAGAACATACTAGAAGGTCAGGTTGTAGTAGCATTACATTGGACATTTCACTAGAATTTCTAAATGAAAGGCAGTAGCGGCACACGCAACAGGTAAACGAAGCATGCTTGACTAGCATAGCTAGGTGAACATAGGTCCTTAGTGATAAAGCTAAGAAAAACAAGCTATTCCTCATCGTCGGAGATATCGATGATGACGGGCTCCTTCAACTTGGAAGAGGACGAGGCCTCCACACCGTGGGTGCACCCCTCATAGTGGCGAGTGGCCTGATCCTGCCCCGGCACCAACATGTTGATACGTCTCCAACGTATCTATAATTTTGGCTTGTTCCATGCTATTATATTATCAATCTTGGATGTTTTAGAATCATTTTATAGCAACTTTATATCATTTTTTGGGACTAACCTATTGACATAGTGCCAAAGTGCCAGTTGCTGTTTTTGCTTGTTTTTTTACTTCGTAGAATATCAGTACCAAACGGAGTCCAATCGCAACGAAACTTTTTGGAGAATTTTTTTGGACCAGAAGAAGGCTAGTGGGCCAAAGAAGTAACTAGGGGGAGCCCAGGCCGCCCACAACCCACCAGGGCCCGCCAGGGGCCCCGGGCGCGCCTTGATGGGTTGTGGCTGCCTCGGGAACCCCCTCCACCGCCTCTGAGCTCTATAAATACCCAAATATTCCAGAAACCCTAGAGGAGTCAACGAAAAATACATCTAGCCACCGCAAGTTCCAGAACCGTGAGATCCAATCTAACACCATCATGGAGTGATTCATCATCCTCAGTGGTGCCACTCCGATGATGCATGAGTAGTCCACCATAGACCTACGGGTCCATAGGCAGTAGCTAGATGGCTTCCTGTCTCTCTTTTGATTCTCAATACAATGGTCTCTTGGAGATCTATTTGATGTAAACTTTTTGCGGTGTGTTTGTTGGGATCCGATGAATTTTGAGTTCATGATCAGTTTCTATCCATGAATATTATTTAAGTCTTCTTTGATCACTTATATGCATGATTACTTATAGCCTCGAATTTCTTCTTCGAATATTTGATTTAGTTAGGCCAACTAGATCGATTTTTCTTGCCATGAGAAGAGGTGCTTTGTGATGGGTTCGATCTTGCGGTGTCCTCTCCCAATGACAGAAGGGGCAGCGAGGCACGCATGTAACATTGCTATTAAGGATAACATGGGGTCTATTCCTACATGAATAGATCTTGTCTACATCATGTCACCGTTCTTATTGCATTACTCCATTTTTCCATGAACTTAATACACTAGATGCATGCTGGATAGCGGTCGATGTGTGGAATAATAGTCGTAGATGTAGAATCGTTTCGATCTACTAATCTTGGACGTGATGCCTATATAATGATCATCGCCTTGGATATCGTCATGATTATTTGATCTTCTATCAATTTACCAACAATATTTTGTTCAACCACCGTGTGCCATACTCATGAGAGAAGCCACTAGTGAATCCTACGGCCCCCGGGTCTACTTTTCCAACATATTGCTTTCCGATCTATCTTTTTGCCGCTTTTGTTTTCAGATCTATTATTCCAAAAACCCAAAAATACCTTGCTGCACTTTTTATTTGCCTCTTTTATTTTGTGTTTTTGCGAGATCTATCTATCCAATCTATCACAACCTAATCTATCTTTTTACCATCGAGAGATTGACAACCTCTCTTTTGCGTCGGGTTGCAAGTATTTGTTCTTTGTGTGCATGTGTTGTTTACATAGTGTTGCGTGATCCTCCTACTGGTTCGATACCTTGGTTTCATAACTGAGGGAAATATTTACTGTCGCTATGCTGCATCATCCCTTCCTCTTTGGGGAAATGCCGACGCAATCTCATGCCACGTCAAAGGAATTTCTGGCGCCGTTGCCGAGGAGGAGCGGTCTCTTCTACGTGCCAATCTCTGGCGCCGAGGAGACACCATCAACATCTATCAGGTTCCTAATCATAGGTCTCATCTCCTTGCAATTACATTATTTGCCATTTGCCTCTCATTTTCCTCTCCCACACTTCACAAAATTTGCCGTTTTATTCCCTATGTCGGCGTTCTGGATACCAGGGTACCCAGACTTGCCTGCCTGCGGCCCCAGGCGTGGCCTACCTCAACGACCAAGAGCGGCTCGGCGCGGCCTCATTCGACACAAGGCCCTCGCGAGACCCCAAGCTCACGAGGGAAGCAGCGCCAAGACCCGCGGGGAGGTAGGCCTCCCCAGGCCTCCTCCCGAGCGGCGGAGATCTCTATGCAATGATAGGGCTCAGGAGGTCAAGGGTGACGACAGCCGGGCCAGGCGGGCGCCAGCACGCCAGAGGGGACAGTTTCCTCTTTGGTGCAAAGGAGACAAGGACGGACGCGGGTTCCCAAGGAGCCCCACCAAAGGTTTCCATTCCGGTGCAACAAGACCGGGTCAGCAAGCGCGGCAGACGGATGTCACCGGCGAGCCCACCACCGCATCACCACCACCAACTTTGCAGGCGAAGACCGCCTTTCATCAGGATAAGATGTACCTCCTGTCCCCCTTCAAATTCGGCCGTTGTGGGATCCCTTCCCGCCATTGCGATAAGGGAAGAGGACCCGGGCCGCTATAAATAGAGGCTAGGTAGCCCGGTAGAAAGACACAGAACAACCACCCCGCAAGCACACCCGCAAGGCAACACACCTCTGTACTAGTTCATCCACAAACCTCCTCGTGAGGCAATCCACCAAAGGCAGGAGTAGGGTTTTACGCTTCGCAGCGGCCCGAACTTGGGTAAACTCTTGTGTGCCATCGTCTTCCTCGCCATCGAGCGGGGGTGTTGTGTTGTGAGTTTGGAGGGGGCGAAGCTGTTGGGGAATCTTCGCACACGCCCCTGGGTTCGAATTGCTTAGGGTTTTGCGGAGCCCGAAATCCGACATTTGGCGCGCCAGGTAGGGGGTGTGTCGGAGTCTTCGGCAAGCTTCACTTCTTCTCCGCCCCGTCGCGCAGATGGCCAATGCCCGACAGGCTCCTTCCGGCCTCGGAGGGTCCGCCTCCGCCAAGCACGCTGCTGCCACCCGAGACCCACACCATGACAGCACGGTGCTGGGCGGTCGTTACCAGGCCACCAGCGTCGTGTCCACCGCCGACACCGCTTGTGCCGGCCAGGCGCATGGCGGACGGGCGGCGCCCACGGGACCGGCATCACATCCCACATACGTGGGAGACCTCAACGAGCATGACTCGCTCCTGATGGTGAGTGAGATGCTTCGCCACCACCCTATGCACGGGGGCTTCGATGCCTGGGCCGACCACATCGCCGAGCTAGTCGCCGTCGTGAGGAGGGCTTGGGGCCCCCACCTTCCCTTGCAACCACCAGCGCGGGGCGCCGGGGGCGCGCTCTCCGTACCCGTCGCCCCGCCTACGGACAGCGCGCCCGCCTCACTCCCCGGACCCGAGCAGGGCCCGCCGCACGCCGTGCTTCTCCTTCTTCGGATCCCGGTGACCGGCTTCGGAGCGCCGCCCGGTCCCACCGGTAGTGCCTACAAAGGGGGTGCTGGGGCATCCCGTGCGCACCCCGACGTGCGCACACATGCCCAAATGGATCATCGACAGCCTGGCTCGTCTCGATGGGAGCGTGCCAACCCGCGCAGGGAGCGGGCGGCTCAGGCCTCCGGCCAGGCAGGTAACTGTAATGAAGGCACGAGTGAAAATCAGGAAGGAGACACACGACAAGACACGCGCCCCCCCCATGGCGGCGGCAAGGCCAGACAACATCGGGCGGAAGCCCGCTGCAGGAGGGTTTGTGGACCGCGCGCCCAGGATGGTGTCATCCCACCGCCCGGGGAGCCTGCCATCGGTGTGCGCGGAGACAACTCAGGAGGGGGCCAAAGCCTCTATACGGAGCCCTACATTCCGAGCTACGTCGTACCTGCGGAGGGCGCGGAGGATCAGGCGCCCTCTACGGATGCCGGCACCCTCCCAGGATAAGGAGGTGCCCCGAGCGCTCTCCCCTAGCCGGGCATCGGGCTTCCACGGAGGGGGCACCAGGCCGGGTTCACGCGAGAGATGAAAAGGGGGGAGCGTCCCGGGAAGCACGGGGGCACGACGCAGCCGCCGCCCTCACGAACAAGAAGCGCACAGCCGAACCTAGGGCATCAGGGACGACCGTCTGCGGAATCGGCATGGTACAAGCAACGCAGGCCACCCGCAGAAACGGGGGCGCCGGAGCGGCCCTCGGGAGGTGGGGCCTCATGAGGCCCGCAAGCCGGGGTCCGGCCGGCACCGCGACACTTCACGGGGCGGCTTCACCGACACAACACATCTGCAGCTGCGCTGGGTGCATTGCGCTCATGTTTGGGCCGCGGGAGCGCAATCCCGCGGCTAAGCGGGGAGCAATGCACACACGTTTGGGTTGTAGAGGCGCGCAACCGCGCAGTAATGCGTGGGATGGCTCTAAACTGAGTTGGGAGCACCTAGGCCGTGCGCCTGGGGGCTTGCCCAGCTATCTTCGGCCGTGACACTCTCACGTAATAATGAGTGGGCTGTATACGCCCGGAGCCACCCGAGGACGCGGAGGGGTTCCCTCCTATGCCCAAGTGGAAGCCCCATGCTCCGCGCTGGCGGACAACACTACCCTCCAATGGCTATGCCCACGCAACGTGGATGCCCTATGTTCCGCGCTGGGGAAAGACGAAGACTAGCCTAGGTGCCGGACGCGGCTTTTCTCTGCCTTTCTTGTGTTTGAATTTGCCTTTTTCCCCAAGAAAGAAGTCCGAGGCTTTTTGTTGACTCTGTTTAAAGGAAAAGGGGCGGGAATTTTTCTTCTTGCATCTCTCTCTCTCTCTTGAAATTTCTTTCTTCGGGGTAACGCCTGCCAGCCTCTCCCTTTCGCGCCCCGCGAGCAGGGGCTACTGCTGGCACGGTGCGCACACCTCACCAAGGCCTTGGCGTCCTGGTCCCCACGTGGACTTGGCGTCCTGGTCCTCGCGTGGCACACTCGAGCAAGCTAGCAGGCGCGTGCCGTCTCACCCTCGCTCGGGAGATCCGCCGCGGCTCGGTGCGCTGTCTTAAAAAACCCCTGGAGGCTCAAGCTCCCTGGGGACAAGAACCGACAGAAAGGACTGGTCGCCACTTGAACGTCAAGGGAGGCTCCTGAGCACTACGCCTCAGGAGTCTCACCGATCACGTGGCTACTCGCTCGCCATTGGTCTCGTCCTGGTGATCCGGACGACCCCGGTGGCGATCGAGGCCCCGCCTTCTTTGGTCTCATCCTGGCGATCCGGACGGCCCCAACGGAGGAGGAGCAAGCACGGGATCGGGCCCCGCCAACGTAGAGTGCCGCTTGAGCGTCAAAGGGGGCTCCTGAGCACTGCGCCTCAGGAGTCTCACTGATCGCGTGGCTACTCGCTCGTCATTGGTCTCGTCCTGGTGATCCGGACGGCCCCAATGGCGATCGAGGCCCCGCCTTCTTTGGTCTCGTCCTGGCGATCCGGACGGGACCAACGGAGGAGGGGCATGCACGGGAACGGGCCCTGCAGACGTAGAGCACCAAAAGGGGCTCCCCCAAGCCGCCTCATTCGCAGGAAAGAAGCCCCCCCCCCAAGCTCTCCAAGCGCTATCAGCTCGCGGGACGCCACTGCTAAACCTCGAGACGAGGAGGCCCGCCGTGGAACGCATCAAGCTAAGCACTCTAACTACAGTCGAAGGGAGGCCTCAGTTAACAGTAACACGACGACCATAACACGTAACGAGGGTGCTAATTAGAGGGCACAAGCACCATGATTCGTCATACACCCGGAAGGGTCCCCCATGGTTTTGATTACAGGCAGAAGAAAAGGAAAGAAGGCGAAGGGGCCCCCGTCCTGGGGGGGCCGCCACTCGCGAGGCCCCGTCCTTGGTGCGCCGGTACTTAGTCGGAGTCTTCCTCCTCCTTGATGGCGCCGCGGTGGCACGTCGGCGTGGTCGCTTCCAATGGCGATCGAGGCCCCGCCAAAGGTTTCCATTCCGGTGCAACAAGACCGGGTCAGCAAGCGCGGCAGGACAGATGTCACCGACGAGCCGACCACCGCGTCACCACCACCAACTTTGCAGGCGAAGACCGCCTTTCGTCAGGATAAGATGTACCTCCTGTCCCCCTTCAAATTCGGCCGTTGTTTGATCCCTTCCCGCCATTGCGATAAGGGAAGTGGACCCGGGATGCTATAAATAGAGGCTAGGTAGCCCGGTAGAAAGACACAGAACAACCACCCCGCAAGCACACCCGCAAGGCAACACACCTCTGTACTAGTTCATACACAAACCTCCTCGTGAGGCAATCCACCAAAGACAGGAGTAGGGTTTTACGCTTCGCAGCGGCCCGAACCTGGGTAAACTCTTGTGTGCCATCGTCTTCCTCGCCATCGAGCGGGGGTGTTGTGTCGTGAGTTTGGAGGGAGCGAAGCTGTTGGGGAATCTTCGCACACGCCCCTGGGTTCGAATTCCTTAGTGTTTTGCGGAGCCTGAAATCCGACACGCCCTCTCACTACTAGGGAAAAGCCTAGCAGTAGCGCGGGTCAGATGCTTAGCAGTAGCAAGGGGGACGGCGCTACTTATACGGCGCTACAGCTAACGTTTAGCAGTAGCGCATTCCAACCAGCGCTACTTCTATCTAGGGGTAGCAGTAGCATTTGTTGCATAAATGCGCTGCTGCTAATAGCTCTAGCGTCCTCGTACAAAAAGCGCTACTGGTAAGACCACGCAGCTGCTAAAGCCATGCCGCGCGCTACTGTTATTAGTTTCTGATTTTTTTTCTGCTCCATATTTTGTGCTGCTGAATTTTGTTTAGGGTTTTATACAATAGTCTCTAGCATATCATACACATACAAATCTGATCATATCATACACATACAAATAGTCTCATCAAATCGATCATGTCATCATCATAATCATCATCCAACACAAAATGATGTGTCTCGTCGTCATCTCGAAATAGCGATACAAGTTATGACATGTCTCGAATACTTGCAACTACATCGTCATCCATCTAAACAATGATATAGACGAGAAGAGCTATCTCTATGAGTGAGAGCAAAACTATGCAGTACATGAGGCGGCGGTTATGATTCCTCTCTCGCGCTACCGTGAACCTCAAGTAACTAGCTTCTGCTTCTTGTTTGCTTTTGAAGCATTTATGGATGGCACCCGAGAACTCCTCCACTTGCGCCCGACACTCGTGCCACTCGTCGTACACTCCCGGAACTTTCCCTATGTACATGACATAGCACCGCTTCTTCGCCATCGAAGATCTAGGTACCTGTTAGAGATGCATCTTCATAAAGAGAATGTACAATCATATGCAACAAAATATACTTGAGCAACACGAAAAGAAAGGGTATGCAAATAGATGCAACATATAGTAAACATAAATAATCAACGCAGTTTCATCGTATGCAAACTAATTAACTAGAGGTACGCAGGTCATCATACCCAAACTAACAAAGTAGTGTTACACAAGTTTGGCAGGGACCGTGGACATCACAAAGTTTCATCGCTATAGAAAATGATACAAGTTCAACTGACACATATCATCATCATCGGCATCGTAAATCACTAGAAGTTCCATCCATCCATATCATCGAGGATGCACCCTAGCTTCTTGAACGGCATGAGGTCATGTCGTTGCATGCCTATGCGAGTTCGGACGTCAGCTCGCGATATAGGGCCGTGGTGGAACATCCCCTTCTCTTTGACGACTTCTTTCATGATGATCGCCGCAATGTCCCTCTGGATGCGAAAGAAGTCATCTCTAAGTTTATAATCCGCTTCATCTTGGGATTCTGCCCACTTGCGGATATGATCATCGCTTTTGGTTGTCATGAGAAGCTGTTGTTGATCCCTTCTGAACTCCATCATGAGATGGAGGAGGTAGAATCCATCGTTCATGCTTGGTTTCGGGACATGGATGCAGCAGAAGTTAGTTTTATGCGAGAAACCCGGCTTGTGGTTCCTTTGTTTCCTAATCTGTAGGTGGCCACCCCTCATGCTGAAGTCGTAGAGAGCATCATCTAGAATATTCATTACCTGGGTGTAGTCCTTCTTCTCGTAGTTTCTAGTAGGGTCAAAATACACGGCATGGGAGACTCGCGGGTAAAGAACGATAAGGATGGCGCGCTCATTGCTACGGAGAAAAAAAACACCTTAGATTACTCTCCATATGAGCGAGAAGGAATAATGATTGAAATGTACGAAAGGGTTGTCTGGCACTGACTTACTTTGGATGATAAGGCAGGAGGACAATTTCCTGGTCCTTATTCCTTATCATGAAGTTTTCGAGGTACTCCCTAGCAGTTTTTACGCTCAAAGTCACCGAGACTCAGGAAGGACTCATGCATGTAGTATGGATCCGCCACACAGATTTGTGAGACTTGTTCTTGATATGTCTCCATCATATCTATAATTTTTGATTGTTTCATGCCAATATTTTACAACTTTCATATACTTTTGGCAACTTTTTATACTATTTTTGGGACTAACATATTGATCCAGTGCCCAGTGCCAGTTCCTGTTTGTTGCATGTTTTTTGTTTTGCAAAAAATCCATATCAAACGAAGTCCAAACGGCATAAAAACTTAAGGAGATTTTCTTGGAATATATGTGAATTTGGGGAAGTGGAATCAACAGAAGGTGGTGCCCGAGGGGCCCACAAGCCATAGGGGCGCGCCCTGGGGGGTAGGGCGCGCCAGGCTAGCTTGTGGCCACCCCGTAAGTCGGTTGGTGCCCTTCTTTCGCCGCAAGAAAGCTAATATCCGGATAAAAATCGTGTGAAAATTTCAGCCCAATCGGAGTTACGGATCTCCGGAAATATAAGAAACGGTCAAAGGCCAGAATCTGGAAACGCAGAAACAGAAGGAAATAGAGAGAGAGATCCAATCTTGGAGGGGCTCCCGCCCCTCCGCTGCCATGGAGGCCAAGGACCAGAGAGGAAACCCTCCTCCCATCTAGGGGGGAGGTCAAGGAAGAAGAAGAAGGAGGGGGCTCTCTCCCCCTCTCTCCCGGTGGCACCGGAACGCCGCCGGGGCCATCATCGTGACGGCGATCTACTCCAACAACTCCGTCATCTTCACCAACACCTCCATCACCTTCCCCCATCTATCTACAGTGGTCCACTCCCCCGCAACCGGCTGTACCCTCTACTTGAACATGGTGCTTTATGCTTCATATTATTATCCAATGATGTGTTGCCATCCTATGATGTCTGAGTAGATTTTGTTGTCCTATCGGTGATTGGTGAATTGCTATGATTGGTTTAATTTGCTTGTGGTTATGTTGCTGTCCTTTGGTGCCCATCATATGAGCGCGTGCGTGGATCACACCATAGGTTTAGTTGTATGTTGATAGGACTATGTATTGGAGGGCAAGGGTGATAGCAGCTTCAGCCTAGCATAGAAATTGATGCATACGGGATTGAAGGGGAACCAATATATCTTAATGCTATGGTTGGGTTTTACCTTAATGAACGTTAGTAGTTGCGGATGCTTGCTAATAGTTCCAATCATAAGTGCATAGAATTCCAAGTAAGGGATGACATGCTAGCAGTGGCCTCTCCCACATAAAACTTGCTATCGGTCTAGTAACGTAGTCAATTGCTTAGGGACAATTCCGCAACTCCTACCACCACTTTTCCACACTCGTTAAACTAAATTAATTATTACTTTATCTAAACAGCCCCTAGCTTTTATTTACGTGTTCTTTATTTTCTTGCAAACCTATCCCGTTACACCTACAAAGTACTTCTAGTTTCATACTTTTTCTAGGTAAAGCGAACGTTAAGCGTGCGTAGAGTTGTATCGGTGGTCGATAGAACTTGAGGGAATATTTGTTCTACCTTTAGCTCCTCGTTGGGTTCGACACTCTTACTTATCGAGAAAGGCTACAACTGGTCCCCTATACTTGTGGGTTATCAAGACCTTTTCGTGTGTACTTGTTTGCTTTATCACTAAGTAGATTTTATTTGCTGTTCTAAGTTGTTCTCTATCTTTATTTATGGATATGGAACACGAAATACCAAAAAAATTAGGTGTACTTGCTACTCATGGAGATGGGGAACCTCCTAAAACCCTCAATGCTCATTATGTGGAAAATATTATGCACTACTTTGATAATCCTGAGAAAACCCCATTCAACTTGATAATGGGATACACGTTGGATCAACGTGAATACTTTAGGGATTATCGCTTATCTCAAAAAGGGAAACACTTATGGGATCAAACTAGAATACTGGAATGGTTTGCTTGGGATGCATGCTCGAGATGTGACTTTACTTGTTGCTCTAATATAGAAGCTCGACACCTTCCCTTTCAATGCAAATTTAATGATAATGAAACCTTAGCTTCTTATGCTAAAGGTATTTATGATTACTATGATGTGGAACGAATAGAAGAATTTGTTGTTTTTAAAGGTGCTTATGAAATTGCTTCTTTGCTTGAAAAGTATGATGATGATGTTCCTTACGAATCTGAAATTTTTGCCATACTTAAATATTGCTCTGAGAATTATGATTGCAATGCTGATATTATTGAATTTATTGAGAGAATGTCTGCTGCCTTAGAATAGACTAATATTTTACAGGAATCTATGGAAGAAGAAATTGCTGAAACTGTGAGCTCATTAGATGAAAAAGATGAGGAGGAGAGCGAAGAACAAAAGGAGGAAGAGCGGATTAGCTACCCGTGCCCACCTTCTAATGAGAGTAACTCTTCAACTCATACATTGTTTAATTTCCCTTCATGCTTACCGAAGGATGAATGCTATGATAATTGCTATGATCCCTTGGATACGTTTGAAATATCCCTTTTTGATGAAATTGATGCTTGCTATGCTTGTGGCCACGATGCCAATATGAATGATGCTTATGGAGATGAACTTGCTATAGTTCCTTATGTTAAACATGAAATTGTTGCTATTGCACCCACACATGATAGTCCTATTATCTTTTTGAATTCTCCCAACTACACTATATCGGAGAAGTTTGCACTTATTATGGATTATATAGATGGGTTGCCTTTTACTATTACACATGATGATTTTGATAGATATAATATGCATGTGCTTGCTGCTCCTACTTGCAATTATTATGAGAGAGGAACTACATCTCCACCTCTCTATGTTTTCAATATGATAAAACTGCAAGAAATTGCTTATGCTATGTATTGGCCTTTGCTTTGTGTGCATGAATTGTTCTTTTATGACATGCCGATGCATAGGAAGAGAGTTAGACTTCGTCATTTCATGATATATATTACTTTGTGCTCAATACTAAATTACAAATCATTTTTAATTAAAATTGGCTTTGATATACCTTGGGATCCGGGTGGATCCATTACTTGAGCACTTTATGCCTAGCTTAATGGCTTTAAAGAAAGCGCTGCCAGGGAGACAACCCGGAAGTTTTAGAGAGTCATTTTATTCTGTTGTGTGCTTTTATATAGTTCAAAAACAAAAAAATAAAGAGGGTAACCTAAAACTTTTTCAAAAAGAAAAGTGAAAGTGAGAGGGACGAGCATTGTGAAAGTGGGAGCTAGCCTTGAACTTTGTTCATGCCCATGGAAACCTTGTGAATCTTAATTACAGAAACTTTTCAACAAAAATAATTATCCCCTTGTATAAATCCATTGTATTATAAAAATAATGTGCCTAGATTTGCCTTTAGGATGATTAGATTGCTTGTTTGGTGTGTGCAGTGCAAAAACAGAAACTTTGGCAGTAGTGCGTGAATTTACATTTTTTACTGGAATGTCAAAAGTTTCTGAAATTTTTACACAGTACTTATAGGAAAATTGTTTATTTTTTCCAAATTTTTCAGAATTTTTAGAGTTACAGAAGTATGGTGAATGTTCAGATTACTACAGACTGTCCTGTTTTTGACAGATTCTGTTTTTGATGCATTGTTTTGCTCGTTTTGATGAAACTATCGATTGTATTGGTGGTATAAGCCATGGAAAAGTTATATTACAGTGTCTACAATGCAAAAATAAAATATGATTTGGTTGGAAACAGTACTTAAAGTTGTAATTTGCTTTATTATTACTAACGGATCTCACGAGGGTTTTGTTAAGTTTTGTGTGATTGAAGTTTTCAAGTTTTGGGTGAGATCATGATGGATGAAGGAATAAGGAGTGGAAAGAGACTAAGCTTGGGGATGCCCGAGGCACCCCAAGGTAATATTCAAGGACTCCCAAGAAACTAAGCTTGGGGATGCCCAGGAAGGCATCCCCTCTTTCTTCTAACAACCATCGGTAATTTTACTTGGAGCTATATTTTTATTCGTCACATGATATGCATAAATCTTGGAGCGTCGTGTGCTTTTTATTTTTCTTTTAATAATGCACCATGCTGGTATGAGAAAGTCCTTGGTTGATTTATAGAAGGCTCTTTGCACCTCACTTATATCTTTTGAGTATGGCTTTATAGAATGCTTCATGTGCTCCACTTATATCATTTGAAGTTTGGATTGCCTGTTTCTCTACACATAGAAAACCGCCATTTGTAGAATGCTCTTTTGCTTCACTTATATTTGTTAGAGCGTGGGCATATCTTTTGTAGAAAGAATTAAACTCTCATGCTTCACTTATATCTATTTAGAGAGTTAACAGGAGTTGGTCATTCACATGGTTAGTCATAAAATCCTACATAAAACTTGTAGATCACTGAATATGATATGTTTGATTCCTTGCAATAGTTTTGCGATATAAAGATGGTGATACTAGAGACATGCTAGTGAGTAATTGTGGATTGGTAGAAATATTTGTGTTAAAGTTTGTGATTCCCGTAGCATGCACGTATGGTGAACCGTTATGTGAAGAAGTCGGAGCATGATTTATTTATTGATTGTCATCCTTTGTGTGGAGGTCGGGAGCGCGCGATGGTTAACTCCTACCAATCTCTCCCCTAGGGGCATGCGTCTAATACTTTGTTTCGATAGCTAATAGATTTTTGCAATAAGTATGTGAGTTCTTTATGACTAATGTTGAGTCCATGGATTATACGCACTCTCATCCTTCCACCATTGCTAGCCTCTCTAGTACCGCGCAACTTTCGCCGGTGCATTACACCCACCATATATCCTTCCTCAAAACAGCCACCATACCTACCTATTATGGCATTTCCATAGCCATTCCGAGATATATTGCCATGCAACTTCCACCGTTCCGTTTATTATGACACGCACCATCATTGTCATATTGCTTTGCATGATCGTAAGATAGCTAGCATGATGTTTTCATGGTTTTTTGATGTCATTTGCTAGGCTAGATCGTTGCACATCCCGGTACACCACTGGAGGCATTCATATAGAGTCATATTTTGTTCTAGTATCGAGTTGTAATTCTTGAGTTATAAGTAAATAAAAGTGTGATGATCATCATTATTAGAGCATTGTCCCATGTGAGGAAAGGATGATGGAAGCTATGATTCCCTCACAAGTTGGGATGAGTCTCCGGACTTTATGAAAAATAAAAGAGGCCAAAGAAGCCCAAATAAAAAAAAGAGGCCAAAGAAGCCCACCAAAAAAATGAGAGAAAAGAGAGAAGGGGCAATGCTACTCTCCTTTACCACACTTGTGCTTCAGAGTAGCACCATGTTTTTCATATAGAGAGTCTCCTATGTTGTCACTTTCATATACTAGTGGGAATTTTTCATTCTAGAACTTGGCTTGCATATTCCAATGATGAGCTTCCTCAAATTGCCCTAGGTCTTCGTGAGCAAGCAAGTTGGATGCACACCCACTTAGTTTCTTTTGAGCTTTCATACACTTATAGCTCTAGTGCATCCATTGCATGGCAATCCCTACTCACTCACATTGATATCTATTGATGGGCATCTCCATAGCCCGTTGATACGCCTAGTTGATGTGAGACTATCTCCTTCTTTTTGTCTTCTCCACAACCACCATATTCTATTCCACCTATAGTGCTATATCCATGGCTCACGCTCATGTATTGCGTGAAAGTTGAAAAGGTTTGAGAATACTAGAGTATGAAACAATTGCCTGGCTAAAACCGGGGTTGTGCATGATTTAATACTTTGTGTGATGAAGATGGAGCATAGCCAGACTATATGATTTTGTAGGGATAACTTTCTTTTAGCCATGATATTTTGAGAAGACATGATTGCTTTATTAGTATGCTTGAAGTATTATTGTCTTAATGTCAAATGATAGACTATTGCTTTGAATCACTCGTGTCTTAATATTCATGCCATGATTAGATTATATGATCAAGATTATGCTAGGTAGCATTCCACATCAAAAATTATCTTTTTTATCATTTACCTACTCGAGGACGAGCAAGAATTAAACTTGGGGAATCTGATACGTCTCCGTCGTATCTATAATTTTTGATTGTTTCATGCCAATATTCTACAACTTTCATATACTTTTGGCAACTTTTTATACTATTTTTGGGACTAACATATTGATCCAGTGCCCAGTGCCAGTTCCTGTTTGTCGCATGTTTTTTGTTTCGCAGAAAATCCATATCAAACGAAGTCCAAACGGGATAAAAACTTACGGAGATTTTTTTGGAATAGATGTGAATTTTGGGAAGTGGAATCAACAGAAGGCGGTGCCCGAGGGGCCCACGAGCCATAGGGGCGCGCCCTGGGGGGTAGGGCGTGCCAGGCTGGCTTGTGGCCACCCTGTATGGCGGTTGGTGCCCTTCTTTCGCCGCAAGAAAGCTAATGTCCGGATAAAAATCGTGTTAAAATTTCAGCCCAATCGGAGTTACGGATCTTCGGGACTATAAGAAACGGTGAAAGGCCAGAATCTGGAAACGCGGAAACAGAAGGAAACAGAGAGAGAGATCCAATCTCGGAGGGGCTCCTGCCCCTCCGCTTCCATGGAGGCCAAGGACTAGAGGGGAAACCCCCCTCCGATCTAGGGGGGAGGTCAAGGAAGAAGAAGAAGGAGGGGGGCTCTCTCCCCCTCTCTCCCGGTGGCACCGGAACGTCGCCGGGGCCATCATCGTGACGACGATCTACTCCAACAACTCCGTCATCTTCACCAACACCTCCATCACCTTCCCCCATCTATCTACAGCGGTCCACTCTCCCGCAACCCGCTGTACCCTCTACTTGAACATGGTGCTTTATGCTTTTTATTATTATCCAATGATGTCTTGCCATCCTATGATGTCTGAGTAGATTTTGTTGTCCTATCGGTGATTGGTGAATTGCTATGATTGGTTTAATTTGCTTGTGGTTATGTTGCTGTCCTTTGGTGCCCATCATATGAGCGCGCGCGTGGATCACACCATAGGGTTAGTTGTATGTTGATAGGACTATGTATTGGAGGGCAAGGGTGATAGCAGCTTCAGCCTAGCATAGAAATTGATGCATACGGGATTGAAGGGGGCCAATATATCTTAATGCTATGGTTGGGTTTTACCTTAATGAACGTTAGTAGTTGTGGATGCTTGCTAATAGTTCCAATCATATGTGCATAGAATTCCAAGTAAGGGATGACATGCTAGCAGTGGCCTCTCCCACATAAAACTTGCTATCGGTCTAGTAACGTAGTCAATTGCTTAGGGACAATTCCGCAACTCCTACCACCACTTTTCCACACTCGTTAAACTAACTTAATTGTTACTTTATCTAAATAGCCCCTAGCTTTTATTTACGTGTTCTTTATTTTCTTGCAAACCTTTCTCGTTACACCTACAAAGTACTTCTAGTTTCATACTTGTTCTAGGTAAAGTGAACGTTAAGCGTGCGTAGAGTTGTATCGGTGGTCGATAGAACTTGAGGGAATATTTGTTCTACCTTTAGCTCCTCGTTGGGTTCGACGCTCTTACTTATGGAGAAAGTCTACAACTGGCCCCCTATACTTGTGGGTTATCAGTTCTCTCTTCACGACAGAGTTCATATGTAGCGCAAAAAGGCAGACGATTGTAAAATCGAGCCACCTTGTCAGAAACATCTCGAAGATATGGTCAAACCGTAGGAAGAACACCTCCGCGGGCCATGTGTCGATGTAGCACTTCCCCTCAGGCATACGAACCGCATATGTCGGATATCCTGGATCCTTCGAGGCTAGTAGGCTTATCTCAGTCGACATCACATGGTCGTGCAGTCTCCTGAGATCCCCTGATATGGCCTCGAGCAGTTTCGGCGGTAGAATCGGCTCTCCCGCAACATGGAACATGGCCGCACCTTTGACGGGTACACGCTCTACAAAATCCGCCATCTGGCTGCTATGTGCTCTGGCTTGTTTGTAGGCAGCAGAGCCTTTCCTCGGCGGTCTCTTCCTCTCCTTTTTCTTGGGCTGACCTTCCAGACCCTTCCTTAACCCCTGCCCTAGTGTTGTCGGGCTAAGCACTGTACGACCCTCGGCTAGTTGAGCCTGCGTTGAGGCGGCATCTTCAGGCGTGTCCTGTGAGGATTGCATGAAGAGAGACTTCTTGCAATCAACCCTGCTAGGACGTTCCTGCCCGGGCACATCATCCATCTCCTCATCAGCATGCTGATAGCCCGAGTCGTCATTTGGCTGACTCATCATATCTACGTCGTCGTCATAGGCGCGTGTATTGAGGAACCGAAGAGGGTCATCCTCGTCCATCTCATCATCCAATCTTTGTTCTATGGGGGCGATTACGTCATCCACTATTGGACCCCCTTCCTCGCGTCGTTCGCCGCTCTCACCCGGCACCACAGGCGCTGCTATTTGCGTAGGCGGGGTGGTGGTGTTCATACCTGCTTGCTGATGTGTGGTTATTGGTGTGTCCTCGACCGGCTCCAGACGATGAAGATTCTTTGGCCATAGCCGCATCCAACCCTTGCAATTTCCAAGCTGCTTCGGGGTTTCGTCATCCTCTCCCCCGAGCCATACTGGAGGTGGCAAATCCTCGTGCCCCGATTTCACACTCGACAAGTTAACCCTGAAGTGGCCAACGGGGATCGGCTGGCCTTGGAACGTGAGTTACAAGGGCTTCGTTATCACTGCCTTTCCCACGTCCACCTTCTGGCCTTTGATCACGTAGAGTACCGTGCACGGGGTTTCGTCGGCCTGCAAAGACATGTTTGCGGCGTAAAACATCCGAATGGCAACGAAAATAGAATATTCTAGATATATGTTGGTGCGATGTGTAATTACCTTGAGGGCGTTGAGCTCAGCCAAAGACGAAGGCCCGCCTAGCACGCCAGAGACAGAGCATGGACTGCTATGAGCGGGTGCGGGTCTGGATGCGGGTGCGGGTGCAGGAGCGGGAGTTGGCGCGGTTGCGAGAGCAGGTGATGTTGCAGTTGTGATGGCCACCGAGTTGTTCCCGATGAACCTAGGCATGGGAAAATCATGCGCCGTCTTGTTTGTATTTTCCTTCGTCCAGTTGATGATAGCCGGGATCAAGTTAGTAGCGAAATCATTTTTGTAGGCATCTACGGCTGCAGCGACCGCCTGCTGGACCAACTCTTTTTTCTCCTGAGCTGCTTTTTTCGCGTCCTCAGCTTCTTTCTTCTTGAACTCAAGCTTAACCTTCTCGTCGATGTCCGCCTGACTGAACTTCTTTTTTTGCTTCTTGGCCTCTAGGCCCTCGTTGTAATAGACCTTCCACGTGGTGCCGTCTCCAGTGCCGTGCACATGTCCATATTGCGGCCGCTGGTACAAAGGGAGTCCCTTTAGTTTGTTCAAGGCTCAGTTGAGAGGGTTGTCCCACTTGGGCCTCATCGATGAAGACTCGCTTTCGGCTACAAGCATGTGTTGCTGCTCCTGCAAACGGAATGTGAACCGTTTACAAATGTGTAGTCTGACTTGATCAAAAGCTAAATGTAAGGTGTGGTAAAAGATTAATTACCAGTATTCTTTCCAATTTCCTCGTGCTCAGGTCCGTGTAAAAAACCTTCTTTTCCTTGTCCCACTTGTAGCGGGCCCTGATGAAGTCACGCTCCAAGGGGGCGGTGAATTCGCGAAGGGGTCTCGGAGACCCGCGGCTTCACATTCCGCGTCCTCCTTATCCCATGTGGGCCTTTTGCCAAGGTAGCCACGACTTCCGAGGCATTGGTTCCCCGTGTTCCTTTGCTGAAGCGCCTTGAATTTCTCAGTCTTTTCCTTGGCTGCCTCGGTAGCGCAAGTGTCCTTGAACTTTTGCAACTCCTCTTCCATAAGTGTCGGATTTTCCTCCAGAATCATGGCCAGGGGTTCATCAGCCTCAATAGCTCGTTTCACCCTCCCTTTTCAGGATGCCAAATCATTGCTGAACATGCCCAAGGCGTGGTTGTTAATCTTTTTCATGGCAGGATCATCCCACGTGTGTTCTATGTCCTTATCCCGGTCGGGGAACTACAATCTCTTGTGCAGCTTTGTCAGGAGCAACGACATCAAATGTTCTTTACCCCTTAAGTCATCGTCGTTGATGCTCGCGCATTCCCGTAGGATGCATCCGAGTTGGTTCCCGTAGCACTTGCGAGGTTCTTCCGGCTCTAATGACTCAAACCTGCCAGGGTGCATCTTTGTGATCAGTAGTCGTCCGACGCCGAGTTTGTTAGGTTTTTGTATCCTCTACTTCTTCGCCTTCTTGTTTTCGTTAGAGGCTTCGGCACCGGTACTTCCCCGCCGGTACCTTCCCCGCCGGTCTCGGCGCCGCCATCGGTGTCGATGCCGGCGTCAGTACCATCATCGAGGCCGCCCTGCAAACCTTGACTGTGCTTGGCAGCCAAAAAGTCGAGGTAGTTATGTGCATCCTCATAATCCATCTCATCTGCATCGTGGTCAGAAGGCTCGGTTTCTTCGTTGTTCAACATGTTTCCTACGATTAAGTCTCCTCGTTTAATTCTTAAACTATAATAAAATGTGTAATGACATAAAAAAAGGTCTATGGTTTGCCGTAATGTCATTTCATTCCCGTCGCAGCAAATCCCGGCACTCGATATGCCTACTTTCTAGCACAAGTCATGCCCAAATTCATGGGAAATTTCGACATGACCTTTGCTAAAAAGTGGACATATCGAGCGCCTGAAATTCACCGGAACGGAAATGAATCAACATTCTGGCGAAACATAGGCCACTCGGATCATTTACCCTACACATAACCATCATTTTCCAAATATCACATGTCCAAATATCACCTGTCCAAATATGACATGTCCAAAATATCACATATGGGAAAAATATCACATGTCCAAATATGACATGTCCAATATATAACTTGAAGAAAAATGCAAGAAGTCCTTTTTCTTCACAATATTTGGAACTAGTGTTAATCAATTCTGTTTTTTCTTTAAATAGCAACAATTTCTTTAACTAAAAAATACCTAGAATTCTATTAACCTAGCTAGGGTTCATAATCGAGCACTAACCTAGGGTATACAGAGAGCAAAGAGAGAGAAGAGGGGAGGGGAGAGGCGGGCTTACAGTGGGGAGGTGGTTGTCGAGGGAGACGCAGCGGGGAGGTGGAGGAGGAAGGGAGCCAGGCGGTGGCTGTCGGGAGAGACGGTGGCGCGGCGGCGACGAGGCTGGCGCAGAGGCGAGGCGGCGACGCGGCGAGGGCTCCGGCGGTGAGGGCTCCGGTGATGCTCGAGGGCAGGGGCTCCGGTGGCGTGGGCGGGGGCGGGGGCAAGGGTAGGGGCTCCGGCGGCGAGGGCAGAGAGAGAGGGGTTGGGATTTGGGGGAGGAATGAGGAGGAAGGGAGCCCGTGCGCTGGCTAAGTCAGAGTTAGCAGTAGCGTGGTTTTAGAACCGCGCTAAAGCTAACTTAGCAGTAGCGCGGTTTTAGACACGTGCTATAGCTAACTTAGCAGTAGCGCGGTTCTAAAACCGCGCTACTGTTATCCCTGTGTATTTTCTTTTCATTTTCTCCTTTTACTTTTTCTTTTCATTTCATTTTTCTTATTTCCTTTCTCCTTTTTCATTTTCTTTTCTAATCCTTTAATTTTCTTTTGTAATCATTTCATTTTCTTCTTTCCTTTCTCATTTTTCTTTTTCTTTTCTTTTCCGAAAGATGACCGAGTCGGGAAGAAGGGGAGCGGATCTGATACAATGTATATAACTCAGGCGGCGGTTTATTTACACATCATTTCACCGATAACGATTAAGTGCATACACAAAATAAATACATATATATATAAGTGATGCATGGTTTCTCAGCGTCGACGTTTTTGTTTTTGAGTGAGCTTCTTTCCCTTCTTGTTCGTTGACGAATAATTGAGCCCCTCGTTGTGACTTTTCCTTTTCCATGGAGTACGATCTTTTTAGGTAATGCAGTATTGATTCTTCTTTTGACGTATGCTTCATCGTCATCGTCATCTTCCCCCATCGGTTTGTCGTACTGGTCGTAGTCTTCCTCGTTGGTGACTCCATCCATTCCAATGATGTTCCATTTGCCTCTCCTCATGACAACACTGCTGGGATTGTTCTAGTCGGTTATGAAGAAGCATTGTGTCACGTGCTTAGCGTGTACCCATGGCTCGTTTTTTGCGATGGCGTTCATGGTAGGGCTCTTGGTGTCGGGTATAGACATGGTAGTGAAATACTGGTTTTCTCTTTCGACATTCTTAGCCCATCTGACACGGAACATCGTCGCGCTGTGCAGTCCAGAGTAGTCAAGCTCCCAGATCTCCTCGACCCTTCCGTAAAATCTCTCAGTTGCGGCGTTGTCTCCGTTCATGCATTCCATTGTCACCCCTGAGTTCTGAAAATCACTGTTCATATCTTTGGCCTCCGTGTAGAACGTGTATCTATTGATATCGTATGCCTAATAGGTCGCGAGGTTGGCCGCGGGGCCATGTGCTAAGGCGTATATGAGCAATCCGTCCATAGATCCCTCTTCCGAGGGATTAGCAAGAATATGCTGTTTGAACCAATACAGGAAAGTGGAGTTGTGCTCTCTAGTAACTTCGGTGTTCGTCCTGCATAGCCCCTGGTCACGATACTTCTTTGCGATGGTTTCTTTGTGCAGTGTCATGAAAGGATCTACCACATCTAGGTGATGTAGCACTACTAAGTTTGGTATGTCAAAGTCGTTGCATCGATCTGAGTAGGCCACATGCAGTTCCCTACGACCGTTGGAGTGAACTTCTCCTTCGAGCCTCCCAAGGTTCTTATTAACGGGCAAACCAACACCAGGCCGGTCTCCACCATATAGATAATTCTCGCAGAAAGAGATGCAATCTTGTGTCAGATTGCCCTGGACGATGCTTCCATCCAGACGGGACATGTTATGAACGAATCCTTTGATGACCCCATTCATCCTCTCGAACGACATCATGTTGTGCAGGAATGACGGCCCTAGGTCTATTATGTCGTCCACAATGTGGACACACAGATGCACCATGACGTCAAAGAACGCGGGGGGAAGTACATCTCAAGCTCATTTAGTATCACAACGATCTCTTCCTGTAGCCTTCGGAGCTGCTTCACACTGATCGACTTTCAAGAGATGACGTCAAAAAAGTTGCAGAGACCAATAAGCGTGTCACAGACGTGCTTGTCCATTATCCCTCTAAGGGCAACAGGTAGTATCTGCGTCATCATCACATGACAGTCATGGGACTTCATCCCACTGAACTTTTCTTCTTCATGTCCAGAAATCTGCTTATCTTCCCACAGTAATCGGAACTAACTTTGATTCCGGTAAGGCACTTGAAGAATTGATCGATCTCAGACGGACTTAAGGTGAAGCAAGAAGGGGGTCAATAATCCTCTTCCTTCACTTTTTTGCCCCGCCATCTCCGTCTCTGTCTCCTCTGACTTTTTACGGGGCGGCATATGCAGATCTGCCCTGATTTTCAAATCTTGCAAGTCTGTTCTTGCCTTTGGCCCATTCTTGGTCTTATTTGGCATGTTCATCAGTGTCGCAAGCAAGCTCTCAAGGACATTCTTGCAGATATGCATTTGATCAAGGCAATGAGGCATGTCGAGTTTGTGCCAGTACTCCAAGTCCCAGAAAACAGACCTCGTCTTCCATACCTTCAGCAGCGGCTCCGGTGCCTTTTTCATCGTCTTTCCTGACGCGGGGCAATGTTGCTAGTTTTTCAATAACTCATCGATTTTGGCACCGCTCCACTTACGTGGAGGTCCTCGATGCTCAGCCTCACCATTGAATAGATCTCCACGATTTCTCCACGGGTCGTCCTTCTCGAGCCATCTTCGATGCCCCATGTACACGATTTTCCCAAACCCGCCTTCTTTCCTTGACGTTAGCTGCTGAGACGTCATATCATCCATGCACCGCGTGCATCTGCAATATCCGTGGCACACCTGGCCTATGACATATCCATGACCGAGATAGTCGTGCACCGTCGTGATCAGCGCAGCTCTCATATAGAAATACTCGCCTTTGATGGCGTCCCATGTCTTGGCCGGTGTTTTCCATAACGTGTCTAACTCCTCTTGAAGTAGCCCCAGATACAGATTAATATTATTTCCCGGTTGTTTCGGCCCTTGAATCAGCGTGCTCATGTGTATGTACTTTGACTTCATGCACAACCAAGGGGGATGTTGTACATCCATACAAACACGGGCCATGTGCTATGGTTGGTGTTCTGGTTGCCAAACGGATTCATGCCATCGGTACACGCGCCAAGCACGATGTTCCTTGCATCACATGCGAAATATCGATATTCGCCGTTGAACACCCTCCACTGGCTTGCATCCACGAGGTGTCTCAGCTTCGGATCATCTCCATCGTCGGGCTTTTTCCTCTCCGCGTGCCAACGCATGAGCTCAGCTTCCTTGGGATCTACAAAACAACATTGCAGATGGGGAGTGATCGGTAAGTACCATACAACTTTCTGGGGAGATTTCTTTCCGGCCTTCTTGTATCGAGAAGCATTGCACACGGGACAGCTGGTTTTTTCGGCATGCTCCTTCCGATAAATGATGCAATCGTTGATGCATGGATGGTATCTAACACGCGGCAGATCAAGGGGGAACACGATCTTCTTGGCCTCATCCACACTAGTAGGACATACATTCCCCACGGGAAGAACATCCTTTAGGTACTTGAGAAGCTCATCGAGGCTAATGTCGGTCCATTTGTTTTTAGCCTTCGTCTTCAGAAGTTCGAGCGTGAAACTCAAGCAGGTCACCTCGGGAACGCAACCATCATACAATAGAGTGTTCAACTCTACCACCAGTTGCTCCAGCTTGGCCTCCTCTCTAGAAGCAGCTTTGTCAGTACTCGTCTCCTTGCGAAGCAGGTCTCGAACATGAGGGTCCCGCACGATTGAACTTAGTAGCGACGATGTCTGTGACGTATAGTCCACGTTTTCTCCGCCGCCATGTTCGTCCTCTTCTCCGCTGCCATGTCCGGCCTCTTCCCCGTCGCCATGTCTGGCCCCTTCTCCGCCGCCATTATCGGTCATCTCTTCGTCTTGCCCCGTGTCGTCATTGGCCGCCCCGTCGGCGTCCTCCTCCTCCTCATCATCATCTTCAATTATCCACCGAGTATAGCCATCCATGAAACCAGTCATGAGCAGGTGCGCCATCAAATGACCATCCTCATCGGGGTCGAGCCAAACTCCTCCTTTGCATCTTCAACACGGACATAAAATCTCTGTCCGGTTATTTTCATTCATGTCCTGCACCGTCGACCGAAACCACCTTTCCACCATCGTTTCACTGACCATCATGAACGCCTGCGGGGTAATAATAAACAAATTGATTATAAAAATACATGCATGCATCAAAGTCATACAAAAATTCGGCATGACCTTCCCTAAAAATAGGACATATAGAGTTTGCCCGAAATTCGCCGAAACGAAAATAAATCGACATTTCGGCAAAACATAGGCAACTCAAGCACAATTCGGTGGAAACTCATGCCACACACACAATTTCCATCATATCGCCCGATTATGTCATATCGCACACATACACATATTTGCATTCTTGCAAAAGCACAAAATTTTAATCACCTATCGTCTCAAGATCAAGCACGGTGATGATGATGTCGATCGGTGTCGCCACACACCTAGGGAATGATCAAAAGTGGACAAAGCTTACTTCTTGACATGGCTAGATCTAGTTAGGGAGGTACATATGTGACTTCATTAAATGGGTTGATCTAACTAGCTAGTTGGGGAAGGAGATGACTCTAACTAGTGGAGGGGGAGGAAAAAGAGAAAGGAGTTGCATTAATGGAGGCAGTGTAGTTAGGTAGGTGCAATAAGGAGAGAGAAAGAGAGGTAGAACAAAGAGAGTAATGGGGGGAGAAGTAGTGAGGAAGAAGAAAAGTGAGTGAGAGAGGAGGTGGGAGCTAGGGGAAAGTGAAAGGAAGAGAGGATGATAGAGGGAGGGGAGAGGGGAGGTAAAGGTGGCTGCGCTTTAGCAGTAGCGTGGGAAAGGAAAATGAGCTGCTGCAAAAATGTAGCAGTAGCGCGTTGCTGGAAGACGCGCTACGGCTAAGTGGGGCCCGCCATGTGGCCAAGTTCAAATTTAGCAGTAGCGCCCTACCCTAAAAACGCGCTACTATTACTTTGTTAGAAGTAGTGCGGTTCGCAGAAGGGCGCTACTACTATACCTAGAGTGTCGGCAACAGTGTGGCAATTATAGTAGTAGCACGTTTTATTCTAGCCGCGCTAATGCTATGTGAATACCAGTAGCGCTCTTTGTGACCACGCGCTACTGCTAATTAGCAGTAGCGCCTCCTTCTAACCGGCGCTAATGATAAGCTTCTGTGTATAAGGTTTTCCCTAGTACTGTCTTTTTCGTTTGCCTTTTTCTCATCAGATCTCTTGTTTGTCTACCTTGTTGTTATGGCTAGTTCTTCCTCTATTGCGTGTACTCCCGAGAATGAAGTTCTTAATTTTAAGCAAAGGGGAGGGGAGAACCTAAAAGATGCTTTGTATAGGATTTCCAATGCTCATAATAGATCTATTCATAAGCAATCTACCGTTGTTCTCCTTCACAGTTTTTATGTGGGCATCACCACTTGGTATAGATTCGTCCTTGATACGATTATCGGTGGGAATTTCTTGATGTGTCCATCTTTGGACACTTTTAATGCTATGGGAAGTTTAGTGGGATCGCCATCTCTTACGATCAATGAAACAACTTTAACCCTCGAACATGTTATGGAAAGGCTAGATGCTATTGAAAAGAAGATGATTACCAAAGAACATCTTGAAAATTTGGATAAGAAAATGCATAATCTTGCTAATAAAATTAGGTCAAAAGCGAGAGATGCCTTTAAATTGTTGAAGGAAAAAGAAACCGTAGTTAACGAAAGAATAGAAGAAAGCCCTTAACGGATTGATAAGTTGGAATAAATTTTTAGTAACTTGAGTTCGGCCTTTTCTTCCGTTAAAACTATTGAAAAAACTCCCGTAAAAATTTGCAAGACCACGCAAGTCACTAAGAACAAAGGTGTTACATCTAGTAGCCACAAGGGAGATCTTAAAATGATTAGTATTCATCCCAATTTTATTTGAAATAGTAAAAGACCCTATTTACAAGAATGAAATTTTTGGTCTTATTCCTAGAAGCGTTGTCATTGAGAGTATGCGTGCTAAATTCTTTAAGAAATATAGTTGTGTGATTGAGGAGTTGAAAACCAAAGATGACAATACTTGAATCTATGCACTATGCCTAGCTAGGGGCGTAAAACGATAGCGCTTGTTGGGAGGCAACCCAATTAATAAATTATTTTCATCATTTTCTTTCTGTTTTTGAGTGTTGACACAATTATGCCTCTATTATGATTCAGTTTTTAAGTTTTATTTAGTGTTTGTGCCAAGTAAAGCCTTTAGGATGATTCATAAGATGAGTAGAAACAATGCTGAATCTGAAACAGAAACTTTGCCTCCAGTGCACGAATTTTCATTTTTTACCGGAGCGTGATAATGAGCTTAAATTTTAACACGGTTTTTGTATGCAAATTCTTTACGTTTTCCTAATTTTTCAGAATTTTTATCGTTACAGAAGTATGGTTAGAGTACAGATTACTACAGACTGTTCTGTTTAAGACAGATTCTGTTTTCGTTGCATTGTGTGCTTGTTTTGATGAATCTATGGTTTGTATTGAAGGGTATAAGCCATGGTAAAGTTAAAATAAAGTAGGTATAATGCAATAATAAAATTTTAATGAGTTTGCAACAGTACTTAAAGTGGTGATTTGCTTTATTATACTAACGGATCTCACGAAGATTTTGTTGAGTTTTGTGTGATTGAAGTTTTCAAGTTTTGGGTGAGATCACTATGGTTGAAGGAATAAGGAGTGAAAAGAGCCTAAGCTTGGGGATGCTACAGCACTCCCAAGATATATCCAAAGAGAAACAAGCAACTAAGCTTGGGGATGCCCCGAGTGGCATCCCCTCTTTCTTCTAATGACCATCGGTATTTTACTTGGAGCTATATTTTTATTCGTCACATATCATGAGCTTTGCTTGGAGCGTCTTGTATTATTTGAGTCTTTGCTTGCTTTGCTTTTTAGTTTGTCACTAGTATCCTTTCTGTACACACCTATTTGAGAGAGCCAAAATTATGCTATGATTTGTTAGAATTGCTCTATATGCTTCACTTAAATTTTTTGAGCTATGGAATTGCTCTAGTGCTTCACTTATATATTTTTGAGCATGGTGTGCTTTAAAATTTTGAATAAATACTCTCATTCTTCACTTAGATTAATTTGAGAGTTAGTAAATTTTGAAGAAATCCTCTCATGCTTCACTTATACTATTTTGAGAGATGAAACTTTTATGCTCATGTTCTTCACTTAAATTTGTTTGAGCTTGTCAAAAGAAATGGCAATATATGAAACTAGTGCCAAAGTGATAGATATTCAAGAGGGATATAATTAAAAAATTCATGAAGATCATTGGACAAATTAAACTTGATTCCTTGTAATAGTTTTGAGACATGATGATAGTAATATGTGAGTCAAGTTAGTGAGTAATTATGCTTTAGTAAGAATATTGGTGTTAAGGTTTGTGATTCCCTATGCAAGTACGAAAGTCAATAGTTATGCAATGAAATTACATCCTACTTATGGTGCATTATTCGGTGTTAGTTATGCTCAATGCCCGTTTATGTGAATTTTCATTTCCTGGTTGGTTGCTTCTCAATCTGTTTGCTAGCCTCCACTTGTAGTAAGTAGAAATACTACTTGTGCATCCAAAATCCTTAAACCCAGTTTTGCCTTATGAGTCCACCATACCTACCTATATGTGGTATTTCCATGTCATTCTAAGCAAATTTGTATGTGACATCTCTAATTTTCAAAATAAATTTCCTTTTTGTGTGCTCGTATCGCTCATGAAATGGTAGGGGGTGTCCAACATTTTTCCATGCTAGATGTGTTATTCTCAAGATGAGTATTTATTCACTTGTCATTGCACGAGAGTATGGCGGTAATAGGGATGTCCAGTCCCGAAATGAAAAAAAAGGAAATTTACTTTATGTTGTCAAATAATAAATTCCTTCGAAAGTGTTTATATGAAAGGCAACCATGGATACGGCTAGCCATGGATTGTGAAAGAATGGTGGAAAAAGGAATGAACTTTACTTTATGTTTGAGAACCGCCTATGATGTATCTAGCATGGAAAGTATTGTGAACTAGTTTGTCGTTTTCGTTGACGTGAAAGGCGTGCCACTCAAAATATTTTTCTCTCTCAGTTTAAACTTTGAGCTCTGGCACCTCTACAAATCCCTACTTCCCTCTGCGAAGGGCATATCTATTTACTTTATGCAATTTTTCTTTTTAATTTGAGTCTTCATCTTCTCTTATAAAAGCACCATCTAGGGGGCACTATGATCATACTTGTGCATTGGGTGTAGTTAATATTTGAGTGTGTTTCATGAATGGATCAATGATTGAGCATGATGGGCTAGGGATAACTTTCTTTAGTGTTTATCTTTTGAAAGACATGGTTGCTTGTTGGCATGCTTGAGTATTAAAGTCCTTATGTCAAAACTAGACTATTGCTTTGAACCATCTAAAAGTCCAAATGTCCATGCTACAAAAGAAAAGAATATGTGATGAACATGTTAGGCAGCATTCCAAATCAAAAATTCTATTTTTATTATTTACCTAATCGAGGACGAGTAGGAATTAAGCTTGGGGATGCTGATACGTCTCCAACGTATCTATAATTTTTGCTTGTTCCATGATGTTATATTATCAATCTTGGATCTTTTAGAATCATTTTATAGCAACTTTATATCATTTTTTGGGACTAACCTATTGACATAGTGCCAAAGTGCCAGTTGCTGTTTTTGCTTGTTTTTTACTTCGCAGAATATTAGTACCAAACGGAGTCCAATCGCGACGAAACTTTTTGGAGAATTTTTTTGGACCACAAGAAGGCCAGTGGGCCAAAGAAGTTACCAGGGGGGAGCCCAGGCCGCCCACAACCCCCTCCACTGCCTCTGAGCTCTATAAATACCCAAATATTCCAGAAACCCTAGAGGAGTCGACAAAAAATACATCCAGCCGCCGCAAGTTCTAGAACCGCGAGATCCAATCTAACACCATCACGGAGGGGTTCATCATCCTCATTGGTGCCTCTCCGATGATGCGTGAGTAGTCCACCATAGACCTACGGGTCCGTAGGCAGTAGCTAGATGGCTTCCTCTCTCTCTTTTGATTCTCAATACAATGGTCTCTTGGAGATCTATTTGATGTAAACTTTTTGCGGTGTGTTTGTTGGGATCCGATGAATTTTGAGTCCATGATCAGTTTCTATCCATGAATATTATTTGAGTCTTCTTTGATCTCTTATATGCATGATTACTTATAGCCTTGTATTTCTTCTTCGAATCTTTGGTTTAGTTAGGCCAACTAGATCGATTTTTCTTGCCATGGGAAGAGGTGCTTTGTGATGGGTTCGATCTTGCGGTGTCCTCCCCTAGTGACAGAAGGGGCAGCGAGGCACGCATGTATCGTTGCTATTAAGGATAACAAGATGGAGTCTATTCCTACATGAATAGATCTTGTCTACATCATTTCACCGTTCTTATTGCATTACTCTATTTTTCCATGAACTTAATACACTAGATGCATGCTGGATAACGGTCGATGTGTGGAGTAATAGTAGTAGATGCAGAATCGTTTCGATCTACTAATCTTGGACGTGATACCTATATAATGATCATCGCCTTGGATATCGTCATGATTATTTGATCTTCTATCAATTGCCCAACAGTAATTTGTTGACCCACCGTGTGCTATACTCATGAGAGACGCCACTAGTGAATCCTACGTCCCACGGGTCTACTTTTCCAACATAATGCTTTCCGATCTATCTTTTTGCCGCTTTTGTTTTCAAATCTATTATTCCAAAAACCCAAAAATACCTTGCTGCACTTTTTATTTGCCTCTTTTATTGTGTGTTCTTGCGAGATCTATCTATCCAATCTATCACAACCTAATCTATCTTTTTACCGTGGAGAGATTGACAACCTCTCTTTCGCGTCGGGTTGCAAGTATTTGTTCTTTGTGTGTAGGTGCTGTTTACATAGTGTTGCATGATCCTCCTACTAGTTTGATACCTTGGTTTGATAACTGAGGGAAATACCTACCGTCGTTGTGCTGCATCATCCCTTCCTCTTTGGGGAAATACCAACACAGTCTCAAGCCACGTCACATGCCGGCTCTAGAGTTGAGGTAAGCACGGGCACGCTGAGAAAACACATCGAAGTCTTTGTCGAACGCACCGGCAGTGCCCTCGTGAAAAGACCGCGAGCTGTCGTTTATAACAGCCAACCACAAGGCGACGTCAGCGTATGAGGCGTCGACGGTGGCCTCGACGGCGAGGTGCTCCTTCAAGATCTGGGGGTCGGCACGCATGGAAGCCATAGCTGCCTCATCTGCGCGTGCAGCTGCGATTTGCTTCTCCGCAGCCAAATGCTCTTTGAGATCCTAACTATACTTTGTGCACCATGGCTTTCGGCGGCGATTATTTGGAGGATGGGGCGGTGATTTGGGTGGAAGGTGTCGTGCCGGTCAGGCCATGTGGTATGGAGGAGAAGGGGGTGAGGGGGTATTGGGGAGGTGTGGATTACCTGACTAGATGGAGGAGGCCGAGCAGCAGGAAGGAGCATCGCTGGCGAGGAGGCGGCGCTGCAAGCAAGAAGTGAAGGTTTGAACTAGGAAATGTAGAGGAAAAGGGGGAAATGTGGCTTTTGATTGGTACCGGGGGTGAGGGAGGTAGATATTTCCGCGGCAGCCCAAAATTTTCATTTGGTGCAGAATATTTCTCGATATCAACACATCACAAACGAAGCCTGTGCTATCCCCCGTGTGTGATGAACTTAGACGTGCAAATGTTTGTTTCCGAGCTTCCGATGTAAGATTGGGTACTACATTGCACACGATTCGTTCCAAAAAATTGTGTGTGATGAACTTCAATTTCATTTTCAATTGGAAGATGGAATGGGGATATGGCGGCAAATTTTTGGTCCGAATTTCCCTGGTTACAGTGGTCATCCATGTCGTCGCATAATTTAACATCAATTGCTAATTTGGGTACTGCACAAAAGATCCTACACTGCAGCCCGCACTTATCTAATCGAGCAATTAAATAGAGCTGGTTAACCTAAACATTACTCTAACAGAAGACCAGTGCTCTAAACAAAGACTAATGTTCCGCCTGACGCTCAGCAATCTCCGCCGCATCCTCCATGACCAGCTCGCACTCGACGACCTCTAGGGGAAGGGGCTCCATGGCATCCATCGCCACATACTCTGCAAGCATCTCGCAGTCCGCGTGTGCCATCTCTTTGGAAAAGGCCGCCACGAGTCTGATGTGGGCGGCCGCGGTCCGGGCATTGACGGCCTCCATCTCGGCAAGGGAGGCTGCCGACGAATGGACGGCTGCCCGAGCGCTCTCGGCGATTGCCAACTCTTCGGACGTAGGTTGCCGAACGTTGTCGGAGAAGGCCGCTGCTATTTGTGCGGTGACCGACACGAGCTGGGCATGGGCGGCATCGGCATAGGCATGGGCAGCTGCCATCAGGGCTACAGCGGCCGCCGAGGAACGGATAGCTGCTGTGCTGTTGTCACCATTTGCTATCCCGGTTGTGGATGTTGCTGCCGCCATCTCAGATGCAGCAGCTGCCCTTTAGGCAGCTGCAGCCACCCTATCGGAGATTGCAGCCTCGCTCAAGTATGTTGTGAGCACGTTCATGGCTGATGCAGCCGCGCTCGGGCCGGAGTGGGTTGCCGAAGTTGCCCTCACGACGCGGATCCACGTCCCCATCTTTCACCGGCGACGCTTGAACAGTACAGTGGTCTTGGGGAACTAGTGTGACTGTGTGGTTGACGCGCCGGCAGTGGACTGAAGCTTCCGGCCTAAGCCATATATGAGGATTGGCCCAAGATATTTATATACCACACCACACACGTTTCATGATCAAGAACTGTTTGCGATGTATTTGATTTTCATATTGCTTTGAAATGAAAAATGAAGTTACATTGGCAATTCAAGGTGTTTGGATGGCAATAACATTTATCTGCAGTGAACTTGAAACTATAGGACTGTGTTAAATATGGAATTATTCTGGTTTGTTTAGGCCCTTTTAAACATTTAAAGAGTTTTTAGACATTTCATGTGCATAGTTCAAATTTGAACTGCAGTTAGGCACATACTAGAGTGCACCTGAATGGGTTGAAAATCATCTATTTGTCACTCGATACATGTTTTGGTCCCATGCAAGAAATGGAAATTAAACAAATTCCAAACCTCTCAGTATTTTGGCTTGGCCATAGACTTTGAGAAGCCGTGTTTTCAAATTCCAGTAAGGCCAACTATCGTCAGAAATTCATAAAACTTGGCATGGTGTCATGTCATGGCGCATGTGTGTTGTGGTAAAAACAATGCCTAGTTCAGGACAAGTTTTGGCACAAACCTCTTACAAACCGAAGATTATCACAAGAAGTCATGTGGTTCCAGTATGGAAAGTTCACATTTTATGTGCGAAACAACATCCGATGTCTCTTCCCGCCTTGAATTTATTTCTAGAGTCTCCATAGAGTAACATGAATGTGTCGTGCGAAACAATGGAATCTTACAGAGTTCGTTTGGCCTTTTAAGTACATTAATTGAGTTTTCTAGGCATTCAATGTGCATAATTCAAATTTGAACTACAATCACCCGGTCCAGCTAATGAAAATATGTCGAAAAACCATATACGTTTCCCTGGCTGCATGTTTAGGTCCCACACAAGAAATGGGAATGAATTTCAAACACATCATCATCTTGGCTCGACCGCAAACATCGGGAAACTTAGTTTTTAAATTCATGTAAATGCAAACCTCGACAGAAATTCATGAAATTTGGGCATGGTGCCATCAATTGCCCTGTTGTGTGTGTTGTCGTAAAAAAATTGCCCAATTTTGGACAAGTTTTGGCACAAAGCCTCTTACAAACCGAAGGTTCTCACAAGAAAGTCGTGTGTTCCGACAGGGAAAGTTCACATTTTATGTGCGAAACAACATCCGTTGTATTTTCTCGCCTTGAATTTATTTCTGGAGTCACCATAGAGCAACACATGACAGTCATGCTAAACTGTGGATTTTTCCCAGGGTTCGTGAGACCTATTTAACACATTAATTGAGTTTTCTAGCCGTTTAATGTGCATATAATTTAAATTTGAACTACAATCACAAGGTCCAACACATGAAAAATAGGTTGAAAAAATATATGCCTTTCCCTGGATGCATGTTTAGGTCCCACGCAAGAAATGGGAATGGATTTCTAACATCTCATTGACTGTTGGCTCGGCCGCAAACATTGAGATACTTGGTTTTCAAATTCCCGTAAATCCAAAACTCTTTAGAAATTCATGAAACTTGGCATAGTGTGGTGACAAGGGCACACATATGCCGTGTTAAAAAAATTGTCCAAATTGGACATGTTCTTGCACAATCCCCTTACAAATCGGAGCTCCTCACAAGAAGCTTTGTGGTTTCAATAGGGAACATTATATATGCATGTCACATATGCGGGCGAAAAGACATCTGATGCCTCTTCTCTCCATGATTTTCTTTATAGAAACAACATAGACATGTTGGTGCGAAGTGCAAAAATATGAATAAATTAAGGGATCATCTAGCTTTTAAATACATTAATTAAGTTTTCGGTGCATTATTTAATGTGCATAATTCAAATTTGATCTACAATCACAAGGTCCGGGGCGGCAAAATGGGTTGAAAAATCATATATATGTGTCCTTGGATGCATGTGTTAGGTCATATGCAAGAAATTAGAACAAATTTCAAACATCTAAGCATGTTGGCACGACCACAAACATCGAGAAACTTGGTTTCCAAATTCTCGTAAACCCAAAACGCCGTCAGAAATTCATGAAACTTGGAATGGTGTCATGACAAGGCACACAGATGCCGTGGTAAAAAAATACCAACTTGAACATGTTTTGTCACAAGCCTCTTACAAACCGGAGGTTCTCACACAATAAACTACGTCCAGAGGTTCCGTAATGTCACATATGCATGCCACATCTACGGGTGAAACGACATCCGATGCCTCTTCTCTCCTTCATTTTTTTTCTAGAAACAACATAAAGTAATAGGTGTGTACTGCAAAAATATGAAATTATTAAGGGTTCGTATGGCTTTTTATACATTAATTGAGTTTTATGTACATTTAATGTACATAAGTCAAATATGAACTACAGTCACAAGGTCTATGTTGGGCAGGGCCTCATCATATAAAGCAAAAATATGTTGTGGTGTTTTTAGTGTCCACTTTGAGAGAAAGAGCAAGCATTATTAATAGCCAACAAAGGCATTTTGGAACAAAAATCTGTGACGTTACCATCGCAAACGAGCGTATTATTTATAATTCGTGGACATTCTACAAACCATTTACGTGCGGGCCACGTGTGGCTATTTGTATTGGCAAGGAGGTAGAGTGCGAACATGTGTTTGAGTAGACGGGTGGTGTGCGAGGAGTGTCCTGTGCACGCTCATCGGGGTGGCGTGTCCTTTGCGAGTCGTCAAAGATGTTTCAGACTGAATACCCGTATGCAAACTAAGGGCAATTGTTCCTTCCCTACTAAGCCAAGCGAAAATCTGGCGCGAAGGAATTTTCATTGTGTCATCGCAAACGGTTGTGAATGATGACCCGTGTGCCCTTCCCGATGCTACACCTTGTACTAGTGCTAACTGCTGAGGTTGCCATGCATGAAAAAAAAATCTGATGTGGGAAGGTAATTAAGGAGAGATATGAGTTTGGTGACCACATGAAGAAACAATGCCAAGCACGTGAACCTTGGCAAAACACTTAAATGAAGGAAACTCACCAATGCATGCAAGAGTTTTGTTGCTAAATCATTAAATGAAGGGACCTCATCAACAATGCATTGTGGACTTGAGTTGCTAAGACATTTAATACACTAAGCACCCCAAGTAAGCACGGATCGATGCATTGGCAGCAGGAGTCAGGTAAGATTCGAATCTGTCATATTGGGTAAATTTTCTTTTGTCAAATTGGAAACACTGAAATTTTTCCAATTTTGCAGGAACAAAATCACTATTACGGTGCAATTTTGCAACTGAAATTCAGTAAACATAGATTTCATTCATAGATCAAGCATTGGTCTTTGTACAAAATAGTTCAACTCGACAGCTGAATCGAACAAACTTTTCCCCATTTGTTGCCAACCACGTACTGAAATAGCTAGTTCAACTATATATACTAGCTAATTTAAAGTAGGTGGGACAGTTCAACCATATCTATAGTTAGATGAACTGAACAAAATAGCCCCTAAATACTACTCCGGAGGGGCTTCGTGCTACTGTCAGCAGCCTTCTCCTCTGCCGAGCGCGTTCAGTAAGAGGCAGAGGAGGAGAAGCCTACCGACGAGCTGGAGAAGTCAAATTCTTCGGCTGCCGCTGCTGCCCTCCGTCGCTCCTGACGTGCCTCCTTGAAGCAGCGGGACTCAGCGTAGATCTCCTCATTCCATGCCATAGCTGCGGCGTCTGCTGCGGAAACGGCGACGGTGAGCCTCTTTGCGTCCTCGACCTGGCGCTCCTCCTCCTCATGTAGGAAGTTGATATATCCCGCTAGGCCATTGACGCAAAAGCCTAGTGGCTGTGCTTCGGAGGCGGCCTCCTCCTCCCGCCTTCTAGCCGTGGTGGCGGAGCGGGTGATGGCCCTAGCGGCTGACCGTGGGATGGCTGCCAAGGCGGACGCTGGTGTGGTGGCGGCCAAGGAGGCAGATGGTGGGGTGGCTAAAACGGTGGCCGTCGATGGGGTGGGGGCCACGGCGGTCACCGGCAGCAGCTGCCTTCGAGCAAATGTGGAGCAGCGTGTGGTGGGTGCCGTGCGCACAGCCAACAAGGACGCCACACGCACTACACAGTTCTGGGTACTGCACCCCGACATGGTGCAACCTGCCCTCTGGCGGAGTGGCGGACCGACGATGACGGATAGGTGCCTTTGGCAATTGGGGGAGAAGAAAACTTGGGAAGCTACGGGCAGGGAGGGGATGAATGCGATGTGAAGCCGCCGGCCATGAGTGTTTATAAAGCAGGCAGCCAAGGCGAGCCGGGCGGGAAGCTTGTGCGCGTTCCTGCGCGGTTGCGGGGGAACGGGAAGCCCAAAAGAAACGCTGCGCGCTCCCGAAGCATTGGGTGATTTCAGCGAGCCGGGCGGGAAGCTTGCGCGGGAACCTACACGCTCCCGAAGTGTGCACTGGAATTCTCAGGGGGCAACACGGTGACAAGATGGGACGGTGGTGGGAGAAATGACAAGTACACAAACGGTTAATAAAAAAAACGTTTGCGTTTTACTACAAAGCAAACGGTCATTATGTATGCACCGTCGCGAATTAATCTACGCATGAGGCAGTTGATGCGGCCGCGGCGCGCTGTGCTCGCGTCCGTGCGCGCTCGCTCTGCCGACGTCCACGCGCAAACGGTCAAGTACGTTCGGGGCCCCATATGCATGCGGACGCAGTTGTGCCGCTCCCGGCACCACCATGCAGTTAAGCGCTGCAAAAACTGCCATGCGGACGTGCTGAAATTCCAGGCCGTCCGGCGCAATTTATTCCTGCGGCCATTTACCTTCATCTCTTCCACCTTCCGATCGCGCTACACAACACAAGAAGCACACCCACGAGCTCTTCATCGCTTCAACCTTCCCGTGTGGATCCAATGGCGGTTGCCGGCGCCGAGCGGCAGTTCGCCAAAATTGTAAAAGTGGACACCCACATCAGGAAGACGGACCTCTCAGTGGTGTACACCAACGACCCGATTGTGGTGGTGAACTCCATCAACACGTTGGAGCAGCTGCTTGCTGAGGATGACAAGTACAAAGTGGTCGGCTTTGACCTCGAGTACACCGGCGGTCCTGCCGGGCATGATCAGAAGGTTGTCGTTGCCCAGTTGTGTGTGCGCCATCACGTGCTCATCTACCACTACTGCCTGGCCACAATTCCTTGCGAGCATTTCGCCAGGTTTGTCAATAGCCCCGACTATAGATTCACAATAGTGGACATCACGAATGATCTAAAGGTGCTCAAGACATCGAGCTTGTCCTGCCAGAAGCTTGTCAACATCCAAGGTCAGTACAGGGTCTAGGGCGGCAAGAAGAAGAAGCAGAAGGACTCCCTGGTTGACCTCGCCACGGCCATCATCGACCCCTACTACAAAGATATGATGGCTGAGTGCCACAAGGACAAGTCTGCCTGGCACAAGGCTTGGGTGAATGAACTGGATGAAGAACACATCAAGTACGCGGCAAAGGACACGTACACAAGCTACGAGATGTACAGGAGGATCATTGACATGAGGAAGTGCCTCCTTCCTGCAGATGGCGAGGGATAGCAACAAGCAGAGCAGTGTCGGCAACCGTCGTCAGAAGAACAGTATGATTTGCTAATCGTCTATTTCTTGTAAATTTATATTGAGGAATGTACATGTGTTGTGTAGTCACTTATGTAATTGGATGTTCAAGTTGGTTATGCAACATTAATGTAGGTGTTCTATAGACAGAGCATATAGATGTGCAAACAGAGCAAAAACACATCCGATACAATTATTAGCAGCAACCGTGTGCCCACAACACACACAGGTTGTCAGGATGAATCGTTTGGGTTATTTTTGGGCTTCCCACACAATTCTGATGAATGAACTGTTTGCCGAGTACCCACAACACACACGGTAGTCAGGATGAATCGTTTGCGTTATTATTGGTCTTCCCAAACAATTCTGATGAATGAACTGTTTGCCGGGTCTCACACACGCCTTCTTAGGATAACTCGATTGTGTTCTGCTGGATCAACGCAAACAGTTTGCCCGAGTGAACTGTATTGAAAGCACAACATGCTCCCTTGGTGGTTTTGATAATTCATGACAACATACATTGCCTCTTGGACTAATACTTTTACCTATTGTATTTCAGATGAAGTCCATGGAGAGAAGGGTTGGCAAAAGGATTGTGGAGATTGTGGAGATACCCCAAGATGAAAGGAAATAGTTTGGCAAAGCTTCAAGCAAGAGGACTCTACATTTTACTTTGTGAGAAATCACCTTGAGTCCATAGGAAAGCCAATACTATTAAAAGGGGGTAAGGTATTGTTGGTGAACAAAATGCTCATACGTGCACAAGTGATAGTCACCAAAAACACCCACAAGCTCTTCCACAAAAGTCTGTCCAAAGTCAAATATCCAAAATCGGTGCAACCAACACTTTCCACTCGGTGCCACCGATTCCCATACTCAGACAGACCTAAGCCAAACCCTAGCCTTTCGGTGCAACCGATTCTGCTTCGGTGCCACCGAGTTCAGCTTGCCAACTTTCTGTTACCCAATTTCACAAAATCGGTCCTACCGAGTTTGTTGAATCGGCGTCACCGAGTTTGGCAATCTGACCGTTGGTCACCTTATCGGTGCAACCGAGTTTCATATATCGGTCTCACCGAGATTCAAAAGTTGCCACCTTTTGGTCACTTCGGTACCACCGAGATTAACACATCGGTGTCACCGAGTTGGTCATTTTGTGTGTAACGGTTGGATTTTTGGGGATGCCTATATATACCCCTTCACCACCACCTACTCGAAAGAGAAGCACTCAGAACTATTCCATACTTGCCCCATCCAGTTTTCTGAGAGAGAGCAACCTACTCATGTGTTGAGATCATGCCATTCCATTCCAACCATATGAATCTTGATCTCTAGCCTCCCCAAGTTGCTTTCCACCAATCCCATCTCTTCCACCAAGCCAAATCTGTGAGAGAGTGATTGTGTGTTGAGGAGTCTATCATCTTGAAGCACAAGAGCAAGGAGTTCATCGTCATTACCGAGCCTATTACCTTTTGGAGGGTGGTGCCTCCTAGATTGGTTAGGTGTCGCTTGGGAGCCTCCTACTTCATGTTGTGGAGTTGAACCAAGAAGTTTCTAAGGGCAAGGAGATCGCCTACTTCGTGAAGATCTACCCATAGTGAGGGTAGTCCTTCGTGGACGGAAGCCGTTATGGAATAGTCAAGGTTGCTACTTCGTGGACCCTTATGGGTGGAGCCCTCCGTGGACTCTCGCGACCGTTACCCTCCGTGGGTTGAAGACTCCATAAACGTGGACGTACGATAGCACCACCTATCGAAACCACGGGAAAAATCTTTGCGTCTCCAATTGCGTTTGATCTCCCTATCTCAACTCTTTACTTCATGTGCAATGTCTTTACTTTCCGCTGCCATATTTGTTGACATGCATGTGTAGGGTATATTAGACTTGCTAGTCTTGCTAAAACTGTTAAAATCTGCCAACCAATTAACTTGGGAAAAGGTTAGGTTTTAAATTCCTGCTAGTAGTCTATTCACCCCCCTCTAGACACTCTTCTAGTGATCCCTCAATTGGTATCAGAGATTTGGTCTCCATTGCTTTGGTTTAATCACCGTGGAGGAAGATGGATGTGTTTAGTATAGGGAGTTTGAGTTGTAGAGTGCCTATTCTTGATGGAGAGTACTATAGTCAATGGAAAACTTTGATGCTTGAGCTGTTTAATGAATTTCAATTGAGCAAATATGTTAAGAGCCCCTATGTACCTCCCATTGATCCTTTACATCCCACACATGAAGAGGAAATTGATATGCTATGCAATCTTAGAACTGTTAATCTCATCGTTAGAGCTTTGCCTAGAAATATGCTTAATCAAATGAAGAATTTTGAATGTGCTTACACTTTGTGGAATGACTTGGAGAAACGATATCCAAGTTATTCATTGAGTAATCTTGATGAAATTCTTCATAAAACTATTGCCTTCCACAAAATGACGTCTAGTGATCCCAAGTTTGATGATTGTCTATTTGAGCTTAGAGACCTCATGCGTGCTAAAGGAGATGTCACAACTATCAACAACATCATTGTAGAAGCCATTCGAATTCACAAGTTTGAACATTGTCATGATCACAATCCTAACGAATCTCTTGTTCTTTGTGACGAGGATTTCCCACTTGATGATGACAATGTGGAACATGGCTACTATGATGAAGATGAGCTGTTCGACATCGAGTATGAGAAGATCATGAAGAATCTAAGTCTCATGGCAAACTTCAAGGATTACATGTCCGGAGGAAAAGAGTGGATTCTCGATAGCGGATGTACCGATCATATGACCGGAGATAGAGAAATGTTTGAAGAGATCACACCAAACCATGGACCACGAAGGTACGTAACATTTGGAGACAACTCCAAGGGTAAGGTACTTGGTCTTGGTAAGGTGGCCATATCCCATGATAGCTCTATTCAAAATATTATGCTTGTTGAATCTCTTGGCTACAATCTCCTTTCCGTATCTAGACTTGCCGACTTTGGTTTTAATGTGCTATTCACGAAAGTAGATTGCCAAGTGTTTCGTCATGACAATCATAAAATGGTCTTTACCGGTTTCCGTAGAGGTGATCTATACATTGTCGATTTCACTAAGAGATCCAAACCTCGTACTTGTCTTATTGCAAAATCTTCTAAAGTTGGCTTTGGCATAGAAGACTAGGACATGTTGTCATGCGTAATCTAGACAAGCTTATCAAGGGTGATCACATACTTGGTGTTAAAGATGTTATCTTTGACAAAGATAGACTTTGTAGTGCTTGCCAAGCTGGAAAGCAAGTAGGTGGACGTCATCCCGTAAAGAATATCATGACTACTAGGAGACCACTCGAGTTACTTCACATGGATCTTTTTGGTCCCAATGCTTATAAGAGTCTCGGTGGAAATTCCTATGGTCTAGTTATAGTTGATGATTTTTCTAGATTTACGTGGGTATTCTTTCTTGATGATAAGTTACAGGTTCAAAAGATCTTCAAGAACTTCGCTCGCAAAGCGCAAAATCAGTTTGAAGTGAAGATCAAGAAGGTTCGGATTGATAACGGATTGGAGTTCAAGAACACCCATGTGGATACCTTTCTTGACGAAGAAGGTGTTTCAAATGATTTCTCGGCTACGTACACGCCTCAACAAAATGGAGTTGTTGAGAGGAAGAACCGAACACTTATTGAGATGGCAAGAACGATGCTTGACGAATACAAGACGCCAAGACACTTTTGGGCAGAAGCCGTGGAAACAGCATGTCATGCCACAAACCGACTTTACTTGCACAAGCTTCTCGGTAAAACGGCATACGAGCTACTCACCGGTAACAAACCCCAAGTTGGATACTTTCGGGTATTCGGCTCAAAGTGCTACATTCTTGATAAGCATCGTCGTACTAAATTTGCTCCTAAATCTCATGAAGGATTCCTACTTGGTTACGGATCGAACTCTCACACTTACCGTGTCTACAACAACTTCACTCGAAAAGTTGAAGAGACGGTAGATGTGAAGTTTGATGAATCTAATGGTTTGCAAGTCGAACAATTGCCAAATGATGTAGGTGATAAGGACACTTCAGAAGCTATCCAAGACTTGTCCATCGACAAGATTCGTCTCGTGGAGGTGAAGCAAAGTACTTCATCGACTCAAGTGGAAGCCCCTACTTCACGTCAAGGTGAACCACAAAATGACATGGAGGCATCCACAAGCGGTACACGACAAGATGATGAAGAGGAGGAAGTGCATCATGAAGATCCACCACAACCTCCTTCACCACCACCTCAAGGAAACGACACCTTCAACAACAACGAAGATGAAGGAGATGATGATGAAGAAGAAGCTCCACCATCCAACAATCGGAAGCTGACCCGAGTTCGAGCACAAGTGACCAAGAACCATCCCCTAAACCAAATCTTTGGTGATATACAAACAGGGAGAATCACTCGCTCTAAAACTCGTCTAGCTAACTTTTGTGAGCATTATTCTTTCATCTCTAGCATTGAGCCCTTGAAGGTAGAACAAGCTCTTGAAGACCCGGATTGGGTGAACAAGATGCATGAAGAGCTTCACAACTTCGAGAGGAACGAAGTATGGACCCTCGTGGAAAAGCCCAAGGATGAGCAAAACATCATCGGAACAAAATGGGTGTTTCGGAACAAGCAAGACGAAGACGGTCAAGTCGTACGGAACAAGGCTCGTCTCGTAGCCCAAGGATATACGCAAGTCGAAGGTATGGACTACGGTGAGACCTACGCCCCCGTCGCTAGACTTGAAGCTATTCGCATTCTTCTTGCTTATGCTAATCACCATGATATCACGCTTTATCAAATGGACATTAAAAGTGCCTTTTTAAATGGTGAGATTGAAGAAGAAGTCTATATTAAGCAACCACCTGGTTTTGTGAATCCTAAGAAACCTAATCATGTTTACAAGCTTCGTAAAGCCCTTTATGGTCTTAAGCAAGCCCCTCGTGCTTGGTACAAATGCTTAACGAAGTTTTTCATTGAAAAGGGTTTTGACATTGGTAAAATTGACGCAACCTTATTCACTAAGAGAGTTAATGGTAAATTATTTGTGTGCCAAATCTATGTGGATGATATTATCTTTGGATCTACTAACCCACAATTTAGTGAAAGATTTGGAAGGTTGATGTCCGGGAAGTATGAGATGTCCATGATGTGTGAGCTGAAATTCTTTCTTGGTTTGCAAATCAAGCAAACGAAAGAAGGAACTTTCATCTCTCAAACTAAGTATACCAAGGACTTGATCAAGAAGTTCAACATGCAAGAGTGCAAAGGTATGAAAACTCCTATGCCTACTAGTGGACATGTTGATCTTACCAAGGAGGACGAACCGGTTGATCAAAAGGTTTATCGATCTATGATTGGTTCATTGCTATATCTATGTTCCTCTCGTCCCGATATTATGCTTAGTGTTTGCATGTGTGCTAGATATCAAGCTGCACCTAAAGAGTGTCATCTTTTGGCCGTAAAACGTATTGTGAGATATTTGATACAAACACCAAACTTTGGCATTTGGTATCCCAAGGGATCTTCCTTTAACCTTGTTGGCTATTCCGATTCGGACTATGCCGGTGACAAGGTTGATAGAAAATCCACCTCGGGTACTTGTCAATTTTTGGGTAGATCTCTTGTGTCTTGGTCCTCCAAGAAACAAAACTCGGTATCTCTATCTACTGCCGAAGCTGAGTATATTGCTGCCGGATCTTGTTGTGCACAATTACTATGGATGACACAAACGCTTAAGGATTATGGAATCCGTGTTAGAAATGTTCCATTACTTTGTGTCAATGAAAGTGCTATTAAAATTGGTCATAATCCTGTGCAACATTCTCGAACTAAACATATTCAAGTTAGACATCATTTTATTCGTGATCATGTTGCCAAAGGAGATATTGATCTTAAGCATGTTCGCACTAACAAGCAATTGGCCGATATCTTAACTAAGCCGCTTGATGAGAAAACGTTTTGTTACTTGAGGAGTGAGTTGAACATCATTGATGCTTCAAACTTGAGCTAGACTCACTCGGTTGCATGCAAGGGCATGAGCTTTCTTGATACTTCCATGATACTCTTGCTACACTATCTTATACCATGGAATCATATGCTCCCTTGTATTGCATCTAACATTTTGTAGGTACTTGGAAGAACTTCATTCCACAAGATTGCCATCAACTCCAATCATAAGCAATCTTATCATGACCAAGTATCCACAACCCCTCTTGATGATGGAAGGAAGAAGACAACAAAAACATATCCTTGACATATATTTATACGTCACAATTGGTATCATGTCATATCATGTTCTTCCTTTCTTGACTAACCTTTGTAGGTGACAAGTGAACTAAAACAAGAAGGATTGCTCCCAACTCAAGATGATCTTCATCAACCTCGAGCATCCTCAACAAGTTCATCTACAAGCTACGTCATCAACATCACTCAAAGGTATGTATCCATATCCTTGAAAAGGCTTTACTCCAAGTCATGAGCTAAAGCAACTCAAGTGATATGACGACATTAAAATGCTTAATCGAAAAATGGTAACCCCATTTTGACCTTAACGTAGAGTATGACCTATGATCAAGTATTCTTGCTTGGCTCCTAAGTCAATATACTCTAATATAGGTGACCTAGTCACCGCCCATCATCTAGTGAAGAATCTTGTGTGGTTCATTCTCTATTTTGCAAGACTTCTTAGAACCACCCAAATCTTCTCTAGTTGATATTCTTTTGTAAAGACTTTTTGCAATTCTTTTGAAAACTTCTTTTGTCTCTTTGTTATTGGCAAAGTTTGAGAAATCTCGATTTCAAAATCCCACTGCCAAGTTTCTGTTTCTGCCTCGGAGCCGCCGATACAAATAACTCAGTTCTACCGAATTAGCAGATGCGCTGCACCACAAAATTTCGGTACCACCGATTGGTTTGTCTCGGAGTCACCGATTTGATTTCTTCTCTAAATTATGTTAATATTCGTAAATCTTTGTTTTCTTAGAGATCCTATTGTGATTTTGTTACTTCGATGATCCCATCCTATTATTATTAAAAAAAATAATAGGGGGAGAAATTCTTTATTCAAGGATCCCTAACTCAAAGGAGGAGAAGTCTTACAAGATCTCAGATCAGCCACATGGAGAGAAATTATTTTCCATTATTCCCTCAAATTTTCATATCTATGAACCCTACATTCAATGACCCTTGTTCTCAAGGATCCCTTCTTATCAATGATCCCTGTATCTATTCCTATGTATGACCTTTTTGGTAATTAATGCCAAAGGGGGGGGGCGAATAACAAAGCTTCATGCTAAAGGGAGATACATGCTTATGCAAAGGGGGAGATATGATCAAGGGGGAGAGCGAATATCAATGTTTATACTTATATAAACAAGGTGAGAACACCAAAGTAGGGGGAGAAAAGTCTAACATAAGTTGTCAATATTGAAATAAACATACTTTCTAATGGTGATCATCTTAGATTTGTCTCACCCTATCCAATCCCAATATCTACATGCTAAGATTCAGGGGGAGAGGATGATCTACTATTTTCATATCTACGGGGAGAAAATTCTAAATGATCTTGGAGACATATCAATCTTAAGGAATATTATCTACATGTTCTCCATATCTTGGTACTTTTGAGTTCTATTGCTTTTGATTAGTAGAATACTCTTGTGTTTCCTAACATTGTTTTCTCAAGTGTATTTCTACTACTAGAATGCTCAAGAACTCAAGGTAAGTATATGCATCATATCTCTGATCAAGATGATCTCTTGCTTCTTGCACATATTGTTTGCAAGAGTGAAGTCTTGAACATGGATACATCTCATTCATATACATTTGATGCATATAGCAAAGATACACATGACTCATCATATCCCTTCTACTACATGTGTGTCCATGCATTCCAAAGCTACTATCCTTTAAAGGGATTGCACACATTTAGGGGGAGCAAATCTAAGTCATGTGTCTCTCAAAGTCTTCATTATATCCATGCATATCTTTATTTGAAGCTTTGATTGTATGTTGTCATCAATTACCAAAAAGGGGGATATTGAAAGCACAACATGCTCCCTTGGTGGTTTTGATAATTCATGACAACATACATTGCCTCTTGGACTAATACTTTTACCTAGTGTATTTCAGATGAAGTCCATGGAGAGAAGGGTTGGCAAAAGGATTGTGGAGATTGTAGAGATACCCCAAGATGAAAGGAAATAGTTTGGCAAAGCTTCAAGCAAGAGGACTCTACATTTTACTTTGTGAGAAATCACCTTGAGTCCATAGGAAAGCCAATACTATTAAAAGGGGGTAAGGTATTGTTGGTGAACAAAATGCTCATACGTGCACAAGTGATAGTCACCAAAAACACCCACAAGCTCTTCCACAAAAGTCTGTCCAAAGTCAAATATCAAAATCGGTGCAACCAACACTTTCCACTCGGTGCCACCGATTCCCATACTCAGACAGACCTAAGCCAAACCCTAGCCTTTCGGTGCAACCGATTCTACTTCGGTGCCACCGAGTTCAGCTTGCCAACTTTCTGTTACCCAATTTCACAAAATCGGTCCTATCGAGTTTGTTGAATCGGCGTCACCGAGTTTGGCAATCTGACCATTGGTCACCTTATCGGTGCAACCGAGTTTCATATATCGGTCTCACCGAGATTCAAAAGTTGCCACCTTTTGGTCACTTCGGCACCACCGAGATTAACACATCGGTGTCACCGAGTTGGTCATTTTGTGTGTAACGGTTGGATTTTTGGGGATGCCTATATATACCCCTTCACCACCACCTACTCGAAAGAGAAGCACTCAGAACTATTCCATACTTGCCCCATCCAGTTTTCTGAGAGAGAGCCACCTACTCATGTGTTGAGATCATGCCATTCCATTCCAACCATATGAATCTTGATCTCTAGCCTCCCCAAGTTGCTTTCCACCAATCCCATCTCTTCCACCAAGCCAAATCTGTGAGAGAGCGATTGTGTGTTGAGGAGTCTATCATCTTGAAGCACAAGAGCAAGGAGTTCATCATCATTACCGAGCCTATTACCTTTTGGAGGGTGGTGCCTCCTAGATTGGTTAGGTGTCGCTTGGGAGCCTCCTACTTCGTGTTGTGGAGTTGAACCAAGAAGTTTGTAAGGGCAAGGAGATCGCCTACTTTGTGAAGATCTACCCATAGTGAGGCTAGTCCTTCGTGGACGGAAGCCGTTATGGAATAGTCAAGGTTGCTACTTCGTGGACCCTTATGGGTGGAGCCCTCCGTGAACTCTCGCGACCGTTACCCTCCGTGGGTTAAAGACTCCGTAAACGTGGACGTACGATAGCACCACCTATCGGAACCACGGGAAAAATCTTTGTGTCTCCAATTGCGTTTGATCTACCTATCTCAACTCTTTACTTCATGTGCAATGTCTTTACTTTCTGCCGCCATATTTGTTGACATGCATGTGTAGGGTATATTAGACTTGCTAGTCTTGCTAAATCTGTTCAAATATGCCAACCAATTAACTTGGGAAAAGGTTAGGTTTTAAATTCCTGCTAGTACTCTATTCACCCCCCTCTAGACACTCTTCTAGTGATCCCTCATGTATGCCGCACTATGCACACGTATGTAGCACTACTGGAATCAGGATCTTTGCCGTCTGCCATGGCTGACGGCAAAGGCATGCATGGCGGACAGCAAAGGTCTTTGCCGTCAGCCAGCAGACGGCACCACATCCGGCTGAACAAGCTACGGTAAAGGGCACTTTGCCGTCTGCTGGCAGACGGCAAAGATGCAATGGTCTTTGCCGTCTGCCAGCAGACGGCAAAGGGCATGGATGGCACACGTGGCAGCTTAGGTCCATTAAGGGGTTAACGGCGTGCTTTGCCGTCTGCTAGCAGACTGCAAAGTGGCCAAATAGGCCAGCCCAGGTTCCCCCCAGGTAGCTGCCACGTGGCTCGCTATGCCGTCTGCTGGCAGACGGCAAAGATGCAAAGTTCTTTGCCGTCTGCCAGCAGACGGCAAAGCAACCACATAGGCCAGCCCAGTGCCCCCCAGGTTGCACAGGTAGCTGCCACGTGGCAACTTTGCCGTCTGCTGGCAGACGGCAAAACTCTTTGCCGTCTGCCAGCGGACGGCAAAGTGCCTGTACTGCCCCTGTTTTTTCTGTTTTTTCTTAAATTCAATCAATTTCACAGATATATATATATATATATATATATATATATATATATATATATATATATATATATATACATTTGAAAATACTTTCAACAAGCATACATATCCCTGCCATATGGATATGATCATCCAACACATATACATACCAACTCAAAAGTCCATATCCAACATATATATATAGCCAACATATATCCAACAACAAGCATACAATTGTTTCATCCATACATACATATATAGGTAGCAAGTTTCACATTGTTCATCCTACAAAATCAAAACAAAAAGGAAGGACAAGGAGAAGAGTAGACTCCATCAACTCTAGCTTCCGTGATCTAAAGCAAATTTGCAAATTGGGAAAGAAGAAAGTTAGAAGAAGAACAAGAAGAAGAAGAAGAAGAAGAAGTAGTAGTAGAAGTAGAAGAAGAAGGATTTTTCTTCTCTTTCTTTTTCTCCTCTTCTTTATCTTCTTCTTCTTCTTCTAATGAAGGTAACTTAGGTAATCATGCCATTTTTAGCTAAGCTAGGTAAAAATGCTAAGTGTAGGTCATTTTAGAGCTAAGCTAGGTAAATAGGTCATTTTGGAGGTTAGTAAGGTTATTATGTCATTTTCGAGGAAAATAGGCTAAGTCAATGTCATTTTGGAGGTAACCAAGATTATTATGCCATTTTTGACCTAAGTATGCTAAGTATGTCATAAATGAACTAAAGAAGCTAAGTATAGGTCATTTTTGAGCTAACCTAGGTAGTTATGCCATTTTTGAGCTAACTAAGCATATTTATTCATTTTGAAGGACAAAATGGTAAGTGTAGGTCATTTTTGAGCTATCCTAGTTAAAATCGGTCATTTTGGAACTAGGTAAGGTTATTTTGTCATTTTGGAGGAAAATAAACTAATGATATGACAGTTTGGAGCTAAACCAAGGTTATTATGCCATTTTTTACCTAAGTAAGCTAATTATGTCATAAATGAACTAGCTAAGCTAAGTATAGATCATTATTGAGCTATCCTAGGTAGTTATGCCATTTTTTAGCTAACTAAGCATATTAATTCATTTTGGAGGAAAAAATGCTAAGTATAGGTCATTTTATAGCTATCCTAGGTAAAATATGTCATTTTGGAGCTAAGTAAGGTTATTATGTCATTTTCGAGGAAAATAAGCTAAGTATAGGTCATTTTGGAGCTAAATAGGTCATTTCTTAAGCTAAGTATGCATTTGTTAAGCAAAACACTTGGGAAAACTTACCATCATCACGGAGGTGAAGGACCGGTCGGGTTTGCGCCAGTGTGAGACCGAGAAGGACCGGTCGGGGTTGCGGCAGACGCAGAAGGATCGGTCGATGCTTGTCGGGAGGCATGCTGCACCAAAGATCATTTGCAATGTCTCATTAGCATGATGCAACTCAAATGTGAATACTAGTAACTAATGACCATTCAAATGAAACTCACCGTGGGCGCTATACCAATCTGAGGCATCGGCGGAGGGGTCTGGCCGTTGTTCTGGCACACGGTCTACACATTTTGTTTTCACGAGTCAGTCATATTAGTTAGTGATGAAACGAACATTACGTGCATGATTTGGCTAATATGCAGGAGAAACTTACCACGAGGAGCTCGTATAGGGTCCGGTGAGACGCGTCGTTTCGGTTCCTCTCCTCCTCCAACAGCATAGCCGTCCTCTCCTCCATGTCCCTCTCCCTCTCCGCCGCCTGCCTGTTTGCCTCCGCCAGAAGCTCCTGGGCCGTAGCCTCGATGGCGAGCTCCATTGGCCGTGGACGAGGCCTTATCTCAGGATCGGAGCTCGTCTGGCGCTTCTGGATCTCTGGGAGAATTCTAGGACAACGTATCAGTCCATCCCCAATGGTTATCATCACGAGCTCTGGATCAAAAGGACTCTGGCTCGGGTTGAAGTCCTCCCCTTTCCTCATCTTCCCCTCATCTCTATACCTCACGAGCTTGTTGTGGGAGGAGATGTTGCTAAAGCTCTCTGGATGATCGAGGTCATCCTCAGAGAATGCCTTGGCCTTCTTGTACGGGGCAGTATGGGCCATGGCATAGAGGTCGAACAGCGGTGGCACCTCCTTCTTGTTGTGTCGCGCCTAAAAGAGAGGAACAAAATATTAGTTAAGGGCTCAAGCTAGCATGAAGAATGAAATTGCATGAATCATGAAGCAAACCACATACCCAGTGATCCCCGAACTCAAATAGGTTGAAGCTTCCTTGATGGTGTGGCACACCTTTCATTTGGGCACGCTTATCCTTGGCCTTGTTGTGGACGGCTAGCCATTGGGGAGAGCACCACTCATCCACCAACGCCTCCCAACAGTCCATCCTATCCGCACACCATCCCGGGGGCACCTAAGTTAGACAAGAGAAATTTCAGCGCTACGCCTACGAATCAAATCAAGGAAACTAAGTACAAGGCCTTAAGAATAGGTAATTACCTTCATGTACTTCTCCTTACTCAGAAACTTGGCGCGGCACTTCTTCTTGGCCCTCTTAATGTTAGTCGAGGCGTAGTAGTCTCGAACAGCCTGCACCCGAGCCTCGTGCCGTAAGTTCTGAAATAGGCGCTTGCACTCGGCTACGAGAACAATAGCCGCGTCCGCCTCATGTTCCTCAAGACACCTGTAGAAGGTCTATAATCAAACAAGACAACACTGATTAGTACAATCACTAGGTGCTGTTGATTCTCACAGGCATCTGAAGTAATGCATCGAAGTGCTTCCACGCAAAAGCGTCTGAAGTGTGTCCCAACATCGGATTCCCATCTGCATCTAGTTCGGTTCTTTTGCCCAATTTATGCCACGTCATCTGTCTGGCCGTCTCTTCGACCATGAAAAGACATTGAAGTCTTGGTATGATTGGCATATACCGAAGGACATTAACTGGGATTTTGGTCTGACTCTTCTCACCCATACCGTTGTCTACCACAACATACCTGGAAGACTTGCAAATGGGACAATAGTTGAAGCCTACATACTCAAGCCTAAATAAGGCACATCCATTCTCACAGGCATCTATCTTCTCATAGGGCATCTTAAGCGCACGTAGGATTTTGTCCGACTGGTACAGGTTTGCTGGCAATACATGGCCTTTGGGTAGAAAGCGTCCAAATATCGTCATCATCGCGTCGTAGCATTCTCTGCCCAGGTTGAACTGAGCCTTCAGAGCCATTACTTGCGCGATGGCATCCAGCTGACAAAGCTCAGTGTGCTCGTGGAGAGGACGTTTTGAAGAATCCAACATTTCATAGAAGGCCTTTGCAGATTCCTCCATCTCATCGTCCGAATCCCGAGCATCATCAAAGTCTTGCACCATGTCTTCGATCCCGATACCATGCTCGTCGGTGCGACGACGAACCACCTCAGCTCTGGCACGTTGGGCAGATTCACCATGAAATGTCCAGACCGTATAATTAGGCGTAAAACCCCACTTCTGCAGGTGTTTGATCATTTCAAACTCTGACCTCTTATGATAGTTGTCGCAATCGACACTGGGGCAACAGGTTGTTTTCTGTCCATTTGCAAATGCAGCTCTCACAAACCCCTTGGTTTTTGTTATCCATTCATGGGTCATGTCTTTCTGACTAGTGTGACCGGTGTACATCCACGCACGATCACTCATCTTGCCTAGCTACTGGACACACAAGAAATATATACATAATTCAGCAAACCATATTCATCAGTTAATAGAGTTTGTCAGTTTTATTACGTCCATGCAACCTAGACGTTAGTAGGCAAACATAGGTCCTAATCCCACCCGAGTATGTGTAGATTGGGTTCGTTTTCCCATGCTCTGCTCCGGATCCGACGCAAAATTTCGGCAGCACCTCCCCGCTGTTCTCCTGATACACGTCTCGGCAATAAGCAGAGAGGATGTGTACCCGGAGAACAACAGGGAGGCACTGACGAAATTCTGCATCGGATCCGGAGCAGAGCATATGGGAAAACGAACCCAATCAACACATACTCGGGCTGTCCATGGATAACGTTGGACAATTCGAAAGAATCACGGTTATAAATATGCTAATGCATGCATATTTATAGATGTAACCCTTTCGAACGGGAGACGCATAGTGGTCACGCATACTGATGATTGAAGACACCTATAGCTATCAAGTTTCATCGACACGAAGACCGAAATAGAGGAAATGAAGGGGGAAGGAGGAGATGTCATTTGTGCTCACCCACGAACGTAGGGGCGGAGCTCGTCGAACGCACGGGGAGGTCGTCGAACACCAGACCCTCGCAGCGATGAAACAACTGCACATTTAAATCCACCTGATCAACATAAATATGATGTTTTTATAAAAAAATCGAAAAATATATGACCTAACTCATAATTCACAAATATATGACCCCGTCGGCCTCTGGAAGGCCGAAGAGCACCTTTTTCGGGATCGGGGTGTCGGGGGTGTCGTGTCGGGGTCGGGGTGTCGAGGGTGTCGTGTCGGGGTAGGGATGCTGTGTCGGGGTCAGGGGTGCCGTGTCGGGGTGTCGTGTCGGGGGTCGGGGTGTCGGTGGTGTCGTGTCGGGTTCGACCCTCGACTCCTTTTCCCCTCGATCCTCGACCCCTCGACCACTCGGCGACCCTCTTTTCCCTCGGCGACCCTCGACCATCGGCGACCCTCTTTTTCTACTTTTCCTACTTCTTTTTTTCATCTTCCACTTCCACTTCTTTTTTTTTCATCTTCTTCTTCTTTCTTCTTCTTCTTCTTCTTCTTCTACTTATTGTTCTTTTTTTCATCTTCTTCTTCTTCCTCTTCTTCTTCTTCTTCCTCTTCTTCTTTTACTTCTTTTTTTTTCATCTTTCTTGTTTCTTCTTAAAAAACAGAAAAAAAAACTTAAACTAAACTAAACTAAATCTAACATAAACTAAACTAAACTAAACTAAACTAAACAAACCTAAACTAAATCTAAAAAAACAGAAAAAAAAACAGAAAAACTCACCACGGGGAGGGGGCGCGGGTTGAGGAGGCCGAGGGGAAGGGCGGCCGGCGACGGTGCGGCTCCGGCGGAGGGGCAGGGCGGCATGGCGCGGCTCCGGCGATGGGGCGGGGCAGGGCGGCCGCCGCGGCCTGCGTCCGCTGGGCGGGGCGGCCGGGCGGCCGGCGACGGGGCGGGCTCCAGGGGGCGGGGCTGGCCGGCGGCGCCTCGGGCTCCGGGGGGTGGAACGGGGCGGCGGCGGCTCGGGCACGGGGGTGGCGTGGGTGAGGTGAGGGGAGAGAGAGAGGGGTGGGGCGCGGGGCAGGCTCCGGGGGGCGGGGCAGGCCGGCGGTGCCTCGGGCTCCAGGGGGTGGCGCGGGGCGGCGGCGGCTCGGGCACGGGGGCGGCGCGGGTGAGGTGAGGGGAGAGAGAGAGGGGTGGGGCGCGGGGCGCTGACTGTTTTAGATAGGTCAAATCTCTTTGCCGTCTGCTAGCAGACGGCAAAGAGCCTAGCTAGTGGGGTGGGGCCGGGGGGGAATGGACGTTAGTTGGCCACTTTCTTTGCCATCTGCTAGCAGACGGCAAAGAAAGTGGCCGTTAGGTGGTTCTCGTTAGTGGGCCACCCTTCCTCTTTGCCATCTGCTAGCTGACGGCAAAGCTTCTATGCCGTCAGCTAGCAGACGGCAAAGAGATGGCTGACGGCAAACATGATCTTTGCCGTCAGCTCTTTGTTTGCCGTCAGTTTTCTGTAAGCTGATGGCAAAGACCTTCTTTGCCGTCAGCTAGCTGACGGCAAAGATCCTGATTCCAGTAGTGTAGTTTGTTAACTGTTTCTGTTATGTTCCATAATCACAAACAATTCGTAAGAACAAACTGTCTACCGTAGATCGCACACACAACTATTTTCTGAATCGTATTTGATGGATCCTCTATCGCGCACGGCTTTCGTCATTGGCGGCGGAGCTTGAACTATACCGTTTGTGATTGATGGATCGCACACAGTTTCGTCGAAGGGTCTTTGATTGATGTGTCATCTTTGGACCATCCTCCAGTAGTGACAGGAGACCGAAAGGTCGAACATGAGTCATATAGTAGATATGATCAACATGGAGATGTTCACCATTGAAGCCACCTCATCTCACGTGATGATCGGACTTGGGTTGGCGGATTTGGATCATGTCACACTTAGACAACCTGAGGGATGTTGATTTGAGTGGGAGTTCTTTATTAATATGATTAGTTGAACTCATTATCATGAACATAGTCAAAATGTCTTTGCAAATTATGTTGTAGATCAATAGTTCGCGCTGTAGCTCCCCGGTACTTTGATACGTTCCTAGAGAAAACTAAGTTGAGAGTTGATAGTAGCAGTTATGCAGACTGGGTCCGTGATCTAAGGATTGTCCTCATTTCTGCATAGAAGTCTTATGTCCTCGATGCACCACTCCGTGCGCCACCCCCTCAAGCGTCGTCTGTGGATGTTGTGAACGTCTGGCAGACACGTTGTGATGACTACTTGATAGTTAAGTGCGCCATGCTTTACGGCTTGGAACTGGGGCTCCAAAGACGTTTTGAACACCATGGATCATATGAGATGTTCCAAGAGCTAAAATTGGTATTCCAGGCTCATGCCCGTGTTGAGAGGTATGAGACCTCTGACATGTTCTTTTCTTACAAGATGGAGGAGAATAGCTCAGTCAGTGAGCATGTGCTCAGAATGTCTGGGTGCTACAATTGCTTTAATCAAGTGGGAGTTCATCTTCCAGATAAGATAGTGATTGAAAGAGTTCTCCAAGTCACTGCCGCCAAGCTACTAGAGATCCGTGATAAACTATAGCATGCAAGGGATAGAGAAGATGATCCCTGAGCTATTCACGATGTTTTACGACGCGAAGGTAGAAATCAAGAATGAGCATCAAGTGTTGATGGTAAGACCACTAGTTTCAAGAAGGGCAAGGGCAATAAGGGAAACTTCAAGAATGGCAAAACAGTTGCCACTCCAGTGAAGAAATCCAAGGTTGAACCCAAACCCAAGACTAAGTGCTTCTATTGTAAGGGGAATGGTCACTGATAGCGGAACTACCCCAAATACTTGGTAGATAAGAAGGATGGCAACATCAACAAAAGTATATTTGATATACGTGTTATTGATGTGTACCTTACTAGTACTCCTAGTAGCACCTGGGTATTAGATACCGGTTTAGTTGCTAATATTGGTATCTCAAAATAAAAGCTACGGAATAAACGGAGACTAGCTAAGGGCGAGGTGACGATGTGTGTTGGAAGTGTTTCCAAGGTTGATGTGATAACCATCGCACGCTCCCTCTACCTTCGGGATTAGTGTTGAACCTAAATAAATGTTATTTAGTGTTGGCGTTGAGCATGAATATGATTAGATCGTGTTTATTGCAATACGGTTATTCATTTAAGTCAGAGAATAATGGTTATTCTGTTTACATGAATAATACCTTCAATGGTAATGCACCCAATGTGAATGGTTTATCGAATCTCGATCGTAGTGATACACACGTTCATAATATTGATGCCAAAAGATGCAAAATTAATAATGACAGTACCACATACTTGTGGCACTACCGCTAAGGTCATGTTGGTGTAAAGCGCATGAAGAAACTCCATGCTGATGGATCTTTGGACTCACTCGATTTCGAATCGATTGAGACATGCGGACCATGCCTCATAGGCAAGATGACTAAGACCCTGTTTTCCGATACGATGGAGCGGGCAAGTGACTTATTGGAAATAATACATGCTGATGTATGCGGTCCAATGACTTGAGTGGATATTGCAATAATATCAAGTTTCCTCTCTATGTGTTGAAGGTCTTGAAGATATGCTTGTTTTGCCTTCCTATGCAAGTTGATTCTTGCTCCCATAAATTATTTGCTCATAATATCCCTATGCATAGGAAGTGGGTTAGACTGAAATGTGCTTGCCATGTGATCCATGATGCTCTTTTTCATGTTTCAATTATTATTCTTACGTGAGCATCATTGAAATCATCATGCCTAGCTAAAAGGCATTAAAGAAGAGCGCTTGTTGGGAGACAACCCAACACTTTTACTTTCTGTTTTTGAGTGTTCACATGATTAAGCTACTGTATTAATCATGTTTTGTGTCTTTTATTTCAATAAAGTGCCAAGTAAAGCCTTTGGGATGACTGACAACATGAGTAGAATTGATGTTGAACCAAAACAGAAACTTTTGACTCCAGTACAGGAATTTTAATTTTTTACTGGATCATGATAATGATCTGAAATTTTTACACAGTGTTGATATACAAATTCTTCAGGCTGTACTAATTTTTAAGAATTTTTAGAGACAGTGAACTATGGTGATCATTCAGATCTTCACATACTGATCTATTTTTGATAGATTCTGTTTTGCATGCATAGTTTGCTTGTTTTAGTGTTTCCATAGCTTATATTTAGTGGTATAAATTATGGAAATAATAGAATACAGTAGTTATCATGTGGAAAAAATTATGAATCTTGTCTTAACAGTACCTAAGTGAATGATCTATATTTACTATACTAACCCATCTCACGAAGTTCCGGTAAGTTTTGTGTGATTGAAGTTTTCAAGTTTTGGGTGAGACACCGATATAAGATGAATAAAGAGTGGTAAGACCCTAAGCTTGGGGATGCCCAAGGAACCCTCAAGGTAATATCCAAGGAAGACTCAAGCGCCTAAGCTTGGGGATGCCCCGGAAGGCATCCCCTCTTTCGTCTTCAACATTATTGGTATATCTTACCTAGAGCTATATTTTTATTCGTCACATAATTTTTGTTTTGCTTGGAGAGTCATTTTATTTTGTTGTTATCTGTTATATGTTATTTATAATCTTGTTTTTCAATAAAAAGTTCCAAGAATTGCCTTAGGATGCTTGCATTGCTTGTTTGATGTGTGCTGTGTAAAAACAGAAACTTTCTCTGTAGTGTTTGAATTTTCATATTTTACTGGAACATGGAAAGTTTCAGAAATTTTTACACAGTGTTTTCATATAAATTCTTTATCACTTCCTAAATTTTCATAATTTTGTGAGTTACAGAAGTACACTGTTTTCATAAATTGCTACAGACTGTCCTGTTTGTACAGATTGTTGTCATAGTTTTGTTATCTACTTATCCTATAGTCTCCATAGCATATATTGGTAGATATAAATTGTGGAAACGATAGTAAACAATAGATGATGTTTGTAAGTTATTGTGCAACTTGTCTTGGCACTACAAGAAGTGTGGACTTATTCTTATGTGTACTAACCTATCTCACGAGTTCTTTTTGAGTTTTTGTGGATGAAGTTTTTAAGATTTAGGGAAACTGTGATATAAAAGGAATTAAGGAGACACAAAAGCTCAAGCTTGGGGATGCCCAAGGCATCCCAAGATAATATTTCAAGAAGTCTCAAGCATCTAAGATTGGGGATGCCCCGGTAGGCATCCCACCTTTCTTCATCAACAATTATCGGTTAGTAGCGGTTGAGCCTAAGTTTTTGCTTCTTCACATGAGATGTGCTATTCTTGGAATGTCATTTTATTTATTTTGCTTGCTGTTTTAATAAAATACTTAGATATGAAAGTTTTTAGATGAAAGAGAGTTCTCAAATGGCTACCCATTTATTTAACTACTCGCTTGATCTTCACTTATATCTTTTTGGAGTAGCTTGTCATTTACTCTTGTGCTTCACTTATATCCTATGAGTAAATGGTTGAATGAATTGAATACCATGAAGTTGAAATTATATGTTCATATCATGCCTAGTAGTAGCTTCACATTGGGTTTAGAAAGTGAAATCTTTTAAAGCTTGACAATCACAATATTGGTCATACAAGCAATTCGTGAATGATTAGTATAAGGAAGAGAACTTTCACATACAAATATATTATCTTGGACATCTTCTATGATTGTGAATACCCATTAATTATTTTCAAACTTGAGCAAATTAGTTGAAGTTGGACAAGGAAGACAACGTAATGAGTTATGGTTGTGTATATTTGCATAGAAGTTATATTGTTATGGATCCTCCAACATGTGGTGTTAGCTTACGATCTTTTGCTAGCCAAAAATTCATACTAAGTAGAGATACTTGTCATCGTTTTCTCACAACAGATGCCAGGGGGTGGCTAATCGAGGTGAGAGCAAGGCTGCCGTGGAAGATCCGGTACGGGATAGGGTAGTAGCATGCGGTGGTTTACCCAGGTTCGGGGCTCTCGTGTGGAGATAACACCCCTAATCCTGCATGTCTGGAGATATATGCGGTGTATCTAGTGGCAGTACAGAGTTGCTCCTGGAGCTGTATTTGGGGAGGAAGAAGGGAGCTGTGAGAGCTCTTCCCCTTGCCTCATACGTGAGAGAGTGGGAGGGGAATGAGAGAATGAGAGGAGCCTCCCCTGGGTGAGCTCCCTGGGTCACCTTATAAAGGCGTGCCCAGGGGACAAGGGGTGGCCCACATGGCCTAACTACACTATTGGAGATGACATGTCAGGGGACACATGATGCGGGCAATAGTGCATCACTATTGGCATGGTCATGCGAGGTGACGCATGATGCAGGCTATAGTGCGCCACTATTGGGGCGCAGTGAAGTGACACATGACGCAGTCTATAGTGTCTTCATGTTGTGTCCGATGGGACATGGTGGTTGCCCTTGCGCAGCAAGCCGGCTGGAGCTGCCGGACGGGGGGGTCGGATGGAACAGTCGGCTGGTGCAGCCGGGCAGGGAGCCGGCTAGTCTTAGCGGTCGGCCAGACCGGGGTGCCAGCCGGAGCAGCCGGCTGGTGTAGCCGGGCAGGGAGCCGGCTGGACTTAGCAGCCGGCCAGACCGGGGCGTCAGCCGGAGCAGCCGGACAAAGGGGCGTTGGCCGCCCCGTTGTTTTAAAATGTTGAGTCGTCTCCTTGAGCCTACCCGGGGGTAATCCCCCCGACAGTAGCCTCCGAGCCTCTGGACGATTTGGAGAGTCGGGCGGAGGGTTTTCGCTGTTGTCGTTGTTGTTACAGAAGTTGTTGATGATGGTCGGCTGCGGGCCGCAGCCTGCACGGCTTTCTTCTAGTGTGGGCCCTGCCCGACGAAGGTGCGGAGTCCGCTAGCTGATGGGCGTGAGGCGCTGCCGGGCATAGACGCGGAGTCCGTCGGCTGGTGGGCGCGGGGCCCCGGCTAGCTGTTTCCAGCGGCGGCACGCCAGCGCACCCGCTGGGTGTAGCCTCCGAGCGACTCGAAGAGTCGGGCGGAGGGTCTTTGCTGTTGCTGAAGCAGACAGTGGCGTCGAGGATGTCGGGCGCGGACACGGAGACCGCCAACTGATGGGCGCGGGGCCCTGCCGGACGCGGAAGCGGGGTCCGCCGGCTGATGGGCGCGGGGCCCTGCCAGGCATGGACGCAGAGTCCGCCAGTTGATGAGCGCGAGACGCTGCCAGGCGCGGACGCGTGGTCCGCCGGCTGATGGGCACGAGGCGCTGCTGGGGGCGGATGTGTGGTCCGCCGGCTGATGGGCGCGAGGCGCTACCGGGGGCGGACGCATGGTCCGCCGGCTGATGTGCGCGAGGCGCTGCCGGGGGCGGACGCGGAGTTCGCCGGCTGATGGGCGCGAGGCCCTGCCGGGCGCGGACGTGGAGTCCGCGGGCTCATAGGCGCGAGACGCTGCCGGGTGCGGCCACGGAGTGTGCCTGCTGATGGGCGCGAGTCGCTGCCGGTGGCGGACGCGTGGTCCGCCGGCTGATGGGCGCGAGGCGCTACCGGGGGCGGACGCGTGGTCCGCCGGCTGATGGGCGCGAGGCGCTGCCGGGCGCGGCCACGGAGTCCGCCGGCTAATGGGGGCGAGTCGCTGCCGGTGGCGGACGCGTGGTCCGCCGGCTGGCTATTTCCAGCGGGGATGCGCGAGCGCACCCTGTTGGGAGTAGCCTCCCGGTCTCCGGGTGAGGGGGTTTCCCATGGAAATGGTCGTGCAAAAGACATAGTTGGTTGGCACAGATATATCAAATGTGTGGTTCTGGCAGTGCAAGTTTATGCAAAGTGTGCCGACTCGGTTTTGCCCGAGCCCCCTTCAGTCTTTTTCATGTTCTCTCCGCTCTTTGGCTTTTGCTCTTGCTTGCCAGACAGCCGGGAGCCTGTCTATAGCTGAGGCAAAGAGTGGGCCGCGGAATGGAGCGTACAGTACTCGACTCTGGGAGCAGACTCGACCGAGCAGATACTCACAAATGGAACGACCGGGTTGTCCGAGCCGTTTTCTCCCCGGACGTTTTTCGCGTGTGGGGACCTCCAGCTTTTGCTCTCGCTAGCCGGACAGCCGCGGTGCGGTCTGTAGCTGAGACAAAGAGTGGGCCTTTGGTCCCATGCACGCTACTAAGCCGCCAATGGCTATGAACATACCGGGCCAAACGGCCAGCCCCGGGCCGAGACTAGCTAGCGCCAGGGTGAATGGTAAAGTAGCTAAAACAAATGCGGGGATGGCCCCCGAGGGTCACTCGGGGTATCCGTCTTTTATTGTGCGGCACAAGGATGTGCGGGTGAAAAGCTCACATTGGTTTTTGGTGCCGGCGAGGCGGTTGTTGTCGAGGACAGCCAGCGCAGCTTTTGGTCAGCGGAGCGCGTCGGCGCACCAGCTGGGTGTAGCCGCCGAGCCTATGGCTGTCGGCGGGTGTGCCAGCCGGCCGGACCCGACTGGCCGGGCGTCGAAGCAGATGGGGTAGCTGTCGCCGGCCCGGTGTCGAAGTAGGCGGGCAGGCCATCCCGCCAGGCGACGGCGCAGGTTAGACGACCGAGTGGTGTCGTGGGAAGGTGGGCACAGTCCCCCCCCTTTTTTTGGCCGGCTCCAATTTGTTTCTTTTTCCAGCCGGACCTCTTTTACCTTCTTTCTTTTCCTAGACGGCCCCTCCTCCTGCTGTTCCTTTTCTCCCGGGAGCCGGCTTGCGAGGGAGAGCGGCGGGAGCCGGCCGGTGCGCGCGGGCGCAGGCAGGTGGCAGCCGGCACCGGGGCGTGGCAGCAGGAGCCGGCCCGCGAGGGAGGGCAGCGGGAGCCGGCCGGTGCACGCAGGCGCAAGGAGGCGGAGATGTCGGGCGACCGGGGCGGAGCCGGCGCCCGGGCTGAAGTTGGAGCCGGCTGGCGTCCGGGGGTGGAGCCGGCGCACGGGCGGCGAAGCAACACGGGCGCTCGAGAGTGAGCGGCGCCGGGGGCAGAGCAGGGTGGAGCCGGCGCAGTGCCGCGGAGCCGGCATGCGCGGGGAGGTGGAGCGGCCAAACCGGCTAGCACGGAAGCCGACAGCGCGGCACGGTTGCGGGCGCGCGGAGGCGTAGCCGGTGGTGGCAGCAGGCGGCGGAGCAGAGGGGGAGGCCGAAGCAGCGCCGCAACGCGGAGGCGCGGCCTTGAGCTGGACGGAGGCAGCCGGCCCTGTGGCCCTGGAGGTCCCGGAGGGCGCCATGCCCATTGCTGGTGACGTTGCTGGGGGTACGGCCGGAACCGCAGGACGCCAGGCGGGACTGGCTGCGAGCAGCGGCAGCCTGAGGTCGGCCCGGAGATGGAGCAGGGCCAGCCGGGAAGACGGAGCAGGGCCAGCCGGGAAGATGGAGCAGGGCCCGGTTGGCCAGCGCGCCGGCCATGCGGTGGAGGGGAGGACCGGAACGCGCGGGTACCGGGCGTGGGCGCGGCACGGAGCGACCGGGAGGTCAGAGCGGGGTGGAGGCAGAGGCCGAGCTTGCCGTGGCTCGGGAGCAAGCGGAGTGGGTGGAGGGCGAGCTCGCCACGGCTCGGGAGGAGGCGATGGGGGCGGAGCGGTGCTGGCGTTGCGGGACGTGCGGCCACGAGGGCGCGCGTAGGCGGAGAGGCGACCAGTGAGGCGCACGAGCGGCCGGCCGGTGGGCGCGCTGCGAGCCGCGGGGGTGGCCCAGGCGAGCGGGGCGGCGCGCGACGCGGGGGCCCCAGGCCGGAACTGCCACGGGAGTGCAGGAGCGCGGCCGTGCCCGCCGGGCGCCTCCGTAGTTCCTTTTCATTCCCAGTATTTGCAGCAGGGCGCGGCTGATGTTGGGGACGATGCTGGAGATGCAGCGGGGTGGTCGGGCGCGTAGGCACGGCGGTGCGCGGAGACCACGACCGCGTCAAGGGCGTTGACGGCGGCCTGTGAGAGGCACTACCGCGTGGTGGCCACGGGCGTCGGCATCACCGGCGCACGCACGCATGGAGGACTGGGACTGGGACCTCGCGCTTATGATGCAGACAAGTTCGGAGCGAGGAGACTCCTTCTGTGCGTTGCGGCATCGAGAAAGGAAATCCCATGGCCGCTTGGCCGTTGGTGGAGGAGGGAGGCAGGCTCCCGCGAGGGTGCGCCAGAGGGCGTCCTCGGGCATGGAGCGCGAATGCGAGCGCAGTGGTAGCGTTGTAGGTGCAGCCGAGCACGGAGCCGCCGTTGATGCCGCAGCAATTGGGTCGCTTATTGGCATCGTACTATTGCCATGCGCACGCAATGCGGCGCCGAGGCACAGCGACATCCTGCTAGGGGGGCGAGGAGCAGCGCGGGCGCCGCGCTGCCGGTGGCGGAGCAACGCCGAAGCGGCGATGGGCGAGACGCCGGCGACGTTGCGGTGGCGATGACGAAAGCGGCAGCGAGGGCGCGGTGTCACGCGCATTCGCCCCGAGGGCGTGTTGACGTCGAGCCCCCGAGCGCCACTGGAGAGACGACAGCGACGTCGCGGTGGTGATGACGAGAGGGTCTCGCCCGGACCGCGGTTCCAGCAGCAGCTTGCCCCATGGTGGGCGCCAACTATCGTCGTTTTCTCACAACAGATGCCAGGCGGTGGCTAATCGAGGTGAGAGCAAGGCTAACGTGGAAGATCTGGGACGGGATAGGGTAGTAGCACGTGGCGGTTTACCCAGGTTCGGGGCTCTCGTGTGGAGATAACACCCCTAATCCTGCATGTCTGGTGATATATGCGGTGTATCTGGTGGTAGTACAGAGTTGCTCCTGGAGCTGTAATTGGGGAGGAAGAAGGGAGCTGTGAGAGCTCTTCCCCTTGCCTCATACGTGAGAGAGTGGGAGGGGAATGAGAGAATGAGAGGAGCCTCCCCTGGGTGAGCTCCCTGGGTCACCTTATAAAGGGGTGCCCAGGGGACAAGGGGTGGCCCACATGGCCTAACTACACTATTGGAGATGACATGTCAGGGGACACATGATGCAGGCAATAGTGCATCACTATTGGCATGGTCATGCGAGGTGACGCATGACGCAGGCTATAGTCCGCCACTATTGGGGCGCAGTGAAGTGACACATGACGCAGGCTATAGTGTCTTCATGTCGTGTCCGATGGGACGTGGTGGTTGACCTTGCGTAGCAGGCCGGCTGGAGCAGCCGGACGGGGGGTCGGACGGAGCAGCCGGCTGGTGCAGCCGGGCAGGGAGCCGGCTGGTCTTAGCGGCCGGCCAGACCGGGGTGCCAGCCGGAGCAGCCGGCTGGTGTAGCCGGGCGGGGAGCCAGCTGGACTTAGCAGCCGGCCAGACCGGGGCGTCAGCCGGAGCAGCCGGACAGAGGGGCGTTGGCCGCCCCGTTGTTTTAAAATGTTGAGTCGTCTCCTTGAGCCTACCCGGGGGTAATCCCCCCGACAATACTACTTGTGCATCCAAAAACCCTTAAACCCAGTTTCTTGCCATGAGTGTCCACCATACCTACCTATGGATTGATTAAGATCCTTCAAGTAAGTTGTCATCGGTGCAAAAAGGCAATAAAAATTGCTTCTAAATGTGTTTGATCATTTAGTGTAAGAGAAAATTGAGCATTGTACGAACTTGTGATGGCAAAGTAATAAAAGCAACAGACTGCATAATAAAGGTTGCTATCATAAGGGGCAATATAACGTGACGTTCTTTTGCATTAAGGGATTGTGCATACAAAACCAAAAAGCGCATGACAACCTCTGCTTCCCTCTGCGAAGGGCCTATCTTTTACCTTTCAATATTTACTTTTATGCATGAGTCAATAGTATGCATTCTCATTTCAAACTCAACTATTCTCTAGTTCGCAAGCATCATGTGATGGGGAAAGATCTAGGCACATATGCCCAGTCAAATATATTTGATCATGACTTATTATTGTTGGCAATTATCTCTATGATAAATGAGTTGGGAGGCGAAACATTAAGCCCCTATCTTTCTTTGTGTTCGATGGATGCCATTTGTTCTAAAAATATGCTTTGAGTACTAGCAATGATACAAGACTATATGATGATTGAGTATGTGGAGCTCTTACTTAGACTTTGCTGACAATAAGTTGAATTGCAATTGTTTGGTGACTAAGAACATTGGTTGTTAAGTTTCAAGAGAATTCATTGTTTGAACCATAACATGTGAATTGGTTGCTACTTTATCATGATGAGTTTCATGAGAAATAGTGTTTGTTATGATGCTAGGAAAAGTGGTTGAAATTATCATTGATCAAACTTATGCACTATGCAAGCATTCACACTTCATAAATTATTTTCTTTTATCATTTACCTACTCGAGGACGGGTAGGAATTAAGCTTGGGGATGCTGATACGTCTCCAACGTATCTATAATTTATGAAGTATTCATGCCATATTTACAACAATTTTATATGATTTTGGTATGATTTGCATGGAACTAACCCGGACTAACGTTGTTTTCACCAGAACTACCGTGGTGTTGTTTTTTGTGCAGAAATAAAAGTTCTCCAAATGCAACGAAAAATTTTGACGATTTTTTTTGGAACAAAAGAGGCACTAGAAGCTTCGTGGGAGGGCCAGAAGAGCCACGAGGTGGCCACAACCAACCAGGGCGCACCAGCCCCCTCTGGCGCCCTGGTGTCTTGTGGGCCCCTCGTGGCCCATCTTCGCGTGAAACCGATGCCCAAAAATCCTATATATTCAGAAACCCCAGAAATAACCCTAGATCAGAAGTTCCGCCGCCGCAAGCCTCTGTAACCACGAAAAAAATCTAGACCCCATTCCGGCACCCTGCCGGAGGTTGAAAATTATCACCGGAGGCCATCTTCATCATCCCCATGGTCTCCATGATGATGAGGGAGTAGTCCACCCTCGGGGCTGAGGGTTTGTACCAGTAGCTATGTGTTTAATCTCTCTCTCTTGTGTTCTTGATTTGGCATGATCTTGATGTATCGCGGGCTTTGTTAATATAGTTGGATCATATGGTGTTTTCCCCTCTCTATCTTGTTGTGATGAATTGAGTTTTCCCTTAGAGATTTCGTTATTACCGGATTGAATACTTTTATGGATTTGAGAGCACTTGATCCATGTCTTGGCACTCAACTCGCGGATTCCCGAGGTGGCATTGGGGTAATCCATGCATAGAGGTTGATGCACGTTTTCGTCCTACTTTCTCTGGTAGAAATCTTGGGGCACTCTTTGTGGTTTTTTGTGTTGGATTGAGTATTATGAATCAGAAATTGTTTGATGCGTATCGTATAATTAACTCATGGATACTTGTGGTGACATTCGGGTATCTAGGTGATATTAGAGTTGGTTGATGCGTATCATATGGTGTTATTTTAGTACGAACTCTTGGATAGATCGATCGGAAAGGATAACTTTAAGGTGGTTTCGTACCCTACACACAATTTCTTCTTATGATCTCCGCTAGATAAGAACTTTGGGGTGATTCTTCGTTGCATCTTCAGGGATGGTTATGTGATCCAATTATATTAGCATTGTTGAGAGATTGCACTAGCGAAAGCACGGACCCTAGGCCTTGTTTTCAAGCATTGCAATACCGTTTGTGCTCACTTTTGTTACTTGCTACCTTGCTGTTTTTTATTGTTACTATTACAAAAATCAATACCTACTATCATTACTACACTTGTAGCACCATCTCTTCGCCGAACTAGTGCACCTATACAATTTACCATTGTATTTGGTGTGTTGGGGACACAAGAGTCTTTTTATTATTTGGTTGCAGGGTTGTTTGAGAGATTCCACCTTCATCCTACGCCTCCCATGGATTGATAAACCTTAGGTCTTCCACTTGAGGGAAATTTGCTACTGTCCTACAAAACTCTGTGCTTGGAGGCCCAACACGAGTCTACAAGAACAAGTTATGTAGTAGACATCACTGTGTACCGCACCTGGTGTGTGCCTTGCCATGAGTCTGGCAATGGGGTACAAGAGTGATCCAGGAGTGGCTCACTGGACAGCGGTCAAAATTTTCCTTAGTAACTAGAGGACTAAGGAAATGTTTCTCGATTATGGAGGTGATAAATAGTTCGACATAAAGGGTTACGTCGATGCAAGCTTTGACACCGATCCAGATGACTCTGAGTAGCAAACCGGATACGTATAGTGGAGCAGACATTTGGAATAGCTCCAAGTGGGGCATAGTAGAAGCATCTAAAGTATGACATAGAGATTTGCAAAGTATACATGGATCTGAATGTTGTAGACATGTTGACTAAAACCTCTCTCACAAGCAAAACATGATCAAACCCCAGAACTCATTGGGTGTTAATCACATGGTGATGTGAACTAGATTATTGACTCTAGTGCAAGTGGGAAACTGTTGGAAATATGACGTAGAGGCAATAATAAATTTGTTATTATTATATTTCCTTGTTCATGATAATCATTTATTATCGATGCTATAATTGTATTGATAGGAAACTCAGATACATGTGTGGATACATAGACAACACCGTGTCCCTAGTGAGCCTCTATTAGACTAGATCATTGATCAAAGATGGTTAAGGTTTCCTAACCATAGACATGAGTTGTCATTTGATAACGGGGTCACATCATTAGGAGAATGATGTGATGGACAGACCCAACCATAAGCATAGCATTTGATCATATTAGTTTATTGCTACTGCTTTCTTCATGTCAAGTATCTGTTCCTATGACCATGAGATCATGCAACTCCCTGACACCGGAGGAATGCCTTGTGTGTATCAAAAATCACAACGTAACTGGATGATCATAAAGATGCTCTGCAGGTATCTCCGAGGGTGTCTATTGGGTTGGCATGGATCGAGACTGGGATTTGTCACTCCGTATGACGGGGAGGTATCTCTGGGCCCACTCGGTAATACAACTTGACAAGAAGCTTGCAAGAAATGTGTCTAAGGAGTTAGTCACAGGATCTTGTATTACGGAACGAGTAAAGAGACTTACCGGTAACGATATTGAACTAGGTATGGAGATACCGACGATCGAATCTCGGGCAAGTAACATACCACTGGACAAAGGGAACTGCATATGGGATTGATTGAATCCGTGGCATCGTGGTTCGACCGATAAAGATCTTTGTGGAATATGTGGGTACCAATATGGGCATCTAGGTCCCGGTATTTGTTATTTACCGGAGAGGTGTCTAGGTCATGTCCACATGATTCTCGAACCCGTAGGGTCCGCACGCTTAACATTTAGTGACGATATAGTATTATTGGGTTATGTATGTTGGTGACCGAATATTGTTCGGAGTCCCGGATGAGATCCCGGACGTCACGAGTTGCTCCGGAATGCTCCGGAGGTAAAGATTTATATATGGGAAGTCATATTTTGGCTACCGGAAAAGTTTCAGGTTTTTTTGGTATTGTACCGGGAAGCTTCTAGAAGGTTCCGGAAGTCCACCAAGGGTTCAACCAGGTCCCAAGGGTTTGCATGGGCTGAAGGGAGGCACCCTGGCCTTATTGGGCCAGGCGCACAAGTCCCTCAAGGATCATGTGGCTTGGGAGAGGTGGAAAGTCCACCTGTGTATGGAAAGGGAGGGAATTGGACTAGGAGTCCAACTCCTCCCCCTTGGCTGCGCCCTAGGGCTAGGAGGGGCTGATCTCCACGCCCCTCCACCTATATATAGAGGGGAGGGGCGCCCCATAAGGACACACCAAGCCCTTGGCGCCTCCTTCTCTCCCTAGATCATTTTCTCCTCCGTTTGTGGTTCCGGTAGCGCTTGGCGAAGCCCTGCTGGCACTGCTCCACCACCACCTCCACCACGCCATCGTGCTGGTTGAGAAACCATCTACTACCACGCCCTCGTTTGCTGGATCGAGGAGGCAGAGATGTCATCGAGCCGCACGTGTGCTGAACGCGGAGGTGTCGTCCGTTCGGTGCTAGATCGGGACGGATCGCAATTGGATCGTACGTGAAGACGTATGACTACATCAACCGCGTTATATACGCTTCCGCTTAGCAATCTACAATGGTATGTAGATACACTCCCCCTCTCGTAGCTATTCATCTCCATGGATAGATCTTGTGTGTGCGTAGGAATTTTTTTGTTTCCCATGCAACGTTCCCCAACAGTTTTTAAGCTAGAGTTAGATGTTGTTGCCCTTTCCAACTTGGTTGTGGCTCTCATATTCTCTTCGAAGCAAGGCAAGTGGTTTGCCATTTCTTTAATTAAGAGAGAAATACTGAAACAAATAATATTGTACTACATCCATCCTTATTTATTTGTCCTCTTTGTATTTTGTGCCAAACTTTGACCTTAGATTTAACTACCAAAATGTTAATGCATGTCACAAAAAAATAATATCATTGGAAACTATGTTGAAATATGAATACAACGATATAATTTTTTATGAAATGCACTAACATTTTGTTAGTTAGATCTATGGTCCAAATTTAGCACAAAATACGAACACGACCAATAAACCAGGACAAAGGTAGTACTAGTAATTGTTTTTCTGGACCCAACAAAAAGAGCCCATCCACCCTAATTAATAAAATTAATACAAAAGCCCATATATTTATCTAAAGAGGTGCTCCCCACCACACCCCCCCCTAAAAAACAGGTCCTGTTTGTCCTCCTCACTCCCACCTCATGTTAGCTTGCTTGACTCGTCTCCCCATCCGGTTGTTGTACACCCAAATTCCACACCTCGCTCCTACGGAAAACCCCAACTCCCCTTCTTCCTCACCGCTACAGAAAACCCCAACTCCCCTTCTTCTTCACTCGCACTCCAACTAGGCTCGTCATTCATTACTCTCCGCAAATCTGTGAGCTCGATGCGACACCCACAAGGAAAATGGAGTCGACTCACCCCAGTGCCAAGAAGATGAGGCTCCCGCTAGCAGCACTGTCGGTCGTAGATCTTGCACCCGACAACGCGGGGTGAAGCGACGAGGGTCTGCGCCCTGAATTTGAGGAACCCGAAGAATCTAAGACGGACCGCGTCAGCGAACTCCCGAACGCCATCCTTGGCGACATCGTCTCCCTTCTCCCCACCAAGGATGGCGGCCGCACCCAAGTCCTCGCATCTCGCTGGCTCCCTTTATGGTACGTTGTGCCTCTTAATCTCGAGTGACCTATCTCTCTTTAATGATTTTAAACTCCCCGGAGCCATCATCTCCTCCCACAAGGGCTCTGTCCATCGCGTCTGCATACCGGCGTGCTACCTGTAGATACCCTCCATGGTGGAAGCCTGGCTAACATCCTGTGAATTTGATAAACTCCAGCTTCTTGAGTTCTACCATTCCTACAAATTTCAGATACCACCAACCGAACATCATGTATCTGAGACGTCATCGCAATGTCTATCTCGTGGTTTTCCTCCTCTCTCCACATCGCCACCTTTGCCCTGTGCAACTAGCAGACAATCTGGTACAAATGCTTTGATTCCCACTTCTCAAAAAACTTTTGCTAGAGAAGGTTTATATCTCGTAGGCCTCACTGCACAGCATCATCCACTCCAGTTTCCCTGTCGTGGAGTGCTTGCTGCTTGTTCTCGGAAAAAATCGATTGTCTCTGAATAAAGTCTCCTAACCTTATAATCATTGGAATTTTTTTTTGACCGAGGAGAGATCATCATCAAAGATGCCCCTTCACTTCAAACGTTGCTCCATAATTTTAATTATTCGCCTTTGCAAATAATTGTTTTCTCTGTGCCTAAATTGGAGACCTTGGGTGCAATTTCTGAGACGTCTGATGATTCCAAGGTCGTGTTTGGCTCTTTAATTATTCAGGTATTGTATATTATCACTGACACTTTTTTTATCATAAGTTGTATTCATATAAGCTGCATTCATTTGGGCGCATAAGTTTTATACTAACATTTAGGGGTACACTTCTTGTACTAATATTATGTTCTATGCTCAATGAAAGGTTCGTCCATACATATCCTACCAATGGTGCTGGATTCTGTCAAGATCTTATCTATCAGTATGAGAAGTTTTGATCTGAACAAGATTATTTGATTTCTGCGATGCTTTCCATCCATGGAGAAGTTTTATATACACATGATGATTTTCACGCACATTGAAAGCTATTGGAGTCTATGATCTGCGTCCAAAAAGCTTCTCCAAGAACTAGGGTTCGAACTATGCGGGGCTTGGCTTGGTAACCTTCAACACGACGTCAACTACGGCGAGATCACGATAAGCGCACTCACTTACACCGGACACGACGGGGACGCGCGAGCTACCCAGGTTCGGGCCACCGTGCGGTGTAATACCCTAATCCTGCCTGTGTTGGATTGCTCGACAATGGAGAGATTGTGGCTCGGGGTACATGAGGTTTGGGGGAGAATGATTCGATCCCCTTACATGGAAGCGGCCCTACCCCTCTTGTAGTGCCTTGGTCCTCTTCCCCAAAAATATGAGCGGGAAAGGGTGGCAAAACAAAGGGGGACAGGCGTCCAGGCCTATCCTAACTAAAGGCGGTCCTCGCCTGCTAAAGTAGTCTCCCTGACGCACTGGTGGGCTCGGTGATGACCTCCGTCCTGGCGAGCCATGTCAGTGTGGTCTTCTTTCACCAGAATGTCAAACTTTGGGAACCCTCTTTGGGGGAGGCAGCGGGCGCTGCACTTCAATCACCAAAGAGAAATCCTCCCTATCGGCGCCTGCTGGCACGAACCCTGTCGTCGCTGTCTACGCGGGTGCGTCACCCACGTGATGGGCATGGAGCCCCTGGCTGGTGCCGTACATCAAGCCTAGTGAGGCGGCCACTACAAGAAATATGTCAACTTGTGACCTTCTCTTAGTGACCCCAGCTGAATTGGTCATAAATCCACGGCCATTTCGCTAGGAAGGGCTCAAACCCTGAAATTGCCTTACACCAAATGGTCATAAAGCAGACAACAGTGGTCGACGACCTTATTTCTACCTGATTACGACCAATATAAATGGTCATGAGGTTGTGAACGTGGATGCATTGGTACTTAAGGCCACCTCCTTTTTATATGTATACAAAAAATTTACAATGTGTAAAACCAAATATAGACATCAAAACGTATGTATGAAAAGATGTTTTTTGTTGGGAATATATGAAAAGATGTTAATCATGTATTTGAAAAATGTTAAACATATATAAACAATCCATGTGAGCTCACCATCCAATCTTTGTTTCTGGTAATATTTTCAGTCTGTGAAACAATTGTATTTTATATTGCTTTATAATTGCTGAAAATTTACCGGGACATGACCCTGCCCATATAACCTCCCTACACCAAATTTTAGCTCATTTAATTTATCCAATTTCCCTCAATATTTTTCCTAATTTCTGTTCAGTGGAGAGCATTGTGAAGCAGGTACCATTTTTATTTCTCCAAATGGTATGAAATTTTTACAGTGCCTTCCTATGCACAAATGACCATCCTGCACAACATTTCAGCTCAATACATTCATTCATTTGATCCCAGCTTCAACATTCATATTTCTGTCCAGTGTGGTACTTTGCAAAGCAAGTGCCATCTAGGCTCCTCCATTTGAGCTAAAAAATTTTGGGCACTCTTTCCTATACAAATCATTGGCTCATGACAAAATTCATCTCCATTTGCCTATTAAATCTTCCTCAACAAATTTCCAAAGTTTCTATTCAGCTAGAAGCTTTGTGAAGTAAGTACTAGCTAGGTATCTCCTAATGATCTGAATTTTTGCCACATATTCTACATGCCCAAATCACAGCTCTCCACAAAATTTGATCCCCATATAATAATCCATGTGAGCTCACCATCCAATCTTTGTTTCTGGTAATATTTTCAATTTGTGAAGAAACTATATTTTATATTGCTTTATAATTGCTGAAAATTTATTAGGACATGACCCTTCCCATAGAACCTCCCTACACAAAATTTTATCCGATTTTAATGTAGCCAATTTTCCTTAATATGTTTCCCAACTTTCTGTTCAGTGGAGATCATTGTGAAGGAAGTACCATTTTCATTTATCCAAATGGTATGAAATTTGTATAGCTCCTTCATACGCCAAGATTATCATCCTCCTCCAAATTTCAGCTCAATCCAATCATCTATGTGGGCCCAGAATAAATTTCTTTTTTCTATCCAGAGAAGAGTATTGTGAAGGAAGTACCACTTTGGCATGTTCAAATGGTATCAAATTTTTACAGTATCTTCCTATGCCCAAATTATTATCCTCCACCAAATTGCAGCTCAATCCATTTATTAATTTGAGCCCCGATTCAACATTCATATTCTGTCCAGTGTGGTACTTTGCAAAGCAAGTGCCACTTAGGCTCCTCCATTTGAGCTGAAAATTTGCCAAGACATTCTCCTTGGTAGATGATCATCCTCAGCCAAAACTCAGGCCCATTAGCCATGTTCATTTCCCCCACCGCCAATCAAACACTTGGCTGCTAATTCATGTTTGAGCTTAGTTTAGTCTCCTCGTGAGATTCTTCTGTTGTATTATTCTTCCCAGCACCTACCGGGGGAGTGCCCAAGCCATCTGACATGCCTAGGCTGCCCAGAACGCGTGGAAACGCTAAGGTCACGCGGTGACCACGCGGCTGGCATGCCAGTTTGCGTGCTCTGGAGTTAGGGCCATCGTCCACCGTCCAAACCTCGATATCTCGCCACCAAACCATGTATCTCTGATTAAATAGATACTTATGTACCTAGAAGTTATTTTTGGAAAAAACCATGAGCAAACTATAAGGGAGTTGCAGTTCAAATTTGACCTGCTTCCTGCTGAATCAACGAAATTTGTCTTTTTCATGACAGGTGGCTCAAATCTTTTGACACCCAACCATATAGTCAATTGTACATTAAATATGTCCTAATATTTTATAAAATTGATTCGGTCCAATTTTACAACAAATATATGGTATGTTCTTCACAAAAAACTCATTTTGGGCACTCGAAAAATGGAAAATGAATTTTCCGTCCAAAGAAAATGAAAATTTCCTTAGGCAACATTGTTTGTCATTCTAATATGCACCCTTGTGCACAATATGAGATCATTTTGGCAAACTATGCCATGAATGTGGCCATTAGATTGATCATTTGGCTTGAAAGCCATGAATCTTCACACATGATAGCTCATTTTTTAGAACACTTTTTAAAAATAATTGTTGTATCACAAGTTTATTATTTTTCCTCGTAACTTGGTCACATATAATGAAACAATGCGAAGGTTTCCAATTTTTTTTGAATTTTTCATGCCTGTTTCAAAATGCGGTCAAAACGGCGGGCATGACCGTTCCTAGATAGGCATTGAATATTTAAAAATATTTGGTATTTCTCTTATGAAAAAGATACTTATATACCTAGAATTGATTTTTGGAAAAAATAAATAGCAAACTATGAGTGAGCTGCAGTTCAAATTTGACGCGCTTCCTACTGCATCGGCGGAAATTTGTCTTTTTCACGAGAGGTGGCTCAAATCTTTTGACACCCAAACATATAGTCAATTGTACATTAAATATGTCCTAATATTTTATAAAATTGATTTGGTCCAATTTTACAACAATTATATGGTATGTCCTTCACAAAAAAACTCATTTTGGGCACTCGAAAAATGGAAAATGAATTTTCCGTCCAAAGAAAATGAAAACTTCCTTAGGCAACATTGTTTGTCATTATAATATGCACCCTTGTGCACAATATGAGATTATTTGAGCAAACTATGCCATGAATGTGGCCATAAGATTGATCATTTGGCTTGAAAGCCATGAATCTTCACACATGATAGCTCATTTCTGAGAACACTTTTTAAAAATAATTGCCCTATTACAAGTTTATTATTTTTTCTCATAACTTTGTCACATATAATGACACAATGCGATGGTTTTCCAATTTTTTGACTTTTTTTGGCATTTTCATGCCCGTTTCAAAATGCGGTCAAAAACAGCGGGCATGACCGTTCCTAGCTAGGCGTTGAATATTTAAAAACTTTTGGTATTTATCTTATTAAATAGATACTTATATACCTAGAAATGATTTTTGGAAAAAATAATAGCAAACGATGAGTGAGCTGCAGTTCAAATTTGACCCGCTTCCTACTGAATTGGCGGAAATTTGTCTTTTTCACGAGAGGTGGCTCAAATCTTTTGACACCCAAACATATAGTCAATTGTACATTAAATATGTCCTAATATTTTATAAAATTGATTCGGTCCAATTTTGCAACAAATAAATGGTAGGTCCTTCACAAAAAAAGCTCATTTTGGGCACTCAAAAAATGGAAAATGAATTTTCCGTCCAAAGAAAATGAAAAGTTCCTTAGGCAACATTGTTTGTCATTCCAATATGCACCCTTGTGCACAATATGAGATCATTTGAGCAAACTATGCCATTAATGTTGTCATAAGATTGATCATTTGACTTGAAAGCCATGAATCTTTACACATGATAGCTCATTTATGAGAACACTTTTTTAAAATAATTGCCGTATTACAAGTTTATTATTTTTCTCGTAACTTGGTCACATATAATGACACAATGCGAAGGTTTTTCAATTTTTCAATTTTTTCATGCCCGTTTCAAAATGCGGTCAAAACGGCGGGCATGACCGTTCCTAGCTAGGCGTTGAATATTTAAAAACTTTTGGTGTTTCTCTTATTAAATAGATACTTATATACATAGAAATGATTTTTGGAAAAAATAAAGAGCAAACTATGAGGGAGCTGTAGTTCAAATTTGACCCGCTTCCTACTGAATCGACAAAAAATTGTTTTTTTCACGAGAGGTGGATCAAAGCTTTTGACACCCAACCATTTGATCAATTGTACATTAAATATGACCTAGTATTTTATAAAATTGGTTTGTTCCAATTTTGCAACAAATATATGGTAGGTCATTCACAAAAAAAACTCATTTTCGGCACATGAAAAATGAAAAATGAAATTATCATGCAAAGAAAATAAAAACTTTCTTAGGCAACATTGTTTGTCATTCCAAGATGCAAACTTGTGAAAAGTAGGTCACATTTGGTCGTGTGGCGAAGAGCGCCTCTTGCTTGACAACATTTCTTAGGCAACATTGTTTGACATCCGATGCCATACGATCGTGTGGCGCAGACCGTCACCGCAACCGAAGCACCCACCACGACCATCGAAGGATGCCGTCGCAACATCATCGAAACAACCAAGCCATCGTCGAAGCACGCCGTTCAAGCATCGGCGTGGCTGTTCGAAGCACACCACCGCCACGACAGCCGAAGCACCCACCACGGCCGTCGAAGGATGCTGTCGCAACATCATCGAAGCAGCCAAGCTGTCGTCGAAGCACGTCGTTCAAGCATCGGCATGGTCATTCGAAGCACACCACCGACACAGCAGCCGAAGCACCCACCACGGCCGTCGAAGGACGCTGTCGCAACATCATCAAAGCAGCCAAGCGATCGTCGAAACACGTCGTTCAAGCATCGTCATGGCCGTTCGAAGCAAACCACCGCCACGACAGCCGAAGCACCCACCACGACCATGGAACAACGCCGTCGCAACATCATCAAAGCAGCCAAACGGCCGTCAAAGCACGACCAATTTAGAAGGTCATAACGCTATATGTGTGTTTTGCGTTCTGATTGGTCCATAGGCATCTCACGCGGATCGTGCATCAAACACCGTTGGATGCTTCCAGATCCAACGACAGGCCCTCACCCCAAATCCCACGTGGGTCGAAACCATAGCTGTGTCTTGTGGACATCTTCCATCCACCCCCCGACTCCTTTCTTTCTCTCCTCGCTTCCCTAGTGGTGGGGAAAGCTCTCTTCTCCTTCCTCCCCTCATCCCCGATCCAGATGGGGAAAGCACGGGTCGCCGCCTCCCTCTCCCCGATCCAGATCGCCGCCTCCGGCAGGTCCCTCCAGTACTCTCCCCGCACGGCACCTCGCCTCCCCTCATCCTCCCCTCCCCTGCCAGCTTCGTGGCACCGTTCAGGGTCATGGCCACCGCTGCCGCCGCAATCTCCTCGGGGTACTTCGGCTCCGTCCAGGGCCTGCCCACGCACCTCGCTCCGGCAGCCAGCAGACGTAACAGACTGCTCCTTCGCTGCTCCGCGTCGGGTGGTGACGGCGCTGGCGGCCCCGACCCGGTCCTCGAGGAGCAAAAGCGGTGTCGGGCTAAGCTCTCCGCTGGCGCTTCCTTGTTTAGATGGCTGGCCAAGCTGGGTCTGCCAGGGGCGCTCGCGGGTGGGCTGCTCAAGGCAGCGGGCGTCGGCGCGGCACGCAGGGGCCCGGATCTGCCGCAGGTGGCGGGGTCGCTGGCGGCCGGGGACGCCATCTTCCTGCCGCTCTACATCATCCATCTTCAAGGCCGTCGACCCCAACATATGGCGCATGCTCGAGGTACATCATCCATCCATCCATCCATCTCTGCACTTAATCCAGTCATCGTTGCCATAATTGTTGAACCCGCAAGTCTGATCGATCCATCGAATAAACCTCTGTTTGGTTCAGTATTGTTTGCTTCAATTGCTTGCTTGCATAATTGTTGAACCTCTGCATTGCTTGCTGCAATTGTTTTGCTCTGACATTCAATACAAGTAGAAGAGAGTGCCAAGAAATCCTGGAGATTCATAATTGCATTGCTGATAATCCACCTGATCTGGTGTTGCTTTCATGTTGAATCTACAAATCTGATCACTCGATTGAGACTGTTTCTGTTTGGTTCAATTAACTGTCATTGTGATCCATCGAGTCCATCTCTGCATGTTTGGTTGACTGGTTCAGTATATATTGCCATGCATATTTGGTTCAAGTATTCTGTTAGGTTCTGAATGAGGGTTTACAAGCAATCTCCATGCATGTGTGGTTCAAGTATTCTTCTAGGTTCTGAATGAGGGAGTGGCAAGCTATATTTGGACTAATAATTGATTACTATGTTTAGCCACTTGCATTTTATTGCTGCATGCCATAGAGTTGATGTCATCGATTGTTTAATAGTTTAGTATTTTTTAATGTGGGTTCGCTAGTGGTTGCTCTGTCGGATGTACTATGGCTTCAGGTCACTTGTGTGTTTGCAGTAGCACTGACTCTGATTCTGGTGGTATATACTGAAACAATCAGAGATGAAGTTGATCAGCAGTCAATTTTGATTTCGAATTAGCAATGTGCTTTTGTCTAAAATGATGTTCTGCATGTTACCTTTTTCTTTTACTAAACATAGAAGAGAGAGCCAACCAATCTTGGGATTTCATAATTGCTACTAATCCATCTGATCCGATGTTGTGTTCCTACACCGAGTTCCTCAAGGACCTCGACGACAGCAAGATCGACAATGTCTAAATTCAGTATTATGCCTCCTCTGACCTATGATGTTCTGCAATCACAAATATTAAACCATTCTTCTAATGCAATATTACCATGCATCTGTAAGTTATAATACCGAATAATTGTGAATTTAACTTGAATGTATATATATAAATGAATTGGACATATACTGTACATGATTAAGTCCACAACAATTGGTGCTCAATATGACATCACCACGTTTGAACAATGAACCATGCCGCATCAGCACATATATTTTCCTTTTTTTCCTTCCAAATACACATGCTCTGTTCTGTTTTTCCATGTCCATATTTCCCCCGGATTTCTTCTGAAGGTTATGTGGTTTCTGATTGACCATCTCTCTTTTCCAGCTGATGTTTTAAACGCCATATAATCATATAATAACTAGTTATTTTCAGGAGCACTAATCCTGCAGTGTTAGTTCACATCTAGCAGATCATGCATGTTGTAAAAAATCATGTCTTCAAGGTTTGAGATCATCTTATATTCAGCATGAACAGACCATTCACACATATATGTATGCAGTGTCTAAGAAACAACACATTTGGTACAAGAAAACTAGTAAAATGGCGAGTAAATGTTTAAACAGATCTGATAGAACTCTTATCTATGATGCAACAGTGGTTTAGCATGGTGGTGTGAAAGTGTCGTGGCTTGGCTAAGATGCATAAGTATGTTATTTGTTAGTATCAATTTATCCATTATTGTAATATATGACCAGTTTGTAGTAGAGAGGGATTTGATCATCTTGGTCTGGTGCAGGCCTTCTGGTGCGGCTCTGTTGCTGACCGGCTGTGTATTTGGCGCAGCTCGCCTTCCAGGAGAAGGACCATCTGTAGATGTGGCACCGCAGCGGCGACAACCAGACCGACCTACTCCTGCTCCTCCGACGGCGGCAACCAGGGATTGGGCTGCTGGTTATTGAGCCACTGCCGAGCGCATCGACACGAATGCTAGGTCCATGTCTTGCTCATCTAGCGTGTAGAAGTTTTCCCCTGTTTCTGTGAATCAAAAATAGGCGAATAGCCATGCTGCACAGTCACAGTCCTTCTGAGTGCTGTTTTTGTACTATGGTTTAGTTTTATTGTGTCCTGCTGATACTGGGCATAATCTCCTCTACTTGATTCAGCAGCATAGTTTTGGTCTGGTATTTGCAATCACTGTACCGTATAGGTGACTAGTGCTTCAACTATTTCTCAACATGATCGTATAGGTGACTAGGATAGTTTTGGTCTTGTATAGGTGACTAGTATTTACATTATCTTTTCTCTGAATATCTGCCAGATATCTTTGCTAAATGGTGGCCCCTCGCACGAAATGTGTAGCTTCTCCTTTGGTGGAACAAGTGATAACCTACTTGCTGCTGGTTCTAGCTCCAAGGTAAATGAATACATGTTCGCTCTCAGCTAGGATACTGACGGATTTCGGGCTCCGCAAAACCCTAAGGAATTCGAACCCAGGGGCGTGTGCGAAGATTCCCCAACAGCTTCACCCCCTCCAAGCTCACAACACAATACCCCCGCTCGATGGCGAGGAAGACGATGGCACACAAGAGTTTACCCAGGTTCGGGCCGCTGCGAAGCGTAAAACCCTACTCCTGTTTTTGGTGGATTGCCTCACGAGGAGGTTTGTGGATGAACTAGTACAGTGGTGTGTTGCCTTGCGGGTGTGTTTGCGGGGTGGTCGCCCTCTACTAGGCAGCCTTGCCTCTATTTATAGTGGCTCGGGTCCTCTTCCTTTATCGTAATGGCGGGAAGGGATCCCACAACGGCCAAATTTGAAGGGGGACAGGAGGTACACCCTATCCTGACGAAAGGTGGTCTTCGCCTGCAAAGTGGTCGATGGTGATGCGGTAGTGGGCTCAGTGATGACATTCATCCTGCGGGGCTTGGGGTCTTGGTCTTGTTGCATCGAAGTGGAAACCTTTGGGGGGCGCTTTGGGAACTCGCGTGCGCCACCTGCCTTCTTTCCACCAAAGGGGAAACTGTCCCCTCTGGCGCACTGGCGCCCGCCTTGCCTAGCTGGCGTCACCCCTGGCCTCCTAAGGTCGTGTGTTGCATAGGAGTCTCCGCCGCTCGTGAGGAGACCTGAGGAGGCCTACTTCCCCACGGGTTTGGGCGCTGTTTCCCTCGTGAGCTGGGGGCCTTGTATAGAGCGAGGCCGCGCCGGACCGTACTTGGCCATTGAGGTGGGCCACGCCTTGGGCCGCAGGCAGGCAAGTCTAGTTACCCTGGTATCCAGAATGCCGACAGTAGCCCTCGGGCCCGAGGCGCGCTCGAGCTAGCCTCGGGGCGAAGCCACGGTGGGTGGGCCGGAGCGTTGTGGGCCCCAATCGCCTGTGGCCCTGACACGACGCGTGGCGCACCACGAGGCATAGGCGTCTCGGCTCCCCGAAGAGTCGGGAACCGCCTTGAGTCGAGTTGACGCCCGGTCTGCGCGCCTCCTTGGCCATCATTACCCTCCTTTGAATGCTGCTGACCCCTTGCGTCCTCCCCCGCCTCGGGCCACGCGGATGTGACCCGACGGGGCAGGGGAAGCGACGTGAGGCAGGATGGCACGCCGGTCGAGTCTGGCTTGCACCGCTCGAGGTGCCCGGCGACTCCAGTTCCCACGATGCCCCGCGTGCAGCGGTTGCGCCTATAAACCCGCCCCACTCGGGGGGTCTTGCCATCTCGTCGCGCCCTCTCGCTTTTCTTCCTTCCAAGTTATCCTCCTTTCCTTTTCTCCCCCATGGCGTCCGGTGGGAGCGCGGCAGGTGCGGGGGGGGGGGGGGGGGGGGGGGGGGCGCTCGGAGCCCTCGGCTCCACCGGCGGCCTCCGGAGGCAGCGGTGGGGGGCCTTCAAGGCCGGCCCAGGTCCTCCGGCGCTAGGCCATCGTTGATGAGTAAGTTCCTTGTCTCCCGCGTCCTTCTCCCATAATCACAACTGCTGCGCCGGTCTTGATCGTTCCTTTCTCCCAGGGTGCCCGCGCCCAATAGGCGCCGGCTCGAGGAACTCCAGGAGCAGGCGGACGCGCTGAGGGTCCAGCTCGCGGGCGTCGAGGCCGCCCTCCAGGCCGCTCTCCGGGGCGAGGCGGAGGCTCGTGCGGAGCTGGCGTCGCTCCAGACCCAGGTCCAGGGGGCCGTGGACGCCGTGCAGGCCGCCCAGGACGAGGCGGCCCACGCAAAGCTGCTGGAGGCACAGCGCGCCAAGCAGTACCGGGACATCGCCCTCCGCGCAGTCGGCGTGGTGAGCCGGTTCGTTGAGGAGACCCCCGCGCTGCCTTGTGTGCATGACGACGGGGGCTACCTCAACTTCTTCGACAAGGTGGTGGAGGCGCTGGAAACTGGCGTCTCCCGGGTCGACGAGGACAGTGCGTCCAGCGCGCGCGACCTCCTGGACCTCGCGCTGACCCTGGTCTTCTCCAATCTTCGCCGCCTCATCCCGGAGCTCAACCTCCTCCGTGACATGGAGCCTGTGCCGGAGGAGCTCTAGAGGCCTCTTAGGGACGAGAGGCTGTAGGACCAAAAGTATGTCTAGAGGGGGGGGTGATTAGACTACTTGACCAAATAAAATTTCTACCTTTTCCAAAATTTTAGTGTTGGCAGATTTTAATATTCATGGCAAGTCAAGTACACCCTACACATGCATGTCTAAGAGTATAGCAGCGGAAAGTAACAACAAGCATGAGTAGAAAGGAAGGGTAGGAGGATCAAACGCAATTGTAGACACGATGATTTTTCCCGTGGTTCCGATAGGTGGTGCTATCGCACGTCCACGTTTATGGAGTCTTCAACCCACGGAGGGTAACGGTCGCGAGAGTCCACGGAGGGCTCCACCCATAAGGGTCCACGAAGTAGCAACCTTGACTATTCCATAACAGCTTCCGTCCACGAAGGACTAGCCTCACTATGGGTAGATCTTCACGAAGTAGGCGATCTCCTTGCCGATACAAACTTCTTGGTTCAACTCCACAACACGAAGTAGGAAGCTCCCAAGCGACACCTAACCAATCTAGGAGGCACCACCCTCCAAAAGGCAATAGGCTCGGTAATGACGCTGAACTCCTTGCTCTTGTGCTTCAAGATGATAGCCTCCTCAACACACAATCACTCTCTCACAGATTTGGCTTGGTGGAAGAGATGGGATTGGTGGAAAGCAACTTGGGGAGGCTAGAGAGCAAGATTCATATGGTTGGAATGGAATGACATGATCTCAACACATGAGTAGGTGGCTCTCTCTCAGAAAACTGGATGGGGCAAGTATGGAATAGTTCTGAGTGCTTCTCTTTTGAGTGGGTGGTGGTGAAGGGGTATATATAGGCATCTCCAAAAATCCAACCGTTACACACAAAATGACCAACTCGATGACACCGATGTGTTAATCTCGGTGGTACCGAAGTGACCAAAAGGTGGCAACTTTTGAATCTCAGTGAGACCGATATATGAAACTCGGTTGTACCGATAAGGTGACCAACGGTCAGATTGCCCATTCTCGGTGACGCCGATCCAACAATCTCGGTGGTACCGATTTTGTGAAACTGCGTAACAGAAAGTTGGCAACCCAAACTCGGTGGCACCGAATGGCTAGGGTTTGGCTAATGTCTGTCTGAGTATGGGAATCGGTGGCACCGAGTGGAAAGTGTTGGTTGCACTGATTTTGGATATTTGACTTTGGACAGACTTTTGTGGAAGAGCTTGTGGGTGTTTTTGGTGACTATCACTTGTGCACGTATGAGCATTTTGTTCACCAACAATACCTTACCCCCTTTTAATAGTATTGGCTTTCCTATGGACTCAAAGTGATTTCTCACAAAGTAAAATGTAGAGTCCTCTTGCTTGAAGCTTTGCCAATCCATCTCCTTGCATCTTGGGGTATTTCCACAATCTCCACAATCCTTTTGCCAATCCTATCATTGAACTTTTCCTGAAATATACTTAGTGGAAACATTAGTTCAATGACTTATATGTTGTTATTAATTACCAAAACCACCAAGGGAGCAAATGTGCTTTCAGAGGCGTCCCCACGTGGAGTCTCTGGTGGAACGGTTTGCCCAGGAGCCCCTCTCCGACGGGGGCGACGACTCCAGCGCTGGGGCGAGCGACGGCCCGGGCGGCGACAGCGGCTCCTCTGCCTAGTCCTCCCCTGTTCTCTTTTCCCAGTTCCTATCATGCCAAGCAACATCTGCCCCCTGAGGCGTTAACTTTTGTGTTTTTACCTTCGTACTCCTTCCCTTTTTTGAGCTGTCGATCGTTTGTTTTGCGTGGCGCGTCCCTGCTTCTCCTGCGGGGCCTTGCGTCATTGCCGATGCGCCGCGGTGCCCCCTGAAAAGCCCGCAAGGGTATTGCGCTAAGACCAGCGCCGGCGTCTGGTCAGGTCCTCGCGGGACGGGCCCTCCTGAGGGGGAGTGCGCCGCCCCCGAGGACAGACCCTTAGCCCTACCGCCTAGAGTGGCCGAACTCCTTCCCTTGCACTGCTCTCCCTTGCTCCTGGAACCACAAGAATCCCGAAGGGGTCGCGTAGCGGACCGCAGTGCCTGCATTTTCACGTTAGTGCTCATGCCTCCTGCCCGGCATTGGGGTAAATGACTGATTAGAAGGCTCTGCATTTGTTTGGCGTGTGTACTTAGCTCATTGGGTCGCAGCGGGCTCGAGCGTAGGGAGGCGTAGGCGGAGCGTCCAGGGAGGTCGAGGATCCCACCGGGGAGAGCTTCTTCCTTGCTTTCGGGTGGTCCGGGAGCCCTTTCTTCACTCTGCGTCGACGGGGCCCGATCCTGAGCAGACCTCGACCACCGTAGGACCGTCCGGATCACCAGGACGAAACCAGGGGGCGGGGCCTCGGCCACAATTGGGTCGTCCGGATCACCAGGACGAGACCAAGGGGCGCGGAGCTACACGATCGGTGAGGTTCTCGAGACGTGCTGCCTGGGAACCCCCCTTTAACGCTCAAGTGGCGCTCTGCGTCGGCAGGGCCCGATCGCAAGCAGGCCTCGACCGCTGTTGGGGCGTCCGAATCACCGGACGAAACCAAAGGGAGCGAGGCCTCGGCCACAATTGGAGCGTCCGGATCACCAGGACGTGACCAAGGGGCGCGGAGCTGCGCGATCGGTGAGGTTCTCAAGACGTGCTGCCTGGGAACCCCCCTTTTAACGCTCAAGGGGCACTCTGCGTCGGCAGGGCCCGATCACGAGCAGGCCTCGACCGCTGTTGGGGCGTCCGAATCACCAGGACGTGACCAAGGGGCGCGGAGCTGCGCGATCGGTGAGGCTCCTGAGGCGCGTTGCTCAGGAGTCCCCCTTGACGCCCAAGCGACTTCCTTACCTTTCCGCGGGCCACCGCACCGGGAGGTGCCCGGGACTCCTGAGGTTTTGTGAGGTCGTGCCGGGCCGCGGGCGGAGCCCCCGGGCGGGAGTCGACCGTTTTAGGGGATGGGTACCCCCGAGGTGACAGGTCCTTGTCGGCCTGCTCCGAGAGGCCACGGGGGGGGGGCAAAGGGTGCGGGCCGTGTACTTTGCTTCTTTTTGTGATCCAAATAGAAATAAGACTTCAAGGCCAGAAGGAAGAATCGCGAAGAGATAAAAGTTCCTGCCCCCTTTTGAAATAGAATCTTGAAACCTTCAACTTCATTGTACAAAGTGGCAATTCGAATCACAAAAACAAGCAAGCAACCACCGCGTCCGGCACCTAGGCTAGTCTTCGCTTTGGTCTTCCCCCAGCGCTGAGCGTAGGGCATCGACGTTGCGTGGGCATAGCCATTGCAGGGCAGTGTTGTCCGCCAGCGCGGAGCATGGGGCTTCCACTTGGGTGTGGGATGGAACCCCTCCGCGTCCTCGGGGGGCTCCGGGCGTATACAGCCCATTCATTATTACGTGAGAGTGTCACGGCCGAAGATAGCTGGGCAAGCCCCCAGGCGCATGGCCTACGTGCTCCCAACTCAGTTTAGAGCCATCCCATGCATTACTGCGCGGTTGCGCGCCTCTACAGCCCAAACCTGTGTGCATTGCTCCCCGCGTAGCCGTGCGATTGCGCTCCCGCGGCCCAAAGATGACCGCAATGCACCAAGCGCAGCTGCAGAGATGTTGTGTTGGTGGAGCCACCTCGTGAAGTGTCGCGGCACCGACCGGACCCCGGTTGGCAGGCCTCATGAGGCCCCGCCTCCCGAGGGCCACTCCGGCGCCCCCATTGCCGCGGGTGGCCCGCGTTACCTGTACCCCGCCGATTCCCCAGGCGGTAGCCCCTGAGGCCCCGGGCTCGGCTGTGCATTGCTTGCTGATGAGGACGGTGGCCGCGTCGCGCCCCCGCGCTTCCCGGGACGCTCCCCCTTCTCCCCTGCTTGCATGAACCTGGCATGGTGCACCCTCCGTGGAAGCCCCATGCCCGGCTTGGGGAGAGCGTCCGGGAGCACCTCCCTACTACGGGAAGGTGTCGGCACCTGCAGAGGGCGCCTGATCCTCCGCGCCCTCCGCAGGTATGACGTAGTCTGGAACGTAGGGCTCCGTGTAGAGGCCTTGGCCTTCTACTGAGTTGCCTTCGTGCACGTCGATGGCGGTCTCCCCGGGCGGTGGGGTGATGCCATGCTGGGCGCGCTGTCCACAAACCCTCCTGCGGCGGGCTTCGGCCCGAAGTTGCTTGGCCCGACCGCCGCCGAGGGTGGGCCGCGCGTGTCTTGCCTTGTGTCGCCTTCCTGATTCTCCCTCGCACCTTCATTACGGTTACCGGCACGTCCGGAAGCCTAAGCCGCCCGCTCCCTGCTCCGGTTGGCGCGCTCCCGACGGGACGAGCCAGGCTGTCCTCGATCTATTTGGGCATGTGTGCGCGCACCGGGGTGCGCACGGGATGGACCAGCACCCCCTTCGTGGGCGCTACCGGCGGGACCGGGCGGTGCTCCGAAGCCAGTCACCGGGATCCGGAGAAGCAGAAGCACGCTGTGCGGTGGGCCCTGCTCGGGTCCGCCCGGGAGCGAGGCGGGCACGCCGTCTGTAGGCGGGGCGACGGGTACGGTGAGCGAGCCCCCGGCGCCTTGCGCCGGTGGTCGCGGGGAAAGGTGGGGGCCCCAGGCCCTTCTCGCGACGGCGACTAGCTCGGCGAGGTGGTCGGCCCAGGCGTCGAAGCCCCCATGCGTAGGGCGGTGGCGAAGCATCTCACTCGCCATCAGGAGCGAGTCATGCGCGTTGAGGTCTCCCACGTATGTGCGACGTGACGCCGGCCCCGTGGGCGCCGCCCGTCCGCCATGTGCCTGGCCGGGGCGAGCGGCGTCGATGGTGGACACGACGCTGGTGGCCTGGTAACGGCCGCCCGGCATCATGCTGCCGTGGTGCGGGCCTTGTGTGGCAGCGGCGTGGTTGGTGGGGGCGGATCCTTCGGGGCCGGAAGGAGTTTGCCGTGCGTCGGCCATCGGAGCGGTAAGGCGGAGGAAGAGCGAGGCTCGAGGAAGACTCCGACACGCCCCTACCTGGCGCGCCAAATGTCGGATTTCGGGCTCCGCAAAACCCTAAGGAATTCAAACCCAGGGGCGTGTGCAAAGATTCCCCAACAGCTTCACCCCCTCCAAGCTCACAATACAATACCCCCGCTCGATGGCGAGGAAGACGATGGAACACAAGAGTTTACCCAGGTTCGGGCCGCTGCGAAGGGTAAAACCCTACTCCTGCCTTTGGTGGATTGCCTCACGAGGAGGTTTGTGGATGAACTAGTACAGTGGTGTGTTGCCTTGCGGGTGTGTTTGCGGGGTGGTCGCCCTCTACTGGGCAGCCTTGCCTCTATTTATAGCGGCCCGTGTCCTCTTCCCTTATCGTAATGGCGGGAAGGGATCCCACAATGGCCAAATTTGAAGGGGGACAGGAGGTACACCCTATCCTGACGAAAGGTGGTCTTCGCCTGCAAAGTGGTCGATGGTGATGCGGTAGTGGGCTCGGCGATGACGTTCGTCCTGCGGGGCTTGGCGTCTTGGTCTTGTTGCACCGAAGTGGAAACCTTTGGGGGCGCTTTGGGAACTCGCGTGCGCCACCTACCTCCTTTGCATCAAAGGGGAAACTGTCCCCTCTGGCGCACTGGCACCCGCCTGGCCTGGCTGGCATCACCCCTGGCCTCCTGAGGTCGTGTGTTGCATAGGAGTCTTCGCCACTCGGGAGGAGGCCTGAGGAGGCCTACTTCCCCGCGGGTTTGGGCGCTGTTTCCCTCGTGAGCTGAGGGCCTCGCGAGGGTCTTGTATAGAGCGAGGCCGCGCCGGGCCGTACTTGACCGTTGAGGTGGGCCACGCCTTGGGCCGCAGGCAGGCAAGTCTGGGTACCCTGGTATCCAGAACGCCGACAGATACTAGGTTGTACTTAGTTATTAGATTTATTCATGTTCGTGCTGCTTGTTAAGTGATTATCTTTATGTCGTTGCTACCCCGTTGTGGGTTGCTCTGTACCTTGCTTTGGTTTTAAGTAGCAAGTGCCTTAGTACCTTTTCTGTCATGTGGTGTCCATGGATTGAAATGCTGGCTGTAATATATTGATTGTAGTATCGAAAATGGCTCAAACCTGAAGTACTTCAAATAGATTGTCGTTCCTTTCTTGTTTGTTTTAATACCCATATACCTGCCCTGTATTAGCTATTTCCTTTCGTGCATGTTAATTAATTCAGTGTTTGTGTTGACTTGATGCAAATGTTTAGAAAGAAGATTTTGATGGATGCGTTTATGTGTTCTGCTGGTATTTATGCACACAGATTGGCCTTCATTATTTTGTATCTACTGTTAGATATGCTGTTAGATTTGCTTTTATTTTGTTCCTAACCATTTCTATAACGTGCAGATGCTGGCCTTTCATGTTTCGTCGTGAGCATCAAGACGAAGAAGTTGGAAGAAGCATAGTGCTAGCTCATTGGAGCTAGTTCAAGGAGTAATGAAGCCCTTGACGTTGATCCTATTGGAACAAACTGAAGCACGAACTTGGCGCATGTGACAGATTGTACACTTGTAGAGCTTGTTATACTGTGATCGCATTTGTACGTTTGTTATATGATGTAACAGATTGCTTCTTCTTGTTATTTGAAGTATTACTTCTGTTTTCTGTCTATTTCAATTTAAATATTGGTTGTTTAATTACTGGCATATTGAAATCTGAGGAACATGACCATGACAACAAGGACCCACAAACCATAATAGGACACTTGGGACCCACTTACCAGAACCTGACAATTGGGAGCCATTTGAAAAAAAGGCCACAACCCAAAAATAAAAAGCCTGAAATGTTTGGCCTGGCCCATGTAGCTGACCAAAACTGATATGTAAAAAATAACATAAATAGGCTGAATTAATGGGCTCGGCCCATATAGACATCGAATTGGACCGGGCTGATTCTTATCAACTACCAATTCAATTTGTCGTAATTTTGCCACGTCAGCTTGCCATGTTGGATCTGACGTGGCCTGCGCAGAGTGCCAGCGACCAAAAAAATTGGTCATAGGACCAACGACCTTTTGTTTTGGTCGTTAAGTTTCATTAAAGACGGCCAGCTTTTGACCAACTCTTTTTGGTCAGAAAAAGGTCATAAATGAAAAACAATGACCATTCAGTGACCAATATTGATGGTCGCAAGTTAGCATATTTCTTGTAGTGGGCCTCGTGAAGGGAGCCTCGCGAGGCAATCTAGTGCTTGGTGGCCCAGGCTAGGCTTAGCGTGGCAGTGAGGGGCCTCGTGAGGCTAACCCCCTCGCGATTCGGCGCCTTCCAGAGTGGCCGTGCCAAGCCATTCGTCGCGGGCCGGCCCAACTGTTGCCTCCTCGGCCGGAGGCAGACGGGTCGTGGTACCCTGGTTCCTACTGGGCAGACAAAAGCCCATACATAGTGTACTAGAATAACCATTCAACCGCTCTTTTGACATACTATTTTTTTAGACTTTACTGTTTTCAATCTTCATGTCTATTTGGGCAACAAGATGGGGTACAAAAGGTATAACCAATCGTTGGTGTCGTAATCACCGAGAGTTTCTCAGTTCTCATGACATTCGTTTGAAGACAATAACGCTAGAAAGGTATATACCCATCCAGGCAAGCACTAGCTTTGTCACATTCTTCCAGCTGAATGCGAGGGGACTATTATCCATCATGGTTAAGTTTCTTAGCGATGTTTGCACGGATGGATAGGTCGAACAACAACAAAACTTCTTTCAGGTGGACAAAAGTTCTTCTAAACATGCTCGATTTCTATTTAGAACATGTTGTCACCATATTCCATTAAAGTTTAAAACCCAATATGTTAATTATATGGATCTAACTGATCCATTTAACTGTGAATGTTGAACCTAGTGCTGGAGTTAGATTTTGTTGCCCTTTTCAATCTGGGTTTTGTCTACACCTGATGAACAATCCTCGTGCTTTTGTACCGTTTGTAAGGTGGAGTTAGATGTTGTTCCCCTTTTCCATTGTTTTTTCACCAAGTTTATGATTATATTCCAACATATATCCCCCTGTCAGCTGGACCCAGCTGGTTTCCTTTTTTTCTTAAGCTAAACCTAGCTTGTTTCTGATAACTGGGACTAAGCAGCTATCGACCTTTTTTGGTTTATACCGAGCTTGTATCAACTGGGCTTGGGCACGCGAGCCCATGTTTATTTACTTCCTAGATACAGCCCATCCTAGTTTATTTCTATCTGACTATTTTCTTTTGGGGACCAAAAGTAGATTACACTATGGTCTGGTTACAGGGTGGTGTCGACTTAGTCAACAAACGAGTATGTATGACATAGCCGTTGGATTGACATCCAATGTCTGTCGTGCTTCTTCTACCTCTTGTCTTCTTCCTCCAGCCACCCAAACCAAACCATGTCGTTGGGACCGCCTGCACCCACCTCTATGGCTGGTTGCGCCTCCGCCCACGCATCGCCACCCCACTATACCCTAAACCATTGGCCAGCCATCCCTCTACTCTCCCACACCTCCTATTATTCTCCGACGATGTCAGCCCCACCACACACCCGAACCAGTCAACCCTCATACTCCACTCCGCCTGCGACTACACTATCACATCTTCCCCGTTTCCTGCTCGTTCTCGACTAAGGCCTCGCCGTCGTCCTCCACCTTGGTGTGCTTGCTGTGGTGCCGCCGTCTCGTGTTGTCAACATGGTCAATAATAGAGAGGAATCAGGAGATGACTATACATGGAGAGGATGACAGTAGGGACCCACCAGGGTCATCACCGGTCGCAAGCAAGTGACTCCTTATTACAAGCAAAAAATGCTTCCTCCTAAGAGCATCTTCAATAGAAGTTGAAGATGCAAAAAAAACCTAACTTTTGCATCTCTGAGGCCCAAAAACGGCTCTCCAACACATGATGTAGATGCAAAAAAAATACATCTCCGCCTTTCGAAGATGTAAAATACAACACCTCGAGATGAAAATTTGCATCTCTGGGTGCAGAAGATGTAAAACGGCCACCTCCGCGCCAACGACCCTCCCATCATTTTGCTTCCCCCTTCTTCCTCCCACATCCCACCGCCCCACCACGGCTGCCGCCCGCCCACCCGGCCACCGCGCCACGTTGCAGTTGGCCCGCGCCAGATCCGGCCCCACCACTGCCCCCGCTGCCGGTCCCGACGCTCCTCTGCCATAAACCATCGCTCGTCTATGCGAATCGGCGGTTTTGTCTAAGCTTGTCGCCGCCGTCGACTCGGCCCCTCCACCACCCGATTTGGCCTCGCCGTTGCTCCTCTGCCCGCCCTGAAGCTGTAGCCAAACCACCCCACCTCCGGTCGTCGGTCCTCCGCCCGCCCCGACGCCGTCCGACCTCGTCGCCGCCTCGCAGCCGCCCTTGCTGCTGCCATGACACCTAAGAGGACCCCGAAGCGCAAGGCTGGCTTCTTTGGCTTGACGGTGAAGCCCTCCAGCAATTTCGGGGTGGAGTTCACTAACATCGGCCACCGTTTTTGGGGTGGCACCTCTTCCACTTCAACCAGACACGATCTAAATGAAGTCCTGTTCATCAGGATGGGTGTGGCGTATCGCAAAATGGGACTGTCGGCGTTCTGGGATCGGGGGTGCCCAGACCTACCTGCCTGCAGCCTAGCGCGTGGCCCACTTCGAAGGCCCGGTATGGCCAGCAACAAACCCCCCAAGTCAAGGCCCTCGCGAGAGCCCCCGCCTCGCGAGGGGAGCAACACCAAGACCTCCGGAGAAGTGGCATCCCCCCAAGCTGCCTTCCGAGGAGCGGAGATTCCTATGCAAGAGCCCGGCCTCATGACGCCAGGGTGACGTGGGTTCTGACGGCAGAGCCAGGCGGGCATCAGCGGGCGCAGAAGGAGGACAGTTTCCTCTTTTGTGATAAGGAGGCAAGGACATACGTGGGTTCCCAAGGAACCCCCCAAAGGTTTCCTTCCTAGTGCAAGAGGACCGAGACCACAAGCTCGACAGGACGGATGTCATCGCCGAGCCCACCACTGCGTCACACCCGGAATCTTTGCAGGCGAAGACCACCTTTAGTCAGGATAGGATGTACTTCTTGTCCCCTTTCGAATTTGGCTGTTGTGGGATCCCTTCCCGCTTGTGCGATAAGGGAAGAGGACCGTGGCCCCTATAAAGGGGGACGAGCTCGGGACGGGTTGATCATTAGCCAGAGCCCTCGTGAGGCCACCCAACCATTGTACTAGTTCATCCTCAGCCTCCTCTTGAGGCCAACCCACCACGAAGCAGGAGTAGGGTTTTACACCGCAAGGTGGCCCGAACCTGGGTAATTCTCCGTGTCCATCTTCTTCCTCGCTCATACTTACTCGACGCAGCTAACCCGTAGGGTGACGGGCTTGGGAGTTAGGGCCGGTTGAGATCTTCGCACACGCCCCAATGTTCAAACCTTGTTGGGTTTGCAGAGCCCCGATTATCACATTTGGCGCGCTAGGTAGGGGCGTGTCGAAATCTTTTTCCGGTTCCACTTCGTCTCAGCTCCGCCACTCCCATGGCCGACGCCCGCCGAGCCCGCGCCGAGCGCCGGGCAGCCCGCGTCACCCAAATGGCGCCTATGTGCTGCGGTGTTCCACGCCGCTCCGCCACTTCCGCGGCCAACGCTACTACCGGGTGGGCTGCTTGCGGTAGGTAGGACCTACCGCTGCCACCCTCCGAGCGGCGAGGCGGCAGTGTCGCAGCGCCGTCCCCCGCTCCCACCACGGCGTCGACCTCCCACGCAGGCCGCGGACCAGCGGGTGCACCGGCTGCGCTGTCCATGGCACGCGAACTGCTGTGTTACCTCCCCGACGATGACAACTCCGAAGACTGGCTTAGCCGCGTCGCCGAGCCTGCCGACGCTGCAAGTGAAGCCCCGATGCCTACCCACTCGCTCCGCCCGCTGCCCTTCTAGGAGGGAGACGTGGTTCACGGCGCGCCACCTCCTCCTTCCCCGCGAATGGCCGACCGCAAGCCCATGTGCGAAGCACGACGCCATGAACCACCACGTGGGGCGCCGGCGCGCGCGCGGGGCGAGACGGGCTGCCAGATGATGCCGCAGCCGCGAGACGGCACCCGTGCACTCCCCCTGAAGTTCGACTCGGCGAACAAGTGCGCAAGAGCCGGGGCAGGCCGTACCTCCCTCCGCGCACTCCCGGAGGCAGACCGTGAGGACGAGAAGGCCAAGGCCAAGAAGGCAAAACGCAAGAACCCCACCGTTCTGGCCAACGAGCCCGAGGCCAAACGCAGTCAAGGCCAGGAAGAACCCCTCAAGAGCAACTGACCTTTCTGTGTCTTTCACTACACCAACACCCACGACACCAGCAACTGCCTGGAGCTCAGGGAGCTCCGCGATGAGCACTTCGGCCGCCGCCCCGAGCGCGGTAACCACGGCAGCGGCCGTGGTGAGGGCCGCCGCGGGAGCCACTGGGACAACCGCGACCCACGACCGGACTGGCGAGATCAGCCTTACGAGGTTCGCTGGCGCCGCGAGCCTCGCAACGGACCTTGGCGCAATCATCGTCGGGAGGCCCGCCCTCAGGGCGGGACCTGCATTCCTCTGCTGCCACCACCGCCAAGGAAGAACGACAGCCGACAGGACAATTGGGCTGGGGGCTTCCAAGAGCTCCGCGCGATCGCTTGGTTTCTGGGTGGAGCGCAGGCCTTAGCCTCGGACCGTGCCTTCCGGCAGCTCCAGCCCAAGAACCCCCTGGGGGCTGGAGCCCCCGTCTCTAGAGCCACAAGCACCGTGCCTACTGCTGAGGCGCTTCCCCCGTCCACATAGGAGAGCGTGTCTGGCGCCTCCCTCAGGACGGGCTCGGGGGCTTCCGCCTGGAGAGCTTCTGACCCGACCAACGCAACGGAGGAAGAACCCGGTCACCACCCGGAGGCGTGCTTCGACGCGCGACCCCGCAAGCAAGGAGCAAGGCGCGAGACGCCAGGAGCGCGAGAGCCCTGCATTCACAAGGGCTACGAGCAGCCGAGGACACGGGACGCGTATGCCTCGCGAGGCGCCAGGGCACCACGGGTCCTCAAGGCGTAAGGGAGCCGACCGACCCCCCCGCGCGCAGCCGTCAGGTGACTTCATGGGCTGTTCCTACCAAACAATTCTCCGTGTTCTGTATTGCCCCGAGCAAGTGTCTTTTGAATACATAACGGATCCGGCTAACCACCCACTCGAGATGGTATTGTTTGTCTAAAGCCTAAGGCTCTGGCATGACGCCACTACCGGGGGCTGGCGCGCCCCCCACGACGGCCCCGCGATGGTTCCGCATGGGGGTTGGGCACGATGTCTGTGTGGGACTAGTCCTCGCAGTGAATCGTTGAAAATTCGAAGTACCCGAGCTCTGACCCACGGGTTGGCCACCCGTGCAGATCATCTACCTTAGTGTCACGCCCCCTCAGTGAACCATTGCGGGCGGAGGAGCGGAAGGCGGCATGGCTCGCGATGCCATGGAGCAGGCAACAACACCTCTCCTGCAGACGTGCCCTTACAGACACGCGGGGTGTGCCATGATGCTCATGTTTGGGTCGTAGGGGCACGCAATTGGTGAACAACGCCTCTCCTGCAGACGTGCCCTTACGGACACGCGGGGCGTGCCACATCGCTCATGTTTGGGCCATAGGGGCACGCAACCACATTCCTGTGGCCACGCGGTGTATGATGACACTCGCGCGCGGCCCGCATGAGCGCAGCACCGACTTGCGCGCTCCCGCACTGAAATGTGTGGGAGCATTTGAAGACCGGGTTAGGAACTCCCGAGCCTTGTGCCTGGGGTATCCACCCAATTATCGCCGCCGTGACACTCTCACGTAATAATGAGTGGGATGTATATGCCCGGGGTCCCCCGAGGACGCGGAGGGCCCCCCACCCATGCCCAAGTGGAAGCACCATGCTCCGCGCTGGCGGACAACACGGTCCTCCAATGACTATGCCGACACCTAGTGGAAGCCCTACGCTCCGCGTTGGGGGAAGACGAAGACTAGCTGTTAGGTGCCGGACGCGGCTGTTCTTTGCTCTCTTTTGTAAGCCGAATTTGACTTCTTTTGGAATGAAACTTGAAGCTTTCACGTCTTTGTTGGAAAACAGGGTGGGAATTTTTTATCCTATGTAGTATTCTCGTTTTACAGTCTTGGCTTTAAAATTTCGCACCCGTCAATTTTCTCTCTCTCGCTCCCCACGAACGGGGGCTGGACACGGTGTGCACCTCGCCAAAGCTTTGGCGCTCTGACCCTCGCGCGGGGCTCTCGAGCGAGCCGGCAGGCACAAGTTGCCTCAGGCTCCCGCTACTCGCGCGGCAGGGGGATCCCTGGGCATCGCGACCCCGGGGCCTCACTAGTCACGTAGACCCTCGCCCCTTGGACTCGTCTTGGTGATCCGGACGCCCTGGCGGCGGTCGAGGTACGGGTGATGTCGGGCCCCCATCGACGCAGAGCACAAGAGCAAGCAGGGAGGAGATAGGGCGCGGGAGGAAATCTCAGGATTCAAACAAGCTACTGCAAGCATAGGCCGGCAGGCGCATGTGCCTCAGGCCCCCGGCCTCAGAAGCGCCCATCTCCTGGCCTCGTCGGGCGTCCTGACCCGGCACACCAGCAGCGGTCGACCCTCGCATGGGTGCTCGGGGGCTCTCCGGCTAAAGAAAGAAGCTCCGGAGGGACGTGCCACCACGACGCAGGAGCCTACCGCGGGCGAGTCAAGCTAAGTTATCCTAATAACAAATTACCCTAATCGCGGCAGGCAATGACATTCCAATTTGCAGCAACATAAAAACTGGGATGCGAGAAGGAAAATGCTAACATGAAGGCGCAAGCGCCATAGTTCATACACGCCCCCGTGGGATCCTCCATGGTTCTTAATGCAGGAAATAAACAACAAGCAAAAGGCGGCCTCCCGAAGACCGCCGCTCCTGAGGCCTGGCTCCGGCACCACCCTCGCTTAGTCGGAGTCCTCCTCCTCCTTGACGGGGGCACGGCGGCATGGCGGCTCGATGGGGTCATGAGAAGAGGCGCGGCATCGCGGCGGCTCTCCACCCTCCTGGGTCCGAGCGCGCCGGCGGGGCGGCTCGTCGTAGCCATCATCGCTCGAGCTCCTCCCGGAGGAGGAGCCACTGCTGCTGGAGGCGCTGCGTCCGTCGCCGAGGGCAAGTCCACCGCCGAGGTTGCCGCCACCGCGAGGGTCGTCGCCAGCGGAGAGGTGGTCGCTGTCATCGCCGTTGCCCTCCGGACAACACCCCAAGCGCCTACCGTCTTCCCCGAAGGCCTTGACGAAGAGCATCACCGCGCCGTTGTATTTGAAGTGGAGGGTAAACCTCCCTTGCAGGCCGCGGGCGCGGGCGAACGCCTGCCACCCGCGGGTCAGGAACACGTAGCCCGCGGGGGTGACCTCGACCTCCACCCATGAGGGTCGACTGCAGCAACCGTCGGCCTGCAGCCAGAGGCCGGCGGCCCTCCGGCTGGCAGCGCCCTTGCGAAGAAGCGCGAGAGCTGAACCCAAGAGATGGCCGGCCTCTCCTCCCACACCACGAGCTCCAGATCCGTGTCGGCCGAGTGAGAGTACGAGCGGGGCAGCTGGGAACCAGCTGTAGGCCTCCCCCCTCGGCCACGTGCGCCACGACTGCCGCTGCCACGTGTAGCCCGCCCACGACTGACGGAGGTGCCGCTGGCCCGCGCGGGAGTATGCCCACACCCTCGAGGGGACACTGCTGGCGTCGCAGTGTACTTCCGGGGGCGACAGCGACCCCTCTTGGGCCGCGGTGAGCCCGGTCCCTCCAGGGGGGCCTTCCCTTTCTCGGCAGCGGAAAACCTCCTCACTGGCGTCATGGCAGTGGAAATGTTGGACTGGAGCGAAGAAGCGAGAAAATGGAGACAAGCTAGGGGGACTCTGCCCCTCACGCTTACTTATACCTGGATGGAGGCCACTCGGCATCGCTCCGCATTCCAGGCAATGATGGCCCCGCGGTGCGCGCCAGCCCTTGCCAGACGGGGCGGTTACCAAGGCGACGTGGGGAAGTGGAGGCATCTGCCCCCCATCGTGCGCCACGTGTCAAGATTGGCCCGCAGGCTGTTGGGGCCCGTGGCGTTCCTACCTCTCTTCCGTGGCTTCGCCCCAAAGACAGCCCAGGCACTCCTTGGGCCCGGGGGCTACTGTCGGCGTTCTGGGATCGGGGGTACCCAGACCTGCCTGCCTGCGGCCTAGCGCGTGGCCGACCTCGAAGGCCCGGTACGGCCAGCAACAAACCCCCCAAGTCAAGGCCCTCGCGAGAGCCCCCGTCTCGGGAGGGGAGCAACACCAAGACCTCTGGAGAAGTGGCATCCCCCCAAGCTACCTCCCGAGGAGCGGAGATTCCGATGCAAGAGCCCGGCCTTGTGAAGCCGGGGTGACGTGGGTTCTGACGGCATAGCCAGGCGGGCGCTAGCGGGCGCAGAAGGAGGACAATTTCCTCTTTTGTGATAAGGAGGCAAGGACGTACGCGGGTTCCCAAGGAACCCCCAAAGGTTTCCTTCCTAGTGCAAGAGGACCGAGACCACGAGCTCGGCAGGATGGATGTCATCGCCGAGCCCACCACTGTATCACGCCCGGAAGCTTTGCAAGCGAAGACCACCTTTAGTCAGGATAGGATGTACTTCTTGCCCCCTTTCGAATTTGGCCATTGTGGGATCCCTTCCCGCCTGTGCAATAAGGGAAGAGGACCGTGGCCCCTATAAAGGGGGACGAGCTCCCACCTTGGAGGAGGGTTGGTTGATCATTAGCCAGAGCCCTCGCGAGGCCACCCAACCACTGTACTAGTTCATCCTCAGCCTCCTCGTGAGGCCAATGCACCACGAAGCAGGAGTAGGGTTTTACACCGTAAGGTGGCCCGAACCTGGGTAATTCTCTGTGTCCATCTTCTTCCTCGCTGATACTTACTCGACGCAGCTAAGCCGTAAGGTGACGAGCTTGGGACTTAGGGCCGGTTGAGATCTTCGCACACAGCCCAGTGTTCGAACCTTGTTGGGTTTGCGGATCCCCCATTCCGACAGGGACTCCACATGCTATTGTTCATCAACCATTGACTTCCTCCAGCCTCCACGGGCTACTAATCTTCCACCGCCAACTACCTACGGCCTTTACAGGGTGTTGTTCATCCACTCCAACCTGCTGCTCGGGTGTGGCTTACCATAGCATGGCCTTCTCAGGGTCCTGTTCATCTAGTGCCAACCGCCTACACATGCGTGGTCCTGTTCATCCAACCCCCATCAGCTGGGGTGAGGCATACCTGCGGTGGCAGCAATGAGAATTGTTCGTCCACAGCCAACCAACCGGCTAGGTCAACTCACCACGTCTTGGGCAAGAGGCTCGATCGATGCAAGTCTCGACGCGTTCTACTACAGGTATCGTATTGATACTCGTGATTTGCTTTGGGTTTTCCGTGAAGAGGAAAGGGTAATCGCAGCACAAAGTGGGTAAGTATTTCCCTCGGTTATGAAACCAAGGTTTATCGAACCAATAGGAATACCAATCCTCAACCGTCTTCAGCGGCTGCACACAAAAGAACAAAGAACTTGCACCCAACATCGGCAAGAGGGTTGTCAATCCCCTTGATCTCGTTATTTGCAAGCAAGTGAGTTGTGTAGATAATTGTAGATAATAGTAAAGTGCAAAATAAAATAAAAGGTAATAAATAACAGCAAGGTAATGATAGCGTTTGTGAATATATAAGTGAATAGACTCAGGGGCCGTAGAGTTCTCTAGTGGCATCTCTCATAAGCAAAGCATACGGTGGGTAAACAAATTACTGTTGGGCAATTGATAGAAAAGCGAATAGTTATGCGATTTTCACGGCAATAATCATGTGTATATAGGCATCACGTCCATAAGCAAATAGGCCGACTCCTGCCTGCACCTATTATTATTACTCCACCCATCGACTGCTATCCAGCATGCATCTAGACTATTAAGCAAAACAGAGTAATGCTTGGAGAACATTGACATGATGTAGACAAAGTAAACTCAAACAATATGAATAAACCCCATCGTTTTATCCTTAGTAGCAGCAACACAAAGACACAACTTGTCCCCTTCTGTCACTGGTATATAGAAACTCGCCAGGTTGATCCTACTACAACGCACCACTCTCACCGAAGAAATATCAATCTAGTTGGCCAAACTATCTCAATTGATCGGAGAGCATTACGAAGCTGTGATGATCGTGCAAATAAGAATCATAGTAATCAGATTTGACTCAAATACTTTTCATGAATAATCTGAACATACACTCAAAATTCATCGGATCCCAACAAACACACCATACAAAGGGATTACATCGGATAGATCAAGGCAAAGATACGATGAACATTGTATTGAAGATCGAGAGAGAGAGAGAGAGATTGCCATCTAGGTACTACCTACGGACCCATAGGTCTGTGGTGAACTACTCACACATCATGGTGAGGGCAGCAAGGTTGATGAAGAGGCACTCCGTGATCGATCTCCCCTCCGGCAGGGTGCCGGAACGGAGGTGTAGATGGCCTCCCGTCGGAACAGAGACTTGCGGCGGCAGAAAAAGTGTTTCAGGAGTGCTTCTGGTGTTTTTAGGGTAGATGTGAATTTATAGGCCAGAGAACGACGTCGGGAGACGCACCAGGGGGCCACCACATATCTGGCCGTGCCCCTCTGGTGGCGCGGTGGGATATGTGGTGGGGCCCTGGTGCACCTTCCGGCCTTCCTCTGAAGCTTCTAGGTATTTTATTGGTCCAGAAAAAATCATCAAAAAGTTTCGTGGCAATTGGACTCCGTTTGGTACTGTAACTCTGAAAAGGCAAAAACACGCACAAAACAGGAACTGGCACTGGGCACTGGGTCAATCGGTTAGTGCTCAAAAATATTATAAATTGGTAAATAAATAACCAAAAAGTATCCTAGAATAATAATACATTAGCATGGAACAATAAAAAATTATAGATGCGTTGGAGACGTATCAGCAGCCCCAAGCTTAATTCCTGCTCGTCCTCGAGTAGGTAAATGATAAAAACGGAATTTTTGATTTGACATGCTACCCATTATGTAATCTTTGGTATGTATGCTCATTGAGAAATGATGAATTAACAAACTATCGTGGCTTTATCACGGCAGATGTCCTAGTGTCAGGACTTAGGTGTGGAGCCATCGCTACGGCGGTTAACTCGAAGGGGTTGGTCGGGACGAAAGACACAGGCCCCTCTCGAAGGAGGTAATAGCCTACGTCCTGCTTTGAGTTGTATTTACTGGATATCGATTACAAGGGAGCATATTCGCTTGACCTGGTACTCGATCGAAGGTTTCGTGCCCTAAGCCGCCCAGGTAACCCGCCTTTATATACACAGGTCGAGGCCCTGGGCTTAAAAGAATCCGGGCCGGGTCATACTTGATAACCGACCTCACCTCTAACTATACCTGCCTTGTCTAGCAAGCCGCCACCGGCGACTGACGCCACCGGGTTACACATTGTCTTCTGGCTCTGGGCCTCCAGGCCCATTGAGCAAGCTTATTACAAACCTTATCGCTAAGACGCCAACCTCATGACCCGGCCCCACCTGGGCAGGTCTCACCAAGGGGTTATATCCCCAACATTAGGCCCCAGATTGATTTGAACCGGTTCATGTCAATCTTCAAGTCTTCTGGTTGGCGAATCTTGCATTCTCTGACAAATCTTCATGACCCGCCAAAAATGGGTGACGTCATCTCTGATCAATCTTCATGACCCGCCATGACATCATCAGGAAAATCAAAAAGATTCCCCTGACGTCACAACAAATCTTTTTCATTAAAATGAACCGCCCGAGAATCGAGGCACTTTCTTGGTCAATCGTCATCGTGTCTCCTCAATTCCTGCACCAGACTATTATTGTTCCATCACATCCTCATAAATAGGCACGGGGGGTCCCATTATTTTCACTTTCCCCGCCACTGCCTTCTTCTTCTTCCTCCAGACGCCCGTGCCGCCGAAGCTCGCCGCGCCGTCCGGGCCTCGCTGTCTTCTCCAACACTGGCCGCTGCATCACCCTGATTACGTCCAGAGCATTCCCGCGTTCGCCCGCATCTTCAAGGTTCCATCTTTGCCCCTTGTTTAGATCTGCACTAGTTTTTTCAGATTTCCCTCGAGTTCATCGGGTTTTCTTTGTGTTCATCACTGCTCATCGGAGTACTCTTCATAGATCAGAGAAAAAAACACTCCTTAGGCTTTATAATGTTGCTCGAATCATGCGGCCATCCGCTCAATAGGCATGCCATGCTCATTGTAGATTGCTGGCTCACTTTAATCCGTATAAAAGCTGCATGTTCTTCCACTGGCGTTTTAGGTTTAGGAATATCTTCTTTTTATCTCGCCCGTAGATCTTGATTCGGTAGCTATGGCTGTTGAAATCTGTTTTTCCACACTTAGCAATTTTTCCAATACTCACTTGCAAACTTGATCCGCCGTCGTACTGCCGGCTCACATTGTCATATTGCGGCCTGCTTCGGCGGCTCATAATTTTATACTGACCCGCCAAATACCGTCACCATTTTTAGAGTCATAACTGCCTTGGTAATAATACGTTTTTAACCCGCCATATATTCATGCCCTTCCGCAGTCTTTTAAACCGCCGCCATGTCTAGAGTCCCAACTTCTTGCAACTGGGTAAGGTCCGGGGGGACTGAGGAATCACTCAAGGACTTTGTCACCATGGGAGTTCTGCCGGCTCAGGATGTTATCCACTGGCGGGTTCCGGGCAATGAAACCACTCCTAAGCCCAAGGATTGGGAAATTATTGTGTTCACAGACCATCTTCTCCGCTGTTTTTCTCCACCCGGGTCTAAATTTTTCCGAGACGCCTTACACTCATTCAACCTGCACCCTCAAGACATTGGCCCCAACTCTGTCACCAATCTGTGCCAGTTCCAGACCCTCTGCGAAGCTTATCTGCAAGAAGAGCCGTCTGTTGACCTCTTCAAGGAGTACTTCTACATCAACCGTCAAACAGAAATGGCGGATGGATTGAGCCTCGAGCTTGGAGGTGTCACTCTTCAAAGACGGAGGGATGTACTCTTTCCAGCAGCAACTCTGCCGAGTCATCCCAAAGAATGGAATAAAACTTGGTTTTACTGTAAAGACACTTCACCTGAAGGGGAGAACCCACTGCTGGGTTACCGTCCTTACCGGCTCAGCACTGATACGGAGCTCCCAGACCGGATGCCCGCTGCTGAACACGCTCAATATGGCCCAACCTTCTCGAAAATAAGGGCCGTGTTAGCCAACGGGTTAACAGGTGTTGATCTGACCCGCTGCTGGGTCTCTTGGAGGATTCTGCCGTTGAGCCGCCACAACGCCTTAATGTGCCAATACACTGGCGAGGTGTCTGATCCTCAACGCTTCAACCAGACCCCCTTGACAGTCCAGGATCTCAATACCATTGTCAAGTCTTTGCTGGGAGAATCTCAAGCCGCCTGTAGCAAGACGGGGTTAAACCCTTTTTACGTGCTTAACCCGGCTCCAGATGTGAGTCTTTCCATCCTAACCCTCATCCATTCTTTTAATGTTGTACTTCATATACTTTATTAACCTTTCTGCCAATGCGTTTTATCATATGTAGGCCGACTCTTCCTTCTGGAACAAAAAGTTACCCGCTTCCCTCAAGAAGAAGAGCAAAGTCCCCAAGACGACCAAGGCTAAGGCGCCGGCTCGTAAGAAGAAGCAATCAACCGAAGAACTATTTGATCTGGATGACTCAGAGGTAGAACTTGACTCCCTTGGTCTTCTCTTTATGCAACTCATTGACAATGATTACTCACAGGAGGAAGCAGAAACAAGTCATGCTGATGTTGCACAGGTAACCATTATCTCCTCTGACTCGGAACTTTTACCAGTAAAGAGAATACGGCGGGCTGTACGGAAGGTAAAATGTTCTCGCCCTTTTGCTCACTTGGATCCCAACTTTCTTTTGAAGAAGCAGAAAGATGAAGACGTCAGACCCGGAGCACCGACTCTGAAGATCTTTTAGCCGGCTTACCAAATGATCAGGCTCCCCGGAAACGGCGCACTGAAGTACTTCCTTGCCTTGAATTTATTTCTTCTGTATGCTAATCTTGTGTTGCAGCTTATTTGTATTTGACAATCCTAACTTTCCAGGACTCGCCTCCTTCTTCCGGCGACTCAACCGCCTCAAAGTTGCCTCCTCTTATTATCAACCCGGGGTAAGTATTTTTATATCCCACTACGTGCGTTAATAGTCTATCCTTGCTTATTGACGTGTAACTTCACCTTTGCTCATACGGCTCAAGCCAAACGGAGGAAGGTAGGCGGGTCAACCGCTACTCCGGAGGTTCCAGGGTCGGAAAACCCAAAGCCTAACACCCCTGAAGTTCACATTGAGCCTTCTGAAGCTGACAAAGATGCCCATGAAAAGGCTCCTCAGCATAATGAGCCAGCTGATATGGATATTGAGGCTCCTGAGGCCCATCCAGACACTGATCCTAACCCACCCAGCCCCAGCCGACAACTGAAGACGTAGCTTCTCATGAAGAAGCTACTGTTACCGGGGCGGCTTATAAATCTCCAGCTCCCTCCAATGTACTATCAAAACATACCAGTGAAGACGAGGCGGCTCCTCCTAAGGAAGAAAAGACTCCATTTGATCTTCCTAACTTAGAAAAACTTACTGCCGATGAGTTGCACTCTGGCTATCTGAGCTGTCTCTCTGCAAGCCGGGACATGGATGCCAACTTGGTTGGCATGATGAAGAAAAAATACGAGGTACTCCACTTTCCTTGCCTTTCCATATATATACTTATGTAGCCCCCAAGAGCCGGTTTACCTCTTAAAAGGTCAGCCGGGTCTTCAATCACTTGCAATCTTTCGATGAATCGCCATGTAGCCCCCAAGGGCCAGGTCATTATGTAAGTAATGAGCCGGCACTCAATCATAGAACAAGAGCCAACTGTAGCTCCCAAGGGTCAGCTCATTATGTAAGTAATGAGCCGGCACTTAATCATATAATAAGAGCCAACTGTAGCCCCCAAGGGCCGGGTCATTATGTAAGTAATGAGTCGGCACTTAATCATAGAACAAGAGCCAATTGTAGCCCCCAAGGGCCGGGTCATCTTCCTGAAGATGATCCGGGTCTTAAGTGAATTGTAACCCTTTTGAAGAGTTGATGCACATTAGCCCCCAAGTGTCAAGTATATTGCTTGCAATCTGCTTGAGACTTGTAATATTGTCCTGGCGGCTTAAGAATGAAAATAATCCTGTTCCTGACTGCTTGTATTCTGCAGGAATCCTTAAACGCGGCCGAGTCTAGTTTGATCGACCTGAAGAAGAGTTTAGCTTTGCAACAGGACGCCCGGGCAGAGGCTGAAGAAAAATGGCAGCTCTGCTCCATAGATCTCCAGAAGGTCAAGGCGGATTTCGAAGCTTATAAGCAAACTGCTGAGACTGAACAAGCCGCCCTAATCAAACGGGCAGAAAGCGCCGAGGGTCAATTGAAATCCGTGCAGAAGAACTTAGCAACCTGAAAATCCAAATATCCCGCATGATTGGAGCCGTCTTCGGTAAGCATTGTTAACTATCAATATTCCTTGCAAAAGAATCTTCGAGAATCCTTCCAGGCGGCTTATAAGATTTGACTTGCTTGTAGGTGAACGAAGTCGCCAACTTTCAGGAGACAGTCTGTTAAAGTTGAAGGCTTTATATTCACTTACTGAACAACTGTATGCCGGATCCCTTTTCACCATTAAGGCTGTTATGACCGAGAGGGGCGTTCCAAAGTTTATGAAGGGTGTGCTAGAAGTCCTCTCTACCATCCCAAAGCAGATAGAAGAGCTGAAGAGATCAGCCGCCCGTAAGGGCGCAGTGGCTGCTTTGAGCCGGTCACTGGCTTATGCACCCGAGCTTAACCCGGCCGAGATGATGGATGGTTTTCCTCAGCTGAAAGACGACGGCTCGCAGTTCACTCAAAAGGACTATGCCCGTTGCATGAAGGCATCCCGAATATTGGCAAGCCGGCTGGCCACAGATGCCGACCTGTCGTCATATCAGGCGGCTTACTCTGAGGACAATAAGCGAGTTCGAGGGCCCACCTTTGAAGCAAAAAGTCTGATTCCTCAACGCCGTAAGCACCTCTTTGCCCCTGATGTTGACCCATCTCCAATCATGCATGACGAAGCCAAATTTGAAGCCTTAACAAACTGCAACTGGGATGTGGACAACCTTCAGATCCGGGAGACCGAAGACCCGGCGCCGGATGATCCGGCGATGAGCTAAATGAAGAGTTGGCTTCATCTGAAGGTAACCCGGCCCTGTTAATATGCCGGGTTATATTTTGCTGCAAAAAACTTAAGTCCGCAGATTTTGGGCTCCTTGACAGCATTGTAATAGCAATAGAAAACACTTAATCGCCTGCTCTTGTGCCTTCATGCACTTTTTAAGCTTCTTTCAGCCCATACACCGGCGACTCAGCATAATTGTCTTGATATATAATCGTGTGACTGCCTTGACTCGCCCGGCGGGTTTTATGCCATGAGCAATGCTAAGCCGGGGTTACCCAAAAAACTTAGAATCTTATCATGAAAAATGCCTGCAAAAATCAAGCAATAGAATATGTACTTGCGTATCCCCTGCCTAATGAACCGGCTTTAAAGGCACAGCAAGACAGGAGAACTTTATTTTTTCAAGAAAAAATTCGTATTGCTTCCGAAGAAGCTAGGCATAAAAGCCTCAAACCTCGTACGCCGGCTCTCACGTGACATAAATCCGTCGTTTAAACCTTAGCAAGTTCAGGGTCTTTAAAAGATTGACATTAGTAAGAGTACGAACAGGCCACATAGCGGAGAGACTACAACAGACAAGGCGAGTTTATCCTAGCTCACTGTAAGCCAGCCCTCTCGTGACAAAAGCCGCCGTTTAAACCTTGACAAGTTCAGGGTCTTTGTGCAAGATTGACTATGAAAGTTCAGGGTCTCTGAGCAAGATTGACTGTCAAGGGTTCAGCGGGTCACATGGTGGAGTAGCAAGTTGCAAACAGGCAGTTTTAACTCGAACATGGCATATAAAGCCTGGCCAAGAGGGTATGAAAGCTAAACCCAGTGGGTTGGAAGCCCCCAAGTGACCTGATGAAGGATCAACTCCTTTGCACGAAACTTAGTGCAGAAAAAACGGCAGAGGCCCCTAATCATGGGGATGCCAATTTTATTATATCATAAAAGATGGTATATACAATGACAGGGGTATGTACATTGATGAGAGCCGGACCGGCGGCTCAAGTATAGTATGGCTGAAGGTGAGCAATATTCCAAGGCCTTGCAGTCTCTACACCAGAGGTTCGTGACTTGTCGCTCTCCCATATATCAATGAGATAATAGGAACCATTATTGAGATTTCTACTGATCACGAATGGCCCTTCCCAAGGAGGTGACAACTTGTGCATATCTGACTGGTCTTGAATCAAACGGAGTACTAAGTCACCTTCTTGGAACGTCCGGATCTTGACCCTGCGGCTATGATAGCGACGCAGGTCTTGCTGGTAAATCGCGGACCGAGTTGCTACAAGATCCCGTTCTTCGTCTAAGGCATCCAAAGCATCCTGACGCGCCGCCTCATTATCAGCTTCCACGTAAGCCGCTACTCTGGGCGAGTCATGACGAATATCACTGGGGAGAACAGCTTCTGCGCCATAAACCATGAAGAAAGGCGTATAGCATGTTGACCTGTTGGGGGTGGTTCTTATGCTCCAGAGAACTGAAGGCAACTCCTCCACCCAACAGCCCGGCATGCGCTCCAAAGGAACCATAATCCGGGGTTTTACCCCTCTCAAAATTTCTGATTAGCACGCTCTGCTTGACCATCTGACTATGGGTGAGCCACGGAAGATACATCGAGGCGGATATGCTCATCATCACAAAACTCCATCATAGCCCCCTTGGATAGGTTTGTACCATTGTCAGTAATGATACTATGAGGATAACCAAACCGAAAGATCAGCTTCTTGATGAACTGAACTGCTATTGCTGCGTCACACTTGCTGACCAGCTCAGCCTCAACCCACTTCGTAAACTTATCAACCGCCACCAGGAGGTGAGTCTTCTTGTCTTTAGACCTCTTAAAAGGTCCCACCATATCAAGCCCCCAGACTGCAAATGGCCAAGTGATTGGAATCATCCATAATTCTTGAGTCAGCACATGGGCACGTCTTCCGAATTTCTGGCGCCCGTCACATTTATTGACCAAGTACTCGGCATCCTTATGAGCTGTTAACCAGTAAAAACCATGTCGAAAAGCCTTGTCCACCAAAGATTTTGACCCGGCGTGATGGCCACAATCGCCGCCATGTATCTCTTGCAGGATTTCACGGCCCTCGTCAGGAGAAACACATCGCTGAAAGACGCCGGTCACGCTGCGCCTGTGTAACTCGCCATTGACAATAGTCATGGATTTAGACCGCCTTATGATCTGCCGCGCCAGATTCTCATCTTGAGGTAACTTGCCACGGGTCAGATACGCCAGATAAGGCAAAGTCCAATCAGGGATTGCGCGGAGAGCCGCCACCAAATGTTCTTCCGGGTCAGGTATAGCCAAGTCCTCCTCCGACGGTAACTTGACCGACGGGTGATGCAATACGTCCAGGAACACATTAGGCGGCACTGGCTTACGCTGAGACCCCAGTCTTGACAATGCGTCGGCCACCTCATTCTTTCGCCGATCAATGTGATCCACCTGATAGCCCTTAAAGTGGCCAGCAATGACATCAACCGCCTGGCGATAAGCCGCCATGCGAGGGTCTTTTGAGTCCCACGTGCCAGAGACTTGCTGGGCCACCAGGTCTGAGTCGCCAAGACATCTTACCCGGCTCAAATTCATCTCCTTGGCCACACGGAGCCCATGAAGCAAAGCCTCATACTCAGCTGCATTGTTAGTACAAGGAAACATTAACCTCAAAACATAACAGAATTTGTCACCTCGTGGGGAAGTTAGAACAACTCCAGCCCCCGAGCCTTCCAATTGCCTGGAACCATCAAAGTGAATCGTCCAATATGTATTGTCCGGCTTCTCCTCGGGTGCTTGACATTCTGTCCAGTCATTGAAAAAGTCCACTAGGGCTTGAGATTTTACAGCCATCCGGGGCACATACTTCAGATTGAGAGGCCCAAGCTCAATTGCCCACTTAGCAATCCTGCCAGTAGCTTCTCTGTTTTGAATGATATCTCCCAAAGGAGTCAAGCTGACCACTGTGATTGGATGCCCAAGGAAATAGTGCTTCAGCTTGCGATTGGCCATGAATACCCCAAACACCAGCTTTTGCCAATGCGGATACCTTTGCTTGGACTCTGTCAAGACCTCACTGACATAGTAAACCGGTCACTGGACTGGGTATTCCTTACCCGCCTCCTTGCGCTCCACCACAACTGCAGCACTGACAGCTCTGTTGTTAGCCGCCACGTACAAGAACAAAGGCTCCTTTTCCACTGGAGCAGCGAAGACGGGCGGCTCAGCCAACTGCCTCTTGAGCGCCTCAAACGCCTCATTAGCCGCATCACTCCAGACGAAGTCATCTGTCTTCTTAATCATCTGATATAGAGGAATAGCTTTCTCACCCAGGCAGCTTATGAACCGGCTTAGAGCGGCGATATGACTCGCCAAGCGCTGAACATCATTAATACACGCCGGTTTAGACAAAGAAGTGATGGCCTTTATCTTGTCTGGGTTAGCCTCAATGCCACGCTCGGAGACCAAGAATCCCAAGAGCTTGCCTGCAGGTACACCAAACACACACTTTGTCGGGTTAAGCATCATCTTGTAAGCCCGCAGATTATCAAAAGTTTCCTTCAGATCAGCTAACAGAGTCTCCTTCTTCCTTGACTTGACCACAATATCATCTACATAAGCATGAACATCGCGCCCAATTTGTCCGTGAAGACAGTTCTGCACACAGCGCTGATAAGTCGCCTGAGCACTCTTGAGTCCAAAAGGCATAGACACATAGCAGAAGGCTCCAAAAAGCGTAATGAAAGACGTCTTCTCTTGGTCCTTGACTGCCATCTTGATCTGATGATAACCCGAATAAGCGTCCAGGAAACATAAACTCTCACAACCCGCCGTTGCATCAATGATCTGGTCGATACGGGGGAGAGCAAATGGATCAACTGGACATGCCTTGTTGAGATCGGTGTAATCTACACACATGCGCCACGTGCCGTTCTTCTTGAGTACCAACACCGGGTTAGCTAACCACTCCGAGTGAAAAACTTCGATGATGAACCCTGCTGCCAAGAGCCGGGCCACCTCCTCTCCAATAGCCTTACACCTCTCCTCATTGAAACGACGGAGGAACTGTTTGACCGGCTTGAACTTAGGGTCCACATTAAGATGGTGCTCAGCGAATTCTCTCGGTACACCCGGCATGTCAGAAGGTTTCCATGCAAAGATGTCCCGATTCTCACGGATGAATTCGATGAGCGCGCTTTCCTATTTGGGATCCATATTGGCCCCAATAGTGAACTGCTGCGATGAGTCGCCAGGAGTAAAATCCACCAGCTTGGTATCTTCTGCCACAAACTTAAGGGGCGGCTCAGATTCCGTGCTGGGCTTCTTCAACGGGGTCATATCTGCCGGGTCGACATTCTCCTTATAAAACTTGAGCTCCGCCTCAGCACAACTTGACTCTGCATACGTAGCATCACCTTCCTCGCACTCAAGAGCAATCTTCCGATCACCATGCACTATAATCGTTCCGTTTAATCCGGGCATCTTGAGCTACAAGTAAACATAACAAGGCCTAGCCATGAACTTGGCATAAGCCGGCCGCCCAAATAAAGCGTGGTACGGGCTCTTGATTTTGACCACCTCAAACAACAAGGTCTCCACCCTATAGTTAAACTCATCACCAAAAGCTACCTCCAAGGAAATTTTTCCAACTGGATAAGCCGACTTTCCGGGTACCACACCGTGAAAAACCGTCGAAGTTGGTTTAAGATCCTTGTCAAGCAAGTTCATCCGGCGGAACGTGTCATAATACAGGATGTTGATGCTGCTGCCACCATCCATAAGCACCTTAGTGAACACGTAACCTCCTACTTGGGGGGCCACTACCAAGGCCAACTGCCCCGGGTTATCCACACGCGGCGGGTGATCCTCCCTGCTCCAAGTTATGTCATACTCAGACCACTTCAAGTACTGTGGGAGAGCCGACATAACCGTATTAACCGCCCGCTTGCGCACCTTCTTATCCCGCTTGTCAAGGCTTGTCATAAAGACATGATATTGGCCTCCATTAAGCTGCTTTGGGTTACTCTGATACCCGGACTGGTTGTTTTGTTGCTGACCTCCATTGCCAGACTGTTGATGGTGACCTCCATTGTTTCCCAGACTGTCGGATTTCGGGCTCCGCAAAACCCTAAGGAATACGAACCCAGGGGCGTGTGCGAAGATTCCCCAATAGCTTCGCCCCCTCCAAGCTCACAACACAATACCCCCGCTCGAAGGCGAGGAAGACGATGGCACACAAGAGTTTACCCAGGTTCGGGCCGCTGCGAAGCGTAAAACCCTACTCCTGCCTTTGGTGGATTGCCTCACGAGGAGGTTTGTGGATGAACTAGTACAGAGGTGTCTTGCCTTGTGTGTGTGTTTGCGGGGTGGTTGCTCTCTCTCTCTCTCTACCGGGCTACCTAGCCTCTATTTATAGTGGCCTGGGCCCTCTTCCCTTATCGCGAGGCGGGAAGGGAACCCACAACGGCCAAATTTGAAAGGGGACAGGAAGTACATCTTATCTGACGAAAGGCGGTCTTCGCCTGCAAAGTTGGTGGTGGTGACGCGGTGGTGGGCTCTCCGGTGACATCCGTCCTGCCGCGCTTGCTGACTCGGTCTTGTTGCATCGGAATGGAAACCATTGACAGGGCTCCTTGGGAACCCGCGCTCATCCTTGTCTCCTTTGCACTAAAGAGGAAACTATCCCCTCTGGCGCGCTGGCGCCCGCCTGGCCTGGCTGACGGCACCCTTGGCCTCCTGAGGTCGCGTGTTACATAGGGGTCTTTGCCGCTCAGGAGGGGGACTGGGGAGGCCTACCTCCCCACGGGTCTTGGTGCTGCCTCCCCTGTGAGCTCGGGGCCTCTCGAGGGCCTTGTGTCGAGCGAGGTCGTGCTGGGCTGTACGGATCGCCAGGTGAGCGACGCCCTGGGTCGCAAGCAGGCAAGTCTGGGTACCCTGGTATCCAGAACGCCGACAGTAGCCCCCGGGCCCAAGGCACGCTCGAGCTGGCTTCGAGGGGAAGTTAAAGGAGGTGGCCTGGAGCGCCGCGGGCCCTTATCGCTTGCGGGCCTGGCTTGGCATGAGGTGCTCGGTGGGGTGCGGGCGTCCTGCCTCGTGTCTTCTTGGCAACTACCCGAACCGACAAAAGCCTGGTGTCCAGCGCTGAGCCATTATTGCTTTCCTCTTCCGCGACCTTGCTCTTCTTTCCAGATCTCCATCCCTTGCGAGAGCCTCCCCAGATCTCGGCGCCGCTCCACCCTTCTTCTTGCTCGCTTGGCCCTGGAAGTTTCACAATGGCTCCCGCCGGCAAGTCAAAACCTGAGGCCCAGGGCTCGGCTTCTGCCCCCATCTCGCCGGCGCTCTCAGAGTCCACCATAGCCAAGGACGGGGACCTCGCCCCGGTGCTCCCGTCGACGGCAGATGACTCCAATGAGCGGGGGCGGACCTTGATATGGTGCGGCTCCGCGGAGGGGCGGCGCCTGGCCAAGTCGGCCTACCCTTTCTTCCTCCATAGCGTCTTCTCCGGGCTTGTCCCACCCTTCTCCGCGTTCTTCACCGCCATCCTTGAGCACTACGGGATCCAGGCCCTCCACCTTCAACCCAATTCCATCCTGCTTCTGTCCGTGTTTGCCTTCTACTCTGAGGCTTTCGTGGGCGTGAAGCCGTCGGTTGCCTTGTTCTGCCATTTCTTCAGCTTGCAGCTTCATGACGGAGCTCAGCGGTCGGCATGCATCTCCTTCGTCGCGGTCCAGAGTGGGAACATGCTCTTCAAGGCCGGGAAGAAGGTGGAGAACTTCACGAACCGTTGGGTTTTCTTGGATCTCCAGGGCAACGACCCTCGCCTGGAGCTTCCCAAGGGGCTGCCGGAGAAGATCCCGGCGTGGAGCTTCGCGAAGCTCTCCGACCCCTGGGCCAAGCCCGTTTTGGAGCGGGTCCTTCGAGACATCAGCGCCAGGAAGCTGACAGGGGAGATGATAGTGAAGGAGTTCCTGGTACACCGCCTGGCGCCCCTCCAGTCCCACTCAAGGCCCATGTGGGACTACCAGGGTGACAGCGACGACATGAGGCTCCGTTCTGCACCCCTGACCCCCGCGGAGTTGAACAGGGTTGTGACGACCCTGCTCAACGGCGATGCCGGGGACCTTCCTGAGGCCTACGCCCCGCTGTACTGCTGTGACGACAAGGTAGACCTGGTCGCCGCGATGCCCATCTTCGACAAACTGGGGCTCTCTCCGGCCGAGAGCTCAGGCGCCCCTGTGGCGGTGTCCTCCGACGACACGGTTGATGGAGGGGACTCGGAGGAGACGGCGGATGACGACTTGGAGGAGGTGTCTCCTCCATCGCGGAGTGCCCTTCTCTGCAGCTTTGATGACGACGACGCCGGCGAGCCCCCTGCTGCAAGTCCTCCGCGACTCTCTAGGGTCCTCAGGGGGCCAGGCCCCACACCTCGGGCCGCTCGATCCGCCTGCCGGGTGTCCCCGAGGAAGCGCGAGGTTGGGCCTCCTCCGGAGCCCCCATCTCGCGTCGGCAAGGCGGCCGAAACGCCCACCTCACCTCTGCCAGAGCCGCAGCTCGTGGACGAGGCGGTCACGTCAGGGGCTGGTATGACCTTGCCGGCCGTGGCCGCTTCGAGCGGTTCCGTTGTTCCTCCGCGCAGCAGCAGTTCCTCGGAGAAGGACGGAGGCCTCCCTGCCTTCGCCGATGTGGAGAGGAAGAGGAAGTGGGTTGGCGTCGAGGTGTAAGTAGTCCCGCTTGGTTTCATGCCTCCTTTCAAAGGTTTATGTACTGATGGGCCTCTCTTTGTCCGACAATTACGGGCGCCGCCATGCCGAAGTCGAGGAAGAAGAAGGCCTGCGTCAAGCCAAGGGCGCCCTATGACGCGACGCCCGTTCCTGGTGCCTTGCCGCCGCCTGACGAGGCGCTGGACGTCGCGGGTGAGGAGGCCCGTGGGGCGACTCTCCTTGTCGCGGCCGCGGAGCCCCGGATGCCTACTGAAGAGGCCGTCACTGCCCTTGGGGGCAGGCCCGTGCTGCAGCCCGAGGGGCCAGCCCCCGAGGGCCAGCTGGGCGTAGGGTCGTCCGCCCCTTCCTTGTCTGTGGTGGCGGTGCAGCCACCGGCGTCTTCTGTCCTTCACGCTTCCGCCTCTCCGGAGGCGGCTCCTGCCGCCACACAGATGCCGCCCCCGGGCAGCGTCCCGGCGCTACCGACTCGTGGCCCTCTAGTCGAGTCAAGCGCCCTGGACGGGGCCTACTCCGTCTTGGATCAGGTCCGAGGCGCTCTGGGTGGCGTCGACGATCGCCTCGCAAGGGAGTGCCTGGGTCTTCTTTCTGGGTGGCTTCAATCTGACGCCTTGGCAATGGCGCTTTGGGGCCATGCTGAGTCCGCCGCAGCCGCGAGCAGGAAGGAGGCCGCGTCGGCTAGGGCGGACCGAGATGCGGCACTGGCTGACGCAGTGTCTGCCATGACGCGCTGTGGCGAGGCGGAGGACCACCTGAAGGCTCTTCAAGAGGACAGGTCCACGCTTGCGAGGATGCTCCGCCAGCGGGAGGATGACCTCAAGGCCTGCGAGGTCAAGCTCGCCGATCGTGACTCTGCGCTGTCCAAGGCGGCGGCCGACCTAGCCACCGAGCGCGAGCAACATGACAAGTTGAAGGAGGAAGTGGCCGCGGAGAGGGCCCGGCTTGCCTCCAGGGAGGAGTCCCGTGCCGCGGCTGAGGAGAGGAAGACTGCGGAGCTCGAGGCCTTCCCCTCCATCGAGCTTAGGCTCCGCCGGGCACTGCAGTCCATCTGCCGGGGGGGGATTCACAGAGCCCCTTGCGGCTCCTGAGGATGGCTTCGTTGGGCTTTCTTCAAAGCTTGCCGAAGCGCTTGAGGGTGCCGTCGCCAGGGTGGAGAACGTATTGGAGAGTGAGTGCCGCGACCTTTTCTCCGAGGCCGCGACGCGCGTCTTCAGCCACCTCTACCTCCGTGAGCCGAGCTTCGACTTCGGCTCCATGATTTGCCCAGTCGATCCTGGGGTTCGCGCCGCGACGGCGACGGCCGTGGAGGGCGTCGTGAATGCGCTCATGAAGAAGTTCGCCTGCGTCGCCGTTCCCCCGCCTCCCCTTGCGGCTGCGGGGGTTGGCGACGATGATGACAACGGCAGCGACGTCGACGACGAGCTCCCCACGGCCGGGGCTTGCAGGGGTGCCAGCTCCTCTTGGCTTCTTTTCCTGGGTCTTCCCCTGCAATGTTTATCGTGCCTCGTGGAGGCGTTAGACTTGTTTGCATTTTCTAAGACATTTTAATATTTGTAATGACTGCTGAGTTGTGTGGTTTTGTTTCTTCGCCCGTTTCCTTCCTGCTTGCTGTAGCGCTCTGCGTCTGCAGGGCCCAGTCCCGTGCATACCTCAGCTGCCGTTGGGGCGTCCGGATCACCAGGACGATGCCAAGGGGTGAGGGGCTACGTGACTAGTGCGGCCCCTGAGTCGCGATGCTCAGGGGTCCCCCTTGACGTACGATCAGCCCTCATGAAGGGAACGCTGCGAAGACGGGGTTGACTTGAGGGTTTGGAGCGCCTTGAGCTCTGCGTCGGCAGGGCCCGGTCCCGCACATACCTCGACCACCGTTGGGGCGTCCGGATCACCAGGACGGTCCCAAGAGGCGAGGGGCTACGAGTCCAGTGAGGCTCCTGAGTCGCGATGCTCAGGAGTCCCCCTTGACGTACGAGCGGCTCCCATACCTTTGTTTTTGTCCGGGAGGGACGCGTGAAGACCAGGTGCCAGGGACCTGGTGAGGTGGCATAGCCCCTTCGCAGCCCCCTCACGCGTGCATCCCGGGGGAATGTCGCGAGATGGAGCCGCGAGGGGACATCCCGAGGTTGAATGCACCCGCTAAGGCACCCTCAGTTGGTTATCCCCAGCGCGGAGCATAGGGCTTCCACGTTGCGTGGGCATAGCCATTGGTGGGCCGTGTCGTCCGCCAGCGCGGAGCATGGGGCTTCCACTTGGGCGTGGGAATGGAACCCCTCCACGTCCTCGGGGGGCTCCGGGCGTGTACAGCCCATTAAGTTCATACGCGTGGCCTGCACGGTAGAACTGGGAGGTGTATATGGGCGACGTGAGACAGCTCAGGTCTCACGTGGCCCTACCTCAAAGGCGGGTTGCGCCTGAATCTTCTTGGTGGAAATCGCCGCTTCGAGTCCTGCACGTTTTGGAGAAACCTGCGCTGAATGGATTTCCATGGGCCATTGCATGAGAAGGCCAAATACCAATGACCCCAGGAGGTGACGTGAACGGGGCCGGCCCGCTAGACAGAGCTCAGCCATTGGGCTTATTGACGCTGCAGGGACGGACCCGAGCACAGACGCCATGCCCAGTCTTCTCATGCGACAACACAAAGGAGAAAACAACCGGCGCGCGGCTCCCACGACAGTGAAATGTCGTCTGTCGTTGTAGGAACCGTGCCGCGCACCCTGAGTCACCCACCCCCGATTAGCTCATGCGAGGGCGAAGCAACGAGGGACCATGCGAGGTGACGTACACGGAGCTGGCCCGTGAGACAGAGCTCGACCACTCGGATTTGTCAACGCTGCAGGGACGGACGCAAGCACAGACGCCGTGCCAGCCCTTAATCATGAGGCGGTCGCGGACAGGATCATTAGGGTGCGGCGACATTCATGGCGGCGAAGCACCGAGCATGCAGGTTGGAATACTTAGGGAAATAGATTGAAAGCTTGTAAAGGTCCAAATCATGCGGGAAAACGCGGGCGGAATGAGTTCTAGCCGCCTGAGGATAATGCGGCCCGATGGGCGCCCTCAAACTGAGCAAACCAAAAATTTATGTGGTATGGGCAAAAAAGGATCACCTGGCGGCGATGCCGCCGAAGCATGGAGGTGATCGTAGGAGCTTGGTCTTGTGCCTCCGCAAGCTCGGCCTTCACGAGCCCGTCGCCTCAGGAGGCTCGGGGCTCCCGCTCGGGCCCGGCACCTCCTCCAACTCCTCATGGTGCCTGGCCCGGTAAGGCGCGAACGCGGCCCGGGCAAGACGCTGGAACGTGTCGGCCGCGTTTGCCAGCCTGAAGGGCATGCTGACGTAGTTGCGCGGGTAGGGCCTGCCGTGGCTAACGCGCGTCGGCCAGAAGACGTCCGATGATGCGGCCTGGTTGATGCTGGGTACGTTGATGCAGATGCGCGGCACGCCGCCCGGGTCGATGACGGCGACGGCGCTGGGTGGTGCGGAGCCGCGCCCACCTCGCACAGCTTGTGCTTCCTGAAGTTCCTCGATTGCCCTGGAGATGAATTCCCGCGAACTTGGCACCCCGCGCCGTGTTCCTTGCTTGGACGGGTGCATGCCGACACACGCCCCCGAGTTGTGCCCGAGCACCTTCCTTGTCTCACTGGTCAGGTTGGAGGTCCTCCGGGTGGGAGCCCCCAAGCCCGGCCGAAGGGAGGCGCCGGGCGCGCCTTCCTATGCAAGGGAGGAAGGGGCCTGAGCCCCTGGCGCGGATCCTGAGGCGCCGTCCTTAGGGTTTTCAGCCTCGTGGCGTCCCTCGGAAAGGAACTGCTTCTTCTTCTTGGGGGTGTCCTCGCGGGGCAGGACTCCTCCTTCGTCGTCCGAGTGCTCGGACGCCGCAGCACGGTAGGCGTGCTCGAGGGAGCACACGGCGTCCTTCTCATTGCAGGCGATAGCGATGACGCCGCCACTCCCTGGCATCTTGAGGACGTTGTAGCCGTGGTGGATCACTGCCATGAACTTGGCGAGGGCTGGGTACCCGAGGATCGCATTGTACGAGAGGTGGATGTGGGCGACGTCGAAGACGATGATCTCGGTGTGGTAATTGTTGCGCCCGCCGAAGGTGCCGGGCAGGCGCACTTGCCCGATGGGGACCGTGGAGCCGTCAGTGACCCCTGAGAAAGGCTTGGTTGGCATGAGCTGGTCGTAAGGCACTTGGAGCGTTTCGAACGTCTCGATGGAGAGGACATTGAGCCCGGCGCCGCCGTCGATGAGGGTCTTGGTGACGAGGACGTTGCTGATGGTGGGCGTGCATAGCATGGGGAGCGCGCCCGCCCTTGCCGAACATCTGAGCTGATCCTTGGAATCGAAGGTGATGGCGCACTAAGACCACTTGAGGGGACGGGTGGCCTCAAGCTTTGGAAGTGCCGCGTTCACCTCCCGCGAAAACTGCTTGAAGATGCGGTTCGATGCCGGGGCTTGGGCACCGCCCAGGATGCAGGCTATTGCCCTGACCTCCTGGAAGCCCCCAGCCCCGTCCTCCTGCCTAAACCCTTCCTTCCTTCTAGGTGGTGGAGGCAGCGGTGGAAGGCCGGCCTCACGAGGGCGGACCTCACGAGGCTGGCCCCGACGGGACCCCTCTGGAGGCTCGTCGCGCCAGCGGTCTTCACGAGCTTCATCGCGCCAGCGGTCCTCCCGAGGCTGGAATCGCCACTCCTGACGCGGGTCACGGTTGTCCCAGCGGCCTCCACCGCGGCCTCCGCCACGTCCATAGCCTTGGTCAGTGCGCCCAGGGCGCCGTCCGAAGTGCTCGTCTCGGACCACCATGAGTTCCTGACAGTCAATGGTGTTGTGGCTGTTGGTGCCATGGAAGATGCAGAATGGTCGCCCGCACCGCGGGTGCCTTGCGCTTGGGCTCCTTGGCCTTGGTCTTCTTGTCTTGAGGTTCTGCCTCCGGAAGCCAGCACCGATGGTGTTGTTCCTCGTCTTGGCCGCGCTTTGTCTCGGGCTCGGCCGCCAGCACCGAGGGTGCCTTGCGCTTGGGCTCCTTGGCCTTGGTCTTCTTGTCTTGAGGTTCTGCCTCCGGAAGCTCGCGGAGGGAGAGGCGGCCCTCCTTGGCCTTCGCGCACTTGTTCGCCAAGTTGAACATCTCAAAGGCCGAGCTCAGGTCGTCGTGGATAGCCAACTCCTCCCTCATCCTCTGATCCTTGACACCGTCGGTGAACGCCGAGATGATGGCCTCATCTGACGCCCTCGGGATCTTGAGGCGGGTGGTCGTAAAGCGATGTATGAACTTGTGCAGGGTCTCCTCAGGTTGTTGCTTCACGCGGCGGAGGTCACCCACTCCAAGCGCGCGGTCGCGGGTGCCTTGGAAGTTGGCGACGAAGCACTCATGCAGGCCTTCCCAGGAGGTGATTGACCCTTCCGGGAGGTTGAGGAGCCAGGAAAGTGCACCGCCTTTGAGCGCCACAGGGAACCAGGTTGCCATGACCTTGTCGTCCCCACCGGCCGCCTGGATGCTCAGCGAGTAGAGCTGTAAGAACTCGGTGGGGTCTGCGGTGCCATCGTAGCGAGGAGGTAGGTCAGGCTTGAACTTGCAGGGCAACACGGCCGGATGGAGTTCTGGGACGATGGCGCGGCAGCCCACCGGGCCCACGGGCGGTGCGCGCTCAGGAAGAACCTGGTCTTGATGCTCTTGCACGGCTGCCTCTAGGGGTGCCCGGTCGCGCCGCTGGCGCGCCAGCGTTGGGAGCGCACGCGCGTCAACGCGCGGCCATGGCACCACCTGGCAGCTTACATCTTCTCTCACCCTTGCCGGGGGCCCGCGCGGCTGGTTGCATGGTCGTGCTTCACGCCTGGGCTCGGGGTCGACGTCGCGCTGGGGAGGGGGAGGCGGTACATCATGGACTTCATTGCCCGCCAGGGACGGTTGGGGCCGGAACGAGTAGGTGAATGCCGTAGCGTCACCGGCTGCGCTGACGAGCTCTGCGACACGCCCGAGCCAATCGTCGAAGCAGTTGGGGGCGGGGCGGTAGCACAGCAGCTCGCGCGCCATGTTCAGTGCGCGCGACCCACGCGCCGGCCCTGGGCGGGCGTGGGAGGACGACCCAGTAGCTGGAACGATGGACGGAGTGGCGGTGCGGCCGTCGCGCCGCGCGGTGAGTGGCCACGAGGAGTCCTGTTGCTCGTGGGCATCCGGGCCCGTGGCGGCGTTGGCCACAGGGCAGGTAGACCGTCGCGCGGCGGTGCGGCCCACCGGCGCCGTCTGGGCGACGCGGGCAGCACGGCGCTCGGCGGGCGTCGGCCATCGGAGTGGTGAGGTGGAGGAAGAGCGAGGCTCGAGGAAGACTCCGACACGCCCCCTACCTGGCGCGCCAAATGTCAGATTTAGGGCTTCGCAAAACCCTAAGGAATTCGAACCCAGGGGCGTGTGCGAAGATTCCCCAACAGCTTCGCCCCCTCCAAGCTCACAACACAATACCCCCGCTCGAAGGCGAGGAAGACGATGGCACACAAAAGTTTACCCAGGTTCGGGCCGCTGTGAAGCGTAAAACCCTACTCCTGCCTTTGGTGGATTGCCTCACGAGGAGGTTTGTCGATGAACTAGTACAAGCCTTGCGTGTGTGTTCGCGGGGTGGTTGCTCTCTCTCTCTCTACCGGGCTACCTAGCCTCTATTTATAGTGGCCCGGGCCCTCTTCCCTTATCGCGAGGCGGGAAGGGAACCCACAATGGCCAAATTTGAAAGGGGACAGGAAGTACATCTTATCCTGACGAAAGGCGGTCTTCGCCTGCAAAGTTGGTGGTGGTGACGCGGTGGTGGGATCGTCGGTGACATCCGTCCTGCTGCGCTTGCTGACCCGGTCTTGTTGCACCGGAATGGAAACCTTTGGCGGGGCTCCTTGGGAACCCGCGCTCGTCCTTGTCCCCTTTGCACTAAAGAGGAAACTGCCCCCTCTGGCGCGCTGGCGCGCGCCTGGCCTGGCTGACGGCACCCTCGGCCTCCTGAGGTCGCGTGTTGCATAGGGGTCTCCGCCGCTCAGGAGGGGGCCTGGGGAGGCCTACCTCCCCGCGGGTCTTGGCGCTGTCTCCCCTGCGAGCTTGGGGCCTCGCGAGGGCCTTGTGTCGAGCGAGGCCATGCCGGGCTGTACGGATCGCCAGGTGGGCCACGCCCTGGGCCGCAAGCAGGCAAGTCTGGGTACCCTGGTATCCAGAACGCCGACACTGACCTTGGTAGCCAGAACCTGAGCCACCTGCCCCAAAGCCGAACCCAGGAGAGCTGGATCCTGACCCGCCAGACGGTCCACTACCGCCACCCTGATGTTGGTTAATGTTGTAATTCCGGAACTCCCGCATAACCCAACAATCCTTCTAGGCATGAGTGGATGGTTTATCGGGAACACTATGTTTTGGACAGGGGGCATTCAACATTGCTTCCATATTGAAAGGCTTAGACTTGCCGAAAGGCGGTTTACCATTGACCTTGCCACGGCTGCCACCAGCACTAGTGTTGGCCACCAGATCTGACCCGCCGTCCGGGTGTTTCTGCTTACCGCCATTGCCATTATTATTATTTCCTCCCCCGTTCTGCTGCTGACTCTTGCCATTGCTATTCTTCTTACCCTTAGCTGATTTCTCATCATCAGAACCAGGGTCCTTCGTGTTGTCAGAGTCTGCATACTTGGTGAGAGCCGCCATGAGCTCCCCCATGTCCTGGCACGAATGTTTGAGCCGTCCAAGCTTCTGCTTCAGGGGCAAGAAGTGGCAATTCTTCTCCAGAATCAGAACCGCTTGAGCCGCCGTGATGTTATCAGAGGAATGGATAATCGTGGAGACCCGCCGGACCCAATGATGGGCCGACTCATCCTCACGCTACACGCAATGATCCAAGTCCACGATCGTCATGGGCTTCTTGCACGTCCCTTGAAAATTCTTGATGAACTTCGCCTTCAACTCGGGCCAGGAATTAATGGTGTTGGGTGGCAAACCCTTCAACCACGTGCGAGCCGGCCCTTCCAGCATCATGATGAAGTACTTGGCGCAGACTGGATCACTGACGTCTAACATCTCCATGGCTTGTTCATAACTCTCGATCCAAGCTTCCGGAGGCAGATCAGCAGTATAATTGGCACCTTGCGGGGACCATTGAAATCCTTCGGCAGGCATTCGTTTCGTAAAGCCGGCACTAAGCACGGCACTCCCACAGCCCTGGAGGTTACTCCGGCTCCTACTGAAACATAAGGTGCTACTGTGGGTTCCTGGTAAGCCACCGTAGTTGCCGCTGCTGCCGCCTCTCGCACGATCTACCAGCGCCTGGGCATCAACAGCAGGCGGGTCATCCCGCGCCGAGTTTCGACGTCGATCGCTGGTAGAAATCGCAGGCGACTCTATACGCCGACTGTAACTGCGGCTTGGGATAGGGGTCGAGTGCACGCGGCTTCGGCTATAAGCATACTTCTCTTGTTGCGCCACCGTTGTCTGCAAATGTCCAATGGCATTCCGCGCTTCTTCCGCAAAAGGCGTTCCATCAGGGACGGGGAGCGCGCCAAGTCTGACTGCTGCTGCCACCATGTTCTCCGCCAGGTTAGAATAATGACCGGGTGGTGTCGGAAAATGCTGCGGCGGGGTCTGGTTCCTGCGGGGCGGGACTGGCTGCCGATGCTGGACCGCCGCCCTACTCCCAGGTACTTCCGCCGCCCTACTCCCAGGTTCCATCATGTCCCTGGCGTGTTGAAAAGATTCCTGGCCTCATATTGATCCGGCAGGCGGGTCTGGTGCCTCATCCAATGGACTGCATCTGCGGTCTGTTGATCCAGGTCAAGGCGAAAAGCTTCCGCCCTGAGGCGTTCCGACTCAGCATCCATCTGAGCTTTCAGTGCATTGATTTCCTCTTGGGCACCGGCCATCTAGTCCTTCAACCTCGCGATTTCCATGTTACGGGCTGCTTGGTTTTCTGCCGTGACCTCGGTTCCCATCAGAGTCGTAAGTTCATTCATCAAATCCAGCAAAACTTGAGCCGGCGGCCTGCCTGATCCAGACCCGGTCGCACCAGCGGCCGTGCTACCCGGAGCTGGTGCCAACCCTGCCATGAAGACAGCGGCTCGGCTCGGCGGCTCATAGTATTCCGGGTCAGGGTAGCCCTCGAAGTAGCCCCCAAGCCCGTCGTTGTGAAGCTGGTAGATTGATTCCGCCTCCCCGCTCGAGGATCCATCCTCTGAGCAGATGAGGGTTTCCTCCCGCGACATGGAACCTTCAAGTTCCGCACCTTGGGTGAAGCCGACGAAGACGCGCTTCCGGCCCGGGTTAACCCGGGCGGGTTGTGCGCGCCGGGCCGGCTCGACGAGGTCGGTGCAGATGTCCAGCGCAGGCTTAGATCCGCCGATCTTGCCAATGAAGATGTGAATTCCGCCGAAGGGGACCCAGTACCCGTACTCGATTGAGTCGGCCTCGGGGCCCCAGCCAGCGTCGTCGAGTAGAGCTTGCCGCGGCGACTCTTGGTCATCCTGCCCACGGCGTACCCCTCGATCCCTAGGAGAGAGCCATTCAAGTACTCCAAACCACCGAGCATCTGCCCCACGGTGGGTGCCAACTGTCGTGGCTTTATCACGGCAGATGTCCTAGTGTCAGGACTTAGGTGTGGAGCCATCGCTACGGCGGTTAACTCGAAGGAGTTGGTCCGGACGAAAGACACAGGTTTACCCAGGTTCGGCCCCTCTCGAAGGAGGTAATAGCCTACGCCCTGCTTTGAGTTGTATTGACTGAATATCGATTACAAGGGAGCGTATTCGCTTGACCTAGTACTCGATCGAAGGTTTCGTGCCCTAAGCCGCCCAGGTAACCCGCCTTTATATACACAGGTTGAGGCCCTGGGCTTACAAGAGTCCGGGCCGGGTCATACTTGATAACCGACCTCACCTCTAACTATACATGCCTTGTCTAGCAAGCCGCCACCGGCGGCTGACGCCACCGGGTTACACATTGTCTTCTGGCTCTGGGCCTCCGGGCCCATTGAGCAAGCTTATTACAAACCTTATCGCTAAGCCTCCAACCTCATGACCCGGCCCCACCTGGGCGGGTCTCACCACGGGGTTATATCCCCAACACAAACAGCAACATAGTAATATTTATAAGTATAGTAAAAAAATCATTCATTTTTCAAAGTATACGATCCTAAAAGAATGTTTACCCCTACTCATCTTATTATATTAGCAAGGCATGACTCCGTCTTCACCACATAGATACTGTCACAGCCCCAGTTTAACTTTGCTTGTCATTGCATATTCATGCATGCATTCTAAATTCAAATGAAATTGAATTGGGAAATTATCAAGCCTCGGAGAGAATTTTGACAAATGAGCAATATAAAAATTGCCTCAAAGAAGTCCAAGAAAATGTTCCCCTTATTTTGTGAAAATATTGGCAAGAGGTAAAATTCAAACCAATATTTTTGGACTCACATGATTATTATCTTGGGACTTTGAGTTAAACCAACAATTATTTGCAATGGACTTATATCTATTATATATACAATATTTGTCCATTAATCCTGAAACTTATTATGTGGCACTGGTTAAGTCCATATAACCCACATATATTTTTCCAGGAGTTTTGAAAATGATTTGGTTTTGGATCAAATCAAAACAAATTGAAATAAATAGAAAACAGAAACAAGTAAAGAGAGAGACAAAGAAATACCTGGGCTTTAAGTGGCAGAAGAGGCCCAGCCCACCAGGGGCTGAGTCGTCTTCTTCCCCGTGCCAGGAGGACAGGCAGAGTCGTGGAAAGCTCGCCGACGACGCCTTGCCATCTCCTGCCTCCAGCACGACGCCCCGGACCTTCTGAGGATGCCACGACAACCCGAGACCCCCCCTGGTCACTCCCTCGTCCTCATTCCCTCCCTCTCGTCCCTGTCTCGCTAGAACAGAGCCACCGAGCAGAGCTCATCACTGCCGTCCGTCGCAGTAGTGGCCGCCGTCTTCCCCTCGACCTATCGCCATGTCCAGGAGCATCGCTGGCCTCCTCCTCGTCTCCCAGCTGAAGATTGGGTGCTCAGCTGCCGGAAATCGTTGCCAGCTCCTCCATCTCCACCGCCGGCTGCCTCGGATCCTCGCCGTCGATTTGCTCCGTCCCGGCCGTCCCCGAGCCCGCTGACCAGCTCGTCCGCCTCCCAGTGAGCTCCCGCTCCTCCCCCTGTGCTTCCCCCCTCCATTTCCGTGCTATAGTCGATGCCCCACGAGCACCCGGAGCCGCCTTCCACCATGGCCGACGAGCCCCGTGCTCGCGAGCACCTCTGCTCGAACCCGTAGCGTAGTCGTGATCCTGGCGACCGAGGACACCGTAGAGCCCAACCGAGAGCCTCCTCGTGCACCGCAGCCTTGCACCGCCCGATCCACGAGCTCCGGCCGCTGCATTTGTGGTTGCCGCCATCAGCTCCAGCCTCCCCAGAGCCCGCCGCCGCCACCTCTGGATGCGCGCGAGCGCCAGCTCGCCGTAGCCGCAAACCGCGCCCGAAATGGTGCCCCACAGCACGATTTCGAGCTTCTCGGGCGAACTTCCATCGCGGAAATATTCGCCGGCGACCTCCCTCCGGCCAGCGCCGATGTGGCATGGTCGTTAAGCTCTAATGACACTGCTAATTAAGCCCCTGAGCCGCTGACAGTGGGCCCTAGAGTGGGTCAAACCCCTAGTCAGCGCGGGTTTAGCCCCTGGGTCGCTGACCAGTGGACCCCGCGTGTCAAGTTTGACCTGGACCCGGGTCCTTTGACCTGCTAACGAAAGCATGACCTCGGGCTGACGCAATAAATATTTTCTGTAATAAAACTAATTCCAGAAAATAGTTAAAACTTCTAAAATTCATAGAAAATAATCTGTAAGTCAGATTGAAATAATTTATATATGAAAAATGATCAGAAAAATCCAATGAATCTGTTTATGCCATGATCATGCATGTTTACATCACCAAGTAGGACATTTTATGATTAGGGAAAATTGGATAATTAGTTTTGGATTGGAATTTGATATATATTTGAATTCCACTTCAATTAACTTGGATTAATGTTGCATTAGGTCAATTCTGCACCTTAACATGCCATATCATACATCATGTTTGTTGCATCACATTGAATGTGCATCTTTCTTGTTTATCGGTGTTGTTCCCTCTCGGTAGACGTTACTCTGACGTTGAGATCGATGCCACCGATGAAGACTCACTATTATCTTCAGAAGTGTCAGGCAAGCAACCCCCTTGAGCATTTCTATACAATCCCACTCTCTCGCACTTTCTCTCATTTCAATGCATTAGGACAGATGATTCAACTGTTACTTGTGTTCCGGTAGCTGAACCCACTCCTTTGCATGACCTGTCATTGTCACAGTAAATAGCTAAACCAAGCAATCTAGCATACCTGGTAGATGCTTGAGCCATGTTGTGCTATAACCCTGTTATGCTTGCAATGCTTAGAGTTGTGTTAGGTCTGATTCATCTGGGTGATGAACTGGAGTGAAACGGATGTGTCTTGATGATGAGGGTTAAGTGTTGAACCTGTTTTGGTAAAGGTAGCGATGAGAGGCCATGTAGGAGTACATGGTGGGTTGTCTCATTGAGACCGCTCATAGGAACTGAGTTCCGTGTTTGTGTTCCAAGACTAGCTACTACCGCGCATTGGGCTCCGGTAACTAGAGCTCTCTCGGCCTATTAACCTACCCTATTCTCAGTCCAGGAGTCGCAATAGTTCAAAATGTTGATAGGCGTGGCACGGCCTGCGAAGTGGATGAACAGCCCAGTCAGGACCGGCTTGGGGCCCTGCTCACAACGTTTGAGGCCATGTTGGAAACCGTGGCCGGACTTCCATTATGGGTTCCAACTCAGATAGGCAACTGCCTTGGACGTGAGTTGTTGTAAGTTAACGTCTGTGGCCGACTCCCTCGCTGGGCTTCCGCTTGAAGGTTGCCGAGGTGCCTTTTTACGTGCACATGGCGGTAAGTGGAGGGAGCATGTGTGACGAAGTACACCCCTGCAGGGTAATCTATCTATTCAAATAGCCGCGTCCGCGGATATGGACTACTTGGAGACTTGCATTGTTCATAGATAACTTTAAATGGATACTCTAAAATGCTCCTGATAAGTGTGAGTGCTATGGATGGCTTCTCATAGGAAGACGAGAGAGGATCCAAAGTGGTGTATTGATGTGGTGAATATGTGGACTCGTGTGTGATACGCCACCTCAAAGAAAATACTCATAGTCATAGTACAGGTTAGCCAAGAGTCAAAGCTGGCATTCTGCAGTAAACCCCACAATCCCGTTCATTGATACATGATGCATATGTAGATAGTTCTGATGTAAGTCTTGCTGAGTACCTTTGTACTCACGTTTGCTTATTTATGTTTTTGCAGATGAGACTTCAGTCTCATTAGTGATTCTTACGACGTGAAGTTCGATGTTGACCGGATTAGCTTGGATATCCCAGACAGAGGTCTGGCTCCTTTGGTAGGGTCGTTGTTGCTTTTCAGGCTCTTCCAGCCGCTTTTATTAGATGTCTGTACCCAGACATGTAACTTCCACTTGTTGTTTGTATGCTCTGAATGTTGGGTCATGTGACCCCTCCTGCTTGTAACATTATACTATGTTGGCTCTTCCGAGCCCTCTAAATAAATGTTATGTTGTAGAGTTTTGTTGTGATGCCATGTTGTATCTACACATATCATGCATATTGCGTGTATGTTTGAAATGCATTGGTATGTGTGGGATTCGACACCTAGATGTATACCTTTAGTAGCCTGCTTTACGGGCAAATGCCTCTTTGTGCTTCCACCGAGCCTTGGTAGCTTGCTACTGCTCCGGACACATTGATTGACCGGCGTGTATCCTTCTTGCTGCTGTGTCTGTCCCTTCGGGGAAATGTCTCGCAGTGTAATGGAGTCCATGTAGCCTGCTATGACTCGTCTACGCGCGGTTGATGACATTTATGTCCCATGGCATAATGGAGTCCCTGTAGCTTGCTATGACTCGTCTACACACGCTGATGACCGACACCTGCATTGTTGGGTTACGTATGCCTGTCCCTGTACGGTTGTGCCACTTGGGTCTATAACTAGTCATGTCGACCTGGGTTCTTTGACGTGTGAATGCTAGCGACATGTTCATATCCGTGAGCCAAAAGGCGCAAACGGTCCCGGCCAAGGTAAGGTGGCAGCCGTGGGTTACCGTGCGTGAGGCCGCAAAGTGGTGTGACATGTTACACGCTGGATTTATATGGCTTAGGATCGGGGTCCCGACAGCATTGGTATAAGAGCTTGACTGCATGTAGGACTACCAAGCCAAACTGGTCGATGTTGAGAATAGAACTGCTTTAGTTATATAAGGGAATTGATTGTGGAGGGAACGTAAGATTCTTTTTACTCCTTTCCTCGTGTTATTCTAATTCTGAGTCACCCTCTTCTTTATTCTACGGGGTTTAAAACTAGGCTTTCTTATCTATCTATCAGGATGACGAGTTACTATGCTGAAGGCTTATAGGAAAGTTGTGGTATTCTTGGATCAGTGTCTCCATAGGAATTCAATGTTATGTTGTTAGTTGTCTGGCAGGATGCCTCATATTTCATGCCCGTACAGTTGTTATGCCGTTCGATTTATCCAAGGTTTCTAAATGATCTGATGCGTTTGCAAATCCTTTCCTCCAGAGTTAATGTCTTTTGGCCAGACTAAGCACACCAATTATCGTGTTGAGGTACTCCATTACCTTGACGTATTTGTTGAAGTGCTAGGAAACCATGTTTTCTCGGAGAACCACCCAATAGTCCAGTTGTGTTTTGTGTTTCTAGTGTGGTTATTCTGGCCATCACTATCGAAAGCATCCAGTGATGCTACTTAGTCAATAGGTATTTTGTTCTGGGTTCTTGAACCCAAGAATCATTCCGCTCACTCCTGTTGATAGTGTTTGCTCGTTCCTTTAGGATGGTTAGTAACCTTGTTATAGTCTTCAAGGTTCGTGGTTTATCATTCTTCCAATACCATGAACCATTATGACAGAAGTTCCTCGTGAGCTTAAGATCACAACAAGAGTGCTCTTGATGAGTTCTCCATTCCATATTTGTGACTCTGCCAATCCTACCTTTCCGCATGGGTTATCCGGAAGCATTTTGTTGAACTCGTTCGACATGCTGACCTATGCATCCACAACTCAGAAAAAATCATGTGCTCTTGAGTTGCCCCCTTCATTTGTATTTGGACCTTCTTCTATCCGTGGATAGTCAAGAGTAGTTGTGCATTCATGGTCGTCGATGCCTATCATTCTTGTGGTCCGTCAGGTCATTCTATTTCGGAATGCCTAGGAGAAACAAACTCCAGTACCTCATCCATTTCTCGGATTGGGTCGAAGTAGTTGTATTCCGCAGATCAAAATGCAAATCTAGCTTTTGCTCTGTTCTACCTTGAAGTATTACCCTCCTTATGTCAAGAGTATCGTGAGAATTGCACCACCTCCCATGAATTCTTGATACAGTGGTACTTCTCGCCATCATTATTCATTCCTTGGCCTCCGAGTTGGTTGTAACCGGAACGGCGACAAGTGAACCGTGATGTGTGAAATGAATACTCCTAGCAATTCCATAGCTTGGAAGTTAATGGACAATAACTTCATTCTTGGTGTGTTGGTTATTGAATCATCATTCTAAGATTGATTGTGCCACCTAGTCCATCTTTCATGGTGCACTGTTCGATCAATGAGTTAGGATTGTGTCAATCCTTCGCTCTTTTGATCATATCATCTTGCCCTGAAAAGCAGGATTGTTCCCGAGCTTGATAACATATCGGTGGTCCGTGATTTTCCGAATATCTTCTCAGAAGTATCACCAGGTTGTCCCCTGACCGTTATGTTGAGTTCGTGATCAAGTTGGTTTCCTGTAAGCCATCCCTTCTCCAAGACTCTGTGTTGGATATTCCTGAGCTAGTTGGTTAAGCTAAACAACAACTTGGAGAGTTGAAAGATAAAAGCTTGATCTAACTTAGTTCATGTCGAAGGGATATCTTGAGTTTGCGTGTGTGTTGAAGGAAGATGATATCGTCATCGATTGATCTGTATGATCAATTGTTGTCTCTATTGTCTTGTCCAATCTTTGATTTGAGTGTGGGGTATCGTCAAATCAAATCAGAACCAACGATTATCGTAATGTTGTTTTACTCGTGGATGTTTCCTCGAGCATACACCATTACATACTTTGGTCTGACCAATGCTACTATCTTGCCCACATAGTTGTGGAATTCCGTCTTCATGGATATTTGATGAGTTGTTGTGGAGCCCATCGACAACATCCTTATCTCCTCCATAACTCATGATGAACATTAAGCCAGTATTGGAAACTTTTGTAGGGATTATCTTCAGGTCTCGTACCCGAAGTATATGTTAGGTGTAAGAAGTGACTTCCTCTAATTCACGTGTACTTGATGCAAGTTGCCGCCGTGAATTCGGGATAAGTTATTTTGTTCTCTCCGGAGTAATCCCAAGTCAATCATGCATGTGCGAAGTATGCTGTGGTTGAGAGATTAGCTACCTCCAATCCACATGTATTTCCTAGCACACCAAGCCACTGATTGACTTGTTCAAGGAAAAGAAGTTAAGTGCTACTCCTGAAGGTACCAGACGGACTTGCACCCAGCTTCGTTATCCGCAATGATGGTTCCTAACCAGAACTTGGAAGTGTTTTGTTGTAAGGTTTCTATGTGGTCACAATTGTCTTGGACACTGTGTTCACGTGGGTCTTGCAACCCAGCTCATGTTTTGGTACTGACTTCCATAGTTCCTCTCCCGAGAATCCTGCAACGTCATCTCGTCGATTTGTGTTGCAACCTTTCACTTTCATACATGCTGAGTCTGGAATATCCTGACACCAACCATATCTGAATTTCAGGCAGATATAATGGTCGGAACGTTACCCAAGAATTATAATATTGGTCTCTCTATAACCTGGTAAAGTGATGTTGTGGCTAACACACCTAGCCGGAAGACCTATTATTATAACATCTTGTATCAACAACATTGGCCACTTCCCCATGAGGACCTTGTATGACTTGCTCTAAAGTTATTTCTCATGGACCCTTGGGACCCCCTGACGTCCGACCTCTACTTGATGTTCTAGATACCAACCATTATCTATAATTGGGTATCCTAGTACAACAAGGAGAACATTAGAAGCGGAGTGCTAAATGTCTCTCGGTCGATCATCCAGATTTCGTTTTCTTGGCAAAGCTAAGATGAAATCTGAGAAAGTGATGTCTTCCTTTGCATTTGCATCCTCCATCGCTATTCATCATGGTAGTATGGTGTGTTGCCAGGATCCTTGGCATGGATGTTGGCAAAACCGTGATGGATATGGAAATGCTCAAGTTCTTGAGAGCACGCTCAGACACTGGGTTATACCTCGGTATCAATTGGAATGCGCCTTCCGTTTGCCGAGTTATCCTATAACTCCAGTTTCCTTTCCAAGCTTAGTATGCCATTCGTTCAAATTCTTTCGAACAATCGTTGGTGACTTGCCTTAGCCTGGTAGGAAGAGTTTCAATGATCTTTGTATCAAAAGTAATTCTTTTTGCCACTTAAGGGATAATCCTACGAGTCACCTTTCTTACGGTGCCCGTTATGGTATGAAGGGCAACTAACTCCTCGCTACTTTGAAACCTCATCACCATCTACTTTAGCGTGGAATTGTTGCCTACCAATTGAACCTTTGTCATCTGCTTCTTTTGTCGCTCTCGATGTGTGTTTTGCGTCTCAGCTCAAGGGATGCTCCTACGTCTCATTATACGAGTTGATCATGAGTTGCTTGATCTTTGAGAAGATCGATTCTTGTAGAGTTTTCTGTTCCTCTTGTCGTCATGTTTGGATGAAGATCCCAAAGGAAAAGATGTCAAGATCAGTGTCGGGGGGCTAACCCCGGGGTAGCCTCAAACGACCCATTACTCCAATTTCTGAAACGACTGGAGAGCGGGCCGCCTCCCCCTACAATCCGGCTATGCCTGCCCGGCTACGCCTTGTCGGGTACGCCCTGCCGGCTACGCCTCGCTGGCCGGCTAGGGGAGGAGATGTCTGGCCCCCCTAGTCGGCCACGCATTGGATGCCACGGTCGGGTACGCGTGCCTACAGTGGCCCCCATCCCATCGGGGGTCAGCGCCCGTGTGGCCACAGTGGAGGTGGCAGTGCCTCTGACTCTGGCTGATGGCGACCGGGCTCCCAACAGTGCCGGCACGCCTTCAACCACTCCATTACCTGCCCCGGCATGGCTACAGGGCGGCCGGCCGTACCGCTGACCTCGGCCGGCAACCACAAGGCGACGCCCCGAAGGACGACCCGTGCCGCGACACGACCGGCGCGGGGACCCACTGCGCGGGCCCCTCCGGCTCCCGACGGGACCCTGCAGCCGGCGGGCCCTACCAACGGCGAGACCCCTCAGCCGAGGGCCCCACGGCCGGCCAAAGAGGCTGCCGGCTGTGGCCCTCCCAAAGCCTTTATTCGTATTGTAATCCCGGGGGTTGACCAATAAAACCCCCCGCCCCCCATGCAGGGGCGATGAGTTCTCCACGCACACACCACAGTCACGTAGAGAGGAAACGAAGGCACCCCAGCCCCTTCTTCCTTCTCTAGCCATACAGCTCCAGGAGCCTCATTGTAACCTGACCATTGTCTAAACTAGACCAAGCAGGACTAGGGGTGTTACCTCCCACGGAGGGCCCCGAACCTGGGTACACCGTGTGTCCGTCACCGCTTGTGCCTAACCCCGCTCCCGGAGCCCGTCGGCGTCGTCCGGCCCCAACCACTCTCGATAAGCCCACCCATGGCATCTGTCGTGCCAAAACGACGACAGTTGGCGCCCACCGTGGGGCCGTCCGCGGCGCCAGCCGAAGTCACGCTCCGGGCGGGGCCCTTCACCGCCTCCCTTGTCCGCCCCGCGTCCGGGCGGAACTGCTTGCTCGTGGGGCTTGCTCCGGCAGGTTCTGCGGGCGACGCGGCCGGCCTCTCCGACGAGTGCCTCGGCCGCGACCTCGCGCTCGACGTCGCCGCGCTCGCCAGGTGTTTCGACAAGCCGAGTCTCGCCGATGAGCCGGCGGCCGACGAGTACCCTAGCCAGGTGCTCGACTGCACCGAACCCCCCGCGTCCGTGGGTGCACTCACTACGGGCGAGGCCGGCGGCCCTCGCGTCCGCATGGGGGTGATGGTCACTGCTTCCTCCACCACTTCCGGCCGCGTGCGGGCCGAGGCCGACGCGACCGCCGCCCGCACTGGTCCCTCCAACCCGCTCGCCGCTACCCTCTGGGGTCTGAGCACCCCCATCGCTCCGACGGCGAACCCGGCCACCGCCACCGCCGAGCTGGAGGTGGCCCGCTGTCAGCTGTTCGAAGATGCCAGCGCCCTCGCGACCGAGCGGTGCCGGATGGAAGCCGCACAGCAAGAGTACAACTCCGCGTATGGTCTCACCCCGGCTGGCCCCGAGCCTAGCCGGCGTGGGGCCGTGCGTGACCGCGGCCGCGTGGTCGCGGAAATCCTCGGCGGCCGCCTTCCCGTTTACGACACCCCCGCAGCCAACCTGCGAGCCGCCAAGGTAGCCTACAAGGATCTGGCTACCTTGGTGGGCGAGGAGCGTGCCGCGCGCGAACGGCACATCAAGGACCTCATCGACACCGCCAACGCACAACAAGTCGGTCTCACCCCCGGTGGGGCCGTCTCCGAGGTTCCCCGTCCCGAGGGCGCGGGCACTGGGGCTGCTGACCGTCAGCTGACTCAGCACTCCAGTTCCCCTCGCCCCTCCGGCCGGCCGGCTGAGGGAAGCAACGCTCGACGTTCCCAGCTGCGCGGGAACGAGCAGCCGGCTGTGAATAGTCGGCGCAGCAACAACCCGGTTGACGGCAACCGCCGCGGCGAGGCGCCGGCTGGCGGTAGCCGGCGCAGCCGCGGACACACTCCGCCTCCACAACAGGACCCGGCACGGTCTGTCCCGCCGGTCGTCCGCCCCGAGCTCGCGGCCCGGCTCGGGCCGCGGGTCCCCCACAGCGAGAACGACGCTCAGCTCCGCCTCGACCGGCTAGCGCAGTCGGCTCTCCTCGAGGAGGAGGGCTCGATTGGCCCGGCGTGCTTCGGCCCCCGGATCCGCAACGAGCCGTTCCCGCCCGGCTTCATGCTTCCCCGCGACACCCCAAAGTATAACGGGGCTGCCAAGCCGGAGGACTGGCTGATCGACTACACCACCGCCGTCGGCATCGCCAGGGGGAACAAGCGCGTAGCCGTCCGCTACGCCCCCCTTATGCTGATCGGCTCGACCCGCACCTGGCTGAACATCCTGGCAGCTGGCAGCATCAACACCTGGACGGACTTCGAAGAAGCGTTCGTCGGCAACTTCACCGGCACCTACAAGCAGCCCGGCCGGCCCTGCGAGCTGGCCATGTGCGTCCAGGGGCCAGAGGAGCCCTTCCGTGATTACCTCACGCGCTGGACCGAGCTCCGCAACTCCTGCGAAGGGGTGCACGAGGTGCAGGCCATCCAATACTTCATCGAGGGTTGCCAAGACGGCACCCACCTCAAGCACAAGCTCCTCTGGTCCGAGCCGGCTACCCTGGCGGACCTAATGGCCAAGGCGGATAAGTACGCCACGGCCGACTCTGCCATGCGGATGAAGGTCGCCACGCCAGCCAAGACGGCCCCGCCGCCCGCCGCGCCGCGGGCGGCCGCCGACAACCGGCAGCAGCAGAACAACAAGCGCAAAGCCGACCAGCCGGATCCCCGCTACGGGAGCCGGCAGGTTGCAACCATCGAGGAAGAGCAGCCGGCTGCCCAGGCTTCCAGCGAGCGTCAGCGCACTGGCAAGGCTGCCTGGCAGCCCAAGCTCACGTTCGAGCAGATGCTCGACCGTCCCTGCAAACACCATTCCGGTGCCAAGCCGGCGACGCACACGCTCCGGCAGTGCAGCTTCTCGCAGCGGCTGGCCCGAGGCGAGGGTCTTCCGACTCCTCCCCCGCCGCCACCTCGCGCGCCGGCGCCGCCTTCGGCTCCCGCTCCGGCCCAGAACGACGGCCGGCTGCTCGACCAGTTTCCCAACCAAGACGGTTCCTACGTCGTCTTCACCAGTGAAGAGACGGACAAGCACGCTCAGCGCCGACTCCACCGCGAGGTGAATGCCACCATGCCCGCGACTCCCCAGTTCATGCACTGGTCCAAGAAGCCGGTCACCTAAAGCCGGGCTGACCACCCGGCCGTGATGCCAAACCCTGGCAGCTATGCCCTCGTCCTCGATCCCACCATCGCCTCCGAGAGGCGCACGTGCCGCTTCTCACGGGTGTTGATCGATGGAGGCAGCAGCAAGCTGGGACTCAAGGTGGAGGACCTGCAAGCGAGCCGGACAGTTTTCCACGGCATCATGCCGGGAAAGTCCTGCACCCCCGTCGGCAAGATCAAGCTCGACGTCCTCTTCGGCGGCCACAGCCATTTCCGCCGCGAACCAGTGTGGTTCGAGGTGGTGGACCTCGACAGTCCCTACCACGCGCTGCTGGTCCGGCCGGCTCTCGCCAAATTCATGGCGATCCCCCACTACGCCTACCTCAAGCTCAAGATGCCGGGTCCCAAGGGCATCATCACCATCGCCGGTGACTACAAGATATTGATCGCGTGCGCACGAGACGGCAGCCGGTTGGCCGAAGCCCTGGAGATAGCGGAGGAGAAGCGGCAGCTCGACCGGCTCGTGGCCCACACCTCTGGCCAGCCGGCCATGCCGGCTCCTCCATCCCAGTCGGTCGGCGAAGCCTCGTTCCAGCCGTCCAAGGACACCAGGCAAGTGCCGCTCGACCCGGACAACCCCGGCCAGTGCGTCACCATCGGCTCCCGCCTCGACAGCAAATAGGAAGGCGAGCTCGTCGACTTCCTCCGTGAGAATCGGGACATCTTTGCATGGTCACCACAGGACATGCCGGGTGTTCCGAGGAAGTTCGCCGAGCACAAGCTTCACGTACGGCCGGATGCGAAGCCGGTCAAGCAACCCCTGCACCGTTTCTCCGAGGAGAAGCGGCGTACTATAGGGGAAGAGATCACCCGGCTGCTCGCAGCCGGCTTCATCATGGAGGTATTCCACCCGGACTGGCTGGCCAACCCAGTCCTGGTGCTGAAGAAGAACAAAACTTGGCGCATGTGTATCGACTACACGAGCCTGAACAAGGCGTGTCCCAAGGACCCGTTCGCCCTGCCGCGGATCGATCAAGTCATCGACTCCACGGCCGGCTGCGACCTGCTGTCCTTCCTGGACGCCTACTCCGGCTACCACCAGATCAAGCTGGACCCGGCCGACCGGCTGAAAACCTCCTTCATCACCCCTTTCGGGGCCTACTGCTACATCACCATGTCCTTCGGCCTGAAGAACGCAGGCGCCACCTTCCAGCGCTGCATGGAGAAGTGTCTCCTGCCTCAGATAGGCAGGAACGTCCACGTCTACGTCGACGACATTGTCGTCAAAACCAAGAAGCACTTCAGCCTCCTCGACGATCTCCGGGAGACATTCGCCAACCTATGCGAATACAAGATCAAGCTCAACCTGGAGAAGTGTGTCTTCGGCGTCCCAGCCGGCCAACTCCTGGGTTTCTTCGTGTCCACTCGCGGCATCGAAACCAACCCCGAGAAGATCAGGGCAATCGAGCACATGCCCAGGCCGGTCCGGCTCCGCGACGTCCAGAAGCTCACCGGCTGCCTCGCCTCCCTCAGCCGGTTCATCAGCCGGCTGGGCGAGAAGGCCTTGCCCCTCTACGGGCTCCTGCAAAAGGCGGCTCTGGTCGAGCCGGGCCGCGACTCCTCGAAGAAGCCGGGTGGAGGCGGCACGAACTGGGTTTCGGCCAAGCAGCTGGTCGTCAAGTGCGAAGGCTGCCAACGCTTCAGCACGCAGAGCCACCTGCCGGCTACAGCCCTCCAAACCATCCCCCTCTCGTGGCCTTTTGCCATCTGGGGGCTGGACATGGTGGGACCTTTCAAGACCGCGCGAGGCGGCATGACGCATCTGCTGGTAGCCGTCGACAAATTCACCAAGTGGATCGAGGCCACGCCAATCAAGAAGCTGGACGGCCCCACGGCCGTCCGGTTCGTCGAAGACATCACGGTCCGCTACAGCGTCCCCCACAGCATCATCACCGACAACGGCACGAACTTCGCCAAGGGCACGCTAGCGCGTTTGTGCTCCAAGCAGGGCATCCGGCTCGATTTGGCGTCCGTCGCCGACCCACAGTCAAACGGCCAGGTTGAGAGGGCAAACGGCCTGATCCTGGCCGGCATCAAGCCCCGGCTCGTGGCGCCACTGGTCCGGTCGGCCGGCTGCTGGGTCGAAGAGCTACTGGCTGTCCTTTGGAGCCTCAGGACCACTCCCAACCGGTCGACCGGCTACACCTCGTTCTTTCTCGTGTATGGGTCCGAGGCAATCATCCCCACAGACATCGAGTTTGATTCGCCTCGGGTTACCCTTTACACGGAGACGGACGCAAAGGAGGCAAGATAAGACGGCGTCGACCTCCTCGAGGAGGCTCGCGAGCTGGCTCTGACCCGGACGGCCATCTACCAGCAGAAGCTCCGGCACTACCACAGTAAGCGGATCCGGCCACTCTCCTTCCGCGAAGGAGACCTGGTGCTCAGGCGGATCCAGCGAACTGCCGGCCAGCACAAGCTATCCTCCCCATGGGAGGGCCCGTTCATCGTTAGCAAGGCGCTGCATGATGAGGATACGTACCTAGGGTAGGGTATTAGGCCTGTCCTACATGCCCCACCTAAAGACACCTCATTGAAGACCAACAAGACTACAAGAAATATTCCGACTGAACTAGTCAAGGCATACAAGTCACTCGACAGGCAACTCTCACTCGGAGGGGTCATCAACCACTCGACAACAGAAGACCAGGAGGCACCCTAGAGAGGCCAACGGGAAGGCATTACGTTCGCTGCCTTGACTGGCATTCATTGTATACGTTACCAGTAACGTCCCCTCTTTATTACCTACAATCAATCCCCTAAATGCCAGATGTTATGAGGGGCAGCACACTCTATATAAGCCGCCCCTCCCCACTGGCACAGGGTTCGCAATCCTTTGTAACACAACACACATATCACTCGACAGAGTAAGCTCCCCGGAGCACCTGAGACGTAGGGCTGTTATCACTTCCGAGTGAGGCCTGAACTCATACATCTGTGTGTACACCCTCGCCGTAGCTAGGACTCTGCCCTCTCCATTCGTACCCCTACCATCTACTGTCAGGCACGTTCCCACGACAGTTGGCGCCCACCGTGGGGCAGGCGTCTAAGCGACTTCCGGCGAGGTTGCATTTTTCATCCTCATCATGTCTTCCGGCGGCGGTTTGGTCCTGGGCCGCGAGATCCGTCTCGGTATGTTCACCTTCGTCGCCGATGACTCCGCATGGCTCCAGGAAGCCCCTCTCGACGTTGAGGCTCTCCCGGTCCGCGGGGCGACGCACTTCAGCGCGAGTTCGTGCGGCGTTCTTCTCCGTCAGCCGTCGACCCCGTACATATCGGCTCCTGCGTCGTCTGCTCTCCCCGCTGTGCGTCGCCGCAAGCGATCTGGTCGTTCGCGACTCCAGCGATGGGTGAGGCATACGGCGGCGCGCCAGGCGTCGACTCCGCAGATTGCAGCTATCGAACCCGCCGAGTGACCTCACGGCGCGTTCGATTCGGCGTCAGATCGATCTGGGATCCCTTCCGAGTGTGAAAGCTGCGATCTGGCAGCAGAAGTTTTCATGGCGGATTCTCTTCAGAGAGCACTCGACATCGTCAGTTGTTCCCTCCAGTCGACAACAACCTTCAGCGGATCAACGGCCGTCGCCGGAGAAATTGGTCGCTGGAGTTTTGACCGTTGCGACGTTCATACAAACAAAAGGATCAGGGAAGTATCCATTCGATCCAGTCTTTTTACAATAAATTACCTAACGATAGGTTGATCTTTTCCTCCCGTAGGTTGATCGGTGGTTCTGCTCCCAGACGATGAAGCGACGCTGTCCGCACGTCGTCGTCTCAGGCCTCGTCTGCGACGCCATCGCCGCGCCCCCGCGCACGAACGTCGGCACCATCAGCCCGTCGTCTCGACTCCATCTACGACGCCGACGTCGCGCTTCTACGCACCGGCACCGACGCCGTTTGCTCGTCGTCGTCTCCAGCCTCGATGCCGTCATCGAATCCCACACACACGGCCTGGAATGCCATGGTCAGGTCCATCGTGCCCGCCGGCGGCGTTGTGTCCGTCGATGTGCTGCTTCTCGCCGAACACACCTTCGATGACCGTGGCGTCAGCACTCGGCAGGGTCCACATCACGCTTTCCGAACTGTTCTCTGGCGCTGCCGACGGTCCCGTCCCCGGCGAGTTCGATGCCTTCCGGGACCTCAAGATCGAGTCCGGGAAACCCCGCAGCGCTGCAATAAACTGCATGCAGTGAACGGCCGTGGGAAAAGGAAACTCCCATTGCATTAATTCTTCCTTAATTAGTACTAACACCTCTTGCATGCAGATTCTGGACGTGGAGCAGATCCTTCCATGCGTTGGAGGTGGACCGAGCGCGGGACCAAGTCAACCTCCTTGCCTGCTCCATGGCTATCGCGCACGGGGAGGGACGAGCCTGGCGCAACGCAGGTGTCCGGCAACTCCTCCCCGGGCGCCAATCAACCTCCGACTCAGATGTAGCCGGTCACTCGGGCGGAACCGATCCACTCGACTGATGGCACGGTGATCTTCCCCCGACTAGCTGCACGACAACAGCCCTGTTGCGGGAACACGGGTTCGACGTTGCACGAACAAAGCATACCAGACAATTTCATCGACCGCTCCGCGCGTTGTCTCTCTACTGGACGCATCATCTTCATTCGGCAGCCCCGCGCATCGCCATTCGGAGGACACGTCTTCATCGGCTTGCCTGACAAGCTAAGTGTTTTTTCATATTTCGTCCTCATACTTTTTACATACGGACAACTAAACGTCCAGAATCATTCGTATGAATACTGCACACGGACAAGCAATGTGCAGGTTTCCTTGGACAACTAAAACGTCCAGGCACTCGGTCGCTCCACGCACCGTCGCTCAACTGGACGCTCCTACGTCACTCGATCGCTCCGCGCGCCATCATTCGACAGGACGCTCCTTCATCACTCGGTCGCTCCGCGCACCATCGCTCAACTGGACGCTCCTTCGTCACTCGATCGCTCCGCGCGCCATCATTCGACGGGACGCTCCTTCATCACTCGGTCGCTCCGCGCACCATCGCTCAACTGGACGCTCCTTCGTCACTCGATCGCTCCGCGCGCCATCATTCGACAGGACGCTCCTTCATCACTCGGTCGCTCCGCGCGCCGTCGCTCAACTGGACGCTCCTTCGTCACTCGATCGCTCCGCGCGCCATCATTCGACAGGACGCTCCTTCGTCACTCGATCGCTCCGCGCACCGTCGCTCAACTGGACGCTCCTTCGTCACTCGATCGCTCCGCGCGCCATCATTCGACAGGACGCTCCTTCATCACTCGGTCGCTCCGCGCACCGTCGCTCAACTGGACGCTCCTTTGTCACTCGATCACTCCGCGCGCCATCATTCAACAGGACAGCTAAGTCATTCTTCACACACTACACTTTCGCTTCATTTGGGTCCAGTACTCAAGCGAGTTCAGTCAGATCCTTCATTCTTTCGCTGGTTCTGGACCAGCAAACACCTGGCGCACCCAGCAGGTGTCTATGGTTACAAGATCACTCGATGCCTCCGCGCACCGTCATTTGGTCGACTCCTCTTCGGTGACAAGCTCGTCTCGGCTGCTCTGCGCGCCGTCATTTGGACGACTCCTCTTCGGCGACAAGCTCGACTCGGCTGCTCCGTGCGCCGTCGTTTGGTCGACTCCTCTTCGGCGACAAGCTCGACTCGGCTGCTCCGTGCGCCGTCGTTTGGTCGACTCCTCTTCGGCGACAAGCTCGACTCGGCTGCTCCGCGCGCCGTCGTTTGGTCGACTCCTCTTCGGCGACAAGCTCGACTCGGCTGCTCCGCGCGCCGTCGTTTGGTCGACTCCTCTACGGCGACAAGCTCGTCTCGGCTGCTCTGCGCACCGTCATTTGGTCGACTCCTCTTCGACGACAAGCTCGACTCAGCCGCCCAAATCATTACCTGGAGTCATCTTCAAGACTGCAAAAGGGTGAAAATGACGCTCCTCAACGGATACACTTGGCCCTTCTTCTAGGCTCCAAGGCGTCAGTTTCACAAACTTGGACTCGGAGATGGCCTGTGCTGGTGTTCCCCCGGGATAATGAGTGGCCTCTCTCCGGAGAGTCAGTCCACGCGCCAGCCTTGCCACTCGGGTTTTCATGGCACGTCCAACTCGGACCACTAGTATATCTCCTCCGGGAGACATACGAGTGCCACCAAGTTTTTCCTCGTAGTCATCATACCCCGATCAGCCGGGAAGCACGTCCACTCGGACAAATACCCCTTTCATGCAAAAGGGTGGGACCGACGCTCCTCTACGGATACACTTGGACTTGGAGATGACATGTGCTGGTGTTCCCCCGGGATAATGAGTGGCCTCTCTCCGGAGAGTTAGTCCACGCGCTAGCCTTGCCACTCGGGTTTTCATGGCACATCCACCTCGGACCACTAGTCTATCTCCTCCGGGAGACATATGAGTGCCACCAAGTTTTTCCTCGCAGTGTCCAACTTTTCTCTCCAGTCGGCAGTTTCAAGACCGAAGTTATTTACCGTGACGAGTGCACGAAGATTCACCTGCTTGACCCAGTTCCAGGCTGAACTTATTTACGGTGCCAAGCGCAAGAAGATCCATCGGGTTGGCTCAGCTCAAGATTACAGATATTTACCGAGCCGAGCCCACGAAGAACTTCTCTGAGTGACGAGCATCCCTCCACTCGGGGGCTTGGCCGCGAATCCGCTTCGCCCAAGTAAAAACCTTCTCCGAGCAACGAGCATCCCTCCACTCGGGGGCTTGGCCGCGAATCCGCTTCGCCCAAGTAAAAACCTTCTCCGAGCGACGAGCATCCCTCCACTCGGGGGCTTGGCCGCGAATCCGCTTCGCCCCAGTAAAAACCTTCTCCGAGTGACGAGCATCCCTCCACTCGGGGGCTTGGCCGCGAATCCGCTTCGCCCAAGTAAAAACCTTCTCCGAGCAACGAGCATCCCTCCACTCGGGGGCTTGGCCGCGAATCCGCTTCGCCCAAGTAAAAACCTTCTCCGAGCGACGAGCATCCCTCCACTCGGGGGCTTGGCCGCGAATCCGCTTCGCCCCAGTAAAAACCTTCTCTGAGTGACGAGCATCCCTCCACTCGGGGGCTTGGCCGCGAATCCGCCTCGCCCAAGTAAAAACCTTCTCCGAGTGACGAGCATCCCTCCACTCGGGGGCTTGGCCGCGAATCCGCTTCGCCCAAGTAAAAACCTTCTCTGAGGGACGAGCATCCCTCCACTCGGGGGCTTGGCCGCGAATCCGCTTCGCCCAAGTAAAAACCTTCTCCGAGTGACGAGCATCCCTCCACTCGGGGGCTTGGCCGCGAATCCGCTTCGCCCAAGTAAAAACCTTCTCCAAGCAACCAGCATCCCTCCACTCGGGGGCTTGGCCGCGAATCCGCTTCGCCCAAGTAAAAACCTTCTCCGAGTGACGAGCATCCCTCCACCCGGGGGCTTGGCCGCGAATCCGCTTCGCCCAAGTAAAAACCTTCTCCGAGTGAAGAGCATCCCTCCACTCGGGGGCTTGGCCGCGAATCCGCCTCGCCCAAGTAAAAACCTTCTCCGAGGGACGAGCATCCCTCCACTCGGGGGCTTGGCCGCGAATCCGCTTCGCCCAAGTAAAAACCTTCTCCGAGTGACGAGCATCCCTCCACTCGGGGGCTTGGCCGCGAATCCGCTTCGCCCAAGTAAAAACCTTCTCCGAGCAACCAGCATCCCTCCACTCGGGGGCTTGGCCGCGAATCCGCTTCGCCCAAGTAAAAACCTTCTCCGAGTGACGAGCATCCCTCCACTCGGGGGCTTGGCCGCGAATCCGCTTCGCCCAAGTAAAAACCTTCTCCGAGTGATGAGCATCCCTCCACTCGGGGGATTGAAAAGCAAACATGCAAATATTGTCTCTGTCAGACCCCCGCCGATGCAAGCACTCGGCGGCGGTCTCGGGGACTACACCCAGTGGGTGCACTCAGCGTGCCCCCACTGGACCTACAATCAAAACAAATCTAAGACCCCTGCCGATGACTCTTAGCATCGCCATCCAGCTGGACGCTCCATCATCACTCGGCAGTTCTGCGCATCGCCACTCGGCGAGACACGTCGTCATCACTCGGCGGTTCCGCGCGTCGTCACTCGGCACGACACGTCTTCGACACTCGGCAGCTCTGCGCAACGCCACTCAGCCGGAAGCTCCATCATCACTCGGCGGCTCCGAGCATCGCCATCCAGCCGGACGCTCCGTCATCACTCGGCGGTTCTGCGCATCGCCACTCGGCGAGACACGTCGTCATCACTCGGCGGCTCCGCGCATCGCCACTCGGCGAGACACATCGTCATCACTCGGCGGCTCCGCGCATCGCCGCTCAACGGGACGCTCCATCGTCACTCGGCGGCTTCGCACAACGCCACTCAGCCGAAAGCTCCATCATCACTCAGCGGCTCCGAGCATCGCCATCCAGCCTGACGCTCCGTCATCACTCGGCGGTTCTGCGCATCGCCACTCGGCGAGACACGTCGTCATCACTCGGCGGCTCCGCGCATCGCCACTCGGCGAGACACGTCGTCATCACTCGGCGGCTCCGCGCATCGCCGCTCAACGGGACGCTCCGTCATCACTCGGCGGCTCCGAGCATCGCCATCCAGCCTGACGCTCCGTCATCACTCATCGCCATTCAACGGGACGCTTCATCGTCACTCGGCAGCTCTGCGCATCGCCGCTCTACTGGACGCGTCGTCATCACTCGGCGGCTCTGCGCATCGCCGCTCAACGGGACGCTCCATCGTCACTCGGCAGCTCTGCGCATCGCCGCTCTACTGGATGCGTCGTCATCACTCGGCGGCTCCGCGCATCGCCGCTCAACGGGACGCTCCATCATCACTCGGCGGCTCCGCACATCGCCACTCAGTCGGACGCTCCATCATCACTCGGTAGCTCCGCGCATATTCACTCGACCAAGACCCCTGCCGATGTCACCACCATTCGACAGCGGTCTCGGGGACTACACCCAGTGGGTGCACTCAGCATGCCCCCACTGGACCAGAAACCACTCGACTAAGACCTGCTCTACTCGAGGGGAAATCAAGCAAGTATGCACCAAAAGAAAACGCATATCAAGACAGAATCGATCCGGGTGCACGACAAAGACTTCAATCGACGAAGACTTCTGTGAAGCCCAACAGTTGCATTCAGAATTTTTGTGTCATATCAGAACCTGCATCCAAATTCACTCAGAAGAATTGACCAGTTGAATAGATCAAGGCAGACGTTGGAAGGCCCAGTCGTCACAGGTATCCTGAAGATCTCGAAACTCACTCGGGACGCTGAGTTCGACAGAACCTGCACTGCACCTTCTCCACTCGAACCCTGATCCATTCGGGGGCTAATGACGAGGATACGTACCTAGGGTAGGGTATTAGGCCTGTCCTACATGCCCCACCTAAAGACACCTCATTGAAGACCAACAAGACTACAAGAAATATTCCGACTGAACTAGCCAAGGCATACAAGTCACTCGACAGGCAACTCTCACTCGGAGGGGTCATCAACCACTCGACAATAGAAGACCAGGAGGCACCCCAGAGAGGCCAACGGGAAGGCATTACGTTCGCCGCCTTGACTGGCATTCATTGTATACGTTACCAGTAACGTCCCCTCTTTATTACCTACAATCCATCCCCTAAATGCCAGATGTTATGAGGGGCAGCGCACTCTATATAAGCCGCCCCTCCCCACTGGCACAGGGGTTTGCAATCCTTTGTAATGCAACACACATATCACTCGACAGAGTAAGCTCCCCGGAGCACCTGAGACGTAGGGCTGTTATCACTTCCGAGTGAGGCCTCAACTCATACATCTGTGTGTACACCCTCGCTGTAGCTAGGACTCTGCCCTCTCCATTCGTACCCCTACCATCTATTGTCAAGCACGTTCCCACGACACTGCACAACAACGCGTACTATCTAATAGACGCCCAGAAGCCGCAGGAGCGCAAGAGAGATGCCTCCGGCGAGGAAACGGAGCGCCCATGGAACGCGGCGCTCCTCCGCCCGTTTTACTGCTAAGAACCGGTGTATGTATATATCCTTCCCTTTTGGGCTTATGAATGCAACGGGTGCCCCAAGCCGGCTCTTGGGACATGCCCTCTTTTCGTTCTTCTCAAAGACTTTCGCTCGCTGGCTCCTGGGTCCGGCTCCCGGTCCCGGGGGCTCGCCTGCTAGTCCTGCCCTCCTCACCCCAAGCCGATCAAGTAATGTGAACTAAAAAGAGCCCTCCCACCCCTCCCAGCTACAGACCGGCTCCCGGCTGTCCGGCTGATGGGACCTCGAGACGGCAAAGCTTAGCACACACGAAAAATCGATCGCAAAGGGGATTGCCGGCTAGGGCTAGCCGGATCACTTTCCTTTAGCCTCTGTCACTCACCTTACCCAAAAAACTCTCGCGGTTTCCTAACTCACGGCCGGCTCCCTCGAGGCGGACACCCCGTCCAAGCTACAGACCGGCTCCTGGCTGTCTGGCTGGCGGGACCGAAACCAAGGGGGACAAGGCCTTGAGCGAACGGAACGAAAAGAGCAAAAAAGGAGTAAGGCCGAGCCGGCACGCATAAAACAGCATTTCATCAACCAAAAGCTTTATACAACTTAAAAGGCCCACGGCCACGAGTTCATTACATCTACACCCCCAGTGGGTGGACTAGCAGTCTAACAATGCAGAGAGATAAAGTCCTAGATGGCGGCAGCACCGTCTTCTCCTCCGGTAACGCCCGCGGCGGCTGACGAAGAGGCCCCGTCCTTGTCCACGGCGCGCTCTGCGTCGGCTCCCGTCTCCTAGTCCGGAGCCGGCTCGGAGTCAGCGTAGACGTCGGTGCTGGAGCCGGAATCTTCCTCACCCGTCTCGGCGGCGCTGCCCTCCGGGTCGTCCAGGGCGAGCGTGTACCGATCCTTCGGGATCACCACGCCGTCTGCTCCGCGCTCTGGGACCTACTCGTCCCACGCGCCGAAAGACGCAAGGTCGCTTGCCCTCACGGCCATCGCATCGGCCACCGCCTCCAGCTCTGCGTCAGTTCCGGCATGCTGGGCCATGAGAAGACCCAGGTCCAGCTCAGGGTACCATGACCTCGCAACGCGAAGCGCCATGCTCGCTCCGGCGCGCGGTGCGGAGGCCCTCCAGGTGTTCACCCGCGCGGTCCCGAACTCCAGCCACCTCGACAGCCGGCTCATGGATGCCGGCTCCACCGCGCCCGGCCAGAGGGTGCGGACCAGCCCCATGCCGGCGACCTGGAGCCGTTTCAAGGCACGGACCACCTCGTCAAGACGCGCCCTGCCGCCGATCCCCACCTCTTCCACGGTCCAGGGCGCAAGCTCCCTCACTTGAACTCCAAGCGCCCGTTGCGCCTCGCGGTGGGCCTCCACGGCCGCCTCCGCTGCCGCCTGTGTGCCCGGGAAGGCCGCTGGGGAGAGAGGAGTGCACGATGTAAGACGAAGAGAATAGCGCCCCAAGCCAACACGCAAGGACAAAAGAAAAACGTACCGGCCAGCTGCCGGTCCCCTTCCAGTGCCTCCTCCTGCTCCCTGGCGGCCCTGGCCGACCACTCCTGGAGCCGTCGCTCGTATTCGAGGCGGGCCGCCTCCTCCTCCCTGGCCGCCTTCGCCAGCGAGGCCTCCTTCGCCTCCAGCTCCTTCCGACGGGCCGCGTCCTGCTCCTCCAACCGCCGTTGGTACGCCGCCTCCCGCTCCTCCAACTCCCGGCGATGAGCCGCCTCGCGCCCATCCCTCTCCGCCTTCGCCTGATCCGCCTCCTGGCGGAGCTGGTCGCGCTCCATCGTCAGGAGGTCCCTCTCCTCGCCAAGTCGCACCACCTGGCGTCGGAGGCTGACCGTCTCGGCATGGGTGGCTTCACGAGACGAGGTTGCCGCTGTCAGAAAGCAAACGTAGGAAGGGATTCAGCCCGCCTCCGGGGCAACCGGCCTGAATCCTGAGGGCTACACCCAGTGGGTGCGCTCGCGCGCCCTCACTGGATATTCGCGAGAACACATACCTTGTAGATCCGTAGACATGACGGCTAGCCAATTCTCGGCCCCGCGGTACAAGCCTAGCAGCGTGTTGTACGCGGCCACCCGACGGTCGTGCGCGGCCTACAAAGAACACAGGCAAAGACACCATTAGACTCGACCTGCCTACATTCCGAGCCGGCCCGAGTCTCGGGGGCTACACCCAGTGGGTGCGCTGGCGCGCCCCCACTGGAAAAAACCAAAACGAAGTAAGAGGCTTCGGATCTTTACCGCAACGGACTGCTCAAGGTGGAACAGCCGATCACCGGCGGCCCGGGCGTCCTGCGCCACCTGGGCTTGGCAGGTGGCAAACTCCTTGACGACGGCCACCACCGCAGCCCCAAGGGCGCTCGGCGCGTCATCGATAGCCCCGCCTCCGGCCGTGGTCCAGGTTTCCTGCGGCCGACCCCCGTCGGCGGGCCCGGACGCTCCCTTCGCCATGATCGCCAGGCGGCTTCCCCTTTCTAGCGCCACGGTTCCGGGTGCCCCTGCGGACAAGCCCGGGGCGTCCGCCCCTCCGGGAGCCGACGTCTCGCTGACCAGCGCTCCGCCCATGGTGGCGCCTGACCGGCTCACCTCCGGAACCGGGGCCTCTGAGGCCGGAGCCTCCGCGTCCAGGATGACGACTTCTGGGGGGGCCCTCCCTTCCTCCAACGCTGGCCGCGCCCGCGCCTGCTGCCGCGCGCGCGTCTTCCGCGGCCTTTGCGTCCGCCTCCGCCCGCCGCTCGGGATCGTGGTGGTCTTTCGACCTCCTCTCCCGGCCGCGGGGGAACGGATCCCATGGTTGGCCGGCTGCTTCTCCGCCGGCTCCTTCCGGCGGCCGCAGCTTCTCCGCCGCCTTCTCCCAGGGACGGTGTTCTTCAGCGCGCCGCTCTTCCTCGGCCGCCTCGAGATCTCGCCACGCCTGGCGCTTCCTCTCTTCGGCGGTATTCGGCGGCGCCGTCCTCGTGGCCTCGCCAGCCGGGGTCGTCCCCAGGGCGCGCGCCTCCCTGCTCGGGCAGAATGAGGAAAAGGAGGGGACATGGAAAAATCAAACAAGGCGTGGCGAGGGGGAGATGGACCTACCCGACAACGACGGGGACCGCCCTCCTCGTAGGTCCCATCTGGGCGACCCGCTGTTTCTTCCCGCTGCCTCCGCGGCCGCCGCCAGGCTGCGCGGCGGCTGCCCGTTTGGGCGCCGGCTTGGTGACAGCCGGCTGCTTCCCCTTGTCGCCCGCATCCGCGCCGCCCCGGCTGGGCTCGCGGCCGGCTCGGCGTGGGCGCCTCCTCGGCGCCGTGACGACACCCTCCAAGGCCTCGGGGTCCTCCGGAGCCTCTACAGCGTGCGACTCCTCCGACTCAGCGTCATCATCGGTCCAATCCCGTATACGCTTCAGGGGAGGGAACTCACCCGTCGATTCGGCCTCCTCCGTCTCCGTCTCTGCCTCGCCGGCTTTGGATGCGCCGGCTTGTTCCGAATCCGCCGGCTCTACGTCGTCGACATCCTCGATCTCCTCGGGGTCCGAGTCCACCAGGTCGGCGGCCGGCTACCCGTAGTCCTGCAACTGCGGGAAAACCTGCGAGCGGACGAGCACCTCATCGTCAGGCCAGAGGGAGGAGCGCCGCCTCTAAAAGGGAGGAGAGGGGGAGACGGCTAGTCACTTACCCGCGGCGCCGGATGGCTCCGGCTGTACGGGGTTTTCCCCCATTGCCACCCCTCTTCCTTCAGCTTCGCCTGCGAGATGGTGTTCACCCTCCTCGCCACGTGGATTGGCTTCAGCTCCTTGGAGGAGAGCCGGCATGGGTCGTGCCGCCCTCCCATCTGGCAGATCAGGTGCGGCCGGCTCTGCAGCGGCTGCACCCGGTGCGCCACCATCGCGGCCAATAGGTCGGTGGCCTTCAGCCCCTCCGTCACAGTCATCACCAGCAGGCGCTCGCAGAGCCGGTCCGCCGTCTCGGGCGCCTGGGGTGGAGCCGCCCGCCAGTTCAGCATCGCTGCCGGCGGCTGGTCGACGAAGTCGGGGAGGTTGCTGTAATCCTCCTCTGGCTTCACGTTCTTCACGTAGAAGAACCCCCGCTGCCAATTCTTCAACGACTCCTGCAGCGGGAGCTTCGGGAAGCCGGCTCCCTTGCGGATGTAGATTAGGGCGCCCCCGCAGGTGGTCATGACCTTCGCCTGCGTCGCCGGGTCCACCACCGTTTGCCACTTGAGGAAGAACAGCCGGAACCAGAGGTCAAGCCTCGGCTCCACCCCCAAGAACCCCTCGCAGAGGGTGACGAATGCCGCCAACTGCAAGACGGCGTTGGGGGCGAGGTGATGCGGCTGTAGGCCGAACCGCGTCAAGAACCGCCGGAAGAAGGTACTCGCCGGCAGCCCGAGCCCGCGGAGGAAATGCTCGGTGAAGACGACCACCTCGCCCTCCCGAGGGGCCGGGGAATTCTCCAGCCCGGCGATGCGCGCCTCCAGGTGCGCCTCCGACGGAAGCTTGCGGTGGTAGCGGAGGTGCTTGATGAACTGCTCCTCCATGATGATGCCGTCCCAAGCGCCCTTGCTCGCCATGGCTTCTAAAAAGAGCTCGCGGTCGCGGCGGCGGGCGCAGGTGCTCGGCCGTGGTGCGGGACTTCGGCAGCAGCGAGCGGCGGCGCGACGCGCCCGTGGGCTTTACCCTTCTTCTCTCTCTCGAAGCGGGAGGAGGAGGATGACGAGGACGATGCGACTGGGGCGGGAGGAGCGAATGTGCCATTCTGTTCCTCTTCCCTCTCCATTTAAACCCCGCGCGGCCGATCATGGGGGGCGGATTCATTGCGCACGACCCCCGCGATTCCCACCGCGTGCAGGACGGAAGTTATGGCGCTCGGGAATGCCAACCGACGGCTCGAGCCGCAAAAGATCCATGCGCGCAGGCCGAGACCGCGACTGTGGAGGGCCCCACCCCACGGTCCGGTCTTGTCCACCGCGCGGCCTGTCCGGCCACAGCCCGTTACGTCTTCCACGTGGCGCGGCTTTTCCGCCCGACGGGGCGTCCGAGGCGGCGCGCGAAGCGTCGGCCGGCTGCAAAGCCGGCCCCCGCTTGCCCGCATCGTCTGGCCTCCAAGGCACGCTGCGGCATACAAGTTACATTCAAGCCGGCGAGGACCGCCACGGTTCGTCGGCGGGCCTCCCCTGCTTCGGGGACTACTGTCGGGGGGATAACCCCGGGGTAGCCTCAAACGACCCATTACTCCAACTTTCTGAAACGACTGGAGAGCGGGCCGCCTCCCCCTACAATCCGGCTATGCCTGCCCGGCTATGCCTTGCCGGGTACGCCCTGCCGGCTATGCCCTGCCGGCTACGCCTCGCTGGCCGGCTAGGGGAGGGGAGGTCTGGCCCCCCTAGTCGCATTGGATGCCACGGTCGGGTACGCGTGGCTACAGTGGCCCCCATCCCATCGGGGGTCAGCGCCCGTGTGGCCACAGTGGAGGTGGCAGTGCCTCTGACTCTGGCTGATGGCGACCGGGCTCCCAACAGTGTCGGCACGCCTTCAACCACTCCATTACCTGCCCCGGCATGGCTACAGTGCGGCCGGCCGTACCGCTGACATCGGCCGGCAACCACAAGGCGACGCCCCGAGGGACGACCCGTGCCGCGACACGACCGGCGCGGGGACCCACTGCGCGGGCCCCTCTGGCTCCTGACGGGACCCTGCAGCCGGCGGGCCCTACCAACGACGAGACCCCTCAGCTGGGGGCCCCACGGCCGGCCAAAGAGGCTGCCGGCTGGGGCCCTCCCAAAGCCTTTATTCGTATTGTAATCCGGGGGGTTGACCTATAAAACCCCCCGTCCCCCCCCCCATGCAGGGGCGATGAGTTCTCCACGCACACACCACACTCACGTAGAGAGGAAACGAAGGCACCCCACTCCCTTCTTCCTCCTCTAGCCATACAGCTCCAGGAGCCTCATTGTAACCTGACCATTGTCTAAACTAGACCAAGCAGGACTAGGGGTGTTACCTCCCACGGAGGGCCCCGAACCTGGGTACACCGTGTGTCCGTCACCGCTTGTGCCTAACCCCGCTCCCGGAGCCCGTCGGCGTCCTCCGGCCCCAACCACTCTCGATAAGCCCACCCATGGCATCTGTCGTGCCAAAACGACGACAATCAGCATGATGCAATGAATCAACATCTTCGAGAAGGGCAATTGGATCCTGAAGATCATGAAGTTGTGATAGTTTAGTGTTCCCTCTTGCTCTTACCCTACACCTGTATCTCGGGACGAGATTCTTGTTTAGTGGGGTGAGTTGTCACAGCCCCAGTTTAGCTTTGCTTGTCATTGCATATTCATGCATGCATTCTAAATTCAAATGAATTTGAATTGGGGAATTATCAAGCCTTAGAGAGAATTTTGACAAATGAGCAATATAAAAATTGGCTCAAAGAAGTCCAAGAAATAGTTCCCCTTATTCTGTGAAAATATTGGCAAGAGGTAAAATTCAAACGAATATTTTTGGACTCACAGGATTATTATCTTGGGAATTTGAGTTAAACCAACAATTATTTGCAATGGACTTATATCTATTATATATACAATATTTGTCCATTAATCCTGAAACTTATTATGTGGCACTGGTTAAGTCCATATAATCCACATATATTTTTCTAGGAGTTTTGAAAATGATTTGGTTTTGGATCAAATCAAAACAAATTGAAATAAATAGAAAACAGAAACAAGTAAAGAGAGAGAGAGAGAGAGAAATACCTGGGCTTTAAGTGGCAGAAGAGGCCCAGCCCACCAGGGGCTAAGTCGTCTTCTTCCCCATGCCAGGAGGACAGGCAGAGTCGTGGCAAGCTCGCCGACAACGCCTTGCCACCTCCTGCCTCCAGCACGACGCCCCGGACCTTCTGAGGATGCCACCACACCGCGAGACCCCCCTGGTCACTCCCTCGTCCTCATTCCCTCCCTCTCGTCCCTGTCTCGCTAGAACAGAGCCACCGAGCGGAGCTCGTCGCCGCCGTCCGTCGCAGTTGTGGCCGCCGTCTTCCCCTCGACCTATCGCCATGTCCATGAGCATCGCCTGCCTCCTCCTCGTCTCCCAGATGAAGATTGGGTGCTCAGCTGTCGCTAATCGTCGCCAGCTCCTCCATCTCCACCGCCGTCCGCCTCGGATCCTCGCCATCGATTTGCTCCGTCCCGGCCGTCCCCGAGCCCGCTGACCAGCTCATCCGCCTCCCAGTGAGCTCCTGCTCCTCCCCCTGTGCTTCCCCCCTCCGTTTTCATGCTGTAGTCGATGCCCCACGAGCACCCGGAGCCGCCGTCCACCATGGCCGACGAGCCCCGTGCTCGCGAGCACCTCCGTTGGAACCCGTCGCGTAGTCGTGCTCCTGGCGACCCGAGGACACCGTAGAGCCCAACCGAGAGCCTCCTCGTGCACCGCAGCCTTGCACCGCCCGATCCCCGAGCTCCGGCTGCCGCATTTGTGGTCACCGCCATCAGCTCCAGCCTCCGTAGAGCCCGCCGCCGCCACCTCCGGATGCGCGCGAGCGCCAACTCGCCGTAGCCGCAAACCGCGCCCGAAATGGTGCCCCACAGCACGATTCCGAGCTTCTCCGGCGAACTTCCATCGTGGAAACAGTCGCCGGCGACCTCCCTCCGGCCAGCGCCGACGTGGCATGCTCATTAAGCTCTAATGACACCGCTAATTAAGCCCCTGAGCCGCTGACAGTGGGCCCTGGAATGGGTCAAACCCCTGGTCACCGCGGGTTTAGCCCCTGGGTCGCTGACCAGTGGACCCCGCGTGTCAGGTTTGACCTGGACCCGGGTCCTTTGACCTGCTGACGCAAGCATGACCCCAGGCTGACGCAATAAATATTTTCTGTAATAAAACTAATTCCAGAAAATAGTTAAAACTTCTAAAATTCATAGAAAATAATCTGTAAGTCAGATTGAAATAATTTATATATGAAAAATGATCAGAAAAATCCAATGAATCTGTTTATGCCATGATCAGGCATGTTTACATCACCAAGTAGGTCATTTTATGATTAGGGACAATTGGATAATTAGTTTTGGATTGGAATTTGAAATGTATTTGAATTCCACTTCAATTAACTTGGATTAATGTTGCATTAGGTCAATTCAGCACCTTAACATGCCATATCATACATCATGTTTGTTGCATCACATTTAATGTGCTTCTTTCTTGTTTATCGGTGTTGTTCCCTCTCGGTAGACGTTACTCTGACATTGAGATCGATGCCACCGATGAAGACTCACTGTTATCTTCAGAAGTGTCAGGCAAGCAACCCCCTTGAGCATTTCTATACAATCCCACTCTCTCTCTTGCTCTCATTTCAATGCATTAGGACAAACGATTCAACTGTTACTTGTGTTCCGGTAGCTGAACCCACTCCTTTGCATGACCTGTCATTGTCACAGTAAATAGCTAAACCAAGCAACCTAGCATACCTGGTAGATGCTTGAGCCATGTTGTGCTATAACCCTGTTATGCTTGCTATGCGTAGAGTTGTGTCAGGTCTGATTCATCTGGGTGATGAACCAGAGTGAAACGGATGTGTCCTAATGATGAGGGTTAAGTGTTGAACCTGTTTGCGTAAAGGTAGCGTTGAGAGGCCATGTAGGAGTACATGGTGGGTTGTCTCATTGAGACCGCTCATAGGAACTGAGTTCCGTGTTTATGTTCCAAGACTAGCTACTACCGCACATTGGGATCCGGTAACTCGAGCTCTCTCGGCCTATTAACCTACTCTGTTCTCAGTCCAGGAGTCGCAGTAGTTCGAAACGTTGATAGGTGTGGCACGGCCTGCGAAGTGGATGAACGGCCCAGTCGGGACCGGCTTGGGGCCCTGCTCACAACGTTTGAGGCCATGTTGGAAACCTCGGCCGGACTTCCATTATGGGTTCCAACTCAGATAGGTGACTGCCTTGGACGTGAGTCGTTGTAAGTTAACGTCCGCGGCCGACTCCCTCGCCGGGCTTCCGCTTGAAGGTTGCCGAGGTGCCTTTTTACGTGCACATGGCGGTAAGTGGCGGGAGCATATGTGACGAAGTACACCCCTGCAGGGTAATCTATCTATTCGAATAGCCGCGTCCGCGGATATGGACTACTTGGAGACTTGCATTGTTCATAGATAACTTTAAATGGATACTCTAAAATGCTCCAGATAAGTGTGAGTACTATGGATGGCTTCTCGTAGGAAGACGAGAGAGGATCCATAGTGGTGTATTGATGTGGTGAATATGTGGACTCGTGTGTGATACGCCACCTCAAAGAAAGTACTCATAGTCGTAGTACAGGTTAGCCAAGAGTCAAAGCTGGCATTCTGCAGTAAACCCCACAATCCAGTTCATTGATACATGATGCATATGTAGATAGTTCTGATGTAAGTCTTGCTGAGTACCTTTGTACTCACGTTTGCTTATTTATGTTTTTGCAGATGAGACTTCAGTCTCATTAGTGATTCTTACGACGTGAAGTTCGATGTTGACCCGATTAGCTTGGAAATACCAGACAGAGGTCTGGCTCCTTTGGTAGGGTCGTTGTAGCTTTTTAGGCTGTTCCAGCCGCTTTTATTAGATGTCTGTACCGAGACATGTAACTTCCGCTTGTTGTTTGTATGCTCTGAATGTTGGGTCATGTGACCCCTCCTGCTTGTAACATTATACTATGTTGGCTCTTCGGAGCCCTCTAAATAAATGTTATGTTGTAGAGTTTTGTTGTGATGCCATGTTGTATCTACACATATCACGCATATTGCGTGTATGTTTGAAATGCATTGGTATGTGTGGGATTCAACACCTAGCTGTATACCTTTAGTAGCTTGCTTTACGGGGAAATGCCTCTTTGTGCTTCCACCGAGCCTTGGTAGCTTGCTACTGCTCCGGACACATTGATTGACCGGCGTGTATCCTTCTTGTTGTTGTGTCTGTCCCTTCGGGGAAATGTCTCGCAGTGTAATGGAGTCCATGTAGCCTGCTATGACTCATCTATGTGCAGTTGATGACATTTATGTCCCATGGCGTAATGGAGTCCCTGTAGCTTGCTATGACTCGTCTACACACGCTAATGACCGACACCTGCATTGTTGGGTTACGTATGCATGTCCCTGTACGGTTGTGCCACTTGGGTCTATAACTAGTCATGTCGACCCAGGTTCTTTGACGTGTGAATGCTAGTGACATGTTCATATCCGTGAGCCAAAAGGCCCAAACGGTCCCGGCCAAGGTTAGGTGGCAGCCGTGGGTTACCGTGCGTGAGGCCGCAAAGTGGTGTGACATGTTACAGGCTGGATTCATATGGCTTAAGATCGGGGTCCCGACAGATACAAATGTTAAGCACCACGGTGTCCAAGTCAGGCAATTGGATCGTACTTTTTCAATATGCATCAACTTTGTATTCTTCACGCAATACATGAGCGTGAACCATTGGACATAGCATATAGGTGGTATAGAATATGGTGGTAGGTATCAAAGGGGTAAAAAGTGGAGAAGATAGTCTCACATCAACTAGGCGTACCAACGAGCTGTGGAGATGCTCATCGATAGATGTCAATGCAAGGAGTAGGGATTGCCATGCAAATGATGCACTTGAGCTATAAGTGTATGAAAGCTCAGCTGAAGCTAAGTGGGATGTGCATCAAACTTGCTTGCTCATGAAGACCTCGGGCATTTGAGGAAGCCCGTTATCGGAATATACAAGTCAAGTTTATTATACGAAAAGGTAAGTCCCACTAGCATATGGAAGTGTCAACATAGGAGACTCTCTATATGAAGAACATGGTGCCACTCTGAGTCACAAGTGTGATAAAGGATAGTAGCAAAGTCCCTTCTCTCTTTTCTCTTATTATTTTTATGGTGGGCATTTCTCTCTTTTTTTTCTTTTTGCCTCCCCCATTTTTTCTCTTTTTTATATGGTGGGCTCATTTGGCCTCCCCCATTTTTATTTCATTTTTCGTCCAGAGTCTCATCCCGACTTGTGGGGGAATCATAGTCTCCATCACCCTTTCCTCACTGGGACAATGCTCTAATAATGATGATCGTCACACTTTTATTTACTTACACCTCAACATGAAGGACTGATAGGAAGATATGACTCTGAATGAATGCCTCTGGCAGTGTACCAGGATGTGCAATGATCTAGCGTGACATGTATCAAAAGTATGATGAACGGTGGCTTTGCCACAAATACTATGTCAGCTCTATATGATCATGCAAAGCATTATGATGATGAACGAACTAGTCATGTGAAGTGACGATGGAATTTGTATGGCAATATATCTCGGAATGGCTATGGAAATGCCATAATAGTTAGGTATGGTGGCTGTTTTGAGGAAGATATAATGAGGCTTATGTGCAATAGAGCGTATCATGTCACGGGGTTTGGATGCACCGGCGAATATTTGCACCGATCCTCGAGGTGAGAATGGGCTATGCACGGTACCGAAGAGGCTAGAAAATATGAGAAGGTGAAGATGCGTATGTCCATGATGTCACATTAGTCATAAAGAAGACACATACTTATTGCAAAGTTTTATTAGTTTTATCACAAATCAAAGTACTCCTCGCATGCCCCGAGGGAGGAGGTTGGTAGGAGTTAACCATCGCGCGCCCCCGACTCGAAACAACACTAGGATTTGAACGAGGAATATAAATGCTCACACATAATCACCATGCCTCTTTAATTTTTAGATGAATATAAGTTAACACCTCTTAATCTCGACACTTCTACGAATCAACAATTTTGGACTCACACCTTTTTCATATTACTACATCAATGTCATTAACCCACAACTTCTCTATATGTGCTACACGATGGTTTTGATTATCATTCATTGAATACCTAATATTCTTGGACTAGTCTTATGACCCATGCAAATTACTGTCACTATTAATTCAACTATCAAACAAGTATAAGTGAAGAACAAGAGCATATTATTTCTATAAAATGTACACACCACCGTGCTCAAAAAGATATAAGTGAAGTACTAGAGCAACTGCCTAGCTCAAAAGATATAAGTGAAGCACATAGAGTATCCTAGCAAATTATCATGAAGGTGTGTCTCTATCAAATAGGTGTGTCCAGCAAATGATGATTGTGACAAACTGAAAGAGAAAGAAAACAAAAGCAAACCATGCTCCAAGCAAAACACATATCATGTGATGAATAAAAATATAGCTCCAAGTGACATACCGATGGATTGAGATGAAAGAGGGGATGCCTTCCGGGGTATCCCCAAGCTTAGATGCTTGAGTCTCCTTAGAATTATACTTGGGGTGCCTTGGGCATCCCCAAGCTTGGGATCTTGCTACTCCTTATTCCGTAGTCCATCATGATCACACCCAAAACTTGAAAACTTCAATCACACAAAACTCAACAAAACTTTGTGAGATCCGTTAGTATAAGAAACATATTGCATACTTGAGGTACTAGGATAAATTGATTATAATTAATTTTTGCATAATAGGTACTGTATTCTAACTTCTCCATGGCTTACACCCCCCGATATAGTCCATGGCATAATCAAAACAAGCAAACTATGCAAGCAAAAGAGAATCTGTTTAAAACAGAACAGTCTGTAGCAATATGTAAAGATCCCATACTTATATAATTTTAAAAATTCTGAACAATTAGGAAAACATAATGAATTTCTATAGCAATACTGTGTTAAAATTTCAGGTCAATATCATGCTCCAGTAAAAAATGAAAATTCCTGTACTGGAGTCAAAAGTTTCTTTTTTTGTTTCAGCATTGTTTCTACTCATCTTGTGAGTTATCCCAAAGGCTTTACTTGCAAAAAAACACTAGTTAAAACATAAAAATATAATCATTAAAGAGGCAATAATCATGTTATAACACAAAAAAACAAAAAGGAAAAACAAAAATAAAGATACATATTGGGTTGCCTCCCAACAAGCGCTATCATTTTATGCCCCTAGCTAGGCATAATACATAGTTTCAAGTGTTGTCATCTTTGACACTCAACCCATAAGTGGATCTCATAATTGATTCATAAGGTGGTTTAATTATCTTCCTAGGTAAGTGTTCCATCCCTTTCTTTAATGGGAATTGGAATCTTATGTTTCCCTCTTTCATATCAATAATTGCTCCTATAGTTCGTAAAAATGGCCTTCCAAGTATTATGGGAGAAGAAGGATTGCAATCAATATCAATCACAATGAAATCTACAGGCACATAATTTTTGTTTTAAATAATAAGCACATCATTAATTCTACCTAAAGGTTTCTTGATGGTAGAATTCGCAGGATGCAAGTTTAGGGAACACTCTTCAATATTAGTGAGACCAAGCACATCACATAAGGTTTTAGGTATAGTTGAAACACTAGCACCAAGGTCACACAAAGCATTGCATTCATATTTATTTATCCTTATCTTGATAGTAGGTTCCCACTCATCATGCAATTTTCTAGTAATAGAAATTTCAAGCTCAAGTTTCTCATCATAAGCTTTTATCCTAGCTTTCTACTATATGTTCGGTAAAAGCTTTGTTTTGTTCATAAGCATTGGGTGAGATAATAATGGATTGCAGCAAGGAAATACATTCTACTAAAGAACATTTATCATAATTAAAGTCCTTGTAACCCAAGATAATGGGCACATCACTAGCTAAAGTTTTGACCTCTCTAAACCCACTATTTTCAGTTTTAGCATTAGAATCATCACCCTCCAAGCAAACGGGACGCTCCTCAACTAAAGTTGACTCATCTCCAGTCCCTTTATCATTCATATTCATATAATTACACAAAGGTTCAATAGGGTAAACACCAATCATTTTAAGATCTTCATAATGATTCCGGTAAAAACCGGGTGGAAGAGCTTTTTCTAAGAATTCTCGCTTAGCTCTCAACTTAGCGGTCCTATCCATAATTTAATTAATAGATAATTGGATAGATTTAATATTCTCATTAAAATCATTCTTGTCTGGAAAAGACTTATTTTTAAGAGTTTCAACATCAAGAGCAATTATATCCATGTTTTTAGCCAAAGTATCAATCACATGCAACTTTTCTTCTACCATAGTGTTGAAAACCTTTTGAGAATTAATACATTATTTAATTGTATTCTCAAAATCAGAAGGTATCCAATTAGGATTTGTAGAAGAATTACCATAAGAATTTTCAAAGTTGTTAGAGGAATTACCGGGATACGGTCTAGCATTGAAATTTCCTCTATAAGCATTGTTGTTGAAATTATTTCGCGAGATGAAGTTCACATCAATAGCATCATTATTTTTCTCAATCAAAGTAGAAAAAGGCATATCATTGGAATCAACATTATCATTTTTATTAGCAACCATATTCATAAGAGCATCCACTTTTTCACTCAAAGTAGCGATTTCTTCAACAGAATTTACCTTCTTACCGGTTGGAGTTCTTTCGGTATGCCATTGAGAATAATTTGTCATGATGTTGTCCAGAAGTTTTGTGGCCTCTCCTCAGGTCACATCCATAAAGGTACCACCCGCAGCAGAATCTAGAAGATTTCTAGACACAAAGTTTAGTCCAGCATAGAAATTTTGGATAATCATCCACAAGTTTAAGCCATGAGTTGGGAAATTTCTTATCATCAATTTCATTCTCTCACAAGCTTGTGCAACATGATCTTGATGTTGCTGTTTAAAATTCATTATTTTATTTCTAAGGGAGATGATCTTAGCAGGAGGAAAATACTTGGCAATAAAAGCATCTTTACACTTATCCCACGTTCCAATACTGTTACGAGGTAAAGATGAAAACCAAGCTTTGGCTTTATCTCTTAGTGAGAAAGGAAATAATTTTAATTTCACAATATCATTTTCCATATCCTTTTTCTTTTTCATGTCACATAATTCAACAAAGGTATTAAGATGTGACACATGATCCTCATTAGGACTTCCCGAAAATTGATCTTTCATGACAAGATTCAGCAATGCAGCATTAATATCAAATGCCTCCGCACTAGTGGTGGGTGGTATGGGAGTAATAATAAAATCATTATTATTAGTATTTGAGGAATCACACAACTTAGTAGTATCTTGAGACATAGTGACCACACAAGCAAAGCAACAAGCAAGACAAGTAAACTAGCAAGTAAAGCAAACTAGAAGCAAACTAGTAACAAGCAAAGGTAAATATTTTTGAATTTTTTATTTTTATGAGACACACTAAATATAACAGAAAATAAAAAGAAGAACAAGTGAATGAAATTGTGTGCGAAGTTACTTGATTGTTTGTGACAGGTAAATTGTGTGTGCCAGAAATCCTTCCTGATACTCGTGATCTGCGTTGGGTTTTCCATGAAGAGGAACGGGTAATCGCAGTAGAAAGTGGGTAAGTATTTCCCTCAGTTATGAAACCAAGGTTTATCGAACCAATAGGAATATCAATCCTCAACCGTCTTCAGCGGCTGCACACAAAAGAACAAACAACTTGCACCCAACGCCGGCAAGAGGGTTGGAAATCCCCTTGATCTCGTTATTTGCAAGCAAGTGAGTTGTGTAGATAATTGTAGATAATAGTAAAGTGCAAAATAAAATTAAAGGTAATAAATAATAGAACGGTAATGATAGCATTTGTGGATATATAAGTGAATAGACCCGGGGGCCGTAGAGTTCTCTAGTGGCATCTCTTATAAGCAAAGCATATGGTGGGTAAACAAATTATTGTAGGGCAATTAATAGAAAAGAGAATAGCTATGCGATTTTCACGGCAATGATCATGTGTATATAGGCATCACGTCCATAAGAAAATAGGCCGACTCCTGCCTGCACCTATTACTATTACTCCACCCATCGACCACTATCCAGCATGCATCTAGAGTATTAAGTAAAACAGAGTAATGCTTGGAGAACATTGACATGATGTAGACAAAGTAAACTCAATCAATAGGAATAAACCCCATCATTTTATCCTTAGTAGCAGCAACACAAAGACACATCTTGTCCCCTTCTGTCATTGGGATATAAAAACTCGGCAGGTTGAACCTACTACAACGCACCACTCTCACCGAGGAAATATCAATCTAGTTGGCCAAACTATCTCAATAGATCGGAGAGCACTACGAAGCTATGATGATCATGCAAATAAGAATCATAGTAATCAGATTTGACTCAAATACTTTTCATGAATAATCTGAACATAAACTCACAATGCATTAGATCCCAACCACTAGTAGAAATCAGGCCTTTCGACCGGAGCATTAGTCCCGGTCGCATTTTGGACCGGGACTAATGCCTCCATTAGTCCCGGTTCATGAGGATAAGCATTAGTCCCGGTTCGTGAGGACCCTTTAGTCCCGGTTGGTGTCACCAACCAGGACTAAAGGGGTGGTGGCAACCGTTCGCCTGGCGCGAGCCCTTTTAGTCCCGGTTGGTGTCACCAACCGGGACTAAAGGTTCCAACCGTTCAAATCTCGCGCCTTGGAAGTTGTTCCGCGCGAGATCATATACATCAGAACGCTACAGTAACGCGACCGGCCACCATTTCTGTTCGTCTTCCTCTCCTCTCTTCTTCCCCATCCTCCATCATGAATCCACGAACTCGCTACGGGAACGTGCTCGCACATGGCACGACCAATCTCCATGTTGTCTACACGAACGACATCACCAAAGTCGAGGGTTTTCTTTCCATGTTCGAGGAATGGCTTCAAGAGGAAAAACACAAGTTCATGGGCCTCGATCTCGAGTACACGGCCAATGGTCGCAATGTTGCCGTCGTCCAACTTTGTTTGAAGCAACATGTCATGGTCTTCCAGTGGGCAAGGTAATACGGAACTTGTCATAGTTTTAATCGGGGCTTTTCTTTGATTCATAGGATAGGAAAATTGCATATAGGAATAGGAGGATTGGGAATGTCGAGAACATGTCATAGTTTCGTTGATTCATAGGAAAATGCATAGGAAAATTGGGGCTTTTTTTGATTCGTAGGAAAATTAGGGCTTCTCTTTGATTCATAGGAAAATTGGGGCCTTTTCTTCGATTCAAAGGAAAATTGCATAGGAATAGAAAATTGCATAGGAATAGGAGGATTAGGAAAATTGCATAGGAAATAGGAATAGGAGGATAGGAATAGGATAGAAAAATTGCATAAGAATTTTCCTTGCAGTTGCATATATATATTGGCCATCATGGGAGAACATGTCATAGTTTAGGGGCTTCTTTTGATTCATAGGATAGGAAATGCATAGGAATTTTCCTTTGTTATGATTCTTATTATACTTGTTTCGGATTATACTTGTTATGATTCTTATTATATACTTGTTCTAAATTATACTTGTTATGGTTATTCTTATTATACTTGTTATGATTCTTATTATACTTGTGCCGAAATATACTTGTTCTGATTCTTATTATAGTTGTTCTAAAATATACTTGTTATGATTCTTATTATACTTGTTCTAAAATATACTTGTTGCAGCAGTATTTAACACATTTGTTCCATTTTGTTGTTGCAGTAGTGACAAGCACTGTCCAAAACTCATGGAGTTCCTTCGCAGCGGCATATATTTTGCTAGCATTGATATACCGAATGACAAGATCAAGATGAGGCGCACCTGGGATATTGAGATACCAGCTGAATGCCACATTGATCTTCAGGGCAGGTTCAGGCTTGAGCATGACAAGACTTCAATGGCTGATATGGTAGCCGCCCTGATCGACGAGGACTACGCTGATATGAAGACAAAATTCCCCAAGTCAGGGCAAAAACATTGGGAGAAGACCCCACTTGACCCTATCAACATTGAGTATGCAGCAATAGATGGGTACGTTACATACGAGTTGTACCGCAGGATTGGAATCTTCAATTATGGGCAGCGTCACCTCGTACCGCTAGTATCTCCTGCTTGGGGGTATTCTGATCCGGACGACGAGTAGTGTTTGCAATGGCGAACACTTTTATCTCTATTACGTAGTGCTTGGGGGTCTCCTGATTCGGACGAGTAGGTTTGCAATACGGAAGAGTAGGATTGGTATCTTCAATTATGCAGTACTTTCTGTAATGGATATCTGAACTATTATTTCTATTATGTCCCTGTTTAAGTACGGTTTGTGTGTAAGAATATTTAGTATGATGTGAGCAAGCTTTCTGAATCATTGTGATGTATGTGATGAAGATTGTACCGCTAGTACCACCACTAGTGCCCCATGGGTCTGCTGCTTGGGGGTATTCTGATCCGGACGACGAGAAGTGTTTGCAATGGCGAACACTTTTACCTAAAAAGAATCAACTAAAATATTAGCTAGAATATCTAGAATATCACTGCAGTTAAATATAATATTAACTAGAATATCACGAAGTGCATCCAGTTTTTGTCGTAACCCTCTCAACTTTTTAGCACATGCTATGTGGGTGAAATGATGATACCATGCCAAGTTTCAACCATTTCAGAGTTCATTTGTGGTGCTTTTTAATTTCAGGGTCATTTAGCTCAAAACAATTCATTAAATGCATGAAAAATAAGAAATGAAGTTAGATAGGGTTGAAATTTTAGGATGTGGCTTCTAATGGTTCATATTGAATGCACAAAAAGCCTGGAGTTGAAATAAGATAAAAAAATTGAAATCATTTTGTAACAGACGAGTTTTCGTCCGAAACCCTGATACTTCGAAAGAGACTGTCCATTTTGTACACGAAGTGCATCCAGTTTTTTCCGTAACCCTCTCAACTTTTTAGCACATGCTATGTGGGTGAAATTATGATACCATGCCAAGTTTCAACCATTTCAGAGTTCATTTGTGGTGCTTTTTAATTTCAGGGTCATTTAGCTCAAAACAATTCATTAAATGCATGAAAAATAGCAAATGAAGTTAGATAGGGTTGAAATTTTAGGATATGGCTTCTAATGGTTCATATTGAATGCACAAAAAGTCTGGAGTTGAAATAAGTTAAAAAAATTGAAATCCTTTTGTAACAGACGAGTTTTCGTCCGAAACCCTGATACTTCGAAAGAGACTGTCCATTTTGTACACGAAGTGCATCCAGTTTTTGCCGTAACCCTCTCAACTTTTTAGCACATGCTATGTGGGTGAAATTATGATACCATGCCAAGTTTCAACCTTTTCAGAGTTCATTTGTGGTGCTATTTAATTTCAGGGTCATTTAGCTCAAAACAATTCATTAAATGCATGAAAAATAGCAAATGAAGTTAGATAGGGTTGAAATTTTAGGATGTGGCTTCTAATGGTTCATATTGAATGCACAAAAATTCTGGAGTTTAAATAAGTTAAAAAAATTGAAATCCTTTTGTAACAGATGAGTTTTCGTCCGAAACCCTGATACTTCGAAAGAGACTGTCCATTTTGTACACGAAGTGCATCCAGTTTTTGCTGTAACCCTCTCAACTTTTTAGCACATGTTATGTGGGTGAAATTATGATACCATGCCAAGTTTCAACCATTTCAGAGTTCATTTGTAGTGATTTTGATTAAAACAAATGAAGGTATAAAACTAAAAAGAGTTAAACAGAATCTGGTTTTGATTAAAACACCTATTTAAAATATCCTGAAAATTCCAAAATTTAACATAATGATAAAAAATACTAATATTAAACAACAGCAAAAACAATCACTCAAAAATCTATTTTTAAACTAAAGTTATTCACAAACTAGTGTTCACAAAAAATTCAAAAGAATTCAAGTTTAAACTATTTAAATTTGAAAACTACTGACACTAACAGAAAGTTTGTAATTGTTTTGACCTAGAGCAAAAAGATTCATTAAAAAACTATAAATATTCTAACAGTTATTGCAAATATAAAAGCAGTTATTCCAAACAGAAAAACAGAAAAAGAAAAAAAGAAAAAATATACCTTTAGTCCCGGTTGGTGATACCAACCGGGACTAAAGGTCCCTTCCCGCGCGAATTTGGGCCGCCGAAAAGGCCTCTTTAGGCCCGGTAACCGGGACTAAAGGGGCTTCAGTCCCGGTTGGTGATACCAACCGGAACTAAATGTCCTTTCTATATAACTTCTCCGTCTTCCTCCCCCAAATTCACTCCGTCTTCACTCGCTTCGACGACTCCGCCAGGCTGCCCCGCCCGCGCCCTCGATCGATGGCGCCGTCCGTCCACGCGCCGCCGCCGCTCTCTTCCTCCACGCCGTCGCCCTCAGCTCCGCCGGTGCCGCTCCTCCCAGCCGCCGGCCGTCGCCCTCAGCCGCCGATCCTCCCTCACCTCCGCCGACTCCGCCACCGCTCTCCTCCTCCACGCCGGCGCCCTCAGCTCCGCCGGCGCCGCTCCTCCACGCCGTCGCCGTCAGCTCCGCCGGCGCCGCTCTCCTCCTCCACGCCGTAAGCACCATTTTCCTTCGACATTTTTTCCTTGCATCAAACTCATATCTATAAGCCTATCAGTTGTGAACTCCGAAATAATCAGTCGTAATTGACACCTCAAAATACAAGTTCTGAAACTCTGGATTCCTTAGGACATCAAGCTCATAATGTCGTAATTGACACCTCAAGTTATCCCTTTCCTGTTCCGAAAAATCAGTGGGACAAAACTTTGTATCAAGAAGACACACATTTTCAATGCTGAATGATCTGAAAGAATTCCTTGGATCAAGTGAGGTACACACAAAATAAGGAGCTCCATAGTTTTTCACTGAACCTACTATTTAACTCTTGTAGCTGCTGATCAACGGCAACTGTGAAGACATCATATTGATAATGATGTCTAGCTGAAGTCTCGTCTCTCGTTGTTTACGAGATCGAATGAAATCAACATAGAAACCGTCCATATCAGGAACTGAAATACCATGCTTGTTGCAGAATAGCACTACATCATTTAAGAGATTATCCTAGCCATCATCCCTCAATTTATGAATCAATTCTTTTGTTGTAGCTACATCATGCATGGCATTCACAACATCTTGTGACTTCTGTTGTAACTTCTTGACACCAAAGTAATGATACTGAAATCTGCGCTTGTGACCAATGATACTGAAATCTGCGCTTGTGACCCTCTTCACCAGAAGGTGGATATACTTCTTTTTTGGTCTGATATGCTCCACGTTGTGTGTATGCTTTTCTGATTTCATCTTGTTTATTAGGAGGACAAGCCAAAATTTGACGGCATAATGATGGATCGCCCTTTATAAAATCCTTAATTTCAGAACGAATTGATGCATCTTCAGGTTGTGCTGCATTTTCTAGATGGGTGGTAGGAATTGGATTGGCCAAGACCAATTCTAGTACATCTTGGGAATTAGGAACTGGAATCACATCATCACCAAAACCAAAAATATCTATATTTAGTAGTTGAAGATCTAACTTGTACACAAATGATATTGAGCGTACATAATCTATCTAGTCAGTTCTAAAAATTTAGAAGAAAAGGTCAAGATTTGAAGCTATACCTAGAGAAGTACTGGCAGAAACAGATCTGGCAAATGATCTGTTAATTTCCAAACCGGTCAATCCAGTATTTCACGATTCACCGTCTGGATCTTGCAATGATTTGAGTGCCCTTGTGATTCTGCTTATTGAATGCATTCTAATTGTTTTATATTTGTTCTGGATTAGTTAAGCTATGGACGACCGTGATCAAGAGAATGCCATGTACGACCTGATACGCTCCGGAAACGAAGAGAATGAAGTAGATGATGGCTCACAATACCTTAACCCATCCGGTGAGGGAATTGAGGAAGAACAACCAAGAGACGAAGGCGAACCAGCTGACAATGACGATGGCAAAGAAATTTTTGTCCATTTAACAGAGTCCGGCGAGGTATTAATTTGCCCCCTGGTGATCATCAGATGTATTGATTGATTTGTATATATTAACGAATCTTTCTTCCTTTTAGCCCTCCGGATCAAGTAAATCTTCTATGAGGGTTAAACGTGGCCTGACAAAAAAGTTGAAACAAGGCGTAAAGTTTAACATCGATCAAATTAGAGCAGATGGCGAACCGATTGATCCTAAAGAGAATGCGGACAAATTTATACGTCAATGCGGAGTTATCGTTAGGGACCAAATCCCAATCACCGTTCAAGAATGGAATCAGCCAAAAAATACCCAAGCAGTTTCTTTTGTCAGCCAAAGAGCAAAAGATCTGCTTTGGGAGGAGCTAATGAAATATTTCACCTTACCAGAGGCTCTCACAGATCTCCAACAGGAGAAAGTCAAGAAGTGTGCGCTTAAGAAGATGGCCACACAATTCCAGTCTTGGAAGAAAAGATTATGGAAAAGTTACGTGGAAAACAAAAGGAAGACTCCAGAATTCAAAGGAGAATATGTGAAGTTAGCAGATGACTGGGACGAATTTGTGAAGTTCAAGGAATCAGAAGAAGCTAAGAAACGGTCGAGAATAAACAAGAAAAATGTCGACAAAAAAACGTGGCACCATCGTCTGGGGCCAGGCGGCTACAAGTCTGGGTTGCCTAAGTGGGATGAATCTGAGCGAAACATGAGGGCTGCAGGGGTCTCTCCAGTAACAGATACTTGGCCCGAGAGGTGCAGGACTTGGTTTTATGCACATGGGGGAAAGTTGGACCCAAAGACAGGCCAGGTTCTTGAACAGGCCAGACTTAAAGATGCCACGGACGAGATAATTAAAAGCAATAGAAGAATCTCGAGCGGGTGTGTACCAGCCAGAGAGAGAGAACGACGAGCTTTCCCGCGCCCTCAAGAATCCTGAACACCCGGGACGAACACGAGGCAAAGGCATGGTTCCATGGTTTATGGGGTTTGCGGATTGGAACGACAGCTACAGAAGTCGTGACAGAAAGAAGAAGCATGAAGTAGATCGGATCCAGGACTTGGAACGCAAATATAACATGCAGCAGGAGCAAATCAACAAACTTAGCCAGCAAAGCGCGTCTCAGCAGCAGCAGCAACCAGATCCAGCATTGGATGGTACCATTCCATCATCTATGCCGAAAAGCAGCGTGGGTTCCACGGAGGTCCCGGCCAATGATGCACTACTGGCTCGCTACCCCGTGGATGATATCTTAGAGTCGACACCTTGTGAGCTACATGTGAAACTGAAGAACATATCCATGAAGGCGGCGGACGGCTTTGCTTTATCGAGTGGACATGAAGCAACTTTCCACGGCAATCCGATTACACCTGGCAATGCTCGTGTCGGGGTGGATCAAGTTGTGCCGGCATATGAAACACTAGATCTTGACTACCCTGGAGGTGAAGGGGAGCGGACACTGGGAGAAGCCAGGCGTTGTGTCATTTTATGGAAAAAGGAATGCATCGTGTTTCCAAACTCGGTGCCAAGGCCACCGACTCCTCCTCCAAGTCCGCCGCGTCAGCAGACTCCAACCCTCCCTGAGACGGAGCGCATGGTGAGTCCTTCGAATCCATCTCCGCCGTGCCAGCCGAATCCATCCCACCCCGAGACGGAGCGCATGGCGAGTCCGCGATATCAAGCTCCGCCACGTCAGCAGAGTCCATCCCACCCCGAGACGGAGCCTAGCGCGAGACGTCCGTGATATCAAAAAACATCGTCTCCAAAGCGGAAGAGAACACAAAATAAGAAACCCGAGCCTCCTGCCAAAAACAAGTTATCTTACGAGAAGACTGACGAGGAACTCGAAGAATCAGTGAAGCTCGCTTTGCGGGCCTGTTTTGGACCGAAATCGCCCCCTCCGCCAAAGGAGAAAATACCCGAGGAGGTCGTACAACACTTTATTGATGCAGCTAAACCGGCGGAGAAAAGACCGGTATCAAACTATGAACGATGTATTTCCAAGTCCTATGCATCATCCTAGAAAAGACAGAAGTCGAGCAGTAGCAGTAAATGCGGGAAAACTGTTCCCCAGCTCGGAGAACAGGCAGTCCAATCGATCAGCCCGCTCAAGGTGAGTGCCAATAATGTGGTAATAACTGACGCTGATAGAGAGACTGCTAGAATGCTCGGTATCACCGTTGAACAATTCCTAGAGATCGAGGAATTTCCACCGTTAGATCAGAAGGAAATAGAACGGCAATATGTCCCCGGGGAACCTCTGGTCCTTCGTGACGACTAGAAGCTTCTAACAACGCAAATGTACAAATTGCATGCCTGGTACATGAGAGAAATAAAGAACGGGATGGAGAGCCTCATGGTGAAAGTCGAGAAAGAGCATTACGCCCATAAAAATGCTTTGTGGATTGAAAACTCGGAATTTTTTCAGTTATTCAATCAAAAAGCACTCGACAAATCTATCGTCTGTTGCTATTGTCTGTAAGTGATTTCTTTCTGTAATTTAAGTCTCTAGCTCAGCTCGTTCATTGCCTATTATTATACTCACTATATTCTTTTCTGTGGTATTATGCAGAATGAAGATTTTTGAATTGAAAAGAGCTGGAGTCTATGGCATTGGGTTCATTGACCCAAATACCGTCAATGAAGAAGTCTTGAGAAGGGACCCTAAAGACACGGAGAAAATGCTTCTAAGGTTTTTGAAGGCCCTAAAGTACAAAGCAGAAATACTTTTACCTTGGAACTTCCAGTGAGTGTTACTTTCTTGTACTACAAATTCTATTTTTGCTTATATATATATATATATATATATATATATATATATATATATATATATATATATATATATATATATATATATATATATATATATATATATATATATATATATATACTTGATGTTAAGTGTAATTGATGAGTTATGCATGCCCGCTTATACAAATCGTGTGCGCAGCTACCACTGGATCCTTCTAATCATTAGAGTTGACGATGGAACTGTTGAAGTACTCGACTCGCTAAGTAAAGATCCTCAAGATTACAAAAGCTTGCATTTGGTGCTCGAAAGGTAATTTCAATCATTGACGCACTATGTCGGATTCTTTATTAGTTCATTTCCTGATATCAAGTAATTAATAACTCCTTTATTCATTTTGTTTGCCGGGCAGGGTTTGGGAAAATTTCACCAAAGATGTTAGAGGTGAATGGAAAGAGGAGCTGAGATGGCGAAAGCCCAGGGTAATTAAGTAGTACTAGCTACGTCCGCGCATCTCTTTAATTCTAGTTTCAATACCATTGTCATGCTTCATTATTATCTGATTGAATTCTATTCTCGTAAAGTGCATGAGGCAGGCACAGGGGACTGAACTATGTGCATATTACGTTTGCGAGAACATTCACTTTATGACCGAAAGCAACAGGAGTGCAAGAGATCTTTGGGTACGTAAACACCATTCATATTTTTTTATCATGATCTAATACATATACACACAACTAACATGTTCATATTGATCACCTTCTTTAAAGATGCACGAGATGCGGGATAAGCTCCTACCAACGGACCGCATACGAGCAATTCAAGAGGAAATTGCGGGATTTTTGCTTGAGCAGGTCATATCTCCCGACGGAGAATACCATTACCCGATCCCCAAATGATCTGCAAATTGTACGAGAAATTGTATATACCAAGTTGTATATATATGTGTGTGTATGCATCGTACGAGAAATTCTATGATATATGATTGCTTGTACGAGAAATTTTATGATATATGAACGGTTCTACGAAGTATTCTATTATATATGCATAACGTGTACAGTATGTAGTAGCGTAAAATATGTTTGAAATGAAAAAGAATTAAATGGAAAACACAAAATGAAAAGGAAAAATAAACAATAAACACTAAACCCCTAAACACCTAAACCTCTAAACCCCTAAACCTTTAGTCCCGGTTGGTGTTACCAACCGGGACCAAAGGTCCCCATGCCCTGGCGCGCGCTGCCGACCACGTGGCCTGGGTTTAGTCCCGGTTCGTAGCCAACCGGGACTAAAGGCTTGGACCCTTTAGTCTCTATACTTTAGTCCCGGTTGGGGAACCGGGACTAAAGGCCCTTCCCAACCGGGACTAATGGCCTGTTTTCTACTAGTGAACAAACACACCATACAAAGGGAATACATCGGATAGATCAAGGCAAAGATGCGATGAACATTGTATTGAAGATCGAGAGAGAGATTGCCATCTAGGTACTACCTACGGACCCATAGGTCTGTGGTGAACTACTCACACATCATGGTAAGGGCAACAAGGTTGATGAAGAGGCCCTCCGTGATCGATCTCCCCTCTGGCAGGGTGCCGAAACGGAGGTGTAGATGGCCTCCCATCGGAACAAAGACTTGCGGCGGCGGAAAAAGTGTTTCGGGAGCGCTTCTGGTGTTTTTAGGGTATGTGAATTTATAGGCCAGAGAACGATGTTGGGAGACGCACCAGGGGGCCATCACATATCTGGCCGCACCCCCTAGTGGCATGGTAGGATATGTGGTGGTGCCCTGGTGCACCTTCCGGCCTTCCTCCAAAGCTTCTAGGTCCTGTATTGGTCCAGAAAAAATCATCAAAAAGTTCCATGCCAATTGGACTCCGTTTGGTAATGTAACTCTGAAAAGGAAAAAAAACACGAAGAAAACAGGAATTGGCACTGGGCACTGGGTCAATAGGTTAGTGCTCAAAAATATTATAAATTGGTAAATAAATACCCAAAAAGTATCCTAGAATGATAATATATTAGCATGGAACAATAAAAAATTATAGATACGTTGGAGACGTATCACGTATGCATGGTAGAAACGGGCACTACAAAAATTATAGAAGCGAATTGGAGTGTTGTACTCACTAAGCATTGTTCTCTCCATTTCAATGAGAGTTCTATTCTTTCGCGCTACAACTCCATTTTGCTAGGGAGTGTAAGCAGCAGATAACTCGTGAGTGGTACCATTGTCATCTAGAAAGTCCTCAATATGAGTATTTGTGAACTCAGTGCCATTATCACTCTTGACTTGTTTGATCTCACTTCATATTCATTCTGAGTTTTCTCGATGAATCTCTTGAATGCATCTTGAGTAATAGTTTTCTCGTCGAGAAAGAATACCCAAGTGTATTGAGAGAAATCATGCACAATAACCAGACCATAGTGATTTCCATCAAAACTTGCATAGTTTTGAGGCCTGCAAAAATCCATATCAATAATTTCCAATTTCCCAACCTCACTGGAACCACAAAGATGGTCTTTATCAAGCATTACATCATGAATGCCTCTAAGATGATTTTCCATCACTAGAGTCTATAGATTCCTCATACCTGCATGACTAGGTCTTAGTTGCCACATCCCTTCTTTTATAGCTTTGGAAAGCAAACATGTTTGGACTGTGGGACCTTTAGATAAATCCATAATATACAAATCACATTTTTTATTTCCCTCAAAGACGAAGGAATTGTCAGTGGCCATAAAGACAAAGCATTTAGATATTGAGAATAATACTAGCATCCTTAGATCACATAGCTTGCTAACTGACATAAGATTGAACCCAAGAGAGGAAACAAGTAAAACATTGTCAATATTCTTGTCCTCAGATATAGAAATTTTACCCATCCTAATTACCTTCACTTTGTTGTTGTCGATGAAAGTAATGAACTTCTGAGAAGAAGCAATTAAGTTGGGGTCGACGAACAATAACTTGTTTCTCGTCATATGACTAGTGCATCCACTATACACGATCCATTTAGTACACCCCGGAGACATAGTTTTGCAGAAGAATTAGGCTTTCTTAACCACACACATCTTGGCAGGTGGCCTAGAAACATTTACGCTAGCACGAGCATGATATGATTTCTTTCGATAAACATATGAGTTATTCCTCGGGTATATTAAGAATTAGAGTAGTTGAAAGAATACGCATTGAAGTTCTTCCCACAAACGTTTGCACATGTATTTGATGAAGTATCAAGCATCTTCTTGTTGCATGGTTAGTAGAACATTAACATGCAATGCCTCGAACAGACTTGGGAACCCACACCTTTTTATCAGAGGTCCATTCCTATAGTAGGGCCAATGTAGCGAGCAAATATGTCATCATGTAGTCTATTGAAGAAGTTATAATTTGAGTCAAATGGGAGATTTAAATTTTCATTCAATAGACTGCAAATCCCACAAGACACAAATAGTGGAATAAACAGAACAGATACAAGTCACGAAAGGAAACTACCAAAACAAATTAATTCTGGATACCAAACATAAATCACATGATTGAAACTTAACTAATAAGGAATACAACCGAATATAAACAGGGTTAAGAGGTGACTTCTGGTGCTCGAGGGCGACAAGGGATTTGTTTGACAATTTCACTCTTTTACAAAATAGCTAGGTCTGGCTGGAGGGACTTGTGATTGAACACAAAAGATAAACTTTCTTCGTCATATTCTCCTCGACAACTCGCTCATCAACTAGTGTCGATTACTCGGGGTAGATTCTTGAGGTGATATCCATAAGCTTCATAGACTTTGTCTTCGTGAACTAAAATTACTCTTGGTCACTAACTTAACAGCTAACCGTCTAGAGAGTTTGCATCTCTCAAGAGTAATAGGCAGAGCGTACTTGACTTTGATTCCAGTGATACTAAACTACAGTCTAATATTTCGGCTCTATTTTTTTTCTCAGTGGATTTTCAACTCAAAACCTTTGGGAGAGACGGTGCTCACACAACTTGCTAGTCACACGGAGCAGACAATAGATAACATTGGAGTTGGGTGGCTCTTTGTAGCTGTGATCATCCCAAGGGGAAAAAGACCATTTTGGACATGACATCTAGCCAATGACCAACTGACACATTTCCGACGGTCAGATTTCAAACGCACCTGACAACTTTACTTGAGGAACAAGTAAGTTGACTCATCGATATGAATTGAATCTCTCGCAGCAAAGAAGAAGAACATCTCTTTCTAGTGAGTATTATTTTGGAACACAAAGAGCTTTCTCTCAACTCACATAGGTTTCGGTTTAGCATCAGACAAACATAAGTTTTGAACACTATACCCCCTCTTGATATTACGGTGGTCCTATGACTCAAGAAAGAGAAAATGAACTACGAAATAAAATACTATGTCTTCTCTCCATTTTCATCTTCTCGGCTGCAGTCAATTTCTTCGGATCGGGTACCGAAGCATTGCTTCACTTCAGCAATTTTGGGGGGTCAATTTCATCACGCATATTCTTTGATGATATTCTTCACCATTTCACAAAAGTTTATCTTCAGAATTTGTACCAAACTCTTCTTGACTCTAGGTACTTATAATATCCTTGTGCACTAGCAAACACGTTAGTCCCTCGCTTTTTGTGAGAAGAATCTCAAAACACAAGGAGGCAAATTATTGCACCAACAGTATATGAATGTCAAAGCCTTTGATCAACCAACGAAGATGGTGCTAGAGATGCTGGTGAACTCGTCGGAGATGATGGCGAGGACTGTAGAGGTGATGAAGGTGTTGGTGGCAACGCTGGAGCACCCCTAGTGGGCTCCGGACGACATGACCCCATGCCCTTATACACCACACTAATCATCGTCCTTGATGACCTCCATGGTGAGGACCCTTCAGTCTATCCGATGTCGTGCTCGCTAGCGTCCACCTAAAGGTGCCGCAAACCGCCAACGGGAATGGATGAGGGCCCTTCGAAGCAAGAGATGCAGAGTGAAACGAGAGGGAAGCCTGTGCACGCGACACACAACCTACAACATAAAAATGAAACTTATATGGAACCAGAGCCAACTAAAGAAAAAGGCAGAATCGCCCGGGAACCAACCTGAGATAAAGAAATAATCACCCTTGATGCGTCCCATGCCAACTACCATCCCGGCAAGCCATTCGGGTGCAGGTTGCTGGCTCATTCTGCACGAACTACCTAGGTGTCGGCCGGGTTGGACGGGCGACCAACACGGATGCAATTCAACACCGCTGCCAACCAGGCCCGTTTGGCCCCTCAGGGCTTCGCCTGCACACCTGGACTAATCTGTATGGCTTAGTTGGGTTGCGCAAGCAATCCGACTATTACCTGGCTGGCGCGACCAAACCAGCCTGCCACGGAGTGTACACGCTGATAGTTATGGCTCGCTGGGCCATCGCGCACCGGGCACCGGGATAAGAAGCATGTGCGGGCGTGCCCAGTCATGGTGGTCCCAAGAGGCCACCCAAGGTCCACCCATCATTGTTCGGGCAAACGAGTGAGGCCAGGCGGCGGCGCAAAAGTGGGGCGCATACGACTCGGTGCGCCGGCCTCAGTCGCACAACGAAAATGACCTCGAGCGCGCACACAAGGTCCACCTGTCATCGACCTACCATCTGGTTCGGCCGGGTATGCGCCATCCGCTATAGTTCACTTGCGGGCGCTCCCGACGTTGCCCAATGACGATGGCCCCGGGTGGGTACGTGGTCCACCCGTCATGGGCCCTCCATCCAGGTTGCCCAGATCCGAGACGTCTAGGCAGATCGAACGGCTGAAAAGCCCCTTCGGCAAGCCACCGCGGGACAGACGGCTAGGATCTCTCCCGACCCATGAGGCGCCCAGGGAAGTGGGTGCTCTAGAATCCTTTATATGAGTAATAATCATCCACATACCTATTGTGGCTAATCCACTTTTGAATTGGATTTGGAAAAGCTGATATACTCTGAAAATAAAGGTGTTTGCTTGGACGTTGATTATGGATAGGCAAAACACTATAGATATGCTTGAGAAGAGATACTGGATTGTGGTCGATGATAACTCTTATGTTCTCTGTCCTACCGGCTCTAGGGAGTACATAAATTACTTATGCTTCTAGTGTCATTTCAATGCTATTTGGAATTATCACTAGCTCTAGATCAATCGGCCATTGGGGGAGGGTATGAGCATATGTTGTACAAGCAAGAAAAGACTTTAAAAAAGTAGTGTTTCCGGCCTGCTGGAATATTTGGCTAACGAGGAATTCTACAATCTTGATGCATGAGAGGCCCACTTTCTCCATGTGGAGGAGTGCTTTTGTACATGGCATTTCTTCGTTGCTTATAGAAATATTATTAAGCCTAGGTTTAGATATGATATGATCAGATGGGTTTCTTACCTCCCTCGTTAAAAGGTAAGTTGTATTAGGGTAGTTCTTTGCATCATTTTGAGCATCACACTCCTTGTATATAATGTACATATTGTTCTTTTTAATAAAGTTGCACGCATATGGAGGTTTTGGCTTACAGTGAATAGTGAAAGTGCTAGTTATCGACTAGAGGGGGGTGAATAGGAGATTTTTATGAAAGTCTTTGAAACAATGAATGTATTCAAATAGTGCGGAAACGTAAACAGGACCAGGTAGGGATACAGTCAAGGATCTAGTCTAGGCATGCATTACAGTGAAGACATACAAGCAGGTTAAGCTTTATAATCATGCACACTAAGATGAGTCGAAGATTAACTTAGACAGTATGAAGATAAACAGCAGGTATGAATGTCTTCAGGACAAGTCTTCAACCAATGAACAAGCAAAGGCTTCACGATACAGAACAGGAATGTAAGAAAGTGAAGGATAGAACCAGTTGCTTGGCGATGACACAGGATTTGTTGGACCAGTTCCAGTTGCTGTGACAACTGTACGTCTGGTTGGGGAAGCTGAGATTGAACTCAGAAGACCTCGTCTTCACCTTATTCCCCTTGAGCCTAAGTCACTTAGACAGCGCCCAATCACTCTGGTAAGTCTTCAAGGGAGACTTCCAAAACCCGTACAAACTTTGTCACCCGGCGATCCACAATGACTCTTGGATTGCTCTAGACCCAGACGCCTAACCGTTTGGAAGATCACAGTCTTCAAGTGTAATAAGTCTTCAAATCTCTCAGAACAGAATGACTTCGGTGGTTCTCAAACACTCTAGCTCTAGGTGTTTAGGTGTATCCTCGCTGGATGTGTCTCTCTCAATGTCTTCGAGGTGGGTTGCTCCAAAATGACAACAGCCATATCTCTCTCTGAGCAGCCACCTTCTCATGGTGGAGGGGGTGGGCTATTTATAGCCAGCGGGCAACCCGACCTGATATGACCGAAATGACCCTGGGTCAATGGCCAACCGACACGTGTCACAACGGTCTACATGTAAAGCTGACTCAACCAACTCTGGAAGTGATTTACTTGGGCTACAAGTAAAGCTGACTCAACCAACTCTGGAAGAGATTTCCTCTCATTGTCTTCGCTCGAAGACATAGGTTGAGCATCATGTCAGCACCTGACTTCGATCACATCGACCCCACTTAATAGTACGGTGGTTCCTATGACTCGGGAAAGAAGAAACAAAACTACCAAAAGACTTCGTCTTCGCGTTTCATTGTCTTCGGACGAATGTCTTCGTCTACCACCAATGGCTTTAGCCGTCATCAACGACTTCGGACATTTTTGGGGGTCGTCTTCGACGGCTAAACCGAAAATCCAAGGACTTCTCTCTGTGTTAACCTGTGAACTCTCACAAACACATTAGTCCCTCAACCACGTTTGTCTTCAATACTCCAAAACCAAACAAGGGTGGCACTAGATGCACTTACAATCTCCCCCTTTTTGGTGATTGATGACAAACTGGTTGAAGTTTTCAACGGGGATAAAAATATGTGAAGATAAGGTTTTGAAGATTTTGATTACAAGATATAGAGAGCTCCCCCTGAAGATGTGCATATGAAAATTTTGCTTTGAATGCAAGTGCACATGGCAGGTTGTAGTTTGTGGAGATCTCCCCCTATACCTTGTAATCCAATCACTATGCTTTAACAGATATGTCAAAAATAATGAAATGCGTAATGAAAAATGGGCGTCTGCAGAATGACTTCGAGCGCATAAAATAACTTGAAGAAGCGCCACGGTAAACATAAAGTGTAGACATCCATCAGGTCTTAAGTTTATAACCCAAAACAGAAATGTTCAGAAACGAGAGTTGTAAACTTAGCAAAAATAACACCCAGCCCATATTATTAGATCCGTTTGAAGACTATCATCCAATGCTTGTCCCCCTTTGTCATCGAATGACCAAAAAGGGACGAAGACATTGAAAAACTACACGTTCCTAGCAGGTGTCGATGAAGACGGTGCAGTGGAGTCTTGGGGTGTTGGTGCAGTTGAGCTTGGTGCAGTGTCATGACGCCGAGTCGATGGAGGCAGAGAAGTGGCATCATCAGCTTCATCTGCGAGCCTGACATTGGCGGAGGGTGCTGAAGAGGAGAAATCACTGTCTTCGAGGGATGGAGTCTTGCGCCATTTCTCCGCACTGGGAGGTGGTGCACAAAATCTGTAGCGAGGGTGAAATCCATCTTCTCGAAGCTCTTCCTCAGGAGCCAGCATAGTCAGAGTCCTCCATGAGCAGCGACTGGTATCATAAGCCACGGATGCATTCTTGGTGGCGAGGTTGCGAACATGATTAACATCTTGCATCATGGAATGCATCTGGCGCCTAGTCCACTCATGGTGCTTATCTTGCCTTTGGATCAGTGAAACAAGAAGTTCACGATCAGTGAGTGCACGTTCTCTTCTTGGTAGACGTTGACGAGGTAGGATGCTAGCAGTGGCTTCAGTGTTGGTAGCACCGGATCTTGGTCATCGAAAAGCACCACTAAGTCTTGCCCTTGATGGATCAGAAGGAATGTGAAGACCTTCAATATCGGCAGTGCCACTAGTGCCTTTGACAATAGGATTCTTGCTCTTGGATGGATACAGATCTGCTGGCACACCTTCAATATCTGGAAGATAAAAGCCATGGTTGCGAGCAGAAGGAAGAAACCTGGTGTTGGTTCTGACTTGATGAAGCGCATGATCCAAGGAGCATAAATCTTCGGCTCGAGGACATTGAAACTATTGGCAGCAAGGTTGCGAAGAAATAAGTCTTGAAGATTGAAACTGATGCCATACATAATATTGTAGAGCAATGTATTCAGAGGCCCTTCAATCTTGCGTGAGGAGTTGTGCCCTTTAATCGGCCAAATGGTGTGCCGAAGAATGTGGTAGAGAGTCCTGGGCAGGTACTGAAGATCATCCACAAAGAATGAAGTGGGCAATTCATCATGGTGAGCATCTCAGTCATGTTGGGTTCTCGCATTTGGAATAGGCTTCGAGTGGCAGCCGCATAGGGTTCAGAGCGAGGATCCAACTCTTCACTAGAGGTAGCAAGTGTGTAGTCCAGCAAAGAATTCCAGTGGTGAAGCAGTGATATGTTCATCCCTTATCATAAACTCCATCTGCCAAGTATTCAAGTCACGACCGAAGCCAGAGATGTGGAGAGTTGCGTAGAACTGGAGAATGAGTTCCTTATTCCAATCTTCATGGTCAGTGCAGAAAGGCAGTAGACCCACATCTCAAAGACAATCCAGTGCTTGATCAAAACAGGGAAGACCTTTCATAGCTTCAAAGCTGAGATGTTTGTGGGGAAAGATCATGTTCTGTCCATAGAGCACACACATGTAGTACTAACGTTGTGGAGCACTCCAGAACCTGTCAGACTGTATTCTTGCACGCTTGTATGGATTGCGGTCAGAGTCAAAGAAGGTGTTGTTTAGCCTGAACCTTCCTAACTCGAAGACCAAAGGTCTTGCAGGGCCACACTGGCAAAGACTTGGAAGACGTGGCATGGGGTTCATGACATTGGGGCATCGATCAAGGTGGAACTCATACTGTGGTCCCATTCTTGGTGGTGCAACAAGGCGAGGCCATCTTGTAGGAACCATCTCTCCTTCCCTATTGCGAGCCATCACAATGTTGTCTTCATTGTCTTCAGTTGATGGCATGGCAGGGACAGGAGGTCCATCAGGGGATGGGGCATTGGCATCGCCCTGGGTGGCATCGGCAGCAATGTCTTTGGCTGCCGTGTTTTCTGTTGCAGGTTGGCTGGGAGGTACATCTTCAATCCTCAGCACTTCTTCGACTAGTGCAGTCGGTGAAACTCGTACTTCGTCTTCATGAATAGGAGACATGAGAGCTCGAGGACCTCGACGAAGATGTTTGAGTGGGGAAGTGCGGGTGGTGGTTTCAATCTCCTCTGGAGCAAATGGAGATTCTGGTGAGGCTGACACTGCTGGGAAGAAGGGTGGTGATGGGGTACCGGGTTCAGCTTCACGTACTTCTGGCCGGAGAGGTGTCCCAATGTCCACAAATTCACTCGTGGGCTCTGGGGAGGAATCCATTGGGGCATCCACCTGTGGAACATGATCTGGCTCAACATTGTCTTCAGCACCAATGTCACCATGAGCAAAGTCTTCAACTGCTGTAGTGTCTTCAGCTGCTAGGATATCTTCTGGTTTCTGAGTCTCTGTGGAAGTAGACTCATGCAGAACAACTCGTCTCTCCAAGTTTTCTGAGGTGGGAGGAGCCACTGAGATTGGCTTGATGAGCAGAGGCTCTTGTTGAGGAGCGGGAGTTGATGACTGAGCAGTTGGGGGAACTGGTTCTTGTGCCGGCTCCAAAGACTTGGATTTTCTTGTCTTCAACCTCTTCGGAGGTTGGGCTTCGGAGGCTGCTGCCTTGCACTTCTTGGCTTCAGCTTTGGCCTTCTGTGTCTTCTTGCTAGATGTAGCAGTGGTAGAAGGGCGCGTCCGTGGGTTGGCAAACCCAGCGGGGAAGACAATGCCACGGTTCTTAGACCGTTCAGGAGCAGGCTGATCCGAAGACATTGAAGCTTGACGGGAGCATTCAATGACTTCAGGAGCAAGTCCAGGCTGGCCAAGTGCCTTCCTCTTCAGCATGTCATTGTGAGCTTGGACCATGATTGAAGTCTTTCGCTTGAGGCGTGCAAGGGCGCCCTTGACAGCTTCACATCGCTTCTCAAACACAGCCTTGAGATCTGCCATCATCAGTTGATATCCCTTGATCTGCTCAGCAGAGAGTCTATGCACATTTTGCTTGAATAGTTCTTTTTCATGACTGATCTTGGCCTTCATTTGCTTGGCCTTTTGAGCCACAGTCAGTTCCTCATTCACAAGTCCTTGGAACGTGACGCTCAGGCCAATTGGGAGCTTAAGTGCATCAATGCTGAGGGAGGGATCGGCGAACCATTCATTAATGAAGTGTTCAAAGATGACAGGGACAAACAGAGGTAAGTCTTCGAGCCTATTGGCTTCCTCTTGTTTCTGTTGGATGAGTGATACGGGGCAAACCCGAGGGTGGCCCGATCTTCACGAATTGGAGGTGGATTCGAGGAAGAACACGATGAACACGAAGAACACGAGGGGAAAACGTGGAGAGAATCAAAGGGAAAACACTCTATTGGACAAGATCCACACCAAGTACTCCTCAAATCACAAGCAATACAAGAGGTGCATCAAGATCCAAGAACAACAATGGAAATAAAGATACATGGGTAGTTCATCCAAATCTCTAAGAGAGATGGGCCTTGAATCCACTAGAGATCTTCCCTTGATAGGGGCGTTGACATCCTCTAGGGATCTTCTTGGGTGGAGGCCTCGGTCTCCATGAGAGAAGTACAGGAAGGAGCAAAGCTCATGTATGAATGAGCTATCACTTTGCTAACCCTAGAAATGAGGAGGGGGTGGAGTATATATACTGCTAGCCACGAAGGGGTAAATGAGAGAGGGATACATCGGCCTAGGGCCCGTCCTGCGCACATGCAGTCGGACGGTTGTACCGCCAGGGTGGCCGGTTGTACCGGTCAAGAAGGAATAACCAGAACAACCGGTCTGGTACCGGCCTTGCACCACTTCATAACAGAAGCTCGGCCGGAGGTGGTCCGGTGGTGGACCGGTTGTACCGCCCACCGGTTGATGTCCGGTTGCTGGCCGGTTGTACCGGCAGCTCCTCTTCTTCCTTCTTCTCTTCCAAGCTTCCCTCACGGATGGTGCAGGTGTACACTTGTGCTCGCACTCCTCCTCGTCCTTCATGAAGCTTCGACAATACCTATGCATGCACACGAGAGGAATGTCAAGTAGTATACCATCCTCGAAGGGGTCAAGTGAACCCGTGTAAAGGAGATGATTCACCTTTATGTATATGAAGTAGTCGTGGCACGTGTCACTTGCCAAACGGACTCTTGTCATGGTGATGTCCGTAGGATGCTCCGCATCATCCCCTCCCCCTTGGGAAAGATCCATCCTCGGATCAAAATCCAAATCACCATGGGAAGGAAATGGCGTCGCCGTGTAGGAGTGGACGGTCACCAAACGCTCATCATCATCAAACATGAAATGGGCACTCTCCAATGTCGCACCGTCAAGTAATTCCTTCAAAAGGAGCAAACACGACAAACACTTGGAAAAACATATGTGGTTAGCGTTAGTGCAAAACCAAGCATTCAAGTGATGAATCACCGCACAAGTGTTGTCATCATGCATAACATATGGTGTGACAAGGGATAGTGTCATGGCATGTAAGCAACCAAGCGAAGGCCTATGGTATGCATAGGAATCATTCATAACACCAAGTAATATGAAGTGTCTAAACACATGGTGCAATCCAAAGTGCAAGGCAATCCAAGCATAATGTGCACATGGTGTAGTGAAGATAGTGTGGCACTCAACACAATATAAAGAGCAATTGGGCATCATGTGTGAGGCAAGCAAGTTAAGCATGTAGCAAGCAATGTGGCATGGCAAATGTGAATAATGGACATTGTTGCAACCAAGCATATGATAAGAGCAAACAATCCACAAGTTGGGTGCAACACACAAGGTATATATGTCATGACGCATGGAAAGATGGCAATCAAGAATGGAAGCAATATCTCTAACATGTGTGCAAGTAAGTGGTCCAAGATGACCCGTATAAGTCATGGTACAAGCAACACAAGTATGGTGATCCATAATATCCAAGCTCAAGAAGGATGTCACCTCAAAAGCATGACCTTGTGTGTCCGTCACAATGCCGATGCGCAAGAAAGTGCGATGTAGAATCGCGTCGGTGTAGCATGGCTCGCTCTCAAGAGCTCGAATGGTCAACTCACGTGAAGTGGAAGTTGACATGTAGCCGAAGTATCCTACACATACACACAACAAAGGAAACAATGTATGTGCATGGTAGACAAACACATCATCCATCATGATGTGTATGTGCACGTGTGAGTTAGCACAAGAAAAACAATGCTCAAAGTAATTTGAGGCATGGTATATGAATACGTCATCCATGATGCAATGATAGTTGTTATGATCAACATGATTGGGACGCAAATGGTAGCAAGTATGTGGCACAAGCATATCATTCGTAAAAATGGCAAGCATAGTGTGCACACAATAGTGGGGATCATGCAAAGTGTAGGATGTATCAAAATCTCCTAATGCGTATGAGGAAACTATGGGGGTTTCCTCATGTGCAATAGCGGAAGCATAATATGTAGAATATGAACATCCAAAACAATGCATATCCGAAAGTAGGTGGTCATGGCATGTCATATGTGAGCAATTGCGCAAATGATGCAAAGGGAGCATGGCAATATCATCACAAGAAAAGCAAATGCCAATAACCATGGGTTTGTCATCTATGCCATATGTGCAAATTGGGTTTATTTTAATGGCATGTGCATAGTTACTACGATGAGATTGCGAAGATGCAATATGGGTGATCTCATGCATAGCATATGACAAGTCAAGCGGGTTGTCAAACATGATGTGACCTATAGAGTTCTCACAAGGTATCATATGCAACATGGCATCATAACTAATAGACTCCACATGAGAATCGTCAAACTCGTCATAAATAGGTAATTCATCCCATGAGGAAGTCGAACTAGCATGAAGCATGTCAATAGAGTGATCATCATCATGGAAGCAATCAATGTCCACTAGTGGGACAAGAGCATCACCTTCACCTAAGTTACCTTTTACATTCCACTCATGTGGTGTAGGTAAGGTAGCATAGACCAACTTGTGGTCATCTTCATCGTGATGGAACCATGTGGGGGTGCATCATATACCACCATGGCCATCGTCTTGTCCAAAGGAAGGACGAAGTCGTCAAGGATCGGCGCGTCATCATGTATGGGACCTAGCACCAAAGGAGAAGACACAATAGAGATAGAGGATAAGTTGTTAGAAATCGAAATGGCCTCACATGCCCTATCAACTACCTCACTCTCTCTATGTGGTGGATCACACACTCCCTCAAGGTAGGTGCACTCAAACTCACATATGGTGGAGTCACTCATCTCACTCAAGTGGTGGGGGTTGTGGCTCTCCTCACATGGGAATTGGGGCAACTCATCACATATGGGGCTAGTAGTGAATTCACTCTCACTCTCAATATGGTGGCATAAGTCTCTCAACTCATCTCCAAACGCCGCCGTGGTCGAAGGGAAAATCCCATGCTCAACCATCTCGTCACCGTCACCGTGGATGAAGGCCGAAGATGGCACATCATCACTCTTGCCTCCAAAGATGGAAGCATCATCCTTGCTCGCCACCTTATCGCTCGCCTCCAAAGCATGTTCCTTGAGTGGCTCCGTAGTCGTAGTAGTCATCGCACCGTCTTCAAAAAGAGTCGTGGTAGACTCGGCATCGTCAATGCCACAAAGACGGGTGGCGGTGAAGTCGGACTTGGGAGCGTCGTCTTGGAGCTCGTCGGGCTTGGACATCTTGGTGGTACCATCCTCATGCTCGTAGTTGTGGAGCTTGGTCGTCACGAAGTGTGCGCGGGGTCGAGTAGCCTTGGTCTTGATTTCTTGAACCGCCTTGAGAGCACCAACGTAGAGGTCATCGAGAGTCTCGTAGGTGTTGTGGAACATAGTCTTGGCGATGTCGTTGTTCAATCCCATCATGAAGTGGAACTTCATCCAAATGGGGTCGTCCACACCAGCTCGTCGCAAGGCTTTCTTCATCTTCATGAAGTACTCATCGAGAGACATGGATCCTTGTATGGTGTTCTCCAAGTGGTGGTGAAGATGTTCTGTGTATGTAGAAGGCACAAACTCTCGCCGCAACGCTTTCTTCAACTTGGACCAACTCATGCCGAAGCTCGTCGAAGATGTGTGAAGCCACCATGTCGACGCGTCGCCGTGGAAGTTTCTTGTGGCGCGCTTCACGTGATCTTTGGAAGGGACTTGAAGTAGCTTGAGGTAGTAGTCCATCTTGCGCTCCCAATGGAGATACTCCTCGGGGTCTTGACTCCCAAAGAAAGGAATCTCGTGGCCAATGTCGAGGTCGTAGTAGCTCGTGGAAGTCGCGGACTTGAGCTTGGGGAGCTTCTCTTGAAGTGCTTGTCGGTGAAGTTGCCGCATATCCAAAGGCGAAGATGCCTTGAAGTCGCTTGGCGAAGATGCCAAGGTAAGTGGTGAAGTCATCGAGCGGTGGTTGGTGTCGAGCTCGAGACCTTCAGACTTGTTCTTTGTTGGACGCCTTGATGTTGGCGTCGTTATTTCTTCATGTCGTTGATGGTGTCGATGCCGGTTTGATCTTGTCGAAGATGGTAGCTCGTAAGCATGTGCACTTGAGCGTCTTCTCGAAGATGATGAAGATCTCGTGCGGTTCTTGATGAGGGCCTTGAGCTCCTCCAAATGAGCATCCATCTTGGCGTCGATGGTTTTCTTCATGGCATCAAACTCGTCATTGTTGTTGTAGACCGAAGGAGATGTGCCTTCCCTATCCATGGAAGCACTCGAGAAGGCGTGAGAACGAGATGGAATGAACATACCAAAGTTACCTCTTTCCGAAGTTGTGGATGGATCTCAAAAGACCACAATGTAAGCAAGGAAAAGAGTGCACTTGGTGAAAAACCTTGTCCAATTCTCACAACCTACACAAATGTCTTATAGTGGAGCTCGGTGGGGTTAGTGGCACAAAATATCAAGCAAAATGAAGTCCAAGATATTGCAAATGTTGAAATCAATCCAATGGACTCAAAATGCAAAGCAAGCGATCACAATATAGAGGAGGGCAATAAAGAAACACACGCGGTGGGAAAACGGGGCTTGTGCAACTATAGGGATGAGCAATACAAAATTGCCTAATGAAGACTAAGCTCTTGTTGCACAAACACAAGGAGAGTCGCTAGCTTGATTGCACGTTTGGGCACGATTCACCACTTGGCACCAATCCTATTTATGCAAGCAAAACGTTTCCTATTCCATGTATCCTCATGCACAAGTATCTCTTTTCATGCTCAACTCTTTGCTTATAAGCTTATGATCTTTCTTTCTTGCTTAGAAGCTTTTTTTTTACTCTTCTCTTCCTTTCCACTATTCTTTTTGAGCCGCAACCAACTATATGAGACAAGTATCACAATATATGCACGGGATCAAGCAATAGCACTATATGATATTTCCAATGATGCAACAATATGATAACGTATCACTATGGTGCACAAGTTTTCGCGAAGCCCGGCAATACTTGGATAGCTAGTCTCAATAGGTATGAAGGTATGCGCAAAGATGGTGGGGCTATCAAGGTGTAATGGCAAGGAAGGAAAAGTGTATGACGGAATGGATACCTTCGTCACACTTAACCTTTCACGAAGTCGGGAGGAACCGGCCTTGCTTCCTGTTGAATATGGTCTCAAAGGATGGATGGTCGTCGTCGATGTCGAACGCCGGTGGTCGATGTAGTTGATGGCGCGATACAAGTCACCGGTGGTGGATGAAGATGTAACCGTCCCTAAGTAGCCGAAACACCTTAGGAGACTCAAATCACAACTCAAGCAACCACAAAAGCAACGGTAACCAAAATGGGTTAGGTTGGGGAAGTCTATGGAGGTAATGCGGATGATATGGTGGAGGGCCTAGGCAAACTTGCCAAAATTTGAAAAATATGATGAAATCAAATGGTGGTGAAACCAAGATGAGCAGCTCCGGCACGTCGATAGCTTCGAAACGAGCCAAAGAACACTCAAATCGGAGTTCGGGAGTGAAAGTTATGGTCCAAACTGTGAATCAGCCGAGGCTGAAACTGGGAGGGGCGGTTGTACCGCTTGGGAGGGGTGGTTATACCGCTCCTGGAGCGTCCTGGGGGTTGCGGAAGTGATGGACCTGGGAATTAGCGGTTGTACCGCTTCTGGAGCGTCCTGGGGTTTTTTTGGGGATTAGCGGTTGTACCGCTTCGAGGGGCGGTTGTACCACTTGGTGGGGCGGTTGTACCGCTGTACAGAGCGGTTGTACCGCTAGTATCGGGATTTCAGATCCGGGACGCGATTTTGGGCGGAAATTGATGATTTTGGGCTCGAAATTGAAGGGGAAAAAGAAAATTTGGGGCTAGGGAACGCCAAGGGAAGTAGATCCACTTGCCAAACACTAGATCCATGGATCAAAATCAACAAAAACTCACAAGAACAACAAATCACAAGAAATTTTTTGGGGCTATTTTTGTGGGGAATTTTCGAAATTGGGGAAAAAATTCGAACTAATGGCTAGAACATGGGGGGTAGGGCTCCAAATTCGTGGCAACGTGGCTCTTGATACCAATATGATACGGGGCAAACCCGAGGGTGGCCCGATCTTCACGAATTGGAGGTGGATTCGAGGAAGAACACGATGTACACGAAGAACACGAGGGGAAAACGTGGAGAGAATCAAAGGGAAAACATTCTATTGGACAAGATCCACACCAAGTACTCCTCAAATCACAAGCAATACAAGAGGTGCATCAAGAACCAAGAACAACAATGGAAATAAAGATACATGGGTAGTTCATCCAAATCTCTAGGAGAGATGGGGCTTGAATCCACTAGGGATCTTCCCTTGATAGGGGCCTTGACATCCTCTAGGGATCTTCTCGGGTGTAGGCCTCGGTCTCCATGAGAGAAGTAGAGGAAGGAGCAAAGCTCATGTATGAATGAGCTATCACTTTGCTAACCCTAGAAATGAGGAGGGGGTGGAGTATATATAGTGCTAGCCATGAAGGGGTAAGTGAGAGAGGGATACATGGGCCTAGGGCCCGTCCTGCGCACAGGCAGTCGGACGGTTGTACCGCCAGGGTGGCCGGTTGTACTGGTCAAGAAGGAATAACCGGAACAACCGGTCTGGTACCGGCCTTGCACCGCTTCATAACAGAAGCTCGGCCAGAGGTGGTCCGGTGGTGGACCGGTTGTACCGCCCACCGGTTGATGGCCGGTTGCTGGCCGGTTGTACCGGCAGCTCCTCTTCTTCCTTCTTCTCTTCCAAGCTTCCCTCACGGATGGTGCAGGTGTACACTTGCGCTCGCACTCCTCCTCGTCCTTCATGAAGCTTCGACAATACCTATGCATGCACACGAGAGGAATGTCAAGTAGTATACCATCCTCGAAGGGGTCAAGTGAACCCGTGTAAAGGAGATGATTCACCTTTATGTATGTGAAGTAGTCGTGGCACGTGTCACTTGCCAAACGGACTCTTGTCATGGTGATGTTCGTAGGATGCTCCGCATCAATGAGCCTAGCTAAGGCTTCATCGTCGAACTCATCATCAGATAGTTCAATCATATTTGCAGCATCCATTAATGACAGAGTAGGCTTCGGACCTCTGGAGGCAACAGCTTTCCTTTTCATACGCCTGTGAAGGCGATCTTCTTCCTCGGGCTCTTCTGGATTGACAGAGGGGGAACGCGAAGCTTGAGGTGAGGGGACAATCGGCTTGGGAGGCTTTGAAGCTTTGGGCTTTGAAGCCTTTGACTTCTTCAGAGGCTTCGGCTTAGGAGCTGGTGGATGCTCTTCATCATCTTCATCAGAGTCAGACTGTGTAGGATCTGGGCAGCCAGGAATGCTTGATGGATGAGGATTGCTAGGCATTGGGGGCCTGAACATGCACGGATAGAACCCCATATTGATGGCTTCTGCTTTAGTCTTCGGATGAATATTTCTGTAGACAATGTTTGTCCATGGTGCTTTTTCAGCACACTTCTCAGCATACTCCTTGGTGACAAAGTGATAGTTGAACCACTCCACACTCCAATATCTTTGAATCCATTGGATTCGATTCTTGCGCTGTAGATAAGTTTCTTCCTCATCTAACTTGTATTGCTCATATAGATCTGGAGGAAGATCCTTAGCAGTATTCTTTCGTCTCTGCTTCCCTCCATTCTTGACTGGTTTACCATCTGCCATTGGCTTCGGCAAAGGCTTCAGCAAAGGCTTCACAGGAGTGCGCAAGTATGAGCACGCACCAGAGGATTCCAGATGTATCTGCAAGTAGTCTGCAAATGAATTCAGACTATGAGATCCAAGCGATTCTGCTGCGGACATGTACCTGTGAAAGAGTTAGAGATGCGAGGGAAGAGGAGAGGTCATATGTTTTCTCAGAAGATTTGGAAGATAGCACAGTGTTTAGAAGACATTGACCTTTTACCGAAGACATTCACTTTAATAGCATATATGGTGATTTTAGATTTGTACAAGTCCAAGGATTCGTACAAGTGAGGAATCAAACCAATCTTCAGACCAAAAAGTGAAAGTATTTGGCAAAATAGAGATCTAGATCTATATGCGGTTGAGTGGAAAGTGAAGAAACAACAACCGACTATTTTCAGTAGGAATTTCAGATCAAAACATGCGGTAAAAATAACTTTTTATTTACCGCAATGAAGAACGTGACGAGCAGCTCGACGAGGCACAGAAGCCAAGCGGTTCGATCTGCCTCACCCTAACTTGGTGGAGGCAGACAGCTACGGTGCCGGCGAGCGGAGGATGAACGTGGCCGGCGTGAGTACGTCATCGGAGAAGGCGTGGCAGCGAAGCACTTCGTCTCCGGCGGCAATGGAATCCAGCGACGGCGCTAGGGTTTGAGCACGAGGGTGGCGGAGGTGGAAGGTAATTATGGAGCAGGGGCACTTGCATTTATAGAGGTGGAAAACATCCAAACCGTTTGGACAGATATGCCCCTGGCTCCTCGGTTTAAGTGGACACGTGGCATGCATGCAACCCACCTGACAACATACTACCATAATCGAAGCGGCAGCGCGGGAGTTGTTGCTAAAGACACGGAGACAGTTGAGATTTGAGAATTAAATATGTGGTTGATTTGTCTTCGACTGACAAGGACACAGTGAAGACAGTCAACACGTGTCAATGTAGAATGCATATGACTGGATTAGAACAGGCTTAGACGAGGTAAGAACATATGAGAATGTCGGGTCCGATCACATTTGCCTAAAAAAACGAAGACAAAACTATAGGACAAATGTTGTATAGGACAAAGCTCTAATCCAAATGTAGAGGTGCAAATCGTTTTCAACTGAAACACATGTGCAAACAAAATGTTTGTTCCGAAGACATTTAGCTCTTGAAGACATGGCAAGAAGATGAGATAAAAAACAATGTCTTCGAGTTTGGTTGGTGGCGTTACCCACCGTATAAGAATGTTTGACTCAGACACGGTGCACAATTATCGTGGCACTCTGAAGTCATATTCTTCGTTAATATATTCAAATTCAGATTGTAAGTCTTCATGAGTTGAAGACATACGTTACATCATGTATTGTGCATCAAATTCGTTGTAGGATCACTAGAAGGGTGTGTCTAGAGGGGGGGTGAATAGACTACTTGAGAAAATTTAAAACCTAACCTTTTCCCAAGTTAATTAGTTGGCAGATTTTAGCAATTATAGCAAGTCTAGCACACCCTACACATGCAAGTCAACAAGTATGGCAGCGGAAAGTAAAGACATTGCACATGGAAATAAGGAGTTGACATAGGAAGATCAAATGCATGAGGGACACGAAGATTTTTCCCGTGGTTCCGATGGGTGGTGCTATCGTACGTCCACGTTTATGGAGTCTTCAACCCACAGAGGGTAACGGTCACGAGAGTCCATGGAGGGCTCCACCCATAAGGGTCCACGAAGTAGCAACCTTGACTATTCCATAACGGCTTCCGTCCACGAAGGACTAGCCTCACTATGGGTAGATCTTCACGAAGTAGGCGATCTCCTTGCCCGTACAAACTTCTTGGTTCAACTCCACAACACGAAGTAGGAGGCTCCCAAGCGACACCTAACCAATCTAGGAGGCACCACCCTCCAAAAGGTAATAGGCTCGGTAATGTCGATGAACTCCTTGCTCTTGTGCTTCAAGATGATAGACTCCTCAACACACAATCACTCTCTCACAGATTTGGCTATGGTGGAAGAGATTGATTTGGTGGAAAGCAACTTGGGGAGGCTAGAGATCAAGATTCATATGGATAGAGTGGAATGGCTTGATCTCAACACATGAGTAGGTGGCTCTCTCTCAGAAAATAGGATAGGGCAAGTATGGAATAGTTCTGAGTGCTTCTCTTTCGAGTTGGTGGTGGTGAAGGGGTATATATAGGCATCCCCAAAAATCCAACCGTTACACCTAAAGTGACCAACTCGGTGACACCGAAGTGTAAAACTTTGTGGTACCGAGTTGCTCCAAAGGTAGCAACTTTTGAATCTCGGTGAGACCGATATATAATTCTCGGTGGTACTGATAAGATGACCAACGGTCAAATAGCACAACTCGGTGACGCCGATCCAAAAAACTCGGTAAGACCGATTTTAGGAAACGAGGTAACAGAAAGTTGGCAAGCTGAACTCGGTGGCACCGATGCAGAATCGATTGCACCGAAGGGTTAGGGTTTGGCATGGGTCTGTCTAAGGTGGGAATCGGTGGGACCGAGTCGAAATTGTTGGTAGCATCGATTTTCATGATAGGCTTGCACGGACTCTTGTGGAAGAGTTTGTGGGTGTTTTTGGTGACTATCACTTGTGCACGTGGAGCATTTTGTTCACCAACAGTACCTTACCCCCTTTTAATAGTATTGGCTTTCCTATGGACTCCTAGTGATTTCTTACAAAGTAAAATGTAGAGTCCTCTTGCTTGAAGCTTTGCCAATCCATTTCCTTGCATCTAGGGGTATCTCCTCACAATCCTTTTTACCAACCCATCTCTCTCTATGGACTTTCACCTGAAATACACTAGGTAGAAGTATTAGTCCAAGAGACAATGTATGTTGTCATGAATTATCAAAACCACCAAGGGAGCATGTTGTGCTTTCAGTCATCAACATGCATAAGTGTTAGGATGTGTTCCCATTTCAAAGGACATTTGAGGACTCTAAGATATTTAGCTCACACCGCAACTTGCAAAACCTATTCTCATCCAAAGGCTTCGTGAAGATATTTGCCAGTTGATCTTCAGTGTCAGCATGCCTGATGTTGATGTCGCCCTTCATCACGTGATCCCGAAGAAAATGATGACGGATCTGAATGTGCTTCGTCTTCGAGTGCTGTACTGGGTTGTAGGAGATCTTGATTGCACTCTCATTGTCGCAGTAGAGAGGTACATGCTTCAGGTTGATGCCGTAGTCCTTGAGTCTCTGCTTCATGCAGAGAAGCTGAGTGCAGCATGCGCCAGCAGCAATGTATTCGGCTTCAGCAGTGGAGAGTGAAACACAGTTCTACTTCTTCGAAGACCAACATACAAGAGATCATCCAAGAAAGTGACAAGGGCCTGATGTAGACTTGCGATCAACTCTGTCGCCAGCGAAGTCAGAATCTGGATAACCAATCAGCTCAAACTTCGAACCCTTTGGATACCATAATCCTAGCGTTGGGGTGTGAGCCAGATATCTAAGTATTCGCTTCACAGCGAGGTGATGCGACTCCTTTGGTGTCGCTTGAAATCGGGCGCACATGCAAACGCTAAGCATTATATCTGGCCTAGATGCACATAAGTACAACAAAGATCCAATCATGGAGCGATATACCTTCTGATCGAAATCTTTACATTTTCGTCAGTGCAGAGGTGTCCATTGGTAGGCATTGGCATCTTGTAGCCTTTGGCTTCGTTCATGCCAAATTTCTTGAGGCAGTCCTTGAGGTACTTCTCCTGGGATATGAAGATGCCATTTGGTTGTTGTCGAATTTGAAGCCCTAGGAAGAATTTCAGTTCTCCCATCATCGACATTTGATACTTCTCTCGCATCATATAAGCAAACTCGTCACTGTATTTGTTGTTAGTACAGCCAAAGATAATATCGTCCACATATATTTGGCATACAAACAATTCATCATCATAGGATTTAGTGAAGAGAGTGGGATCGAGTGAACCAGGTTTGAAGCCTTTCTTCATGAGGAATTCCTTGAGTGTGTCATACCAAGCTCTTGGTGCTTGCTTGAGGCCATAGAGTGCCTTGTTGAGCTTGAAGACATGGTCAGGATGCTTTGGATCTTCAAACCCTGGTGGTTGAGCAACATATACTTCTTCCTCAATCTTACCATTGAGGAATGCACTTTTGACATCCATTTGATACAAGCATATATCATGATGGTTAGCATAGGCAAGCAGTATACGTATGGCTTCGAGTCTAGCTACAGGTGCAAAGGTTTCACCGAAGTCAATACCCTCGACCTGTGTGTAACCTTGAGCCACCAGTCGGGCCTTGTTTTTGATGACTTGGCCAGACTCATCTTGCTTGTTGCGGAAGATCCACTTGGTACCGATGATGTTGTGCTTCCTTGGATCAGGACGCTTTACGAGCTCCCACACATTGTTCAGCTTGAACTGGTGAAGCTCTTCCTGCATGGCTTGAATCATTTCTGATTCCTCGAAAGCTTCATCTACTTTGGTGGGTTCTGTGATAGATACAAAAGCAAAGTGCCCACAAAAGTTAGCCAATTGAGTAGCTCTTGAGCGAGTAAGTGGACCTGGTGCATTTATGCCGTCAAGCATTCTCTCAATTTGGACTTCATTTGCCACATGTGGATGAGCAGGGCGAAGACTTTGTTCTGGCTGCTGAGCATTGTCTTCATCAGCAGCATTGTCTTCAGGTTCATCATTGTCTTCGCGCTGAGTGGATGGAGGAATGATCACTTCTTCAACCACGGGTTCTTCAGGCACAATTTCTCCAGTGCCCATCAGTCTGATAGCTTCATCAGGAGGTAATTCATCTAGCACAGGAGGTAGGTGCTCTCTTTGCGAGCCGTTAGTTTCATCGAATCACACATCTACAATTTCAACAACCTTGTTGTGAAGGATGTTGAAGACTCCGTAGGTGTGCGAGTCCTTTGCATAACCAAGCATGAAACCCTCATGTGCTTTCGGTGCAAATTTAGAAGTGTGGTGTGGATCCCTTATCCAGCATCTTGCACCGAAGACTTTGAAGTAACTTACATTGGGTTTCTTACCAGTGAGAAGCTCATAAGAGGCTTTCTTGAAGAACTTGTGAAGATATATTCTGTTGATGATGTGGCATGCAGTATCAATGGCTTCAGGCCATAGCGTCCGTGGTGTCTTGTATTCATCAAGCATGGTGCGAGCCATCTCAATAAGAGTCCTATTCTTGCGCTCCATGACGCCATTCTGCTGTGGGGTTTATGGAGCAGAGAACTCATGAGTGATGCCAAGAGTATCAAGGTAAGTGTCCAAGCCCGTGTTCTTGAACTCAGTGCCATTGTCACTCCTGATGTGCTTGATCTTGATGTTGTAGTTGTTCATGCACCTATTTGCAAAGCACCTGAAGACATCCTGCACTTCTATTTTGTAAAGTATGATATGCACCCAAGTGAATCGATAATAGTCATCAACAATCATGAAGCCATATAGATTTGCAATGGTAGAGAAGGTGGAATAATGAGTGGGGCCAAATAAATCCATGTGTAGCAGCTCGAAGGGACACGAAGTCGTCATGATTGTCTTCGAGGGGTGTTTGGCCCTAGTCATCTTCCTGGCTTCACAGGCACCATAGAGGTGGTCCTTCTTGAACTTGACACCCTCGACACCAATGATGAGCTTCTTCTTGGAGAGTGTGTACAAGTTCCTCATTCCAGCATGTCCTAGCCTTCTGTGCCATAGCCAGCATTCTGAAGCTTTTGCTAGAAGACATGAGGCAACCTGTGGTCCTGCAGAGAAGTCTACCATGTACAGGTCACCTCTTCGAAAACCTTCGAAGACTTTGGTTTTGTCAGAGGCCATTAGTACCACACATCAAAATTTGCCGAAAATAACAAGCATATCTAAGTCACAGAGCATTGAGACAGACATTAAGTTGTAACCAAGGGATTCGACAAGCATGACATTTTCCATGTGTCGGTCCCTTGAGATAGCAACTCTACCTAGCCCCAATACTTTGCTGTTGCTCATGTCAGCAAAGACAATGTGGTCTTTTGTTGGAGGTCGAAGAGTTTGCTCCATCAGTAGGCTTCGATCACCAGTCATGTGACTGGTGCAGCCACTATCCATAATCCATTCAGTAGTATTGGATTTGTCTTCCTGCATTGAGAATTAGTGTGGTTCACCAAGGCATGCAGCTGTAACATGCATTGATGATGATATAGCAGTGCATGGTAAAATGAAGACATTTGGACGATATGAATGTTAACATTCGCATTAGTTATCTTGCGTCCAAACAAGATTGTTTTCAGGTCTCCAGGGATAATCTTTGGGATAGGCTTCTTCCTATCTGGAGACTCGATGCCGCATGAAGATATTAGTTCTTCTTAACCACCCACATGCGAAGGGGTGGCTTAGAAGCAATGAGACGTAAGGTAGCATCAGAGAATTTAGGAAAGGATGCCCTAATAGCACGTTTCACAGGAGGGTTAGTGTACTCAAATGAATAGGATGAGAAATTCTTGGTTGGATGAACATAATGGTTCATGCCATAATGCACATATTCATGTGTCATTTGAGTCCTTCCCGGCGAAACAGATTTGTTAGAGCGATCATATGGAGGCCTTTGTCTTCTTGAAGACATTGATCCGGGGTTTGTCTTCTTCTTGAGAGATGTCGTCAGGACATTCACTCGAAGCTTCTCAAGAAGACTTTTGGGAACCCAGATCTTCTTCAAAGGGGAACCATTCTTGCAGTTAGTACCAATAAACCTGGCAAATACTTCACCATTTTGGCATTAGAACAGTTTATAGTTGGAATCAAAGGATTCATCAATAACGAGAGGATTCGCATAGTTAAAGCCTGATAATGTGGAAGGCTCAACTGAAGGTCCTTTTGCAGCAACGCATGTGGTTTTGGGGTACTGCTCAGGTGTCCAGTAGGATCCATCAGCATTGAGGTTTCTTTCAAAACCCACACCCTCTTTCCTAGGGTTTTTGTTCAGTATAGTCTTCTTCAAGACATCACACAGAATTTGATGTCCTTTCAGAATCTTGAACATGCCAGTTTCAAGCAATGTCTTCAACCTGTTGTCGGTGTCAAAACTGGCGGATCTCGGGTAGGGGGTCCCGAGCTGTGAGTCTGGGATCGATGGTAACAGGGGACGAAGGAGACGATGTTTACCCAGGTTCGGGCCCTCCTATGGAGGTAAAACCCTACGTCCTGCTTGATTATATTGACGAGTATGAAGGTTACAGAGTTGATCTACCTCGAGATCGAATAGCTAAAACCCTAGATGAGTCTCCGTGTGCTACAATCTAAACCCTCTGGCTTATATAGATGCCAGGGGTCCCTAGGGTTTACACATGGTCGGTTGCCCACCGAAGGGAAAAAACATGCCTATTCTACTATCGTAAACTTGAGAGACACGCCACAGCTCCTGAGGTTTCCTCCCTGGCGACGGGGCCTTCGATCAGTCCAATCCTCAGCAATCAGCCCATGAGTGCTGCCCATAAGAAATAGGCCGGCAGTCCGAGGACCCCTTAATCCCGAACTCCCTCAGTAGCCCCCGGACTAGCCTCCAATGCCGAGGTATATTACCCGGACAGTCTTGCGCGTCAAAGTCTTCGGCTTGCGAGGCAAGTCCCTCTATCCCTTGTTGTTCAGCAACCATCCCGTCATTGATGAACTCTCAATCGTCTAGAAATTGCGGGACCCATTGTAGTAACTTTGATGTGCCTCGATCCTTGTGCGCCTAGGGGAGACGGGCGGCCCAGCAGCTTTTTACAAGACTGCCCCTGCCACAAGGGAGGCACCACCCATTTAAACAGGCGGAATCGTGGTCTGGGCCACCCGTTCCTCTTCTTCCCCATCAGAAAAAGCTTCAAACGAGAGATCACCAAAAAATATGGCGAGCGTCCCTGGCTCTTCCTCGCGTCCTTATGGCACCCTTCCTGGAGATTGGGCAAGTTGCTCTATATCCCTCCTTCGGCTGCGCGACCTCGAGACCCAAGGTTATCTTACCTCCTCGGATCTGGCGGCTACCCGCGCCGGATTAACTTCTTATGGCAACGAGGCCTTTGCAGAGAACTTCCCTAACCCTCACAAGGGAGAGCGGGTATGCTTCGTGCCTTTCCTCTTGCGGGGCCTAAGGTTCCCCCATTCATCCCTTCTTGAGGGGATTACTGGAATTCTATGGGATCCAGCTCCATCATCTTACCCCCGGATCTATTCTGCACATCTCGGGCTTTGTTGCTCTTTGCGAGATGTTTCTGGGCTGCGAGGCCCACTTTGGATTATGGAGGAAGTACTTCTGTCTCGTCCCCCGCTCTCGGGGTGAGACAATTCGGGAAGTCAGAGGAGCCGAAGTATGTCGTATAGCTGGGACGGGGTATCCAGTGGGGACTCCGAAGAAGGAGTCCGAAGAATGGTCCTCGGAGTGGTTCTATATTGAGGACGTTCCCATGTTCGATCCAGCTCGAAGGGGTTTGCCCGAATACTCCGACGCCCCTCTGAAGAAAAGGTATAACTGGCGACCAAAGAGTTCATCCCAAGAGGAAGATGCCAAAGTGCAACGCCTGGCTACCCAAGTAAGGCTGCTAGCTCATAACAAGCTGACCATTATTGATGTGATGGTCGCCGCCATCGCTCAATGTGTTCAACCCCTTCAGCAAAGGATACACCCTTTGTGGAGTTACAATGGAACAAGTGACACCACTCGTTCCCGACGGCTGGGCCCTGCCAATCAAGCGGCGATGGTGGCCGTACTGGCAGACCTGTTCAAAGGGGAAGAAAAAGACTTTGTTCGGCTACCGGTTAAGGAGGGCTACTCGGGTTATAACCCCATCGAATGGGTAAGCCTTTCGACTTTGTGACCTGAGTTCGGGTTTTTCACTTGCCCCTTTTGACCGAAGCTTTCAATTTGTGCGAACAGAGCTGGAGGTGCTTTGTCGAGACAATCAACTGTCCGGCGCCTCAACCAGAGAACTACTCTCGTGACGATGATCCAGGATTCCATGATGATCCGGAACTGTCGATCGAGCACGAAGACGGGGTCTTTTACCAAGAGAGCATTGATGGTTCAAAGGTGGCTATCATAGCCAATCACCCCGGATCACTCGCTTCTTCTACTACAGGCAAAAAGAAAAATTCTTCCCGTAAAAGGCAAGCGACCTTCGTCGACCCGAATGTGCCGGTTTTTGCTCCCAAGCGTCGTCGGTCCACGCGACGAACGTCGACTACGGCAACAATTCCCGGACCGAACAGCAACAGGAATCCTTCATGTGAGCCAACCGCGGGGACGACCCCGACCACTTGTTCAACCAAAAGGTACCTCGTTCGGCCGCTTAATCTATTGTTATCATGATCGATAGGATTTTTCAGAAGATCTCATGTCGAAATACTCAGGAAACAAGTACAACCATCTTCTGCCGGGAATGTTGCCGGGGTGCCTGGCAACACTCATGAATCAAGGCCTTCTACTCATGCTGAACCTGCTGCGGAGGCCCCTATGGCCAATTAGGCCCCTGAAGATTCCGAGGACGCATTATCAGTCACTAACTCCGAGGTAGAGAGTGCGATGAACCACCAGCGGCGACAAGAAGCCCTGCGCCACCAGGTGTTTTCCGGACAAGAGTTTAATGCTCTACGTTCGGTAGATGCATACATCGGAGCTGCCCGAGATGGGCTTGGGGAAGCCGTGAAACTTACATCTTCCAACCTGGAGGTGAGTGATCGGTTTTAATAATCCGGACACACGTATTAACCCAGTAGCCCCCGAGCCTTGAATTGGTCGGGATGGCCGAGTTAAGGATTTGTATATTGTTTTATTGATGATGTAGGCTTCACGGCTGCAGAATGAGCAATTGGCCAATGACCTGGAGGTGAGTCGAACGCAGGTGCAAGCCGTGAAGGCCGAACTTGAACAAGTGAAGAATTTTACCCGGGAGGCGCATGGTGAGTATGTCCATTTTGCCGATCTTACTATATAGTCTCATGCTGACGCAAGGGTACTTCATAGCAGCTGAGTCTATAGGGCAGTTGCAAAAAGATTTAGATGCAGCCCGAGAATCCCAGAGGTACGCCGAGTCCCAGTATGAGGCCGGCTGCCTTTCGTCGCAACGAAATTTTGAGGAGAAGAAACGTCTCCAGGCGGAAAACCGGCAGCAGGCCGAGGAAATTGAGAGTTTAAAAACTCAATTGGCTCAAACCCAAGAGGAGAACCAGAAATTACAGAGGGACATGTTCGGTAAGTGCGATTATAACGTCGAAGGGTACCTCTAATACATGAAGTGTAATGGACATGCCTCATCCCATGTATAGGTCTCCTGACCAGGCGGCCTAAAGAAGAGATCGGATCCTACCGGGGGAACCTTCTGAAGGAACTATCCGCCGTACATGAGCGGGCTCGGAAGGCTATGAGGAGCATGATGAAAGCGCTATGGCCTGCCGAGAAGCCCCCGGAGGGGATGGCCGAACTGGCTGATCGGTTCAAGGGAGCCCGGTGTCGGTTCGAGCTATGGAAGACATCGGCCTGCCGAGAGGGAGCACGAGAGGCGTGGGCGATGATCAAGACCCGTTATACCGGTCTTAACCCCGAGCATATGGCCCGGGTTGGGCCGGCAGGGCCGGATGGGCAAGAAGTGCCGCTTCATTTGGTGTACGACCAAGTGATGCCCGCCGCTCGTCTCTCGCAAGAAGATTGCACCCTGGATGCCTTAATAGACAATCTTAACCAGCAGCCAGATGAGTGATTTTATGTAACTATGTACTGTAAATCAAAAATTGCTCCGTCTGTGCTGTAAACTTTGTCTTAACCGGCCATCGGCTTTGACCTCCCTTGCTAAGAGCTTGGGAGTGTTCCTTATCAAATATCCTTCAATAATAGGGAATTATTTCGTGGAACCAGGCGATCCGGCCATTTGGTGTGAACAGACAGAAAATGCACAGGCAGATATGTTATATTACTGCTTAGCGTAAGAAACATCTTCCAAAGAAAATAGTACCTCTACCGGTACCTTCCTTCAGGCTGCTACGTAAATCGTAGATACTGAGGCCGTATACTGCTAGTATGCGACTAATGGCTTTTTCGAGAAAAGAAGCCCAAGTAATGGTGATAACAACCATAATTTTTATTTGTTGCTTCCGTCGTAGCCGACCAATTGTCTGCTAAAGATAGCTAGCTTTTGGCTTCACCCGTCTGAGGTATGTATCCGGGTGACCCGGTCATAACAATCGCAGAGGTGCTCCCTTTACCCTCTAGCCGAACGATCAGGAACGTAGGGGGTAAACACAGGAGCGAGGCAACCCATCTTGGCAAAAATCTTAGTTCTAATTGATGCATATAATGGCTTAAAAATCGACAAGGGAAACATGCATACACAATAAATGTGAATAGATGCTTAAAATATATAATCATCGGCTTCGGGAAGAAGCTCCCAGGTGTTTTGTTCGAGTTTTAACATTTGAGGATGTATGCCAAAAAACTTAACACGAGCTCGGTCTAGCCGAACATAGACTTGGGAAAAGAAATCCGAACCTGCAAAATCAAGGTGGGAGGGGAAGAAATATTAAAGGAAAGAAAAAAAAGGAAAAGGAAGGTAAGAAGAATGACGACACCGGTCTAGCCGTAAAAGCGCTAAAGGCGAGCTGCGTTCCATGGGTTTGGTTCGAGGCGGTTATCCGGTGGGTTGCGAAGACAATAAGCCCCTCCTGTGAGTACTTCGTCAATTATGAAGGGGCCCTCCCACTTGGGATTGAGTTTATGCTTCTGCTTCTCCGGGAGTCGTAAGACGAGTTCGCCCACATTGTACGCCTTTGCCCTGACCTCCCTGCTCTGGTAACGCCTGGCTTGCTATTGATAAAAAGTAGAGCGAGCCCGAGCTATGTCGCGCTCTCCTTCTAAGGCGTCCAAGTCGTCCTGCCGATCTAACTCGGCCTCCTTTTCTTCATACATGCGCACCCTTGGTGTGTCGTGAATAATATCACAGGGAAGGACTGCTTCTGCCCCATAGACCATAAAGAACGGTGTGTATCCCGTTGATCGATTCGGGGTGGTACGCAGACCCCACAGAACAGAGTCAAGCTCCTCTACCCAATGGCAGTCGGATTCATGAAGAGACCGGACCAGACGTGGTTTAATACCACTCATGATGAGGCCGTTGGCCCGTTCGACTTGTCCATTGGTCTGCGGGTGATACACCGATGCGTAATCAAGCTTGATGCCCATGTTTGCACACCAGTCCTTTACCTCTTGTGCGGTGAAATTGGATCCATTGTCCGTTATTATACTGTGCGAGACACCATAACGGTGTACCACGCCGGATATAAAATCGACTACTAGTCCGGACTTGGCTGATTTAACAGGTTTTGCCTCGATCCATTTGGTGAACTTGTCAACCATGACCAGTAGATATTTATTCTTCTTGGTCCCCCCTTTAAGTGGTCCGACCATATCCAGCCCCCAGACTGCAAAAGGCCAGGTAATCGGAATAGTCCGAAGAGCTATTGGGGGCATGTGGCTTTGATTTGCAAATAGTTGACATCCCACGCAATGCTGGACAAGTGTTTGGGCGTCCGCTCGAGCGGTGGGCCAGAAGAAACCAACTCGAAAGGCCTTGCTTACTAAGGCCCTTGCTGCGGCGTGGTGGCCGCCCATTCCTGCGTGGACTTCGGCCAAAAGTTGCCTTCCTTCTTCCTCAGATATGCACCGCTGGAGTATTCCGGTGGTGCTTTTCTTGTACAACTCACCCTCGTGGACTTTATAAGCCTTGGATCACCGAATTATGCATCTCGCCTCTGTCTGATCGTCGGGGAGTTCTTGGCAAAGAAGGTAAGCGAGTAAGGGCTCAGACCATGGTGCGATTACTGCCATGACTTCGTGAGCCGAAGGCGTTTCGTCCATTACAGAGCCGCCGATGATTTGGTCGTCTGGTTCATTTATAGGGGGAACAACCTCTTCCGCACTGATGGATCCGGCGCCCTTATTGTCGTCCTGCCAAACCACCGAGAGCCATTCAAGGAAGGTGTTTTTCGGGACAGGGTCGCGTTTGGCCCCCATGCGGGCCAATATGTCAGCGGCTTGGTTGTTGTATCTAGCGACATGGTGGAATTCCAGCCCCTCGAACCGTGCGGATATTTTAAGGACGACGTTTCTATATGCCGCCATCATCGGGTTTTTGGCATCGAATTCGCCGTTGATTTGAGAGATGGCCAGGTTGGAGTCTCCCCGTACCTCCAGCCGTTGTATGCCCATTGACGCTGCCATCCGAAGACCGTGCAAAAGTGCTTCGTATTCGGCTGCGTTGTTGGAATCGGCATACATGATTTGCAACACGTATCGGACGTTGTCACCTGTGGGAGATGTGAGAATAACTCCAGCCCCCAGTCCGGCCAATGTTTTGGATCCGTCGAAGTACATCGTCCAATGGGAATATGTACTATATTCCCTGGGGAGCTCGGCCTCTGTCCATTCGGCGAGGAAATCTGCCAACACCTGAGATTTAATAGCTCGTCGTGGCTTATAGGCGATTTCGAAAGGAAGGAGTTCAATGGCCTATTTGGCTATGCGGCGGTGGCGTCCCTGTTATTGATTATATCGTTCAGGGGTACTTCGGATGCCACCATGACCGAACACTCTTGAAAGTAGTGTCTGAGCTTCCGTCATGCCATAAACACTGTATAAGCTATCTTCTGGTAATGCGGGTATCTGGACTTACATTGCGTTAGCACTTCTGACACATAGTAGACCGGCTTCTGTATCCGGAATTTGTGACCCTCCTCTTCTCGTTCGACGACGAGCACTGCGCTAACCACTTGATTGGTGGCCGATATGTACAATAACATTGGTTCACCGGCGCCTGGTGCTGTGAGTATGGGGTTGCTTGCCAGGAGTGTTTTGATCTCCTCTAACGCAGCCGGTGCTTCATCGGTCCACTCGAAATTGTTGGTCCGTTTCAGCAACCTGTAGAGCGGTAAAGCCTTTTCACCGAGGCGGGAGATAAAGCGACTTAATGCCGCCACGCAACCCGCCAACTTTTGGACATGCTTTAGCTCTGTAGGAATCGCAAGTTCCGATAGGGCGCGGATCTTAGCCGGATTGGCTTCTATTCCTCTATGGGAAACAATGAATCCGAGTAGCATACCAGCGGGAACTCCGAAGACACATTTCTCCGGATTGAGTCGTATATCGTACTCACGTAGGCTAGCAAAAGTTTGCCTTAGGTCGTCAATCAACTGGCTGACGTGTCTGGTTTTAATGACCACGTCGTCCACGTATGCCTCGACTGTTTTACCAACCTGTTTCTCGAGACATGTCTGAATCATGCGTTGGTATGTATCCCCTGCGTTTTTTAGCCCGAAAGGCATTGTGTTGAAGCAAAATGGCCCGTAGGGGGTGATGAATGCGGTTGCAGCTTGATCGGATTCCTTCATTTTGATCTGATGGTATCCAGAATAAGCGTCGAGGAAGCACAATGAGTCATGTCCCACTGTGGCGTCAATAATCTGGTCTATGCGTGGTAAGGGGAAAGGGTCCTTGGGGCAGGCTTTATTAAGGTCTTTAAAGTCGACACACTGCCGCCAGGATTTATCTTTCTCTGGTACCATCACCAGGTTTGCCAACCATTCGGGGTGCTTGATTTCCCGTATGAATCTGGCCTCTAGCAATCTGGCTAGTTCTTCGCACATAGCTTGTCGTTTGGGCTCCGAAAAGCGGCGTAGAGTCTGTTTGACGGGCTTGAAGCCTGTGATTATGTTCAGACTATGTTCTGCTAGACGCCGCGGGATTCCTGGCATATCAAAGGGATGCCAGGCGAAGATGTCCAAGTTTTCTCGTAAGAATGCTCGCAGTGCCTCGTCCACCATGGGGTCCAGCTGAGCTCCGATGGACGCTGTTTTATTGGGGTCCGTTGGGTGTACCTGAAATTTAACAATTTCTTCTGCAGGTTTAAAGGACATGGGTTTGGGCCTTTTACTAAGGATCATATCGTCCTTGTCCACTGTTGACCGGAGTGCGGTCAATTCCTCTACAGCAAAGGTCTCGGCTAGTGCCTCGAGGGCGAGCGCAGCTGTTTTGTTCTCAGCTCGAAGGGCTATATTCGGGTCACTGGTGATTGTGATTACCCCGTTTGGGCCCGGCAACTTGAGCTTCATATACCCGTAATGTGGTATCGCCTGGAATTTCGTGAAGGCGTCACGCCCCAATAGGGCGTGGTAGCCGCTGGGGAAAGGCACGATGTGGAAGAGAAGTTCTTCGGATCGGTAGTTTTCGGGCGTGCCGAACACCACGTCCAGGGTGATGAGTCCGGAACAACACGCCTCTTTCCCAGGGATGATCCCCCAAAAGGTTGTGTTGCTATGTTCGATGCGTGATCGGTCGAACTGCATTTTTTCCAGGGTGTCCTCGTAGATGAGGTTTAAACCACTGCCGCCGTCCATTAGCACCTTTTGTAACCTAAAACCATCGACGATGGGGTTTAGGACCAGAGCGGCCGGTCTTCGGCCGGGGCGGGTGGTTGATTTGTCAGTTTCCCCGTAGGTGATGGGTATGTCTGCCCATGAACTTGTTGCCGCCACATGGTAGACCTGTTCGAGTTCTCTAAGAGATCTTTTCCTCCTGTTCCTGGAGGGAAACGTTTCGTAGATCATCAGGACTTCAGCGTTATAATCTTGTGGCGTTGTTGAACGTCTGTTCGGAGGTAGTGCCTCGAGGATGGCCTCTCCACTTTTTGCGACCTGCCTAATGACCCAGCAAGCTCTGAGGCCGTGAGTCGGGCTTGTGTTCAGCAAGACAGAATGTATAGGGCATGGCTTGTCCAGTAGTCCGTCGAGGACAGTTCTGACTCCCGTGGGGGGTCTATTTCTTTTTTCGGCGGGTTCGTGTTCGGCCAGCCACTTCGGAGATATCCGCTTTCTCCGATCTCCTCTAGGGTGTTTGGCAAAGACTGGTTCCGAAAGTAATCGTTCGGCTTGCCAGGTGCTCTCCATGGCACAGTATTTTTCTACCAGGTCCGATAACTCGGTGAAGTTGTGAATGTGTCGACTGGCTGGAGCGTTGAGGATCCCTTCATCATGGCAATTGCGACTGAAGGTTGCCATTATCTCCTTGTCACTAGAGCCTTGTACTCTGTCTCTAACAAGGAGGAGTCTAGCCCAAAAATGATGAACTGACTCCCCTGGGAGTTGTTTAACATCCCGTAAGTCCGAAGACTTGGACTCTCCTGCGATGCTTGAATGCTCGACTTGGGTGGTGGGCGGGAAATTTTTTGGTTCCGCGCCGCGATGTGAGTCCGGAATCACGGGGTTTGGCACGGGGGAGTTGGAGTCCGTATTGACTATAGGACCCTTCCGCGCGGGGTTCAAGTTGCGCGCTAGACCGGGGATCGATCCCGAACTATTTCCGGAGCGAACTCCGGAGTCCGGATTACAGGAGAGATCCTGATGATCGGAAACCGGGATATAAATCGTCTTTAATTCCGGCTGTGGGGAGGACGAGCCTCCAGCCGGACACTCGACGGTGGCGACTAAGTGAGTGATCGAGGGGGTGCGAATCTCCCTATCGTCGGGTTTAAGCCCGATCCGTTCATAGACTAGGGTCTGGTCGTCGGACATGCCCATGGTTTGAATCCGATCAAGTAGCTCGTTAAGGGACGAGACGTCGGTGGGGTACTTTTTGCCGAAGCGCACGAGATCGATCCGCTGCGCCGTGGTTCCAGGGTCGCTCGACGGCGAATCCGGGTTATGTTCGGCCGTGGCGGATCCGGGCACATCGACTGGGTTGGGCATTCTAGACAGCCCGAGGGTAGAGGCCACCTCAGAGGTGGGGCCCGATGCTCCCGGCGTCGAGGCGTCGGGATCTACGGGCTCCTCCATGAGAGCTGAGGGCTTCATCAAAACAAGTTCTCCCCGTGAGTCAGCGACGAACTCTAGGTTTCCGAATCTGATTTCTTGATCGGGGAAGAAACTTCCGATCTGGCCAAGATGGTCAGCCGGATCGGCACGCGACAGGATGTTGCCGCTTGCGGAGATCTGAGCAGGGACGGAGACATCCTTGCTACAGATTTCATTGCTTATGAAAAGGCGAGCCATCGATTCCTTTGGTGATCACAACGGAACTCTCAATGAAAGCACCAATGTCGGTGTCAAAACCGGCGGATCTCGGGTAGGGGGTCCCGAGCTGTGAGTCTAGGATCGATGGTAACAGGGGACGAAGGAGACGATGTTTACCTAGGTTCGGGCCCTCCTATGGAGGTAAAACCCTACGTCCTGCTTGATTATATTGACGAGTATGAAGGTTACAGAGTTGATCTACCTCGAGATCGAATAGCTAAAACCCTAGATGAGTCTCCGTGTGCTACAATCTAAACCCTCTGGCTTATATAGACGCCAGGGGTCCCTAGGGTTTACACATAGTCGGTTGCCCACCGAAGGGAAAAAACATGCCTATTCTACTATCATAAACTTGAGAGACACACCACAGCTCCTGAGGTTTCCTCCCTGGCGACGGGGCCTTCGATCAGTCCAATCCTCAGCGATCGGCCCATGAGTCTGGCCCATAAGAAATAGGCCGGCAGTCCGAGGACCCCTTAATCCCGGACACCCTCACCTGTCATTGTCATCAGTGATAGCAGTTGCTTCCTCAGATGAGGGGTTAGGTGCCACAGATTTAGTTGAAGATAAAGCATTCTCAGAAGCATTAGAACATTCAGCAGTTGAGTCATTAGCTTCACGAGCAATACATCTTTAGCATGGAGCATCAAATTCATCCTGAGCGGTACTGATCTGCTCGGCTAGGAGTGAGTCGTTTTCCTTCCGTAGGTCATCATGTGCTTCCCTCAACTTCTCAAGATCAATCTTCTTCTGAAGATACTTAAGAGAAAGCTTCTCATGATCAGTTGAGAGGGCATCATGACGACTTTGGAGATCCTCAAACCTTGAACGAAGACTACGCATGTCTTCATCCATAGTTCCATTCAGACTCATCTCTTCGCGTAACAGATCATCGCTTTTCTCTAGAGTGGTTTGCATTTTCTCCATAGCATTTTGTTGCTTAGTGGCAATTTTCACAAGTTTGGAATAGCTAGGTTTCATGTCATCATCAGATTCAGCTTCGGATTCGGAGTCATGACGTGAGGACTTTGAGGATACCTTAGAGGCTTTCGCCATGAAGCAGTAGGCTGGAGTAGTGTCATTACCACTAGCATCGGTGTTGAAGAAGGAGCCATTGTATTCGGGTTCGAAGACAACGTAGAAAGATAAGTCGAAGCCATTGTCAGTCCAGCTACTTCAACATCAGATTCCTCCTCAGATGCTTCCTCGGCCTCAGAACCAGATTCAGACCGTGAATCCATCTCCTTTCCGATGAAGGCATGGGCCTTTCCTGATGAACTCTTCTTGTGTGACGAAGACTTTGCATACTTCTTCTTATTCTTGTCGTCGGAGTCGTAGTTCTTGCTCTTCTTCTTGGATTCCTTTTCCCATTGAGGACAATCAGCATTGAAGTGACCAGTTTTCTTGCACTTGTGATAGGTTTGCTTCTTGCTGTCCTTTGAAGACATTTCTCTAGACCTCTTGGAATCACGTCTTGAAGATTTAGCATAGCGTTTTGACTTGGCAAACTTCCGAAACTTTCTGACAAGCAAGGCAAGTTCCTTTCCAAAGTCTTCAGCACCATCAGAACTGCATTCAGAGTTGTCTTCAGATGAAGACACAGCTTTGGCCTTCAATGCACGGGAGCGACTTTAGCTTGGTCCATAGATATCTCTCTTCTCAGCTTGTTGGAATTCGTGGGTGTTCAACCTCTCGAGTATATCAGCTGGATCCAAACTCTTGAAGTCAGGGCGCTCTTGGATCATGAGTGCGAGAGTGTCAAAGGAGCTGTCAAGTGATCTGAGTAGCTTCTTCACTACTTCATGTTTAGTGATATCAATGGCGCCGAGTGCATTCAACTCATTTGAGATGTCAGTGAGGCGATCAAAGGTGAGCTGAACATTTTCGTTGTCGAATCTTTTGAAGCGGTTGAACAAGTTGCAAAGCACATCAACACGAGAGTCTCTTTGAGATGAGACGCCTTCGTTCACTTTGGACAGCCATTCCCAGATTTGCTTGGAGGTGTTAAGTGCACTCACACGGCCATATTGTCCTTTGGTCAGATGACCACAAATGATGTTCTTGGTGGTGGAGTCGAGTTGCGCGAACCTCTTCACATCAGCAGCAGTAACACCTTCGCCAACATCAGGAATGCCTGCCATGACGACATACCATAGCTCGTTGTCAATGGCTTCGAGATGCATGCGCATCTTGTTCTTCCAGTAGGGGTAGTCCGTGCCATCGAAGACAGGGCACGCAGCGGAGATCTTGATTATCCCTGCAGTCAACATAGCTAAAACTCCATGGTGGTTAAACCGAAACACGGAACAAGGGAGTACCTTGCTCTGATACCAATTGAAAGTGCTAGTTATCGACTAGAGGGGGGGTGAATAGGCGATTTTTATGAAAGTCTTCGAAACAATGAATGTATTCAAATAGTGCGGAAAAGTAAACAGGATCAGGTAGGGATACAATCAAGGATCTAGTCTAGGCAAGCATTACAGTGAAGACATACAAGCAGGTTAAGCTTTATAATCATGCACACTAAGATGAGTCAAAGATTAACTTAGACAGTATGAAGATAAACAGCAGGTATGAATGTCTTCAGGACAAGCTTCAACCAATGAACAAGCAAAGGCTTCACGATACAGAACAGGAATGTAAGAAAGTGAAGGATAGAACCAGTTGCTTGGCGATGACACGGGATTTGTTGGACCAGTTCCAGTTGCTGTGACAACTGTACGTCTGGTTGGGAAGGCTGAGATTGAACTCAGAAGACCTCGCCTTCACCTTATTCCCCTTGAGCCAAAGTCACTTAGACAGTGCCCAATCACTCTGGTAAGTCTTCAGGGGAGACTTCCGAAACCCGTACAAACTTGGTCACCCGGCGATCCACAAATACTCTTGGATTGCTCTAGACCCAGACGCCTAACCGTCTGGAAGATCACAGTCTTCAAGTGTAATAAGTCTTCAGTTCTCTCAGAACAGAATGACTTCGGTGATGCTCAAACACTCTAGCTCTAGGTGTTTAGGTGTATCCTCGCACGATGTGTCTCTCTCAATGTCTTCGAGGTGGGTTGCTCGAAAACGACAACAACCGTATCTCTCTCTCTGAGCAGCCACCTTCTCATGGTGGAGGGGTGGGCTATTTATAGCCAGCGGGCAACCCGACCTGATATGACCGAAATGACCCTGGGTCAATGGCCAACCGACACGTGTCACAACGGTCGGATTTCAAACACACGTGGCAGCTTTACTTGGGTTACAAGTAAAGCTGACTCAACCAACTCTGGAAGAGATTTCCTCTCATTGTCTTCGCTCGAAGACATAGGTATGGGTTGAGTATCACGTCAGCATCTGACTTCGATCACATCGACCCACTTAACAGTACGGTGGTCCCTATGACTCAGGAAAGAAGGAACAAAACTACCAAAAGACTTCGTCTTCGCGTTTCATTGTCTTCGGACGAATGTCTTCGTCTACCACCAATGGCTTCAGCCGTCATCAATGACTTCGGACATTTTTGGGGGTCGTCTTCGATGGCTAAACCGAAACTCCAGGGACTTCTCTCTGTGTTAACCTGTGAACTCTCACAAACACATTAGTCCCTCAACCACGTTTGTCTTCAATACTCCAAAACCAAACAAGGGTGGCACTAGATGCACCTACAAATAGTAAGAAAACACTCCTTGCGGAGTTGGAAGAAGCTATGAGATACCAACTTTTTGAGTTGCCAAAGTAAGTGAATTCGATTGTTTCCCCATATACCCCTCACATGGAACATTATTACGTTCAAGTTCCCACTCAACCATCGAGTGGAAAAAATATCTGGTCCAGCCACTCTTCGTGAGTAGGAAGCCACAAGCACGCATCACACATGTGTGTCCCCATCGAGCTTGCTGGGACTTCCTCCCCGATCCCACCCTTCCATGTTGTTGGTGTTCGTCCCACCTGAGTTGATTGCCCATTCGCCCACGAGAGCACGCTAGTTGGCACCTTTCTCCCTATAACATCCACACACCCCATCGCTCGCTGCTCGGGCATGCCTCTCTCTACCACTCATCCTCCACTCAACACTGCACCACCGGTGCTCACCATCGCCAATCTCAAAGCTCCCCGACCTCTGGGTTATACGCTTAAAGCTGATGACGACTTCCACCTCCCCATATGTTGCACCGCCCTTCCATATGCCTCCAAGCTCGATACTGACCGTCGACTTTGCTGCTTCGCCCATTCGCTAGGCCTATACTCTGCCACACCTCTATAGCCGCCCCACTCCGACGAGGGCACACCTCCTTTGTCTAGTGGATAGTATGATTTTTATCGACTATCAATCTATTATATACATGGCCATGATTTATGTGGTATGTGATAAATTGATTCTAGTTTCAAGTATCTCTATGTGCTACGTGATAAATTAGAGACAAAGTACTTGTATGTTGTATGTGATAAATTGATATTATGGTGACCTGACGGTGAGCATTTTGTTCGCCAATATAAATTAGACACTAATATTTTAGTTTGGTGATATAAAGTAGATAATCAGCATTGTTTGGTGACACAAACTAGATAATGAGCATTTTGGCATGGTATTTCTAGGCTTGCTAGCTCTATATGCTAACTGAAACATTCATTTTGACACACATATGATAGACAAAAAAAGCAAAATCAAGGAAAGTAGTTTGTGATCCTATGGACCATACATATTTGTGGATATTGTATCAAAGCAGTCCGAACGGTAACATTTTGTACACGCATTCTTTTACACTACTGGTGTTTTGTGTTTGCACATGATCTTCTTTGTATTTTTTTATTATCACTACAAAAAAATACCATCTTGTTGACTATGGATATCAAACAAAGTCTGCTATCTTGCACCGTATAAGGGCCACGGTGCCATGTACCTGATTTTCGACGAGTACCTCTGCAAGGAAGAAATAGGACCTTCAGTCGTCAACATTCATCATTATGAAATATCGTCAAAAGATTTTTTGTTCTCAATGGAATGATGAATCCTCTTGGGCATAACATGCTACAAAGTCGAGATGCAAAAGATGATAGTTATTACATGCACGTGTCTCAAAATTACACTCATGATAGTAAATTATGTCATGAGCACTTTAACACGGTTGAGCGCGACTCCTATGTTCACGAGGAGAGCGCTTTTCATGGCAGTGCACTCGTAGATGAAACTAATATGGATGCAATACGCGATGCTACTGATTTGAGTGTTTTCCTGACAATTAGTTTTTATCGTGATTGCTTTTGGTAGGAGAACTTTGTAATAACTCGAAGGTCTTCCTTTTGTTCTATTTGTTCTCAAGTGTCAATGACACAACGGTTTTATTATAACACTTAGCATTTTGTGAAGTTCGTATTTTTTCTTCTTTTCTCACATGTACGCCAAGCACATCAAAAAAATTAATATATAGTACCCCTACAAGATGACATTATACCATTTACATGAAGGTTTTCTATAATTACTTTCACGGGAGTTTCTTCGAGGCAGTTTAGAGCAGCTATTTGTGCTACCCGCAAAAAAAATAAAGAGATCCTAATTCTACAGGAAAAAAACCTACCCCTCCCTCAAACCAACTTCAGCTGGGAGGGAAATTAAAAAGAAAATAAAAAACTTGAACTGGGAGCTGGGCTCGCACGCGCTGTGACACACGACCAGTGAGTGCACGATCTGATAACTCACTGTGCAGCTGACGCAGCGATTAAATCAGTCGGCTGGATCTATGTCGACACATTTTCCGACCGAAAATTTCAGGGCAAACACAAATTTCTCTGCACCCAAACTCTAGCTAGCCCCCTCCCACCTTCCCTCAATCCAATTGGACGGCGGCGATGGCGACGGAGGCCTCTGCTTCGACTTCGATGACTACCTTGACGTCGTCGGTGCTGGATCCGTCTCCACGCCCCCCGAAGCCCCCATCCTCGCTGTGGGAGGGACATCCCGTGGCCGTGTCCATGGAAGCTTCCAAATGGATGGCGATGAGGACAGCCTCTGTTTTGAATTCGAGGATGACCTCGACACGGCCGGTGCTGGCACCGGATCCTTGGCTGGGTACTTCGAAGCCCTCGTCCCCACTGCTGGAGGGTTGTCCCATTCCCCTGGCAGCGAAAGCGTCCAAATGGATGGCAACATGGGAAACCTCCGCTTCGACTTTGAGGACTACCTCGACACTGTCAGCGCTGGATCCGGATCCGCTTCCACGTCCTCTGAAGCCCCCATCTCGGTCACGGAAGGGTTATCCCAAGGCCGTTTCCACAGAATCTTCCAGCAGACCGTCTGCCAGCACTGGCTGCGTGGGCTTTGCAAGAAAGGGGAGCCATGCTCGTTCCTGCACCAGTTTGACATGGAGCACAATGTAGGTGTGCCACTTCTACCGCGCTTTTCGCTTCTGCCGCACAAAGGATTGCAACTTCAAGCACGAGATCCAGGAGTGTGAAATGTGAGCAACATCCCCTCTCAATCCCTTTTACTTAATTAGTCCTGTGAAACCTAGCCTCGAATCATGTACCCAAGCTTCAACCTCAAGGACGTGATTTGCCACGCCGTCCTTCAGTCATGAGTTAAGCCCTTTTTAACATGTTTGAGTTAAGCTTTTTAGCGTGTTTTTCTGCAAGCAGGTACGGTTGGTTGCTTTGTTGTGTGTTTCACACCTAAGTTAGACTGGCTTTTAATTATGTTTGTGTTTCTCATTTTTATTGGCTTCCCTCTTATGAGGTGGAGGTGGTATCTTCTCTCGGAGGTTGACTGAGTTGTTGTTGGACATAACACATAAATAAACATACATATGACATGTTCACTCGGGACTGGACCTAAACGCAATACACATTAGCGATTCACCCCCTTACAAGTGGCCCCAACCCCCAACCCTGATGCAACACGAGCCAACTTTCCTAGGATGCATTGGATCTTAAAACTTGTGAATGAAAGCGATAATAAATATTGATGCATGCCAATTAGGCAAGTCATTATGTTTTATTTTGGTCTGCTACATAGGACCCGCACCTGCCTATAATTCGGTTGAAGTGGATTCATAATCAAACACATAAGCTAATTTGGTAGCTTGGGTATTGTATGCAGATCAAGGTCATTGATTCTGCAGAATGACTCTACTCAATCTTTGACCCTTTGGATTGTCAAGTACATGTCATGTTTTTAGTTTACAGCATTCATTCTCCCATAGTGCTGGTGATTGCGGTTTTGCTTCATGATATATTAGCCCATAATCATATATTCTTCAAAGTTTGTGCCACCCAATTCAACACTTTTAGCTAATTTGCTTCCTTTATATTGGCACAAATTGAAAACTACACCAGGAAAATGGCAGACCAGATTTGATGCTGGTTTCAACTTCCTAGTGCATAAGAGCCAAATTATGATGATAAATTGATGGGAGAGTATTTTGCAGCTTATACCAACGAATTAATCTGACATGGAGTTGTCTTGCTCTTGTACACAGGCATCATAAATTTGCACTCATCTTAAGTGATTATTAATGTTTTGAAGGCGTTGTTATCTCGTCGCTATAGCGACGATATAAAGGTGTGGCGTGGTCCCAGCCTGAAGCGTCCAGGCTCGCGATACTTTTGGTGTGTGGCGTCCGCCATACATGCGTGACATCCCCATATGGCCATATCATCAATATGATGTGTTTTGGGTCGCCATGCCCAAAACTAGACACCATGGGCTAGGAGAGTTGGCGCATGCGGGAACCAGCAGACAACGCCGGGAGAATTGGTGTGCGCTGGAACCAGCAACTAGCGGCGGGAAGGAAAAGGGGATCGAGAGGGGAAAGAGTTCACAGAGGTAGGGAGAGAGAAAGGCACACACACACACACACACACACACACACACACACACACACACACACACACACACACACACACACATACACACACATGGAGGGAGGAAGGGATTACTGCATACCTCGACCTCGTCCACTCCGGTTACCAGCCAACGACAGCAAGCTCCATCCTCCACACTACATTTGTCACACCCTGTGTTTGTACCACTTTGTTATGATTTTGAGTTTAAAAGTTTGGACCAATTAAAACTTTTTGTGTGCTTGTGTATGTTGAGTTGATTGCTATTTGCTTTGAATGCTTGATTGTGTTTAATTCACAAAAATCCTTCTTCTCACAAAACACATCTCCTTGATCCAAGTCCTTGCCCAATGATTATGCCATGTGTATAGGACATAATACTATTTTTATAAAATAATATTTTCACCAAAAATCATTTATTTGATTTAGGTTTTCAAAAAACCCCTGAATTGACGTTTGTACTACGAGTCCTCAAATTAGGGAAAGTATTTTTTTCCTAAACTATTTTATTTGGATCCTATTCTCTATAATACTTCCCAAAACAACAAAAATATATTTTTAGAAGTTACTTTTGTATTTTATTTAAATGCCTTTTTCTGAGGCCAGACATGTTCTTTCTTAGGGAAAGATTATTTTTATGTTTTCAAAATATTTGAGAAAATTTAGGAAAACTCAGTGGACATATATTTTCCATATATATGAGTTTCAACACATGGTTATGTTTAAAATATTGGACAAAACCCTCCAAAACCCTTTCGGGATATTTCAAGCATTTGAAATAATTCTATAAGAAATTTTGTCAAATAAATCGAGGAAAATTCTAGCAGGTCACATATGCCTAATATGATGATCTTGCAAAGTTTCATCTCAATCCCAACAGCTTTGTTTCACCAAAATGCCCCAAAACACTCTCTGTCCGGAACCAAATTTGAGCAACTTTACATTGTCAAGTTTATCCATTTGATCTCAAACTTTGTGGGCATGCTCTAATCCCCAAATGATGACACCACACCAAGTGGAGCATCAAGGAGAATAGGTTAGCATAGCTAGATCTAAGCAAATCTGATTCTGTTAATTTCTAGGGTTTACAAAGTTTGCATTGGCAACTTTCTTCAAATGAGCTCAAACCTTGTGATTAACCCCATTTTTATCTACCATTTCACTACTAGGGAAAACCTTATAGACAGAATCTTACCAGTAGCGCGGTATAAAATAAGGCGCTACTGCTACTTATCAGTAGCGCGCTACAAAAAAACGCGCTACTGATACCAGCATAGCAGTAGCGCGTCAGGAGGAAACAGCGCTACTACTACAATTGCCACGACCTTGCCGCCAGACTAGGTATAGCAGTAGCGCCTATTTTATAAACGCGCTACTGCTATGTCGTTTAGCAGTAGCGCTTTATTCCAAAGAGCGCTACTGCTAAAGCCTATCTTCTCCAACTCCTCCAACCGGCTGCCCCTCACTCTCCCCTCTCCACTCCACTCCACTCCACTCTCACTCTCCCCCGCACCCCCCGTCGTCCGCCGCCGCCGCCGTTCCCCGACCACCATCGTCGCCCGCCGCCGCCGACGCTCCTGGTCCTCCTCCACTGAGGTAGTCCCTCCATCCCTCCTCCTCCCTCCTCCCTCCTCCTCCTCTCTCCTCCCACCGCCCTCCTCCCCCTTCGCGCCCCTCCCTCCTCCTCCGGCCGCCCCCTCCTCCCCCTTCGCGCCCCTCCCCCCTCCTCCGGCCGCCCCCTCCTCCCTCCTCCTCCGGCCAAGCCCACCGCCGGCAGCCCTCCTCCCACCGCCCTCCTCCCCCTCCTCCTCTCTCCTCCCTCCTCCCACCCCCTCCTCATTCCTCCTCCTCCCTCCTCCCACCGCCCTCCTCTCTCCTCCCTCCTCCCACCCTCTCCTCCCTTCATCTCTCCTAAACCCTAAACTGTTTTTTACTGTTCTTGTATAATGTAGTTTTTTTACTATTTTTTATAAGTGTTTAATAGAAATAGTTTATTTATAGTAAGTGCTTAATAGACCTTTGTTATGCACTAGGGGAAGAAGGAGTAGCGACCATCATCGACGGTCGAAAAATCAGTGAGGGAGTGTCCACCATATATGAGAGAAGAAGAATGCCGACTGTTGTCATGGGGGTCGCTTCTCCTTCTTCTCCTTGTGCTAGATATTTGTTATGCACTAGGGGAAGGAGGAGTAGCGACCATCATCGACGGTCGAAAAATCGTCGCGGAAAAAAGGAAAAGAAAAGAAAAGAAAAAGGAAAGAAAAGAAAAGAAAAAGAAGAAAACAAAAGGAAGAGAAAATAAAGGAAAAGAGAATAGAAGAAACAAACAGGAAAACCGCGCCACTCATCTCACTCTCCCCCGCACCCCCGTCGTCCGCCGCCGCCGTCGTTCCCCGACCACTGTCGTTGATGTCATTGATGTCGATGATGATGCATTCTGAATATAGAGGATGTCTTGGTGTTCTTGTTTGCAATGTACCTCCGAGTGGCCTATGTTTTGCCGGAATGTTGATTCGTTTCCGTTCCGGCAAATTTCAGGCGCTCGATATGTCCTGTTTTAAGCAAAGGTCATGCCGAATTTTTTTCATGAATTTTAGCATAATATTAGATGTTTATTAATTTAAGCAAAGGCATTTTTTCTATGTCATTGCTCGATATATGGAACGGGTTGACTTTAGGTCTGCTAAGTGTTATTAATTTTGTTTTCATAATTAAGCATTTGTTCTCGACGTCGACGATGCCTGGCCCGCATCCTCGTCGTCGACTCGGCGGAGGAGGCCTGCTTGATTATAGGGGCCATGTCCGGGACTGGGCTCCGCCGGGCTGGTACTGGGAGGTGCTACCTTCCGGGGCGCGCAGCTTGGTGAGGAGGCAGCCCGTCGTCGACCCGGACCTTCTTTGGTGGCGGTCGCGTGGGCCAGTGACGGTGTGGAGGCTTTCGTCCCCCGCGGAGGTGGTACGCCACCGTGTCAGCGAGGAGGACGAGCACGTCCGTCGCTACATGGTTGCGTTGGAGGGCAGGTTCGACCATACCTGGCAGGTTCTTCAGAGATCTCACTGGAGCTATGATCCTGTGATGGTTCCTTCTCTTTGGGTGTCCACCGCCCGCGCCGATACCTGTCGTTCGCTACGGTTCTAACTGTATTAGTGATGTTATATGTATGATACTATTCGAGATGTATTAGTGATAATATTCGACGATGTACGGACGCAAGAGATGATTTAGTTTTGCTTATTGAATGCATGCTAATTTGAATACTAATTTGTTTTATGATTTAGTTTTGCTTATTGAATGCACATCTGTTTCAACTATGAACATAGGAAATGTCTGACGACGATAGCGAAAGGAAATTCGGTATGTGCCAATACTGCGAAGACGAGCGCGGTCTGTGCGACATGCCTCACCTAGAAGATGGTAGGCGATTCAGCATCATGCTGGATGAGAACTTCGAAGTGGATACAGTAAGTCACAACGACAAGTCTTTTTTCGTAATTAAGCATGACTTCTGCTTCTTTTGCTTCAACTTGTAATTTTAATTTTTTACAATTCTACTAGTGTATCCCCTGCCATGCAAGACATTATGTCTTGGATAAGATTGGTTTCTCAGATATGTGCAGTATGGAGGTAAAGAGAGTTCACTTGAGGACCAAGCATGGCTATGCTTTTTTCGTAAAATTATACAATGCAGAGAACTACTCCTATTTTGAATGCTCAAATTGGAGAGCACTATGCAAGGCGTATGCATTTGAGCCTAATATGCTTATCACCTTTGATATTCGTCCTGAAGATGAATATGAAGGTAATATCGACATCTGGGTCGATGTGCAGACGCCTCCAGTTCTACCTCTATGTGAGTTTCTCAACCATATTTATTAAGTAAATTATATTGTTTATTTGAAAATAGTTGACAACTAATTTCTATTGACAGCTTATTTCCATTCAAGTAAACATGTCCGACTCTTGGTAGAAAACACCTACTACTGTCCCGGGGCTGAACTAAACTGCGAGGAGATAAGTCATTATGTTTCATGGCTTGAGGATCTTGATCTTGTCAAGACAAATTATTTTCCTGGACTTCGAGATATTAGTACTCAATACGTGCGACCACTAGTGTGCGTATTGAACTACGGTCACATCTATCTAGGAAAGATGGTAAGATTTTTACTATTTGTCCTCAGTGCATCTTTTGCATACATTATTTTTTAAGCTAAACTTCATTGCTAAGTATGTTACTACGATGTTCTTCAACAGGGACTCCCGATGAGTGTTGTGCCTCGTTGGATCGAGCATAAAGGTCACATGAGAATGATTAGCTTACGGCAAGACATCCTACAATGCACATGAGTGCATTCTGCATTTCTGAAAGCGAGCAAGTCTTAATAGTCAAAGACTGGAGCAAAATTGTGAAGGATTGCAGAGAAGTACTAGGGGGCAGCAATCAGAAGCGCAACCCACATTTAGAAGACAGGTTCATCTGCATGCTCCAATATGATGAAGCAGGAGTGCTACACATGTTTTATGCTATTTTACCTGAGAGAGCAGTAAAAGTGATTAGCTAGCTAGTGTTGGTGGTAATGACTATGATGATTAAATAGCTAGTGTTGGTGGTGATGACTATGATGATTAAATAGCTAGTGTTGGTGGTAATGACTATAATGATTATTATTAGCTAGTGTTGGTGGTGATGAGATAGCTACACTTTTGATCACTTTTGATCACTTTTGGTGGTGATGACTATAATGATTATTATTAGCTAGATAGAGTTGAATTAGTAGGATCGTCGTCCTAATTCAACTTTTGATCACTTTTGATTCATCCAAATGAATCTAATCCATGTGGATGGATCAAAAGTGACCATAAGTTGAATTGGTACTGTATCAAAATTTGTATAACGGCGTATAAATACAATAAAATTAAAAAAAATGAAAAACAGAATACTAGTAGCGCGGTTTTGGAAGGACGCTACTAATAGTTAGCTTAGCAGCAGCGCTGGTAATTATACACGCTACCGCTATACGTCTTAGCAGCAGCGCGTGTAACCAGCGCTACTGCTAAGCTATAGCTGTAGTGCCTTACTAGTAGCGCAGGCACCCGCACTACTAGTAGGCATCAAACCCGCGCTACTACTAGGCTTTTCCCTAGTAGTGTTTGATCCTATTAAATCACATGGCAAGTAGAATCTTTTACCTTGCCCAAACCAGCATCAAACACCTTCTGATGAAATCCTAAAGTGACTGTTTTCACCCCTTAGCTTGTTCTCCTTGAGTCTAGGTTTTTACCATAGAGCCTCCTAGACCCCTTGCACACCCAGTAATTTTCCCTCGCCCTTGTTCAATGATCGGTCGGGTGAAACCCCATTTTTACCTCCCTGGACAACCAAGACAGAAGCTTCTCTCCCCCCTCCTCTTACTCTACCCCTTTACTTACCTCCTAAGTTACCTCCAGAGCATCTCCAGACAATCCATGTGCTAAGGGACAAGGTGGGGCGCGAGCAGAGCGCGTGAAACATGCCCTGGCATGCCAAACACATGCTCTGGAGCACGCTACAGTGCCAACCCGCACTGTAGCGGCGCCCATCCCGGAGCCCTGACAACTTCGAGCTCCTCCCGCACGCCAGCAGGACCGCCTCGACGTCCGTGACACGCTACGCGGACACCCCCCTCCTCTCTTCCCCTCGGCTGCACCCCACGCACGCGAGCCCCTAGCACTCTCCCTCTCTCCTCCTCTAGTCATGGACCGCATCCACCAACGCCCCAGACTCCCCCTCGCGAGCTCCCGTGGCCTCCAGCGACTTCTATGACCTCGCCGACGCATAGGCCCACGATACACCTCGCCCCTCTTATATATGCCCTTCCCGAGCCCTTCTCTCCGTCTCTCTCGCCCTCTTCCACTCCCAATCGACCTCCCGCACCTCCTACTCCCGCCTCGGAGAGCTCCCGTGCTCGGGATTGAGCTCGACGCCGCCGTCTCGGGCCGCCGTCGATCTCACGGTAAGGAGCCGCTCCAGCCTTCATTCGTTCTCCTCCAAGTCGCTCTCACCTCTCTGATCCATTTCCCCCTCCTCCCCTTGTGATTTGCTGCCAGGAACATCGACGGTGACCTCCTCTCGAAGCACTCTGCCGCGGCTTCCTCGTCGCCGGCGAACCCCGTGTCCCCGGCGATTTCCTCGACCACCACCCAAATGGTGGCAGCCTCCTGAATCCATTCCCGCATTCGCCTGCCTCCGCCGTGCCGTGGAGCGCCGCCGATTGTGTTGTTGACGAAGGAGTTAGACCAGAAGCATTCGAAGACCACGAGGACTTTGTTGAGCCAGGCAAGCAGCCCCTTGACCATGTCTAAGAAACCTTTTTATGCATGACATATAGCACTTTAAATTGATGCATCGAAATCATGATGAAATGGTGATCACCTTGATGGGTTGCCTCTGTTACTTTCCTCGTTGATACTCGCATTGGCATGACTCTACTTTCCGCTTACAGTTGTGTGGGTGGGAAGTAGGTAGAATGCTAAAGTAGTTGCTATGCAAGTGGGACGGGAATACGCATGGTGTTGGAAACAAAGTGTTTTCAAAGACTTTTGAAAAAACCCGTCGGGTGCCACTAATGCCCGAGGGAGAGGATGAGCTAGGTAACCACTTGAGAAAGAAGTGGTGTACTGGAGCAAGTTGTGTGTGTGTGTTTTCGAAAACGGATTAGATTTAATATTTGTCGATCGTTCCCAACCTTACATGTACAACCACGATACCCCTTATGGGACGGGGCTTTGTTGATTACTTTGGTCGATACTAGCACAGAGCCCGCATTACTAGTGGCGTGGTCACTCTCGATACGGGGTCGTGCCGGAAAGGACGACCATGGGCTGTTTTCACAGACACCGGGCACACCGTTGGTCCCTTCATGGATGATACTCGTGATGTACATCATGCGGGTTGTGTGCCAACGAGTGGACTGTTTGTTAGTATTGTCAAGGGAAAGGCATTGTTCGGGTACTTACCTCGGGTATATAATATACCGCGAGTCGTGGCTTGACACGGAAGTTTCCCGAGTCTTGTGGGTAGAGTGTGCAACCTCTGTAGGGTGTAAAACTATTTGAATAGCCGTGTCCTTGGTCAAGGACAGTTGGGTGGTGCAGCTTAAACTATGTCTAGTGTTTTACTAAACTTGGCGTGTGTGTGTGTGGGAAGGAGATACATGAGTTGAGTCGGACGACTCGACGTGATGATTAAACTGGAGTTGTTCCTAACTCTGTTTATATTGATATGTGTAACCTGTTCATATGGATACTCGTAACTTCATGATGCATGATTTACAAGTTGATAGGACATGTCATTGTACACAAAATTAGCTTTCCGCAAAACTACCTATTTAGTGCTACATCATGCATTGTTATGCCTTGTTCCAAACATGGGTTGCTTGCGAGTACATTCAAAGTTCTCATTGGCTTGCCACTGGTTATTTAATTGGCCAGGCATGGAAGAACATGAATATTGTGAAAAGTACCTTGGTGATGAACATGCGAATTAGGACGCTTCCCAGTCAGAATGTCTGTAGGGTTAAGGCAGATGGCATGGGCCTACGCTATCTTTCAAGATTTCCGCTACGATTTGAGGTTTGTTATTTGGCCTTCATGGCCCTATCTATGTAAGACTTGACCATAATGGTCATAATTTATGTAAGACGGTATGTATGGATGTAAGACTCTTGTTATTCAGCTTTTGTGTGTTCAGTGAGCATTGATCTCTGGGGTCACTATACACGTGCATTCGGTGATCACGACTTATGAGTCGGGGTCCCCACAACCTTCCCTCCACCCATGCCATGATCACCTCCTCCAATCCCTTCCCCTTCTCCCACCACCCCCCTTTCCCCTCCTTCCACTACCCCCTTTCCCCTCCGCTCTTCTTTCCCCTCTAGATCTGCTACAGAGTTAAATATCATCTGATTCATATATATATTATGTTACTAGTAATAGAATATTATTCTGTTACTCTCGGGCCCTTATAGGCACTGATCCAGAAGAAACCCACTGGAACCACCGCCCCATCCCGCCGGCCCCGCGCGTCGCCCCAGCTCGCCGGCCCCGCGCGACGCCCCATCCCGCCGGCCAGCGCGCCGCCCCAGCACACCCGCTCTACGCGAAGCCCCATCCCGCCAGCCTGTGCGCCACCGCACCCTAGACGCTGTGCCTACAACTCCTACCCACCGACGCGCGCCGCCCCTCCTTCACCCTGTTCGGTGCACCGCCACAGTTGTCGTGCCTCCACCTCCTTCCTGCCCGTGGCGCGACGAGGAAGACAAAGGGTTCAGCAGTTCTTGAGGTTGCCTGCCCATGAGATTCTCTTGCGATGCCACGAATGTGCAGCTGAAGAAGATAAGGCAGTCCTACTTCTCCGTGACGACCAGTACATGGCCTTCATGAAATTTGTTTGAACTAAAGAAGACGATCAGTTCGACGAGATTGAAAGCGCTAGTACAACCGCTCCAAGTCGTCAGTTCGGGAATAGTAACAGAATAATATAATTTGCTCAATTCTGACAAATGGTTGAATTTTTTTAACAAAAACAGTACCAAAAAACAGACTATAGTACATTTAGTGAAATATGTTATACAAACACACACATAGATCAGTACGAGTACTCTGTTTTTCGGACGGGAAAACAACAAGATGGGTCTCACTATATTCAAAATTACTCATAAACGGTAGCGAATTTGAAAAAACGTTCAACATGACTAAGTTTTGCATTTTCGATAGCTTTCCAACGGTATATTATTTGCCTCATTTCGACAAACTTTTTTAAAAAAATCACGTTCGAAAGCCCAATTTCACCGAATTCGAATTCGAATTTAAACCGTAAAGAATTAGAAAAAATATTCAATAAGCAAAAGTTGCGCATTTTCCATAACTTTCCAACGCCATATCATTTGCGTCAATCCTACAAACCACTTGCAAAAATTTGCGAAAATATGTTTCGCCTAGAATTTCACCGTTTTTCAAATTACTGTTAAATCATACATAATTTGAAAAACCAGTCTATATATGGAGGATGCGGATTTTCATCAGATTTCCAACTCCATCCCATTTGCTCAATTCTAGGAAACCGTTTGAAAATTAACGCCAAAATCCGATTCACGTTTTCAGTTTTGAAAAAAACGTTTTTTTTCAAAACTGCTCTTAAACCATGATTATTGTGCGACAAATTTCTATATGATTGTAATCTAGATGTCAAGAGCTTTCCAACGATATATTACACGCCCCGTTTCGACAAAAAAAAATTCATGAATTTTTTTTGAACTAAAGAAGATGATTAGTTAAACGAAATGACAATGTCAGTACAACAGCTCGAAGTCGTCAGTTGGAAAATAGTAACAGAATATTCTGTTGCGCGAAACAGAATATATAGGATGGGTCTATTTTGACAATACCCTTAGGAGTCTTATTCTAACATAAAAAATCTCTTATTCTGACATCAAAACAGAACCAACTAGTCTAATGTATTGAGCTGCGGAGAAAAAGAAAAGAGCCCCCACCCCACCCCACCCCCACACGCCCACTCCACCTAGCCCTGACCCAACTGCTACCGACCCCAATCCCCCTCAGCTTCTTCCGCCTTCGCCGGCCGGCCACCAGCGGCTCGCCGACCGACCACCGTCCACCGATCGGCCTCCCCAGGAACCTACCCCGCCGACATCTCCCCAAGCAACGGCAGCCTCCCCGCAGCTCCCCTTCCCACGCAACGGCGGCCACCTACCGAGCGCTGCCGGTCGTCACCGCAGCGATCCGGCCGCCACAAGCCCTGGACGCGGTCATCACCATCGGATCCGTCCGCCGCCAGCGCCCCTGTTCCTACTCTTCGTCCGGCCGGCCGAATCGGCTTCCCACGCCTTCCGTTTCCCCTATTCCTTCCTCACCAGTAGGGCCACATCGGCCCAGATGCGTCGCACCATCCACCAAGGAGGAGGCGCCAGATTCCCTCGGCGTGCTTCGCGTTGCTGAAGAGGAGGCACCAGGAGTCGCGGTCCACGTCGGCGCACACCTGCTCCCGCATCTTCGTCTTCAAGGCCGCATGGAGGTGCTGGCCACCATCGCCTGGGCTTGCATCCCGTGGGGCATGGCTGCCGTTGCTACAGATCCGTGAGCACCCTCCTCTGCTTCGAGGATAGCCGACGAGCGCCATGGAGGTTGGGTTATCCACGGTTGACACCCCACAGGATCCGGCCGGCGTGCACTTTGGCTGACGCTGCAGCTCTGCCTCCTCACCCATGTAGTTCGATGGCGAGGCCCCCTCCACAACTCACGGCAGCCAACTGGGTCCACTCGCCAACGCCTCCCTCCCCTCTGCATCATCATCCACGGGAGGGATCCTCCTCGATCCATGCTCCTGCCTCCATGGTTGAGGGCGGGCGTGCGTGCAGGCCTTCTGGAAAATTGCAGTACAGTTGTCTGCGTGCTTGCAGTACACTGGCATGAGGAGGCACGATGACACGCATGGTTGATATGCAGTATGAGGAGGGTTGCAATTCATGTTGCGTGGGCGTGCAGTTCAGTTGAGCAGGTCATGCGTGTGCGGTGGGCCTTGACGACGACCTTTGTGAGCAGGACGACTGCGTCCCCGGGCTCGTATAGCTCCTCCATCCCCGCCGGTCTACTAAGTCCTGTTGATATCCCTCCGCCGCTCGTCCTACATCTCTGTCGTGCCCGGATTTCACTTGTGACTGCAGTCCATCGCATGGGCACCTGCAGCTTAGTCTCCCCCTCGAGGAAGTACATCGCCAGCAAAGGTGCGTGGAGGTGGACGAGGCCCTTTCCGCCGAACTCCCTGCGCCTCCTTGGTTTTGGTGAAGTCTTTGGTCGCCTGAGTGGCTCGGGACCAGGTGAAGAGGGCGCTTGATAGGTCGCACCGCGCGGCGCACATCATGCTCTCCTGCAGTCGAGCGTGTGGTGTTGCAGTTCGATACCCATGGCAAGAACGCAGAGCTCAGACCTTGCCTGCGTGCAGTTAGAGACCATGTGAGATTCATTTTTTTTCTTATTGTTGTCTGTTTTTGCTGTTGTATAATGATTTATTGATTATAGCCGTAAGAAAGCAACCATGTAAACTTAAAAAGCATTTTGCAAAACAAATTGAGTACACTAGCCTTGGTAATTCAGTTTGGACGTGTTCGTAAAAAAGTAGTTCGAAAAACGGAAAAAGGGCATACTGTCCACTTCGATTAGTGTCGCCGTTCACTTCCCTTCTAATGTGCACTGCACTCATCCCACAAGGTATCATGTGTTTCGAATCAGTCAACTTCATCGGCATCTGCAGTGCGCTTGGTCGTCGGATGCAGCTCATGTGGTGTCTGACTAAAAAAATACATAACAAAACTCAAGACAAATAAGACCATGCAGTTTGCTTGACCGTCGGATGCAGTGCAGTGTTGACTCCGAAGCAGTGCGTTCTTCTGTCTGATGCGGTTCATGCGTTGATTTTGGAGTCACGAAAAACAGAGTGTCCGCATTTCGGTAATTTCAAAACTGCTCTTGAACCGTAAGGAATTTGAGAGTGTTCTACATGAAAAAGTTGCGCCTCGTCGATATCTTTCCAACGCCGTATCACTTGCATCGTTCCGACGAGCGGTTTGGAAAAATTTACAAAAATACTCTCGCTGGCACTCGTAAGCAGCGGCACCGTTTTCAAAATTCCTTTAAAACGGTGAGGAATCTCAACAAATGACCAACATATGAAAGTTGCGGGTATTCCACAGCTTTCCAACGCCGTATCACACGCCTCGTTCCGACGAACGGTTAGAAAACTGCAGCGAAAACCGTACCGAAAAATTTGTAAAATTTGAAAAACAGAATTCCGTTTTTTAGTAAATTTGAAATTACTTTCAAACCGGAATGAATTAGAGAAAGTGATCTACATGAAAAACTTGCGCATCGACGATATCTTTCGAACGCCGTATCGTTTGATTCATTCCGATGAGCGGTTTAGAAAAAAAAACGCGAAAATAAGCTCGCTGTCACTCGTCGGGCGGCCACCGTTTTTGAAACTGCTCTTAAACTGTGAGGAATCTCGGAAAGTGATCAACATTAAAAAGTTGCGGATTTTTCGTAGCTATCCAACGGTATATTATACGTCTCGTTCCGACAAGCGGTTTAGAATCTAGAGCGAAATCGGTGACGAAAAAACACGTGCAGTTTTTTCTGCTGATATTGCAGTGCTCGTTTGATAGGGATGCAGTGCACTCGCGTTAACCGTGCAGTTCCGAAGTGTTGTCAGAATAGTTATTCTGACATTGATGTCAGAATAGACGGTCTATATATATATATATATATATATATATATATATATATATATATATATATATATATATATATATAGGGCGGCACTATTCTGATCCCAGGATCAGAATAGTTATTCTGATCACGGCGCCCCTATATAGGCCCGATGGGATGTTCTCGAATTCCTGAACCGGGTAGCGACAACAACAAAAAGGAAAAAAGCCCACCCTACCCCACCTCCCTCGATCCAGATCCGCCATCTCTCGCACCTCCCGCCGGCAACCGGCGGTGTACCCGCCGCCCGTCCCCAACCGACGGCGCCGCCGCTGCCCTGCCTTCGCCACAAGATCCCACCGCCGTCGCCACCTACGCGCAACGTTGTCTCCTCCCCACCCCGCGCCGCTAGCCACCTGGATCGTCGCCGCCCCGCCCGCACCGCCATCCATCTGGCTCGCCGGCACTATCCAACCGGCCCTCCCTGCGGCAATCGAGGCCTCCTCCTGCAACCGCCGCCATGTTTGGCTCCACCTCCATCCGCCGTCGGGTCTGCCTCCGCCACAAATCGCCGCTAGGGCCGCCTCCTTCCCCAACCTCCACCATGGCCACCTCCCCCAACTACAGGGCGGCCACGGTCGTGGTCTACCCCAACCATAGCTGCTCCTACTGATTTGCCATGACAACCCTCCCCTGCTATTGTTCTCCTCCATCGGTAAGCCTTCCATGTTGATGTTCTCCCCCGCCGATGACCCTCCCTTGTTGTCCCTCACCTGCCGAATGGTCTATGCCGGAATTTTGGCCGCCGAATCCGGCCATCCCTGCACCTTGTTGTTCTTTGATGACCGCAGACGTCCGAGATCGATGGACACCGACGTTGTGGTGTGTGGACTGAAGTGATGACAGAATCCGACCTTCCCCCGGCATCACCATTCTTCCTCTCGCCTATTCAACAATGTGTGTCGCCGTCCACTTGTGAGGCTCCACCCGCTAGTATCAAAGACAAACAATTTTGTACAAGAGAAGTTCACGTATTATTACTCAAATTCAGGGGAGTTCGCTTGTTTATGCATGTGGAACTATGACCTTTTTTATTTGACTACCAAAAAATATGTGGATGTGCTATGTGTGCTTAGTACACAAATCGGGAAAAACTATTTTTCTCATGTAGATCGAAGAAAGAACACAGAAAGAGGAGAGTTGCAAAGTTGTTTCCAAAAAAATGTGTGTGCAAAAGGATGTTGATACACAAAAACAATTGTGGATGACAAGTTCATATTTTCTGATGCGGATAGTCCAGAATGTTCACTTTTGAAATAACACACTTTGTGTGTCAAAAAATATAAAGAGGCAAACACACACAAAAATTTGTTGATGAGTTAACTGCGAAAATTCGAACGAGTACACAATGGTCAATTATGAAACATCATGTAATGAAGTGAACATTGGCAAAAATATGAGAATGTGAAAATTTTGTACACTCACCCAAAAAAAGGATGAAAAACAAGAAGTTCAACAATAAAAAACAAGAGTTCGAATTTTAAAAATAGAGAAGTTCAAAAATCATAAAAAGCTTGTCATCATTTCTAAAGTTAGAAAAACTCTTAAAGTTCAAATTTAAATAAAGGACAGTCCAATATTTATTAAAAAACTAGGAGATTTCAATGCTAAAAGAAATAAACCAAGAAGTCCAAATTAGAAAAATAAAGAAGTTCAATATTTATAAAAAAACCTCAGATTTTCCTTCTTAAGGATAAGACTAAGAAGTTCAAACTAAAATAATAGAGAAGTTCAAAGTATGTAATAAACTCAGTTTTTTTTCTCGTTACTAAAGAATAAAATGAAGAAGTTTAAACTAAAAATGCTGAGAAGTTCAAATTAAAATAGCAGAGAAGTTTTTGAAGTTTACGAAAAACTGAGATTTTTTCTTGTTACTAAAGAATAAAATGAAGAAGTTCAAATAAAAAGGCTTAGAAGTTCTAATTAAACTTGTGAAATTCCTTGCACGGAAAACATATCAAATAAAACAGAGTAATTCGATGTATACAAAAAAACTCAAATTCTTATTTATTTATGATTTGTGTAACATCGACGAATGGGTGGGAAATTACAAACGAAAATACGTGACAGAAGTTCAACGTGAAAACAGCGGGAAGTTCAACTACTACACTGAATGAATTTCAAAGGAAAATCTTTTAAACCATCGCGAGTATGAAAAAAGGATCAACACGAAAAACTTGTGTGTTTACAGCAGCTTTCCATCGGTATGTCACTTGCTCAATTCCGATGAGTGGATGGAGAGCTATGAGCAAAAAACAACACGTGAAGAAACAGAGTGAAGTTCAGCTAGACGTGCTGATGAAGTTCAAGTTCTTCACGCGGTGCATTTTCGAAGACTCCGTTTCGCGATAAAATGCACAACGAGTGATCTCGCTATTTTCAAAATTGCTTAAAAACGGCTAGGAATCAGAGAAAACCATCTACATGAAAAAGTTTCGCATTTTCCGTAGCTTTTCAACGGTTTATTATTTGCCCCATTCCGATAAAGTTTGTATAAATTACGGCCAAAAAACATTTTTCGACATTTTCAATATTGACTTAAAACCGTAGAGAATTGGGAAAAACAATCTACATCAAAAAGTTTCGCGTTTCTTCAAGTTTTCCAACGCCATATCATTTTCTGCATTCCGATAAACCGTTGGGAAAATAACGCGAAAATACGAACTCGGTGGGACTTCGGCCATTTTCAAAATTACGTTTAAATACTTTAAAATTGGAAAAAACTTTCTCTACAAAAAAGAAGCGGATTTGCAGCAGCTATCCAACGCCATCTCATTTGCCTCATTCCGATAAATGGTTTAGAAATAGGCTCGAAAATACGATTCACGTTTTTTTTGTATCAAGAAAAACAGTTTTCAAAACTGCTCTTAAACCGTGTATATTTTGTCAAAAATTCAACCTAGGTTGTTATACTAGTGTGCATAGCTTTGCAACGGTATATCGCAAGCCCCATTTGGACACTTTTTAGCGAAAGTTCAACCTAGCACTCGGGGAAGTTCAAGTGCTACTGCTGGGACTAGTCAGGTTGTATGTGTGTGTGTGTGTGTGTGTGTGTGTGTGTGTGTGTGTGTGTGTGTGTGTGTGTGTGTGTATATACATATATATATATCATCGGATTCAACACTAAGCATCATATTGAACACTAGCTAAGCATATCATCAGATTCACATACATATATGATAAATATAATCATTGGATTTACATACATATGTATTATCAACAAAGCATACACTTCAATTCACAAATACTACACTAAATATATCATCACACTACTACAATAAAGCATAACATCACACTAGCTACTACACTACTATACTTCAATTATCAACAAAGCATGCATAAACTTTTATTCACATATCGTCAGATTCAACACTAGGAATATCATCACATTCTATAGTAAGCATATCATCCAATTACTACACTAAGCATATCATCGAATCCTACACTAAGCATATCATAAAAATTACTACACTAAGTAACATACCATGACATGGCGGATAACATTCGTCCTTGTCAGACGGGTCACGAATGGCATCCCGACGTAGGCATCATGTGGCAGAAGTTTTTTCCAGAGGTTGTCCGTTTCATCCTCGTTCAGCCTCATTCTTTGGGCATAGAGGACTTCATCAAGTGGGTCCTCATCATCTTCGTCCGTGTTGAGATAGATAACAGCCAGTCTGGGCCTGTCCCATCTGAAGGAGAAGCTATCAAATTCACCCCCACTCAGACGCATGTGGGCGTTGAAATGATCCCATTCATCGCCTCCAATCTGGGATATGTTTCTCCCTTCTCGACCTCCATAGTGTAGGGGCCCCCAGGAGTGTCGAAGATCATGGTGTCTTCAGTCAGCTCATTGAATTCCAATCCCACATTGCACGGGACGATCTATGTAAGAAAAAACAAATAAAACACACACAATGCATTAATACATATAGCAACAAAAACAAAAGAATTAATTGTTAGAAGATTCAAACAATTTGTTACCGCTGCAGGAAGAAAACTCGGTTGGAAGTAGATGCCGAACAGCGTGCCTGTTGCAAGGCTGGTGGCGCACCTTGACTTGCACACTCGACATGGTGGTGGTTGCGCCATTCTACACAAAACATATTGAACATTAAGTATAATCGTATTCTAGACTAATAAATCAACACTAAGTATAATAGGATTTTACACTAATAAATCAATTTCTACTAAACATAATCGGGTACGACAATGCTTAACCGGATTCTACACTAATCGGATTCTACACAGTAGCATTGAACATTCACAACTAAAATTCATCCATTCCATCTATAAAAACTAGCACTATCCATTCATCTATCAAGAAAATCATCTACTCCTACCAAACAAACATACATTCATCTATCAAGTAAATTATCTTCTCCTACCAAATAAACATACATTCATCCAAGCATCATTTTTTTTCTGAATCAGATCCGCCATGGGAGGGAGAAGCTAGGGGAGGGGAATAACATGTGCGAGGGGAGGGGTAGATCTCACCTATTGACCCGGAGGTGGCGGCGGCCGCGCTGGTCCGACGGCCACGAGCGGTGTGGTCGGGAGGTGGAAGTGGTGGTGCTGGTCGAGAGAGGGGGAGAGGAAGGTGCAAACAATGAGTGAATCACACTATGGTTTTTTTACTAGATAGGGGTAGTTAGAAATAGACTACTGCTGGCGTGGGCCTAATGGGCTACACCATAACAATCTGTACCAAATAGGGAAAAAACTCAGCAATTACCGATCGTGTGACACAAATTTCAATGCCAGCACTAAGGGAGTATCACTGTCGTACCAAATATGCCGACGCCAACATTATTTGAAATGGCGCGCCACGAACAAGAGTTGTGGCTAGCCATTTCTCCAACAGTGTCTATTGTTATGAAACGAAACAATGGCCCTACCAAAGGCCATCATTAGCAGACGTCACTTAGATTAGGCACGTTTAATTAGTGTCAAAAGCGATGCCTCCTCGTATGGCAACTGGCATCTCTGTAAACAGACACCTCTACAGAGGCGCCACAAACTCTTGTATAAATAGGGCTTTGCCTAGAATCAATAGAACTCTGTTTACTATCCAATCTTACATGTTATCAGCATGATTTCTACCAACAGAGCATCGAGACGACAACACGGAGAGAAGGTAAGATGGTAGGGATGAACCTGCACAGACTCGCCTCTGCTCTTGTTCGCTTCATCGGATGGGAAATCAATTTATCTACCAGACGCCACAATGTTGGAGTGGATCCCCATTGGGGCCCAGGTAGGAGCTGCCATGGTCGACGTGGTCGTCGTGGTCATCAGGGTCACCCTGGCCCTACCACCGCACATCAGGCAGGACCAAGCAACCAACCTGCAGCAGTCCAGCCCGCCCATCAGGCACCTCCGATGTCGGCCTTTGTTGCTTCGCCGGTGGACTGGCTCTTTGATGACCCAACAGCACCGTTCCTGGGAAAGGACGACGACCTCGACGCTGCTCTGGCCCCACCATCGCCGGGGATCTTCTTCAACAATGGCATGGGCGCAGGCATGGCCTTCTGTCTGGTCCACGGATACGGAACTTGCCCTACCCGCGACCTCTGCCCGATGCACGGGTACGGGCTGTGCCCTTCACCCTCGGCCGCTCCACCACCGGATCCAGAATTCGTCGAGCCAATAGCCTACCCAGATCTTCCAATGCCGACGCCAGCCGACGAAGACGAGCTCTTCGCCCATCCGGGATATGGCCCTGTGCCCGCCATGATGGAGTGGGAGGCGATGTAGGCCAAAGAGGAGGAGCAGTACTTTTCGGGGGGGATGACTCTTGGGTAGGCTCAAGGAGACGATTCGTCATTTCAAAATATCGGGGCGACGCCCCCTGGTCAGGCTGGCCGACCGACACCCCGGTCCAACTGATTCCTCAGTCCAGCTGGCTCCTCCCCCCTGGCCGCCCCGGCCGACTGCTCCGTCCGGCTCCCCGCCCGGCTGCTCCAGCCGGCCTGCTACCCGAAGTCAACCGCCACGTCCCATCGTACACGACATGAAGACAATATAGCCGCGTTGCTTCACTGCGCTCCAATAGTCCAACGGTTGATCAATAATGGTGCACTATAGCCTGCATCATGTGTCACCTCATATGTCCACTCTAAAAAGAGTAGTAGGTCATGTGGGCCATTACTTGTTCCCTGGGCCTCCTTTTATAAGAGGCACCAGGGGAGCTCACTTGGCCAAGAAGGCTAGGACTTGGCCACCAAGGCTCTCCCTTGGCCACCAAGTCACCCACGTCCACACACTCATAAAGAAGCCCCAGAATACTCACTCTCTCCCATCCTCTCATTCTCACACGCATGAGGCATGAGGGAAGAGCTCTCACAGCTCCCTCTTCCTCCCCTAATACAGCTCCGGGAGCAACTCTGTACTGCCAGATATACCACATATATCATCAGACATGCAGGAGTAGGGGTATTACCTCCCCGCGAGGGCCCCGAACCTGGGTAAACCACCACGTGCCGTTACCCTATCCTGTCCCAGATCTCCACGGCGGCCTTGCTCTCACCTCGATAAGACACCCCCTGGCATCTGTCATGAGAAAACGACGACAGTTGGCGCCTACCATGGGGCAAGTTGCCACTGGAAATTCAGTCCGGGGGACCCTCTTCGCCGCCACCACCGCAACGCAGGCTCCTCGGCGCCCCCGCATCGCGATGTATGCGACGCCGGCCGACTAAGGCCCACGCGTCACTATGCGGCGTGCACCTCCGTTGCCGCTCCCTTGCTGCTCCGCCCGTGCCTGGCCCCGGCGCGCTCACCTCGCCGACCGTTTCCCTGACCTCGCGCGCGCCTCACCAACAGCTCGCGACCATGGCGGGCCGTTGCCGCGTCCTATGTTGTAGCCGACGTGCAGCTCCTAGCCGCCGCGCTCGCGCCGGCGCCGGCCGTGTTGTGACGGCTGCTGTGACTGCCGCTCGGGCAGGCTCTCGGTAACTAGCTCGTCCTCCACACAAAAGAATCCCCTGCCCTCGAGGGAAGCCTCGGGCTGGCCCCTCTCCATCCTGAAGCAATGGCTGCTCCGACGCGCGCGCACGGGCTCGCCTTCACAGGCGGGACAGTGCTTGCGCTGCTCCTCGTCTTCCTCCCGTCGCCACGCCTCGGTCTCACGCCACATGCACGGAGCAGCAGATCGAGACCAACAAGCAGCCCGACTGCTACCGCACCAACGAACAGCTCCGTGCTCAGCTGCACCTATAGCGCCACCGCCGCGGCCCGCCTGGCCTCTCCACCTCCGGCCCGCACCTCTGCATCCTCTCCTCTCTGTGTTCGGTGTGTCGGGTCCGCGGCGAGCTCCTCCCATCCCGCGCGTGCATCACCCGCACCACATCGGTCGCCGTCATGTGATGCTCCGTCCCGCTCGAACCCCGCGCTGGCTCCGCCCCGCCTCCACGCCCCCACTACAGCGCCACCGCCGTGGCCCACCCCTGCGCCTACGCCCCAGTCGGCCCCTCCATGGTGCTAAAGGGGATGGGGGGATCCCGTGTGCCCGCTCGCCCCAGGCCGGCTGAAGTCCCGCGACGGCTCCGCGCCCCGGCCGGCGCCGCCTCGACCCCGCTTACTGCGCCGCATCCCGGCCGGCTCCGCCATGCCCCGCCCGTTGCGCCGCGCCCCGCCAGCTCCACCCCGATGGCCGCCGCCCCGCCGCTTGATACGTCTCCAACGTATCTAGAATTTATGAAGTATTCATGCCATGTTTACAATATTTTTTTTATGATTTTGGTATGATTTTATTAGAACTAACCCGGACTGACGCTGTTTTCAGCATAGCTACCGTGGTGTTGTTTTTGTGCAGAAATAAAAGTTCTCGGAATGAGCTGAAAATTTACAGAGAATATTTTTGGAAAATATAAAAAATACTGGAGCGAAAAGTCACCGTAGAGGAAGGCCGAGGAAGCCACAAGCCTGGGGGGCGCGCCCCCCTGGCTTGTGACTTCCTCGAGAACCTTCTGGACGTGGGACCAACGCCATATACTCCTATAAATACCCAAACCGCCGAAAAGAAACCTAGATCGGGAGTTCCGCCGCCGCAAGCCTCCAGAGCCACGAAAAAACAATCGGGAGCCCGTTCCGGCACCCTGCCGGAGGGGGAAACCATCACCGGAGGCCATCTTCATCATCCCGGCGGTCTCCATGACGAGGAGGGAGTAGTTCACCCTCGGGGCTGAGGGTATGTACCAGTAGCTATGAGTTTGATCTCTCTCTCTCTTGTGTTCTTGAGATGACACGATCTTGATGTATCGCGAGCTTTATTAATATAGATGAATCATATGGAGTTTTCCCCTCTCTATCTTCTTGTGATGAATTGAGTTTTCCCTTTGAAGTTTTCTTATCGGATTGAGTCTTTAAGGATTTGAGAACACTTGATGTATGTCTTGCGATGGGATATCCGTGGTGACAATGGGATGTTCTATTAATCCACTTGATGTATGTTTTGGTGATCAACTTGCGGGTTCCGTGACCTTGGGAATCTATGCATAGGGGTTGGCACATGTTTTCGTCTTGACTCTCCGGTAGAAACTTTGGGGCACTCTTTGAAGTTCTTATTGTTGGATTGAACATGATGAATCTGAAATTGTGTGATGCATATCGTATAATCAAGCCCATGGGTACTCGTGGTGACATTGGAGTATCTAGGTGACATTAGGGTTTTGGTTGATGTGTATCTTAAGGTGTTATTTTAGTACGAACTCTAGGGCTGTTCGTGACACTTATAGGGATAGCTCATAAGATTGATCAGAAAAGATAACTTTGAGGTGGTTTCGTACCCTACAATAATTTCTTCGTTTGTTCTCCGCTATTTGTGACTTTGGAGTGAACTCTTTGTCGCACGTGAGGGATTTACATATGATTCAACTATGTTAGTATTGTTGAGAGAACTTGCACTAGTGAAAGTATGAACCCTAGGCCTTGTTTTCAAGCATTGCAATACCGTTTTTGCTCACTTTTGTTACTTGCTACCTTGCTGTTTTTATATTTTCAGATTACAAAAACCTTTATCTACCATCCATATTACACTTGTATCACCATCTCTTCGCCGAACTAGTGCACCTATACAATTTACCATTGTATTGGGTGTGTTGGGGACACAAGAGACTCTTTGTTATTTGGTTGCAGGGTTGTTTGAGAGAGACCATCTTCATCCTACACCTCCCATGGATTGATAAACCTTAGGTTATCCACTTGAGGGAAATTTGCTACTGTCCTACAAAACTCTGCGCTTGGAGGCCCAACACGAGTCTACAAGAAGAAGGTTGCGTAGTAGACATCAAGCTCTTTTCTGGCGCCGTTGCCGGTGAGGTGAGTGCTTGAAGGTATATCTTTAGATCTTGCAATTGAATCTTTTAGTTTCTTGTTTTATCACTAGTTTAGTCTATAAAAGAAAACTGCAAAAAAAATGGAATTGAGGTTGCCTCATATGCTTCATCTTTTTAATGTCTTTCGTGAAAATGATGGAAAGGGAAATTGTGCTCAAGTGTTAGAATAAGAAGTTATTAAAATGTTTGGCACTAAATCTTTGAGTGATGAGCATGATTGCAATGTTTTTAGTATGAATTCTTTGAATATCCATAGTACTAATGATGATTGCACTAGTCATGATAAAAAGATTTCTTATAAGCATGTCAATTTTTGTGGAGTGCATAGAGTTTGTGAAGACATGCCTAAAAGGGAAGATAGATTTTGTAAGAGGCATAAATATTTAGAAACTAAATGGTTGCAAGAGAGGCTATATGTTTGTGCTGAAAGACTTAATATTTCTCGCCATCCTTGTGAACTTTGCAATGAAAGTGGTCATTTTAATTTCCAATGTGAATTATTTCATGATCGAATTGTGTCCAAAAATTGTGATAACCTCATTACCCTTGAGCATCATAATGAACTTAGTCTATTTTTGGGGTATGAAGAAATGAAACATAAAACTAAGGATGTTCCAGCTTGGGTTCTCATGAAAATGATTGATTTTGATCTAAATGAAATCTATATGTATTGCGTGGTAAATTGCATTGAGAATCCTTATATTGCCAATTACTTAAAGACAAGAAAACAAATAGAAGATGAAGAGAATACTAATGAAGGGGAAGAGGTTTCCCAATATCCTCCTATTTTTTCTTATGATGAATCAGGTAACGAGGAGGAGCTTTCTATTCAACCAACCTCTTAAAAAAGAAGCTTGGAGGAATTAAATAAACCCACACATAATGTGGTGAAGAAGAAGAAAAGAAGGAAAAGTAAAGGTAAAGAGGTATCTCTCCCAAATAATGTTGCTTCCATTATTGATAGGCCTCATGAGAATGAATCAAAAATAGTTGTGGAAGATGATGATAATAATTGCTATACTTTTGGTGCTATTCATACTATTAATGATGAGAGTGATTATGCTTATGTTATGCAAAGCCACAAGCTTGGGGACGCTATGTTTGATGAGAATGACATGTTTGAGAATTTATTTGCTGCAATTAATGTTTGTCCCAAGCTTGGGGATGCTATGTTTAATGAAGATGATATTTTTAGTCCCCCAAGTTTTGATGTGCAAATTTATTATGATGATAGCATACCCCCTATTTATGATGATTGCAATATTTATGAAAGTGGGTTTGGAAGAGTGTCAACTTTAGATAATAATTATCCCACTATCTTGGAGGGTGTTGAATCTGATTATAATGATAAAAGTGGATTTGGAGAGGTCACGACTTTACTTATTAATGATTCCACTATTTCGGAAGAGGTTTCAATTGACTATGATGAGAACAAAGTTGTTACTTATGATGATTATTGTGATGATACTTATGTTATAAAAAGTAGTGATAATTATTGTCATAATTTTGAATATCCTTTTACTGAATATTACTCTTTTAATGTGGAATCAATTTGTAGTATTCAATTCCTTTATGATACTGCCACTATTAGTCATGAGAAGAAATTTTCTTGTGTGGAGAGTAGTAAAATTTCTATGCTTGTAGATCATGAAAATAATGCTTTATGTGCTGGTTATGTTGTGAAATTCCTTCATGATGCTACTGAAAATTATTATGAGGGAGGAACATATGCTTGTAGGAATTGCAATAATATCAAGTTTTCTCTCTATGTGTTCAAAGTTTTGAAGTTATGCTTGTTTTGCCTTCCTATGCTAGTTGATTCTTGCTCCCATAAATAGTTTGCTCACAAAATCCCTATGCATAGGAAGTGGGTTAGACTTAAATGTGCTTGTCATGAGATTCATGATGCTCTTTTGCATGTTATGATTATTATTCCTATGTGAGCATCATTGAAATCATCATGCCTAGCTAAAAGGCTTCAAAGAAAAGCGCTTGTTGGGAGACAACCCAACACTTTTCCTTTCTGTTTTAGTGTGTTCACATGATTAAGCTACTGTATAATCATGTTTTATAGATTTTTTTTTCAATAAAGTGCCAAGTAAAGCCTTTGGGATAGTGTAGATGATAGTTGACTTGATTGTGTGCAAAAACAGAAACTTTTGCTCTCAGTCCAGGAATTTTTTAAATTCACTGGAACGTGCTCTTGATCTGAATTTTTTACACATGATTTATGTACAAATTGCCCAGGTTGTCCTAGATTTTCAGAATTTTTAGAGACAGGGAAGTATGGTTACACTACAGATCTTCACAGACTGTTCTGTTTTTGACAGATTCTGTTTTGCATGCTTAGTTTGCTTGTTTTAGTGTTCCCATAGCTTATATTCAGTGATATAAATTATGGGAATGGTAGAATACAGTAGGTATTATGTGAGAACAATTATAAATCTTGTCTTGACAGTACCTAAGTGAATGATCTTTGTTTATTATACTAACCCATCTCACGAAGTTCCGTTAAGTTTTGTGTGATTGAAGTTTTCAAGTTTTGGGTGAGACACCGATATGAGGTGTCGTCGTTTCTTCACAACAGATGCCAGGGGGTGTCTAATCGAGGTGAGAGCAAGGCTGCCGTGGAAGATCCGGGACGGGATAGGGTAGTAGCACGCGGTGGTTTACCCAGGTTCGGGGCTCTCCGGAGAGATAATACCCCTACTCCTGCATGTCTGTATATGAGGAATATATTGCAGTACAGAGTTGCTCCTGGAGCTGTATCATAAATGTGTGTATGAGCTAGTGTGGGCATGATGGCTTGGAGCCTCATGCCGTGGGTGTGTGCCCGTGAGCGGGTGTCACGAGTGGAGGGCTTGGTGCCCTTTTATAGTGTGGGCATGGGCATGGTGGCCCACCCACCAACTACACTATTCCAGATGTCAAACGAGGTGACGCGTGATGCATGCTATAGTGCGCCACTATTGCTCAACAGTGCCAGGTACGGCCATCTCGTCCGTGTCGGGTCGGATGTGATGTTGCGGTTGACTTCGGGCAGCCGGCTGGCCGGCGCAGCCGGCAGCCGGCAGGCTGGGGCAGCCGACAGTCAGCTAGGCAGCCGGCCCGGGCGGGCGGGCACCCCGTCTGACTCGCCATCTTTGGGGTACCCGGGGGTCATCCCGCCGACAGTAGCCTCCGAGCCTCCGGGCGACTCGAAGAGTCGGGCGGAGGGTTTTTGCAGTCGTCGTTGTTGTTGTAGGAGTTGCTGAGGACGGTTGATCGCGGGCCGGGGACGGCGTGGCTTGATTCCAACGGGGGCGCGCCAGCGCACCCGCTGGGTGTAGCCTCCGAGCCTCCGGGCGACTCGAAGAGTCGGGCGGAGGGTCTTTGCTGTTGCAGAAGCAGACGGTGGCGTCGAGGACGTCGGGCGTGGACGCGGAGTCCGCCAACTGACGGGCGCGGGGCCCTGCCCGGCGCGGACGCGGAGTCCACCGGCTGGCTGTTTCCAGCGGGGGCGTGCCAGCGCACCCGCTGGGTGTAGCCTCCGAGCCTCCGGGCGACTCGAAGAGTCGGGCGGAGGGCCTTTGCTGTTGCATGAGCAGACGGTGGCGTCAGGGATGTCGGGCACGGATGCGGGGTCCGCTGGCTGATGGGCGCGGAGCCCAGCCGGGGGCGGACGCAGGGTCCGCCGGCTGATGGGCGCGGAGCCCTATCGGGGGCGGACGCGGGGTCCGCCGGCTATTGGGCGCGAGGCGCTGCCGAGGGCGGACGCGGGGTCCGCCGGCTGATGAGCGCAAGGCGCTGCCGCGGGCGGACGCGGGGTCCACCGGCTGATGAGCGCGAGGCGCTGCCGAGGGCGGACGCGGGGTCCGCCGGCTGATGAGCGCGAGGCGATGCCGAGGGCGGACGCGGGGTCCGCCGGCTGATGAGCGCGAGGCGCTACCGAGGGCAGATGCGGGGTCCGCCGGCTGATGGGCGCGGGGCCCTGCCGGGAGTAGCCTCCGAGCCAACGAGCGAGGAGGTTCCTCATGGAAATGATCGTGCAAAAGACAAGTTTAGTCGATGCAGATATATCAAATATTTGATTTTGGTAGTGCAAGTTTATGCAAAGGGTGCCGACTCGGTTTCGTCCTTGCCCCCTTCAGTCTTTTTCATGTGCCCTCCGCTCTTTGGCTTTTGCTCTTGCCAGCCGGACAGCCGGGAGCCGGTCTATGGCTGAGGCGAAGAGTGGGCCGCGGAGTGGAGCGTACAGTACTTGGACTCTAGGAGCAGACTCGATCGAGCAGATACTCCCAAATGAAACGATCGTGTCGCCCAAGCCGTTTTTCGCGTGTGGTGACCTCCAGCTTTTGCTCTCGCTAGCCGGACAGCCGTGGTGCGGTCTGTAGCTGAGACAAAGAGTGGGCCTTCGGTACCGTACACGCTACTAAGCCGTCTCGTGGGAACGAATGCATCGGGCCAAACGGCCAGCCCCGGGCAGAGACTAGCTTACGCCGGGGCGAATAATAAAGTAGTTGAAACAAATGAGGGGATGGCCCCCGAGGGTCGCTCGGGTATCCGGATTTTGGCGTGCGGCACAAGGATGAGCGATCGGGAGCTCACATTGCTTTTGGCGCTGACGAGGCGGTTGTTGTCGATGACAGCCGGCGCGGCCTGCAGATGACGCGGTCTTTTACCGGCAGGGCGCGCCGGGCGCACCCGCTGGGTGTCACCCGCTGGGTGTGGCCTCCGGGGCGGTTGATGGAGGTGTCGGCCGGTCGGGCCTGACCGGCCGGCGTCGAAGTGGACGAGCAGCGGAGGCGACTCTCCAATCGGCCCGGTGTCAAAGTAGGCGGGCAGGTCAGCCGGGGAGCCAGCCAGGCGGCGACACGGGCGGGCCAGCCGGCCGGACGGCGACGCGGGCAGGCGCGCCAGCCGGCCGAACGGGGTGTGGAGGTTGCCGTCCGGCAAGAGGCCAGACGCGGGTGAACGCCGGAGTTGGGGATTCGGGCGCGGGCGTGCCTCGCCCTGGCACTGGTTGTGCTGGGGATTTTTTGTGAGGGAGAGAACGGGCATCCGCGAGCCCGCCCGAGCGGAGGCCGCCGCAGCCGTTGGGACGCGGCCCGGGCCGGCACGGCCAGCAGCAGCGCCAATGCGAGAAGCACGATGGCCAGCAGCAGCGCCAACGCGACCAGGACGGCGGCCAGTCGAGCGGCGACGGCTGCAGCCGCCGAGACGCGGCCGGCAACGGCGCGAGCGCGACGGCCAGGAGAAGCGCCAGCACGAGGCGTACGCGACGGCGCGGAGTTGGTGAAGCGGTCGGCGAGGCAAGCGCGCCGAGGCCGGGCGTAGGCGAAGGAACGCAGGAGCGGCGCCGGACAGCCGGCGCCGCGGTGGTGATGGCAAAGATGGTCCCGCCCGGACCGCGGTTCCAGCAGCAGCTTGCCCCACGGTGGGCGCCAACTGTCGTCATTTTTTCACAACAGATGCCAGGAGGTGGCTAATCGAGGTGAGAGCAAGGCTGCCGTGGAAGATCCGGGACGGGATAGGGTAGTAGCACGCGGTGGTTTACCCAGGTTCGGGGCTCTCCGGAGAGATAATACCCCTACTCCTTCATGTCTGTATATGAGGAATATATTGCAGTACAGAGTTGCTCCTGGAGCTGTATCATAAATGTGTGTATGAGCTAGTGTGGGCATGATGGCTTGGAGCCTCATCCCGTGGGTGTGTGCCCGTGAGCGGGTGTCACGAGTGGAGGGCTTGGTGCCCTTTTGTAGTGTGGGCATGGGCATGGTGGGTGGTGGCCCACCCACCAACTACACTATTCCAGATGTCAAACGAGGTGACGCGTGATGCAGGCTATAGTGCGCCACTATTGCTCAACAGTGCCGGGTACGGCCGTCTCGTCCATGTCGGGTCGGATGTGATGTTGCGGTTGACTCCGGGCAGCAGGCTGGCCGGCGCAGCCGCAGCCGGCTGGCTGGGGCAGCCGACAGTCAGCTAGTCAGCCGGCCGGGTGGAGCAGCCGACCCGGGCGGGCGGGCACCCCGTCTGACTCGCCGTCTTTGGGGTACCCGGGGGTCATCCCCCCTACATGAGGAGAATAACGAGTGAAAAGAACCTAAGCTTGGGGATGCCCAAGGCGCCCCCAAGGTAATATCCAAGGAAGACTCAAGCGTCTAAGCTTGGGGATGCCCCGGAAGGCATCCCCTCTTTCGTCTTCAACACTATCGGTATATCTTACTTGGAGCTATATTTTTATTCGTCACATAATATGAGTTTTGTTTGGAGCGTCATTTTATTTAGTTGTTCTCAGTTAGGTGTTATTTATAATCTTGTTTTTCAATAAAAAGTTCCAAGAATTGTATTAGGATGTAGCATTGCATGTTTTGATATGTGCTGTGTAAAAACAGAAACTTTTTCTGTAGTGTTTGAATTTTCATATTTTACTGGAACGTGGAAAGTTTCTAAAATTTTTACACAGTGATGTCATATAAATTTTATAGCATGTCCTAAATTTTCATAATTTTTTGAGTTACATAAGTACACTGTTTTCATAAATTGCTACAGACTGTTCTGTTTGGACAGATTGCTGTCATAGTTTTGTTATCTACTTATCCTATAGTTTCCATAGCCTATATTGGTAGATAGAAATTGTGGAAATGATAGTATACAGTACCTAATGTTTGGAAATTATTATGCAACTTGTCTTGGCAGTACATGAAGTGTTGATTTATTATTATGTGTACTAACCTATCTCACGAGTTCTTTTCGAGTTTTGTGTGGAAGATGTTTTTGAGAATAGGTGAAACCATGATATGAGAGGATTGAACGAGATACAAAAGCTCAAGCTTGGGGATGCCCAAGGCACCCCAAGTAAATATTTCAAGAAGTCTCAAGCATCTAAGCTTGGGGATGCTACGCATCCCACCTCTCTTCATCAACAATTATCGGTTAGCCTATGTTGAGCCTAAATTTTTATTCGATCACATGATGCGTGCTATTCTTGGAGTGCTATTTTTCTTTTGTTTGCTGTTTGAATAAAATACTCAGATCTGAAAATATTTATTGAGAGAGAGAGAGTCCTCACATAGCTCGTTAATTGTTTGACTACTCATTGATCTTCACTTATATCTTTTGAGAGTAGCTTGCCATTTCCTCTCATGCTTCACTTATACCTTTTTGAGGGATGAAATCTTTATGCTCATGTGCTTCATTTAAAATTGTTTGAGCTTGTCAAAAAAGCAATATATGAAACTAGTCCCTAAGTGATAGATATCCAAGGAGTATATAATAAAAACTTTCATGAAAATCATGGGTCAAATTAAACTTGATTCTTTGTAATAGTTTTGAAACATGATGATAGTAATATGTGAGTCATGTTAGTGAGTAATTATGCTTAGTAGGAATATTGGTGTTAAGGTTTGTGATTCCCTATGCATGCACGAAAGTCAATAGTTATGCAATGAAGTTACATCCTACTTGTGGTGCATTATTCGGTGTTAGTTATGACTCAATGCTCACTTATGTGATTTTTCGTTCCTTGGTTTGGTTGCTTCCCAATCTATTTGCTAGCCTTCATTTGTACTAAGTAGAATTACTACTTGTGCATCCAAAATCCTTAAACCAAGTTTTGCCTTATGAGTCCACCATACCTACCTATATGCGGTATTTCCATGCCGTTCCAAGCAAATTTGTATGTGCCATCTCTAAATTTTCAAAATAAATTTTCTCTTTTGTGTGCCCGTACCGCTCATGAAATGGTGGGGAGTATCCAATATTTTTCCATGCTAGGTGTGTTATTCTCACGATATGTGTTGATTCACTATCATTCACGAGAAAGTGGCTGGTATTCGGGATGCTCAGTTCCATGCTCAAAAATCAAAAAAAAATGAAACAAAACTCCCCCAGGATTGTTGTTTGTATGGACGGTACCCGTGGATTCGGCTCGCCGTGGAGTGTGATTGATTGGTGGAGGGGGAGTAAAAACTTTACCATTCTGTTTGGGAACTACCTATAATGTATCTAGCATGGAAAGTATTGTGAGCTACTTTGTCGTTTTCGTTGACAAGAAAAGCATGCCACTCAAAATATTTCTCTCTCTCAATTTAAACCTTGAGCTCTGGCACCTCTACAAATCCCTACTTCCCTCTGCGAAGGGCCTATCTATTTACTTTATGCAATTTTTATTTTTGCTTTGAGTCTCCATCTTCTCTTATAAGCACCAACTAGGGGGCACTATGATCGTACTTGAGCATTGGGCATAGCTAATATTTGAGTGTGTTTAATGAATGGATAAATGATTGAGCATGATGGGCTAGGGATAACTTTCGTTAGTGTTGATATTTTGAAAGACATGGTTGCTTGTTGACATGCTTGAGTATTGAAGTCATTATGTTAAAACTAGACTATTGCTTTGAATCATTTACAAGTCCAAATGTCCATGCTATACAAAGAAGAAAAGAATATGATGAACGTGTTAGGTAGCATTCACACTTCATAAATTATTTCTTTTATCATTTACCTACTCGAGGACGAGCAGGAATTAAGCTTGGGGATGCTGATACGTCTCCAACGTATCTATAATTTATGAAGTATTCATGCCATGTTTACAATAATTTTTTATGATTTTGGTATGATTTTATTAGAACTAACCCGGACTGACGTTGTTTTCAGCAGAGCTACCGTGGTGTTGTTTTTGTGCAGAAATAAAAGTTCTCGGAATGAGCTGAAAATTTACGGAGAATATTTTTGGAAAATATAAAAAATACTGGAGCGAAAAGTCACCGGAGAGGAAGGCCGAGGAAGCCACAAGCCTGGGGGGCGCCCCCCCTAGGGCGCGCCCCTCTGGCTTGTGACTTCCTCGGGAACCTTCTGGACGTGGGACCAACGCCATATACTCCTATAAATACCCAAACCGCCGAAAAGAAACCTAGATCGGGAGTTCCGCCGCCGCAAGCCTCCAGAGCCACGAAAAACCAATCGGGAGCCCGTTCCGGCACCCTGCCGGAGGGGGAAACCATCACCGGAGGCCATCTTCATCATCCCGACGGTCTCCATGACGAGGAGGGAGTAGTTCACCCTCGGGGCTGAGGGTATGTACCAGTAGCTATGAGTTTGATCTCTCTCGCTCGTGTTCTTGAGATGACACGATCTTGATGTATCGCGAGCTTTATTAATATAGATGAATCATATGGAGTTTTCCCCTCTCAATCTTCTTGTGATGAATTGAGTTTTCCCTTTGAAGTTTTCTTATCGGATTGAGTCTTTAAGGATTTGAGAACACTTGATGTATGTCTTGCGATGGGATATCCGTGGTGACAATGGGATGTTCTATTGATCCACTTGATGTATGTTTTGGTGATCAACTTGCGGGTTCCGTGACCTTGGGAATCTACACATAGGGGTTGGCACATGTTTTCGTCTTAACTCTCCGGTAGAAACTTTGGGGCACTCTTTGAAGTTCTTTGTGTTGGATTGAACATGATGAATCTGAAATTGTGTGATGCATATCGTATAATCAAGCCCATGGGTACTCGTGGTGACATTGGAGTATCTAGGTGACATTAGGGTTTTGGTTGATGTGTATCTTAAGGTGTTATTTTAGTACGAACTCTATGGCTGTTCGTGACACTTATAGGGATAGCTCATAAGATTGATCAGAAAAGATAACTTTGAGGTGGTTTCGTACCCTACAATAATTTCTTCATTTGTTCTCCGCCATTTGTGACTTTGGAGTGAACTCTTTGTCACACGTGAGGGATTTACATATGATTCAACTATGTTAGTATTGTTGAGAGAACTTGCACTAGTGAAAGTATGAACCCTAGGCCTTGTTTTCAAGCATTGCAATACCGTTTTTGCTCACTTTTGTTACTTGCTACCTTGCTGTTTTTATATTTTCAGATTACAAAAACCTTTATCTACCATCCATATTACACTTGTATCACCATATCTTCGCCGAACTAGTGCACCTATACAATTTACCATTGTATTGGGTGTGTTGGGGACACAAGAGACTCGTTGTTATTTGGTTGCAGGGTTGTTTGAGAGAGACCATCTTCATCCTACACCTCCCACGGATTGATAAACCTTAGGTCATCCACTTGAGGGAAATTTGCTACTGTCCTACAAAACTCTGCGCTTGGAGGCCCAACACGAGTCTACAAGAAGAAGGTTGCATAGTAGACATCACCGCTCCCTGCGGCATTCCTGACCGTCCTCGCCCCTCCAACCTCCTCCTATGTTTCCCGCAGCAAGGCGCTCAAGTTCGGGGCTAGAAATTCGTCTCCGCCTGCGCCCCCAATGCCGCTGCTCCGCTGGGACCTTGCCGCGCCCCAGGTCTGTCCTGCCTCCCCCGGTCTCGCACTAAGCATGCCAGCACCGCCGCACCCGTGTCACTCCCTCTCTCGTGCCTCCCCACTGCCGGCTCCGGCCCCGCGCGCCTCGCCTCCGCTTCGCACCCTGCCCGCACTTGCAGCTCGCCTCCGCGGCCCGCGCCTCGGTCGCCCCGGCCCCCTGCGCCGACGCGCTCGCGCCGCCTCGCCTCGCACGGCCGCGAGCCCGTGCCGCCTCCGCTGCACTTCCGCATGTGCGTGCTGTGGCAGGTCACCATGCCTCGGTCTTGTTACGGCCGGACGCACCATGTCGTCCCGCACCGGCCAGGCCGCCCGTGTCGCGGCGCCGCTGATGCGTCTGGGGCGGCTCCCCGCGCCCGCCTCACCCTGATACGTCTCCAACGTATCAATAATTTTTGCTTGTTCCATGCTGTTATATTATCATTCTTGGATGTTTTATAATCATTTTACAACAACTTTATATTATTTTTGGGACTAACCTATTAACCTAGAGCCTAGTGCCAGTTTCTGTTTTTTCCGTGTTTTTGAGTTTTACAGAAAAGGAATATCAAACGGAGCCCAAACGGAATAAAAATCTACTGTGATTTTTTATGGACCAGAAGAAGCCCAGGGAGCTTTGGAGCTGGGCCAGAAGAGCCACGAGGCCACCACAAGCCTGGGGGGCGCCCCCCTAGGGCGTGCCCCCCTGGCTTGTCGTCACCTCGTGGCCCCCCTGGACTTGTTTCCGCCGCCAAAAATTCCTATAAATAGAGAAACCCCCAGAAACAAACCTAGATCGGGAGTTCCGCCGCCGCAAGCCTCCAGAGCCACGAAAAACCAATCGGGAGCCCGTTCTGGCACCCTGCCGGAGGGGGAAACCATCAACGGAGGCCATCTTCATCATCCCGGCGGTCTCCATCACGAGGAGGGAGTAGTTCACCCTCGGGGCTGAGGGTATGTACCAGTAGCTATGTGTTTGATCTCTCTCTCTCTGTCGTGTTCTTGAGATGACATGATCTTGATGTACCGCGAGCTTTATTAATATAGATGAATCATATGGAATTTTCCCCTCTCTATCTTCTTGTGATGAATTGAGTTTTCCCTTTGAAGTTTTCTTATCGGATTGAATCTTTAAGGATTTGAGAACACTTGATGTATGTCTTGCGATGGGATATCTGTGGTGACAATGGGATGTTCTATTGATCTACTTGATGTATGTTTTGGTGATCAACTTGCGGGTTCCGTGACCTTGGGAATCTATGCATAGGGGTTGGCACATGTTTACGTCTTCACTCTCCGTAGAAACTTTGGGGCACTCTTTGAAGTTCTTTGTATTGGATTGAACATGATGAATCTGAAATTATGTGATGCATATCGTATAATCAAACCCACGGGTACTCGAGGTGACATTGGGGTATCTAGGTGACATTAGGGTTTTGGTTGATGTGTATCTTAAGGTGTTGTTTTAGTACGAACTCTAGGGCTGTTCGTGACACTTATAGGGATAGCTCATAAGATTGATCAGAAAAGATAACTTTGAGGTGGTTTCGTACCCAACAATAATTTCTTCGTTTGTTCTCCGCTATTTGTGACTTTGGAGTGAACTCTTTGTCGCACGTGAGGGATTTACATATGATTCAACTATGTTAGTATTGTTCAGAGAACTTGCACTAGTGAAAGTATGAACCCTAGGCCTTGTTTTCAAGCATTGCAATACCGTTTTTGCTCACTTTTGTTACTTGCTACCTTGCTGTTTTTATATTTTCAGATTACAAAAACCTATATCTACCATCCATATTACACTTGTATCACCATCTCTTCGCCGAACTAGTGCACCTATACAATTTACCATTGTATTGGGTGTGTTGGGGACACAAGAGACTCTTTGTTATTTGGTTGCAGGGTTGTTTGAGAGAGACCATCTTCATCCTATGCCTCCCACGGATTGATAAACCTTAGGTCATCCACTTGAGGGAAATTTGCTACTGTCCTACAAAACTCTGCGCTTGGAGGCCCAACACGAGTCTACAAGAAGAAGGTTTCGTAGTAGACATCAAGCTCTTTTCTGGCGCCGTTGCCGGGGAGGTGAGTGGTTGAAGGTATATCTTTAGATCTTGCAATTGAATCCTTTAGTTTCTTGTTTTATCACTAGTTTAGTCTATAAAAGAAAACTACAAAAAAATGGAATTGAGGTTGCCTCATATGCTTCATCTTTTTAATGTCTTTCGTGAAAATGATGGAAAGGAAAATTGTGCTCAAGTGTTAGAAGAAGAAGTTATTAAAATGTTTGGCACTAAATCTTTGAGTGATGAGCATGATTGCAATGTTGTTAGTATGAATTCTTTGAATATCCATAGTACTAATGTTGATTGCACTAGTCATGATAAAAAGATTTCTTATAAGCATGTCAATTTTTGTGGAGTGCATACAGTTTGTGAAGACATGCCTAAAAGGGAAGATAGATTTTGTAAGAGGCATAAATATTTAGAAACTAAATGGTTGCAAGAGAGGCTATATGTTTGTGCTGAAAGACTTAATATTTCTCGCCGTCCTTGTGAACTTTGCAATGAAAGTGGTCATTTTAATTTCCAATGTGAATTATTTCATGATCGAATTGTGTCCAAAATTTGTGATAACCTCATTACCCTTGAGCATCATAATGAACTTAGTCTATTTTTGGGGTATGAAGAAATGAAACATAAAACTAAGGATGTTCCAGCATGGGTTCTCATGAAAATGATTGATTTTGATCTAAATGAAATCTATATGTATTGCGTGGTAAATTGCATTGAGAATCCTTATATTGCCAATTACTTAAAGACAAGAAAACAAATAGAAGATGAAGAGAATACTAATGAAGGGGAAGAGGTTTCCCAATATCCTCCTATTTTTTCTTATGTTGAATCAGGTAACAAGGAGGAGCTTTTTATTCAACCAACCTCTTCAAAAAGAAGCTTGGAGGAATTAAATAAACCCACACATAATGTGGTAAAGAAGAAGAAAAGAAGGAAAAGTAAAGGTAAAGAGGTATCTCTCCCAAATAATGACACCCCTTATAATCTTGAAAATCTTTTTGGCACCAACTTAGAAAATTGTGATGATAATAATTGTTATACAATTGGTGCTATTCATACTGTTAATGATGAGAGTGATTATGCTTATGTTATGCAAAGTCCCAAGCTTGGGGATTCTATGTTTAATGAAGATGATGTTTTTAGTCCCCCAAGTTTTGATGTGCAAATTTATTATGATGATAGCATACCCCCTATTTATGATGATTGCAATATTTATGAAAGTGGGTTTGGAAGAGTGTCAACTTTAGATAATAATTATCCCACTATTTTGGAGGGTGTTGAATCTTATTATAATGATAAAAGTGGATTTGGAGAGGTCACGACTTTATTTATTAATGATTCCACTATTTCGGAAGAGGTTTCAATTGACTATGATGAGAACAAAGTTGCTACTTATGATGATTATTGTGATGATACTTATGTTATAAAGAGTAGTGATAATTATTGTCATAATTTTTAATATCCTTTTACTGAACATTGCTCTTTTAATGTGGAAACAATTTTTAGTATTCAAGCTTCATATGATACTCCCACTAGTATGAATGAGAAGAAAATTGCTTATGTGGAGAGTGACAAATTTTCTATGCTTGTAGATCATGAAGAGAGTGCTTTATGTTCTGGTTATATTGTGAAATTTCTTCATGATGCTACTGAAAATTATTATGAGGGAGGAGTATATGCTTGTAGGAATTGCAATAATATCAAGTTTCCTCTCTATGTGCTCAAAGTTTTGAAGTTATGCTTGTTTTGCCTTCCTATGATAGTTGATTATTGCTCCCATAAATTGTTTGCTCACAAAATCCCTATGCATAGGAAGTGGGTTAGACATAAATGTGCTTGTCATGAGATTCATGATGCTTCCTTGCATGTTTCAAATACTATTCCTATGTGAGCATCATTGAAATCATCATGCCTAGCTAAAAGGCTTTAAAGAAAAGCGCTTGTTGGGAGGCAACCCAACACTTTTACTTTCTGTTTTTGTGTGTTTACATGATTAAGATACTGTATAATCATGTTTTATAGCTTTTGTTTCAATAAAGTGCCAAGTAAAGCCTTTGGGATAGTGTGGATGATAGTTGACTTGATTGTGTGCAAAAACAGAAACTTTTGCTCTCAGTTCAGGAATTTTCTAAATTCACTGGAATGATATTTTGATCTGAATATTTTACACAGTCTTGATATACAAATTATTCAGGTTTTCCTAATTTTTCAGAATTTTTAGAGACAGGGAAGTATGGTTACACTACAGATCTTCACAGACTGTTCTGTTTTTGACAGATTCTGTTTTGCATGCATAGTTTGCTTGTTTTAGTGTTTCCATAGCTTATATTTAGAGATATAAATTATGGTAATGATATAATACAGTAGGTATCAGGTGGGAACAATTATGAATCTTGTCTTGACAGTACCTAAGTGAATTATTTATCTTTATTATACTAACCCATCTCACGAAGTTCCGTTAAGTTTTGTGTGATTGAAGTTTTCAAGTTTTGGGCGAGACACCAATATGAGGAGAATAAGGAGTGAAAAGAACCTAAGCTTGGGGATGCCCAAGGCACCCCCAAGGTAATATCCAAGGAAGACTCAAGCGTCTATGCTTGGGGATGCCCCGGAAGGCATCCCCTCTTTCGTCTTCAACATTATCGGTATATCTTACTTGGAGCTATATTTTTATTCGTCACATAATATGAGTTTTGCTTGGAGCGTCATTTTATTTTATTTTTATCTGTTAGGTGTTATTTATAATCTTGTTTTTCAATAAAAAGTTCCAAGAATTGCCTTAGGATGCTTGCATTGCATGTTTTGATGTGTGCTGTGTAAAAACAGAAACTTTGGCTGTAGTGTTTGAATTTTCATATTTTACTGGAACGTGGAAAGTTTATGAATTTTTTACACAGTGTTGTCATATAAATTTTATAGCATTTCCTAAATTTTCATAATTTTGTGATTTACAGAAGTACACTGTTTTCATAAATTGCCACAGACTGTTCTGTTTGGACAGATTGCTGTCATAGTTTTGTTATCTACTTATCCTATAGTTTCCATAGCCTATATTGGTAGATAGAAATTGTGGAAATGATAGTATACAGTACCTAATGTTTGAAAATTATTATGCAACTTGTCTTGGCAGTACATAAAGAATTGATTTATTATTATGTGTACTAACCTATCTCACGAGTTCTTTTCAAGTTTTGTGTGGAAGATATTTTTGAGAATAGGTGAAACCATGATATGAGAGGATTGAACGAGATACAAAGGCTCAAGCTTGGGGATGCCCAAGGCACCCCAAGTAAATATTTCAAGAAGTCTCAAGCATCTAAGCTTGGGGATGCTACGCATCCCACCTCTCTTCATCAACAATTATCGGTTAGCCTATGTTGAGCCTAAATTTTTATTCGTTCACAGGATTCGTGCTATTCTTGGAGTGCTATTTTTCTTTTGCTTGCTGTTGAATAAAATACTCAGATCTGAAAATATTTATTGAGGGAGAGAGAGTCCTCACATAGCTCGTTAATTGTTTGACTACTCATTGATCTTCACTTATATCTTTTGAGAGTAGCTTGTCATTTCCTCTCATGCTTCACTTATACCTTTCTGAGAGATGAAATTTTATGCTCTTGTACTTCACTTAAATTTGTTTGAGCTTGCCAAAAAGCAATAGAAATATATGAAACTAGTCCGAAAGTGATAGATATCCAAGGAGGATATAATAAAAACTTTCATGAAGATCATGGGACAAATTAAACTTGATTCTTTGTAATAGTTTTGAAACATGATGATAGTAATATGTGAGTCATGTTAGTGAGTAATTATGCTTAGTAGGAATATTGGTGTTAAGGTTTGTGATTCTCTATGCATGCACGAAAGTCAATAGTTATGCAATGAAGTTACATCTTACTTGTGGTGCATTATTCGGTGTTAGTTATGACTCAATGCTCACTTATGTGATTTTTCGTTCCTTGGTTTGGTTGCTTCCCAATCTATTTGCTAGCCTCTATTTGTACTAAGTAGAAATACTACTTGTGCATCCAAAATCCTTAAACCAAGTTTTGCCTTATGAGTCCACCATACCTACCTATATGCGGTATTTCCATGCCGTTCCAAGCAAATTTGTATGTGCCATCTCTAAATTTTCAAAATAAAATTTCTCTTTTGTGTGCCCGTACCGCTCATGAAACGGTGGGGAGTATCCAATATTTTTCCATGCTAGCTGGGTTATTCTCATGATATGTGTTGATTCACTATCATTCACGAGAAAGTGGCTGGTATTCAGGATGCCCAGTCCCATGCTCAAAATTCAAATCAAAAAAATAATGAAACAAAACTCCCCCAGGATTGTTTTTTGTATGGACGGTACCCATGGATTTGGCTCGCCGTGGAGTGTGATTGATTGGTGGAGGGGGAGTAAAAACTTTACTATTCTGTTTGGGAACCGCCTATAATGTATCTAGCATGGAAAGTATTGTGAGCTACTTTGTCGTTTTCGTTGACAGGAAAAGCATGCCACCCAAAATATTTTTTCTCTCTCAATTTAAAACTTTGAGCTCTGGCACCTCTGCAAATCCCTACTTCCCTCTGCGAAGGGCCTATCTATTTACTTTATGCAATTTTTATTTTTGCTTTGAGTCTCCATCTTCTCTTATAAGCACCAACTAGGGGGCACTATGATCGTACTTGAGCATTGGGCATAGCTAATATTTGAGTGTGTTTCATGAATGGATCAACGATTGAGCATGATGGGCTAGGGATAACTTTCTTTAGTGTTGATATTTTGAAAGACATGGTTGCTTGTTGATATGCTTGAGTATTGAAGTCATTATGTTAAAACTAGACTATTGCTTTGAATCATTTACAAGTCCAAATGTCCATGCTATACAAAGAAGAAAAGAATATGATGAACATGTTAGGCAGCATTCCACATCAAAAATTCTGTTTTTATCATTTACCTACTCGAGGACGAGTAGGAATTAAGCTTGGGGATGCTGATACGTCTCCAACGTATCTATAATTTTTGCTTGTTCCATGCTGTTATATTATCATTCTTGGATGTTTTATAATCATTTTACTACAACTTTATATTATTTTTGGGACTAACCTATTAACCTAGAGCCCAGTGCCAGTTTCTGTTTTTTTCCGTGTTTTTGAGTTTTACAGAAAAGGAATATCAAACGGAGCCCAAACGGAGGCCCAACACGAGTCTACAAGAAGAAGGTTGCGTAGTAGACATCACCGCTCCCTGCGGCATTCCTGACCGTCCTCGCCCCTCCAACCTCCTCCTATGTTTTTCGCAGCAAGGCGCTCAAGTTCGGGGCTAGAAATTCGTCTCCGCCTGCGCCCCCAATGCCGCTGCTCCGCTGGGACCTTGCCGCGCCCCAGGTCTATCCTGCCTCCCCCGGTCTCGCACTAAGCACGCCAGCGCCGCCGCACCCGTGTCACTCCCTCTCTCGTGCCTCCCCACAGCCGGCTCCGGCCCCGCGCGCCTCGCCTCCGCTTCGCACCCTGCCCGCACTCGCAGCTCGCCTCCGCGGCCCGTGCCTCGGTCGCCCCGGCCCCCTGCGCCGACGCGCTCGCGCCGCCTCGCCTCGCACGGCCGCGAGCCCGTGCCGCCTCCGCTCCACTTCCGCGTGTGCGTGCTGCGGCAGGTCACCACGCCTCAGTCTTGTTATGGCCGGACGCACCATGTCGTCCCGCACCGGCCAGGCCGCCCGTGTCGCGGCGCCGCTGATGCGTCTGGGGCAGCTCCCCGCGCCCGCCTCACCCTGATACGTCTCCAACGTATCAATAATTTTTGCTTGTTCCATGCTGTTATATTATCATTCTTGGATGTTTTATAATCATTTTACTACAACTTTATATTATTTTTGGGACTAACCTATTAACCTAGAGCCTAGTGCCAGTTTCTGTTTTTTCCGTGTTTTTGAGTTTTACAGAAAAGGAATATCAAACGGAGCCCAAACGGAATAAAAATCTACTGTGATTTTTTATGGACCAGAAGAAGCCCAGGGAGCTTTGGAGCTGGGCCAGAAGAGCCACGAGGCCACCACAAGCCTGGGGGGCGCTCCCTAGGGCGTGCCCCCCTGGACTTGTTTCCGCCGCCAAAAATTCCTATAAATAGAGAAACCCCCAGAAACAAACCTAGATCGGGAGTTCCGCCGCCGCAAGCCTCCAGAGCCACGAAAAACCAATCGGGAGCCCGTTCTGGCACCCTGCCGGAGGGGGAAACCATCAACGGAGGCCATCTTCATCATCCCGGCGGTCTCCATCACGAGGAGGGAGTAGTTCACCCTCGGGGCTGAGGGTATGTACCAGTAGCTATGTGTTTGATCTCTCTCTCTCTCTCGTGTTCTTGAGATGACATGATCTTGATGTACCGCGAGCTTTATTAATATAGACGAATCATATGGAATTTTCCCCTCTCTATCTTCTTGTGATGAATTGAGTTTTCCCTTTGAAGTTTTCTTATCGGATTGAATCTTTAAGGATTTGAGAACACTTGATGTATGTCTTGCGATGGGATATCTGTGGTGACAATGGGATGTTCTATTGATCTACTTGATGTATGTTTTGGTGATCAACTTGCGGGTTCCGTGACCTTGGGAATCTATGCATAGGGGTTGGCACATGTTTACGTCTTGACTCTCCGTAGAAACTTTGGGGCACTCTTTGAAGTTCTTTGTGTTGGATTGAACATGATGAATCTGAAATTATGTGATGCATATCGTATAATCAAACCCACGGGTACTCGAGGTGACATTGGGGTATCTAGGTGACATTAGGGTTTTGGTTGATGTGTATCTTAAGGTGTTAGTTTAGTACGAACTCTAGGGCTGTTCGTGACACTTATAGGGATAGCTCATAAGATTGATCAGAAAAGATAACTTTGAGGTGGTTTCATACCCTACAATAATTTCTTCGTTTGTTCTCCGCTATTTGTGACTTTGGAGTGAACTCTTTGTCGCACGTGAGGGATTTACATATGATTCAACTATGTTAGTATTGTTGAGAGAACTTTCACTAGTGAAAGTATGAACCCTAGGCCTTGTTTTCAAGCATTGCAATACCGTTTTTGCTCACTTTTGTTACTTGCTACCTTGCTGTTTTTATATTTTCAGATTACAAAAACCTATATCTACCATCCATATTACACTTGTATCACCATCTCTTCGCCGAACTAGTGCACCTATACAATTTACCATTGTATTGGGTGTGTTGGGGACACAAGAGACTCTTTGTTATTTGGTTGCAGGGTTGTTTGAGAGAGACCATCTTCATCCTACGCCTCCCACGGATTGATAAACCTTAGGTCATCTACTTGAGGGAAATTTGCTACTGTCCTACAAAACTCTGCGCTTGGAGGCCCAACACGAGTCTACAAGAAGAAGGTTGCGTAGTAGACATCACACCGCGGTCCGGCCGGGCCGCCCGCGTCGCGACGCCGCTGTTGCGCCCGGGGCGGCTCCCCGCGCCCGCCTCACCCCGCTCCGGCTTGGCGCCCCGCAGGCCTCGCTTCCAGCCGCGCCGGCTCCCTCCTACCTCCAGCTTGACCGCCCACCGGCAAGGCCGGCTCCTGCCCCCCGTACCCAACTGCCGCGTCAGCTGCCCACTTTTGAGAAAGAGAAAAGGTAGGGGGCGACTAGTGAAAAGAAAGAAAGAGAGGGAGGGCCGACTGCCTGGCCGGCTAGAAAAGAAAAGTAGGTCGGTTGCGCAAAAACAAAAAAGACGTGGGAGCCGGCCACAAAAAAGGGGGGGCCTGATGAAAAAAGAAGACCAGCGAGTTGTGCCCGCCTCACTACTCGGTCGACTGACCTGCGTCCCCACCTGCCCGCCTACTTCGACACCGGCCTGGCTGGAGAGCCAGCCCGACAGCCCATCCGCTTCTACGCCTGGCCGGTCGGGCCTGACTGGCTGGCACACCCATTGACCGCCGAAGGCTCGGCGGCTACACCCAGTGGGTGCGCCGGTGTGCTCCGCTGGTAAAAAGTCACGCCGGCTGTCATCGACAACCCTCGCCTTGCCTATGCAAAAATCAATGTGAGCTCTTGTCTGCATATCTTTACACCGCGCACAAACGGATAACCCCGAGCGACCCTCGGGGTTTGTCGCTGCATTTATTCAGCTGCTTTACTGTTCACCCTGGTGCCAGCTAGTCTCGGCCTGAGGCTGGCCGTTTGTTTAGCCCGAGACCGACGCTCCAGAAGATTCCTCTGGCATTCCGTTGTCGCCGTGTGACTTATTTGATTGTCGCATTCATCATCGCATCCTTCGCATCATCTACATAGCATCATCACTCCGTTGCCGTCACTTTTCAAAACTTGCATTCCTTTGTCTTTGTCGGTTCTCTCCATTCTCGTCGTCGACCGTTTCGAGACCAACCTCACACGCACGCGCCCGCGGCATTGATAAAATATTGTTTTTAAAAGAGGGTATGAAATATTCTCGGATTGGGTCGAAAGTTGGCATGCGGTCTTGTTTTATTGTAGGTAGACCGCCTACCAAATTTCGTCGTAATCGGAGGTAGTTTGATACCCCAACGGTCAACCGTAGCGCCACCGTCATCGGTTTATATTGTCGGACATTTTTCGGTTTTAAAATCATGCCACGTGCCACAAACCTTCCCTCTCATCCCCACCTGACCCATCTACACAACCCACCACAGCCCAACTACACCACTCCCGTGTCCGGAGCCGTCCGATCAAGATCGAACGGCTTGAATCGGGCTAAAAACCCTAACCCTAGGCCCCTTGCTATATATAGAAGCCTCCCCTGTCCAAAATTAGCCTCCCTAGCCTCCCCCTCCCTCTTCCTCAGGATCTGCGCCAACAGCCACTGCCCCACCTCAGTTTCCACGCCGGACCGCCCCTGCGCCGCCACTTGGCTCCGCCGCGGCCCGCCTCCCGGCCAACCCAGGGCCGCCACGTCACGCCCAAGCCCCTCCAGCGCCTCCTCCAGCCGCCAGGCCTTCCGAAGCCCATCGCGGACCCTAACCGGGCCGCACCAGCCTGAGGCCGACCTGCACCCGCTCGCCCGAGCGCCGACGCCCCGCGCCGGAGTACCTTGCCCGCCGCTTGCCTTGCCGCTTGCCCGCCGGCCGCCGCGTGAGGCTCGACGCCACCTCGACCCTGCGGCATCGTCGCCTTGCTCCGTTGCCCCGCTGCCGGAGCCCGAGCTCCCCTCGCTGGTCGCCCCGTCACCCGCCGCCGGGGCCTCAAGATCCGGTCGCCGCTACCTTGCAACTGGCCCGTCACCGCCGACTGCTTCCCCGACCAGATCCTTGCCGGCGACTCCCGGATCCACCGTGCCGATGCCCCATCGTTCCCGGCCACCACGCAGGTGGAGCTCGCCAGCGGCCGGACAATGCCATCCCGGGACCGCGGGGTCCCACGAGCCAAGCGGTCGCCCTCGCCCCTGCACGCCTCCGTCCCGGATCCCTCCGTCCCAGGTCTGCCGAGGGTAAAAAATCCTCTAAGTCCTTTTAGCTACGTATTTTAGCATAGTTGCATTTTTAGGTGGCTGTTACTTTATGCACGTTTGCCCAATTGTGATGATTATATATATATGTTCTACTCTTTGTGCTCGACAACATGGAAACATTTGCACTCATGATAGGAGTCATCTACATGCTCAAAACTCGATTGCAAAAGTGCATCTCATCGTAATTGTCAAAACTGTAATCTGTTAGCGATAAGTTCCATCTTGTGTGCATCAAATTAAGCAAACCATGCCTCGTTTGAAGGTGTGCCAATGGAGTATTTTGTAGTGTGATATGTCTTCTTGCTGTTAGTGTCCTTGCCATGCTCATAGACGGTTGTTATGCTACTGTTATTGCTATGTAAACATGCCTAGTCAAACTGCAGTTTTGGGAGATAGTTAAATTTCACCAAGTCTGAAACTGTTATTTTATTGGTAAGTTTCCATGATGATTGCCATGAATCTGTAGGTCCTTTGTGCTTGGCCCAATGGAATGAATTGTTGAGCATGTTATCCTCTGTTAGAATGTGCCCATAGTTTTCTAGTAAAGGTGTTGCATCCTAGTTAGTTTTGCTGTCAAACATGTCAACCTGATAAAACTACTCTGCCTTGCACCTTGATAATTTTTCTAAGTCTGGTGAATTGCTTACTTCAATATGCCATGTTGGGAGGATGCTAGCCAGGAATCTATACATATTTTGATGTTGTTGTAATGGAGTTATTTGAAGTGCATATTGTCCTCTATCATGCTGTTAAATTTCATGCCATGAAGGTCTATGTAGCATGTAGATTTATTGCTATAAATATGCCAACCCGATAACTCAGATTGTGAGAAACTGATATTTTCACAAAGTATGAAACTGTGTTCAAATAGTCATCGTGTGAGCTCATTTGCTATTGATACATGATTCTATTCAACTTGCTGCTATGAAATGAATTGTTGTGCATCATGTAAGCTACAACTCCATGTCTTGTTTGTGCATATTAGATTCTTGTAGCCTGTTGTTATGAGGTGTGCAAAATGCCATGTTGCTGTTTTCGGCAGATTCTAACTAAAACTTGTGTTGGTTGTTATTATTGACCCGTTGCTCCGTTTTGAACATGTCATATATGAAACTTGCTTAGAATTTCATGTAGTTTCATAATATCATGTTGCATCCATGTTTTGAAATGTTTGTGGTTGTCATTTGCATGCATTTTGCATTCATGACATATTCATCTTGTGTTGGTCATATCTTTTAGGCCGTAGCTCCGTTTTAAATGATCTATATATGTATATCGCCTAGAATGATGTGTAGAATCACATGGTGAATTTTGTTTTGATGTTTAACAAATATATAACATGATTAGTTCAGATATGGACCAAACTCACGATTTGCATATGGGGCCGTTTCGGAAATACTATATGTTGTTTTCAGCCTCATTTAAACTTGCCTAAATGTCTAGTTTATTTATGCTTCACCTCTTGCCATGTCACAACATTTAAACTTGTCGAGTACCTAATAGAGAGTGAACTAAGTAATTCAAATGTGGAGTTTCGTCAATATGCAACTCGTTGCATATTAAACTTCACTTAATTTGTAGTGTTTGATTGTTGCATCTTGCCATGCCTTGCATAATTGTATGAACATGCATCATACTTGTTTGCGCATCATGTCATGCATATGTTGTGGTGTTTATAATCTGTTGATTGTTGTTTCCGGATTGCTTCTTCTCGATAGAGTTCCGAAAGCGTTCGGTGTGTGAGGATTCGTTCGACTACGCCCGTTCGTCTTCTTCACGGATTCGTTCTTCTTCCAAGCGGGATCTCAAGCAAGATGAACATTTCCCTGGATACCATTACTATCATTACCATGCTAGTTGTCTTGTTTATATCACTATGTCTCGCTACCTACCACTTGTTTGACAAGCCTCCCAAAATGCCATGAAAAGCCTCTAACCCCTCCACATCCCAGCAAACCATTGTTTGGCTATGTTACCGCTTGCTCAGCCCTTCTTATAGCGTTGCTAGATGCAGGTGCAAGTTGTTTCCATGTGCAACACGGACATTTTTGAGATATCACAATATTATTGCTATTTAATTTAATACACATATATACTTGGTAAAAAGGTGGAAGGCTTGGCCTTTGCTTGGTGTTTTGTCCCACTTTTGCCGCCCTAGTTACTTGTGTACCGGTGTTATGTTCCATATTCAGCGCTCCTAACATGCTTGGGGTTGTTATGGGGACCCCCTTGATTTTCGTTTTGGGATAAAACTTGTCTGGCAAGGCTCAACATTGGTACTACATTTGCCTAATAACTAATAAAATTGCATAGGGACCCGCCGGCACCCGCGGATAATTTAATCAACAACCCGGGCCAGTGCTCCTCATGAGTGTTGGTCCAAAACGGGCAGACCGCGGGGCCACCACGGGGAAACTCGTGGATTGGTTTTACGCGTAGGCTTTCCCATCCGGTTGTGTCCTGAGAACAAGATACGCGGCTCCTATCGGGTTCGTCGACACGTCGGCCGGTCTTGCCTGATTTGTTTTACCTTTCTTGAACATCTTGTGCACGGGATTTTGAGGATACTGTGGGCTATCTCGAGGTTGAGGTTTTCCACCGGAATTCTAAGGATACTACGGGCAATCCCGCGGTTGAGGTTTTCCACGCAACGTGTGGTTAGTTTGTGTTGGATGAGTTGGAGCACACCTGCAGGGTTAAATCTTTTCGAGAAGTCGTGCCCGCGGTTATGTGGTCACTTAAAAATTTGTTTAACATCCGGTCATAGAAAACTTAAAGTGAACTCTAATAAAATACACCAACCGTGTGCGTAACTGTGACTATCTCTACTCATGAGTTCTGAATCGAGAGGGAACACGGTGGGGTTATGTTTGACCGTAAGTAGGTGTTCAGGATCACTTAGTGATCATTACTAGTTCATGACCATTTATGCGTAGATCAACCCCCCTCTTATTCTTGTACTCATAAGTTAGCCACTCAAATAAAATGCTTAGTGCTTGCTGCAGCCTCACCAGTTAACCATATCTCACCCATTAAGATTTGCTATTCTTGATACCCTTGGAAATGAGATTGCTGAGTCCTTGTGGCTCACAGATTACTACAACAACAGTTGTAGGTACAGGTAATGCGACACTTCGATGTGAGAGCGGTGCTTGTTTGATTTGGAGTTCTTCTTCTTCTTCTTCTTCTTCAATCTAGGATGGATTCCAGGCCGGCAGCTTGGGATAGCAAGGATGGATGTCGCTTTTATCATTTGATTTCGTCCGTAGCCGGACCCTGCTCTTCTGTATGGTGATTGAATCTATTGTTGTATTTGATGTGATCATAATTTAGCTTGTGGCGAGTGTAAGCCAATTCCATATACTCATCTCCTCTTTACATGTACTGGTAATGATATCCATTCTTGCGAAACGACGGGATGCGCTTCTATCCCTGTCGAGGTCCTTGCACCAAAATAAGGATAGGACCACATCTTGGGCGTTACAATTTGGCCCGATACGTTCAGTCCCACAAGACGGCTTAGTAGCGTGTACGGTACCGAAGGCCCACTCTTTGTCTCAGCTGCAGACCTCACAGCGGGTGTCCGACTAGCGAGAGCAAAAGTTGGAGGTCACCACACGCGAAAAACGTCCGGAGAGAAAACGGCTTGGGCGACCCCGGTCATTTTATTTGTGAGTATCTGCTCGGTCGAGTCTGCTCCCGGAGTCTGAGTACTGTACACCCCATTCCGTGGCCCACTCTTCGCCTCAGGTACAGACCGGCTCCCGGCTGTCTGGCTAGCAAGAGCAAAAGCCAAAGAACGGAGAGGACAAGAAAAAGACTAAAGGGGGCTCGGACGAAACAGAGTCGGCACCCTTTGCATAAAACTTGCACTACCAAAACCAAATATTTGACATATCTGCGTTGACTAACCTTCTCTTTTGCACGATCATTTCCATGGGGAACCCCCTCGCTCGGAGGCTCAAAGGCTACTCCCAGCGTGTACACTACCGCACCCGGGCTGGAAACAGCCAGCCAGCGGACTCCGCGTCCACGCCCGGCAGTGCCCCGCGCCCAACAGCCGGCGGACTCCACGTCTGCACCCGGCAGCGCCTCGCGCTCATCAGCTGGCGGATTCCGCGTCCTCGCCCGGCAGCGCCTCGTGCCCGTCAGCCGGTGGACTCCGTGTCCGCGCTCGGCAGCGCCTTGCGCCCATCAGCAGGAGGACTCCGCGTCTGCGCCCGGCAGCGCCTCGCGCCCATTAGCCGGTGGACTCCGCGTCCTAGTCGGGCAGCGCCCCGTGCCCAACAGCCAGCGGACTCCGCGTCCCCGCCGAGCAGCGCCTCGCGCCCATCAGCCGGCGGACTTCGCGTCCACACCCGGTAGCGCCTCGCGCCCATCAGCTGGTAGATTCCGTGTCCTTGCCCGGCAACACCTCGTGCCCATCAGCTAGGCCCCGCGCCCATCAGCCGGCGGACTCCGTGTCCGTGCCCGGCAGGGCCCCGCGCCCATCAAACGGCGAACTCCGTGTCTGCGCCCAGCAGGGACCCGCGCCCACCAGCCGGCGGACTCAGCGTCCACGCCCGGCTTCCTCAATGCCACCGTCTGCTTCAGCAAAAGCAAAGACCCTCCGCCCGACTCTCCGAGTCGTCCGGAGGCTCGGAGGCTACACCCAGTGGGTGCGCTGGCGCGCCCTCACTGGAACAAGCCGCACCGGCTACGGCCCACGGCCGACCGTCATCGACAAACTCTGCTACGACAATAGCAAAAACCCTCCGCCTGACTCTCCAAGTCGCCCGGAGGCTCAGAGGCTACTGTCAGGGGGATGACCCCCCGGGTAGGCTCAAGGAGACGATTTGTCATTTCAAAACATCGGGGCGGTGCACGCCCCCCCCCCGGTTCGGCTGCTCCGGCCGGCACCCCAATCCGACTGACTCCTCAGTCCAGTCCAGCCGGCTCCCCACCCGGCCGCCCTGGCCGGCTGCTCTGTCCGGCTCCCCGCCCAGCTGCTCCAACCGGCTTGCTGCGCGAAGTCAACCGCCATGTCCCATCGGACATGACATGAAGACACTATAGCCGCGTCGCTTCACTGCGCTCCAATAGTCCAACACGGTTGATCAATAGTGGTGCACTATAGCCTGCATCATGTGTCACCTCATATGTGCACTCTAAATAGTGTAGTAGGTCATGTGGGCCATTACTTGTCCCCTGGGCCTCCTTTTATATGAGGCACAAGGGGAGCTTACTTGGCCAAGAAGGCTAGGACTTGGCCACCAAGTCACCCATGTCCACACACTCATAAAGAAACCCCAGGATCCTCACTCTCTCCCATCCTCTCATTCTCACATGCATGAGGCATGAGGAAAGAGCCCTCACAGCTCCCTCTTCCTCCCCTAATACAACTCTAGGAGCAACTCTGTATTGCCAGATACACTACATATATCATCAAACATGCAGGAGTAGGGGTATTACCTCCCCGTGAGGGCCCCGAACCTTGGTAAACCACCGCGTGCCGTTACCCTATCTCGTCCCAGACCTGGCATCTGTCGTGAGAAAACGACGACAGTACTGGCTCAACTCTATTGTACAGAAGGAGCCGACCACTCCGGTGGAGGACGAAAATCCGAGGCCACCACCCTCGACCTCAACGCTGCAGTCGGCGTGAAGATCGAGGACGCGGCGTCATCTTCCACGCTCCCTGCACCTCCGTCGCCTCCTCCGTCAGCATGCTCAAGAACGCCTCCACCGGCGGCTTGCCAGATCGTTCGCCGATTCGTGGCGGCGCAGGAGAAGCATCGCCCTAGCCTCTGCTTCGACTCCTGGGCCCCTGCAAGCCTCCACCTCCCCGGCTACGCTGTGGGGGGGGGGGGACGTCCTCCTCCTGAAGCTCACCAGTGCTAGGCGCAATCGGCGGCGACCGACGGGATTTGTGGGGGTGGCGGTGGAATGGGGGGATTAACCCCAACCACCCCACCTCCCAATCCTTCTTGTCCTCTCGTCACTGGCGCCCCCATGGGCCTGGGCCAAAAGGCTTTATGGGCTGTGGCCCGTGTACAAATGGCTGGCAGAAAAGAAAAAAACCTACATGTTGTATGCTAGTTGCATAAAAGCCCTTCTATTATCGGGATTTCATGCATTAGTCCAACTAATAGTATTGTTTTTGTGCTTGTGATGTTTTAGCCCCGTAAATTTGGGAATTCCTAGATAGGTTCAACTACTAATGTTGTAATTAAGTACTTGTCATGTTTTAGACCTTGTATCTCGGTGTTTTTTTGTATATTGTACTCAATTAAATTGTGTATTAATGTTTAGACATTATTATGTCTATAAATGATTATATGTTCAATGTGTTTACAATTTGCATTCCCTATAACATATACAAATGGTACAATAATATGATTTTGCAATTGAAAATCATTTGTTTACTTATTTTTGCAACTCAAATATTAATTCGCCATCAATTAAGTCCATAAAATGCCCATGAAGCACACAAAATAGACTTAATTCGGATAGAATTAATATGAAAAAATTATAAATGACTACCTCAAATTTATATATGAGACCATAAGGTAATGTGGCATCTACTGCATAATGTGCAGATTATCCACATTTATTGCGAGGTCTACATTTTGTCGAGAATTGACATTATGACTACCTTCAATGTGCTCTCTCATATATTTAAATATAAGCACACCATAAGGTACTAAAATCAACGCATCTACTAAGCTTGGTTAGAATATGCTTCTTAGTGTTGCGAGTTGTACTCCATAACAAAAATGGTTATAATCTCCAAAATGGTATGATGGATAATTTAAGGTCTACACTAAACAAAGTTCAAGTCTCCACTTGAACTCACAATAGTTGCAAAATTTATAACAACATGACCATGCTGATTTTAATTTACATACAAGTAAATTGATCAAATGTTTGGTTCTCAATCTTGTAGGACTAAATGACTATCTCAAAATTTGAAGAGCTTGCGCTCGACGGACACAACTACCCTACATGGGCTATGGATGTTAAAATCAATCTTTCATACCGTGGAATTGTAGTTGCGCTCATACCTCCCACAGATCCTCCTCGAGAGGGAATTGCAGAATTAATAGAGCAGAAACAATATGGTGCTTTATACTTAATAACACACCATATCCATCCAGATCTGAAATCTGAATATTTTATGGAGCAATCTCCAAGATATATGTGGCAATCATTTAAGACTAGATATGAACAACAAAAGGCAGTTATACTATCTGAAGCTAGTCCTGAGTAGACCCATTTAAGACTCCAAGATTTCAAATCCATTAGAGCTTATAATCATGAGGTTCATAAAATTTCTTCAAAGTTGCGGTTTTATGAGAAGGAGCCTACTGAAGCAGAGAAGATAGAAAAGACTCTACCGACTATGCTTCCGGCTGACAGGATCCTACAACAACAATATCGTGCCCAAAATTATACAGTTTATTCTGAACTTATACATGTGCTCTTCCAGGCTGAGAAACACGGACGAACTTCTGTTCAAGAATAGTCATCAACGCCAAGTTTGGGCTGCTCCTCTACCTGAAGTACATGCAAATTTTTAGAAAAACACAAAATTCAGTTGGTCTTTAAAAGGTCAAAAGAAGAACTTTAAGGGTAAGAGTAACCACAACAAGAAGAACAAAGCACAAATATCAGACAAGGGGTAGGGCATAACAGAGACTAAGATTGATAAAACTAAACTTTGCCAGAAACGTGGATCCTACAAGCATTTCACCAAAAAATACTGCACCCCAAGAAATCTGGTAAACCTCTACCTACAATCCATGGGACATAACAGACCTACCCAAGGAGCAAGATATGAAGCCCACTTCAATCTTCAACCAGATAACCACAAGGAAGCTGGTTGTTCGCAAGATGTTTAAGGAGAACCAAGTAACAACAAGGAATTCCATCTATTGCAGGATCCATGGACAAGGAGAATATGATGATCGAATATGCCGCTGACATGTTCGGGGACTTTGCCTAGTCAACTGAATCCATTTATACATTTTATTTGTTTACATCCACCAGATTGTTGTAATAAAAACATATTATTATTGTTGTTGTCGTCTTGACTTATTGTAAAAACTTATTTTTACATATTGTATCAGCACTTTGATATCAATAAATTTGTATGTATTCTATATATCCAATAAAGTGTTTTCATTAACTAAAAATTTCACTCAATATATAGATTTCTAAGGGAGTCAATCCAATGGAGGAGGAAAAGTGCCTTGTGGACTGTGGTACCACAAATTCTATACTTAGGGAAATAAAGTATTTCTAAACTCTCACAAAGTTAAATGGAGATATTTTAACAATCGTTGGACGTTAGCACGGGGCGTGCCATATTTACCCTCCCTATGGGTACACAAATTGTAATTGAGGATGCTTTATTGTATCCCGATTCAACTCGTACCCTCATAGGTTATAGAGATATCCGCAAAAATGGTTACCACATTAAAACCCATGAAGAGAACAAAGAGGAATATCTCCTTTTTCCAAAGACAACGGATATGACAAACAAATATTTGAGAAAATTCCCTGTTTATCATCAGGATTGTACTACACATACATAAAACCCGTAGAACACGTTGTGTATAAGGTAATTTTTCAGAATGTAAATGCATTCCAAACTTGGCATGATCACCTTGGTCACCCTAGTATCGGGATGATGAGGAAAATTATCTGCAATTCCAATGGTCATGACTTAATGAAGCTTAATTCCCACAATCTTCGTATTTTATGTGCACTACATGCGCTACCGGGAAACTCATTTTAAGACCGTCATATCTTAAAATTCATCAGAACCACTTCAATTCCTTGAACAAATTCAAGGCGATATTTGTGGTCCTATCCAACCATTGTTTGGACCTTTTAGGTATTTCATGGTTCTAATAGATGCATCTACACGATGGTCTCACGTGTGTTTACTATCTACACGAAACCATGCATTTGCCAAAATAATGAGATAATTTATCAAATTACAAGCTCATTATCCTGGGAAATCGAATTAAATCAATTCAAATGGACAATGCTGCTAAATTCTCCTCATATGCTTTTAATGATTATTGCATGGCATTAGGCATTGAAGTTCAACACTCGGTCCCATATGTCCACGCTCAAAATGGATTGGTTGAATCTTTAATTAAGAGAATTAACCTCATTGCACGACCCTTACTAATGAATTGCAATTTACCAACCTCTTATTGGGGTCACACAGTTTTACACGCTGCTAACTTAATTCAATTGTGACCAACTGCATATCACAACACTTTCCCTCGACAATTAGTACGTGGATATCTACCAAATATTTCCCATCTGCATAAATTCGGATGCGCCACATATGTGCCAATCTCACCACCGCAACATACATCCATGGGCCCACATAGGAAATTGGGGATCTACATGGGGTACAAATCACCGTCCACAAGCAAGTACCTTTAACCCCTCACGAGGGATCTGTTCACGGCCCGTCACGCTGACTGCATCTTCAATGAGGACCATTTTCTGGCATTAGGGGGAGACATCAAGTACGAAAAAGAATGCCCGGAAATAAATTGGAATGCCCAAGGCATTTCCTCCTCTCTGTCGGCGTTCTGGATACCAGGGTACCCAGACTTGCCTGCCTGCGGCGCAAGGCGTGGCCCACCTCGACGACCAAGTACGGCCCGGCGCGGCCTCACTCGACACAAGGCCCTCGTGAGATCCCGAGCTCGCGAGGGAAACAGCGCCTAGACCCGCGGGGAGATAGGCCGCCCCAGCCCCCTCCTGAGCGGCGGAGACTTCTATGCAACACACGACCTCAGGAGGCCAAGGGTGAAGCCAGCCAGGCCAGGCGGGCGCCAGTGCGCCTGAAGGGACAGTTTCCCCTTTGGTGCAAAGGAGGGAGGGGCGCACGCGAGTTCCCAAAGCGCCCCCAAAGGTTTCCACTTCGGTGCAACAAGACCAAGACCCCAAGCCCCGGAGGACGGACGTCATCACCGAGCCCACCACAGCATCACCGTCGACCACTTTGCAGGCGAAGACCACCTTTCGCCAGGATAGGGTGTACCTCCTGTCCCCTTTCAAATTTGGCCGTTGTGGGATCCCTTCCCGCCATTGCGATAAGGGAAGAGGACCCGGGGCCTCTATAAATAGAGACTAGGTAGCCCGGTGGAGGGGGACGGGACAACGACCCCGCAAACACACCCGCAGGGCAACACACCACTGTACTAGTTCATCCACGAACCTCCTCGCGAGGCAATCCACCAAAGGCAGGAGTAGGGTTTTATGCTTCGCAGTGGCCCGAACCTAGGTAAACTCTCATGTGCCATCTTCTCCCTCGCCATCGTGCGGGGTTATTGTGTTGTGAGCTTGGAGGGACGAAGCCGTTGGGGAATCTTCGCACACGCCCCTGGGTTCGAATTCCTTAGGGTTTTGCGGAGCCCGAAATCCGACATTTGGCGCGCCAGGTAGGGGGCGTGTCGGAATCTCCAGCAGGCTTCGCTTCTTCTTTGCCCTGCCGTGTTGATGGCTGACACAACCCCTAAGGCCGGGATGCCCTTGGCGCGCGGTGGCGCCTCGGCTCGTAGGGTCGACCCGGTGGTCGCTTGCATCCTCGGCGGATCGCAGGCACCCGCCTCCAGCTGCCAGGTCAAGCGGTTCCTCCGCCTGGTGGGCGCGATCCGGCCACGGTCCGAGACCCCGCAACACCGAGTGTGGCCGGAGATCGACATCACCTTCGGCCCCGACGATCACCCCAGAACAACGGCCGCCGCCGGTGCGCTCCCCATGCTGTGCACGTCGACCATAAATAGGGTGGCCGTCACCAGAACCCTCATAGACGGCGGGGCCGGCCTCAACGTCCTCTCTGTGGAAACCTTCAACGCGCAGCAGGTGCCCCAGGGTCAACTCGCCAACGTCGCGCCGGTGAAGAAGATGCAACTGTTCTCTCAGAACTGGGCTGAGACGAAGCAGGTGCCCGTGGGCGACGAGAACCCTGGCCTTACCTTCACTATCGGTGCCGGCCTGCCACAGGAGCAAGAAGAGGCGTTGGTAGCCTTCCTCTGCGTGAACAAAGATGCGTTCGCGTGGAACGCCTCTGACCTGGTAGGGGTCCCGAGGGATGTGATCGAGCACCATCTCATGGTGTGTCCCAATGCGCGGCCGGTGAAGCAAAAGGCGAGGAGGCAGGCTCAAGAAAAGCAGGCGTTCATCGCCCAAGAGGTTGGCAAACTGAAAGAGGCAGGAGTCATCCGGGAGGTGCAGTACCCGGAATGGCTCGCCAACCCGGTAGTCATCCCGAAGAAGTGCGGGAAGGAGCGCATGTGTGTCGACTTCACGAACCTCAACAAGGCATGTCCTCAGGACCCATTCCCGCTGCCGCGCATCGACCAGATCGTGGACTCCACCGCTGAGTGTGACCTCCTCTGCTTCCTGGATGCCTTCTCGGGCTACCATCAGATCAACATGGTGGTAGAAGACGTCTAGAAAACAGCCTTCCTCACCACGTGCGGTGTGTTCTGCTACACGTGCATGCCCTTCGGGCTGCGGAACGCGGGCGCGACCTTCCAGCGGCTGATGCATATCGCCCTGGGGCCGCAGCTCAGGAGGAACGTGGAAGCCTACATCGATGACATCGTGGTCAAGTTCAAGAAGCCAAGACCTTGATCGAGGACCTGGAGGAGACGTTCACCAGCCTGAGGTGGGTGAACCTGAGGCTCAACCTCGAGAAGTGTGTCTTTGGGGTCCCGTCGGGCAAACTGTTCGGTTTCTTGGTGTCGCACCGGGGAATCAAGGCGAACCCGGAGAAGGTCAAGGCATTCAAGGAAATGAGCCCGCCTCAGACACTCAAGGAAATGCAGAAGCTGGCGGGCTGCGTGACCTCCTTGGGGCGCTTCATCTCGAAGCTTGGCGAGCGGGCCCTGCCATTCTTCAAGCTCATGAAGAGGAAGGGCCCCTTCGAGTGGACTCCGGAGGCAGATGCGGCATTCGAGGACCTCAAGCAGTACCTCACGAGCCCACCAGTAATGGTGGCACCTCACCCTCGGGAGCCCCTGGTGCTGTACCTGGCCGCCACCCCGCACTCCGCCAGTGCTGCGCTTGTGGCGGTCAGGGAGGAGCATACTCACAAGCGCGTTGCGCCTTCAGGCCTGGGCGGGCCCCCAGGCGGGGGGCAGAACAACACGCCGGATGCCAAGAAACCTCCATCCCCTCAAGACGACGCTCGCGAGGTCCCAGCCGCCCCGGCGACCCCCGAGGCACCCGGGCCTCGGGAGCCCGCAGAGGAGAGAGGCGGCACGGAAGGCCTCTCCCTCGTCGAACGACCGGTGTACTACGTCAGTACCGTGTTGCGGGACACGCGCTTGCGCTACCCTATGCAGCAAAAATTCTTGCTTGCGCTCCTTGTCGCTTCAAGGAAACTGTGCCATTACTTCCAGCGGCATCCCATCAGGGTCGTCTCCGCGTACCCATTGGAGAAAGTGTTGCGCAACCCCAACGCAGTAAGGAGGGTGGCAGAATGGAACATCGAGCTGCAGGCCTTCAACATAGAGTTCAGTGATACATCTCCATTGTATCTATAATTTTTGATTGTTTCATGCCAATATTCTACAACTTTCATATACTTTTGGCAACTTTTTATACTATTTCTGGGACTAACATATTGATCCAGTGCCCAGTGCCAGTTCCTGTTTGTTGCATGTTTTTTGTTTCGCAGAAAATCCATATCAAACGAAGTCCAAACGGGATAAAAACTTATAGATTTTTTTTGGAATATATGTGAATTTTCGGAAATGGAATCAACAGAAGGCGGTGCCCGAGGGGCCCACAAGCCATAGGGGCGCGCCCTGGGGGGTAGGGCGTGCCAGGCTGGCTTGTGGCCACCCCGTAAGGCGGTTGGTGCCCTTTCGCCGCAAGAAGGCTAATATCCGGATAAAAATCGTGTTGAAATTTCAGCCCAATCGGAGTTACGGATCTCCGGGAATATAAGAAACGGTGAAAGGCCAGAATCTGGGAAGGCAGAAACAAAAGGAAACAGAGAGAGAGATCCAATCTCGGAGGGGCTCTCACCCCTCCGCCGCCATGGAAGCCAAGGACAAGAGGGGAAACCCTCCTCCCATCTATAGGGGGGAGGCCAAGGAAGAAGAAGAAGGAGGGGGGCTCTCTCCCTCTCTCTCCCGGTGGCACCGGAACGCCGCCGGGGCCATCATCGTGACGGCGATCTACACCAACAACTTCGCCACCGTCATCACCAACTCTCTCCCCCTCTATGCAGCGGTGTAACACCCCTTCTCCCCGCTGTAATCTCTACTTAAACATGGTGCTCAACGCTATATATTATTTCCCAATGATGTATGGCTATCCTATGATGTTTGAGTAGATCCGTTTTGTCCTATGGGTTGATTGATGATCATGATTGGTTTGAGTTGCATGTTTTATTATTGGTGTTGTCCTATGGTGCTCTCCGTGTCGCGCAAGCGTGAGGGATCCTCGCTGTAGGGTGTTGCAATGTGTTCATGATTTGCCTATGGTGGGTTGCTTGAGTGACAGAAGCATAAACCCGAGTTGGTGGGTTGTTGCATATGGGAGTAAAGAGGACTTGATACCTTATAATGCTATGGTTGGGTTTTACCTTAATGATCTTTAGTAGTTGCGGATGCTTGCTAGAGTTCCAATTATAAGTGCATATGATCCAAGTAGAGAAAGTATGTTAGCTTATGCCTCTCCCTCATATATAAAATTGCAATAATGATTACCGGTCTAGTTATCGATTGCCTAGGGACAAATAACTTTCTTGTGACAAAAAGCTCTCTACTAAGACTAACCTAGTTGTTTCTTCATCTAAACAGCCCCTAGATTTTATTTACGTGTTCTTTTTTATGTTGCAAACCTATCCCATTACACCTACAAAGTACTTCTAGTTTCATACTTGTTCTAGGTAAAGCGAACGTTAAGCGTGCGTAGAGTTGTATCGGTGGTCGATAGAACTTGAGGGAATATTTGTTCTACCTTTAGCTCTTCGTTGGGTTCGACACTCTTACTTACCGAGAAAGGCTACAACTGATCCCCTATACTTGTGGGTTATCAAGACCTTTTTCTGGCGCCGTTGCCGGGGAGCAATAGCGTGGGGTGAATATTCTCGTGTGTGCTTGTTTGCTTTATCACTAAGTAATTTTTATTTTTCTGTCATTAACTTGTTTTCTATCTTTAGATATGGGTAGGAAACGCAAAATACCAAAAAAATTAGATGTACTTGCTGCTCCAAAAGTTGATGAACCACTAGTGTTCCGTACTACCGAAGAATATTATTTGGATCATCTTCGATCCATTTGTGCTCGTGCTGAAAACCCAACTAGCTTAGTTGAGGGAAAATCATTAAATGAACATGCTTATTATGTGCGACACCGCATATCTCAAAAAGGGAAACTCTTGTGGCATCAAATTAATACTTTGTGTTGCTATGCTTGGAATTTATGTGAATTACATGATTATACTTGTTGTTCTGAAGAAACTAAAAAACACCTTCCCTACCAATGTATGTTTAATGATAATGAAATACTATCTTCTTATGCCAAGGAAGCCTATTGTTATTTTGATGTTGAACAAATTGAAGAATTTGTTGCTTTTAAGGGTGCTTATGAAATTGCTTCTTTGATTGAAAAGTATGATGCTACTTTTAACAAATCTGCAATTTTTGCCATACTTAAATATTGCTATGAAAACTATGCTTCTAATGCTTATGTTAAAGAATTTATCGAAAGAATGTCCGCAGCCTTGGAAGAGACTAATATTTTGCAGGGACATATGGAAGAAGAAATTGCTGAAACTGTGAGCTCATTAGATGAAAAAGATGACGAGGAGAGCGAAGAACAAAAGGAGGAAGAGCGGATTAGCTACCCGTGCCCACCTTCTAATGAGAGTAACTCTTCAACTCATACATTGTTTAATTTCCCTTCATGCTTACCGAAGGATGAATGCTATGTTGATTGCTATGATCCCTTGGATTCATTTGAAATATCCCTTTTTGATGAAATTGATGCTTGCTATGCTTGTGGCCATGATGCCAATATGAATGATGCTTATGGAGAGGAACTTGCTATAGTTCCTTATGTTAAACGTGAAATTGTTGCTATTGCACCCACACATGATAGTCCTATTATCTTTTTGAATTCTCCCAACTACACTATATCGGAGAAGTTTGCACTTATTAAGGATTATATAGATGGGTTGCCTTTTACTATTACACATGATGATTTTGATAGATATAATATGCATGTGCTTGCGGCTCCTACTTGTAATTATTATGGGAGAGGAACTACATCTCCACCTCTTTATGTTTCCAATATGATAAAATTGCAAGAAACTGCTTATGCTATGTACTGGCCTTTACTTGATGTGCATGAATTGTTCTTTTATGATATGCCAATGCATAGGAAGAGAGTTAGACTTCGTTGTTACATGATATATGTTAATTTTTGCTCACTACTAAATTACAAATCATTGTTAATTAAAATTGGCTTTGATATACCTTGGGATCCGGGTGGATCAATTACTTGAGCACTTTATGCCTAGCTTAATGGCTTTAAAGAAAGCGCTGCCAGGGAGACAACCCGGAAGTTTTAGAGAGTCATTTTATTCTGTTGTGTGCTTTTATCTAGTTTAAAAAACAAAAAAATAAAGAGGGGAACCTAAAACTTTTCAAAAAGAAAAGTGAAAGTGAGAGGGACGAGCATTGTGAAAGTGGGATCTAGCCTTGAACTTTGTTCATGCCCATGGAAACCTTGAGAATCTTAATTACAGAAACTTTTCAACAAAAATAATTATCCCCTTGTATAAATCCATTATATTATAAAAATAATGTGCCAAGAATTACCTTTAGGGTGTTTAAATTGCTTGTTTGATATGTGCTGTGTAAAAACAGAAACTTTTGCTGCAGTGTTTGAATTTGAATATTTTACTGGAGCATGCAAAAATTCTGAAATTTTTACACAATACTGTTATACAAATTCTTGACCACATCCTAATTTTTCAGAATTTTTAGAGTTACAGAAGTATAGTGAATGTTCAGATTACTACAGAGTGTCTTGTTTTTGACAGATTCTGTTTTTGATGCATTGTTTTGCTCGTTTTGATGAAACTATCGATTGTATCGGTGGTATAAGACATGGAAAAGTTATAATACAGTAGCTACAATGCAAAAATAAAATGTGAATGGGTTTGCAACAGTACTTAAAGTGGTAATTTGCTTTATTATACTAACGGATGTCACGAGGGTTTTGTTAAGTTTTGTGTGATTGAAGTTTTCAAGTTTTGGGCGAGATCACGATGGATGAAGGAATAAGGAGTGGAAAGAGACTAAGCTTGGGGATGCCCGAGGCACCCCAAGGTAACATTCAAGGACTCCCAAGAAACTAAGCTTGGGGATGCCCCGGAAGGCATTGTCGTGGGAACGAGTCTGACAGTAGAAGGTAGGGGTACGTAAGGAGAGGGCAGAGTCCTAGCTACGGCGAGGGTGTACACACAGATGTATGAGTTCAGGCCACTCTCGTGGAGGTAATAGCCCTACGTCTCAGGTGCTCGGGAGCTCTTTGTCGAGTGTAATAGGAATATCGTTACAGGGGGTGCGAACCCTTGTGCCAGAGGGGAGGGGCGGCTTATATAGAGTGCGCTGCCCCTCATAAGTGTCCAACATCTAAGGGTCAGATCGTGGCTATAAAGACGTACGTTACTGGTAACGTACAACATAAATGCTATTAATGGTCTTGATGAACGCCTGCCTGTTAGCCTCCCTGGGGTGACTTCTGGGCTTCTGTGGTCGACTGTCTTCTGGTCCTTCCGAGTGAAAGGTAAGCGTCGAGTGAAAGGTACCTCCGAGTGTATATTGTCGAGTGACTTGTATGTCTTGGCGATTTCAGTCGGAGACTTCCTTGTACCTCTTAAGCTTTCTGGGGCAGTGTCCTTAGGTAGGGCATGTAGGTCAGGCCTATGACCCTACCCTAGGTACATATCCCCATCATTAGCCCCCGAATGGATCGGGGTTCGAGTGTAAAAGGTGTCAATGCAGGTTCTGACAAGACACAAAAATTCCGAGTGCATTTTGAGGCTTCTTAGAAATCTGCGTCGATTGGAACCTTTATCGTTCGCCCTGATCAATTTTGTCTTGAAGTATTTCCGAGTGAAACTGAGCTCGAAATCAGGTCCGAGTGATCTGCAGAGTCTTCTGATGTGATGGTTCGTTCCGTTGGGTCCGGATTTTACGAGATTAAAAAATTGGATAAACGCACGCCGAGCGGGGATGACGCAACCGCAAAGGCAAGTGGATGCACGACGCCTCGATTACCGCACCGCCAAAATCGCCACGTACCGCGCCTCCTCTGGATTCGGGATACCCAGAGATCTGGCAGGCCCGCAGGTCAGTGACCTACACGGGCGGATATAAGAGGCGACGACGCCGGTGCTGGTATAGTATTCTTCCCCCAAATCTGCTCTTCTCCTCCTCTTCCTCCTCTGCTCAGCTCCGTTCCAACGACCGCCGCCGCCATGACGAAGGGCAAGACGGAGAAGCTCGAGCGCGCCAAGAAGGGAGGAGCCAAGGCAAAGAAGCCGTCGGGTGCCCGGTCGACGGTGCCGCCGGGGTGGATCCAGGGGGATTTCCTCCAGTCGACGGTCACGGCGGAGGATGTGCAAAATCTCGTCGTCAACGGGTTGATAACTGCGGGGTCCTGGAGATTGCCGAAGGGGGAGACCGAGCCGGAGCCACGCGACGGCGAGCGAGTTCTGCTTCTCACCCACGTCGAGCGAGGTTTCTCCATGCCACCCCACCCGTTCATCCGTAGTTTCCTGAACTATTTCGGAGCGCAGCTCCACCATTTTCCTCCGAATGCGATTGCCTATCTTTCCTGTTTCATAACTTTGTGCGAATGCTTCGTGGGCTGTCCTCCGCATTGGGGTTTGTTCAAGCACATATTCTCTGTCAGATCCCAATGCGTCAAGAAAGCCAATCCCAGTGATAGCAAAACCAATGTAATCCAACTGTGTGTTGGCTTAGGGGGTCCAAAAGAGAGGTAGGAGTGCATTCCCCTCTATGACCTTTCCTGATTCTGTCCGGGGTTGGCAGTCGACATGGTTCTACTGCAAGGATATTGCATCACCAAATATGTCGACTGAACTTCCCCCTTTCACCTTAGATCGACCTACCACCCCCAAACCATTGTACATGACAAAGGTAGAGAAAATCTAGGTAGGGATCCTAGTGAACGCTGTATCTGATCTGGTCCGTGGCGGAGTGACTGGCTTGGATCTCCTTGAAACGTTTCTCAGTCGACGAATCCAGCCTCTCCAAGCCCGGGATCACACCATGTGACATTATTCAGGCCCTGAGGATACCACTCGGACTCATCCTGAGAAAGTTTCCGACGAGACTGTTTCTCAGTGGCTCAAGAGCATCACCGGAGCCTGTGATAATCCTGAGGGGGCCAAACGAATTCCGCCCTTCTCTGCTTTGAACCCACCGAAGAACTTGGTGAGTTATATCTCTGTCGATTGTTTTAATATTTTGTCGAGTAACTGGATCTTCAGTCGACTGACTTTGAAACTTGTATCTTGCAGGAATTTACAAACATGTACTCGCCCGTGTCAAACGGAGAACAGCCTGACGAAGAAGAAGGGAGCGTAGATGGCAGCGCAGACGGCGATTGCGCCGACGACAGCGAGAGCAGCGATGACGACCTGGAGGAAGGCGAGGTGGAAGCTCAGGTCCCTCTGCGCACCGGGCGTCGCACCAAGCAGCAGGAAGACCTAGAGGTTGTTCCGAGCAAAACTGTGGCGTCGAGCACAAGGAACCCAAAGCGTGACCGTGCCGCAACATCCGGGTCGACTGAAAAAGCTGCGAAACAACTCAAGCCGGACGAGCCAAAACCTCGGAAGGCCCTGCCTCATATCAAGATTGCCGTGCCTGTTGCCTCAACGTGAGTGTTTATTTTCCCGCAATTGTGATTGTGGCACTTCATGTCTCTGCTGACCGAGTGGAGTTTACCCTCCAGAGCTGCTACCTCTGTGACGTCGCCCCAGCAAAATGATGGGGACCATATGGAAGTGGACACTCCTGATGCGGCCACCTCCCAATGAGGTATAACAAACCCACACTCTACTCTGTTTTTTGAAGAATAATCGTCGAGTGACTTGATTAAAATTGCCGATTGGTAGCTGACGAAGTCATCGAACTGGAAGATGACGAGGAGCTGCAGCGAGGAACGCAGGAAGAAGCTGTGCCTCTGGGGGCTCCACGCGTACGCACTCGGAGAACATCGTCAGGACAGACGCCCCGTGGGTCGACTGCTTCGACACCTCCGGCCCTTGTGGCCTCACTTTCGAGTGCTCCGCCAGCCACTTCAATTCTGGTGGCTTCAGCACCTATTGGATAACCTGAAGCACCTCCTGCTGCCTCAGTTACAGCACCAACTCATTAGAGTTGATTTTAAAGTTGCTTGTCACTCGACAGGACGGGCCTGGTCGAGTGATAGTAGGTCCAGTGGGGGCACGCTGAGTGCACCCACTGGGTGTAGTCCCCGAGACCGCCGTCGAGTGCTTGCATCGGCGGGGGTCTGATAGAGACAATGTTCGCTTGCTTGCTTCTTTGTTTATACTCTGACAGGCCAGACCTGGTCGAGTGTTTTTGTATCCAGTGGGGGCACGCTGAGTGCACCCACTGGGTGTAGTCCCCGAGACTACCGTCGATCGTTGACGATGGGCAGTAGTCTTAAGAACCATTCTACAGGTTTCATGGACATCATTTCCATCAACCATGATATGACGCTGTATAGGGTTGTGGGGTGGGGCGGCGGGCCGTCTTTTAGTCGACTGCACTTGTACTTTTCCACTCGGGAGTAGAGAAATATCCATGTCGACTGAACCCCTTCTTTGTTGATTTCAGAAAGCCTGTGAGCTCGGGACCAAGTACGTCGAGCTGGAGAAGGAAAATAATCGACTTCTGCTGGATCTGGAGCTGACGAACAACAACCTGGACCGTGCACAGACCGAATTGAAGACTTTGGGAGGTAATCTTTGTCGATCAATTGCATTATCACTTTCATCTTCCATCATTTGAACCGAGTGAATCCACTCGAACAGACGTACGTGATGAGAACCGTCGTCTCCGAGCGTGACTCAACAATGTTATTTCTTTAGATACCATGAAGAAGGCGCTCGAGGACAAGGACAAATCACTTGCTGATGCTCAGAAGGAAGCGAAGGAGAAAACTGAAACTGCTGAGAAGAAACTTGCTGCAACCAGTGTCGTGGGAACGTGTCTGACAGTAGATGGTAGGGGTATGAAAGGAGAGGGCAAAGTCCTAGCTACGGCGAGGGTGTACACACAGATGTATGAGTTCAGGCCTCACTCGGAAGTGATAACAGCCCTACGTCTCAGGTGCTCCGGGGAGCTTACTCTGTCGAGTGATACGTGTGTTGTGTTTACAAAGGATTGCGAACCCTTGTGCCAGTGGGGAGGGGTGGCTTATATAGAGTGCGCTGCCCCACATAAACGTCCGGCATCTAAGGGATTGATTGTGGGGAGTAAAGAGGGACGTTACTGGTAACGTATACAATAAATGCCAGTTAAGGCGGCGAGCGTAACGCCTGCCCGTTGGCCTCCCTGGGGAGACTCTCGGTCTTCTACAGTCGAGTGATTGGCGACCGCTCCAAGTGAGAGTTTACTGTCGAGTGTAGGGGGGTCTTCCGAGTGAACATATGTCGAGTGACTCATATGCCATGGCTAGTTCAGTCGGGATCTCTCTTGTAGTCTTGTAGTTCTCCAATGTGGTGTCCTTAGGTGGGGTATGCAAGACAGGCCTAATACCCTACCCTAGGTACATATCCTCGTCATTAGCCCCCGAATGGATCAGGGCTCGAGTGGAGAAGGGACAGTGCAGGTTCTGCCGAACTCAGCGTTCCGAATGAGCTTCGAGATTTTTCCGATACCTGTGACGACTGGGCTTTCCAACTTCTGCCTTGATCTATTCAGCTTGTCAGCTCTTCCGAGTGAATTCAGATGCAGGTTCGAGTCCGAATGGTTAACAGGATCTTCAGATGTGAAAGGACGTTCTGTCTGGCCCGGATTTCGCGGGATTCGAAATTTCGGGGAATGCGCGCCGAGCAGGGATGACGCAACCGACGGGGAAGCGGCTCCTGGATCCTCGCGCCACCGTTATCGCCACATATCGCGGCTCCTCCGTTAGTGGGATACACAGGGATTTGGCGGGCTCACGAGTCAGTGACTCGGGTCGACGGACATAAAAAACGAGAGGGGAGGGGAATTTGCGACAGTGCGCTCATTTCCCCTCGTCTCCTCCGCTTCTTCTGCTCCGGCGCCGCGCTGCTCAGATCGAATCCGCTCATTGCCGCGACAATGGCGCCCAAGAAGACGACGAAGGGGAAGAAACCCTCGAGCGCTCGGGCCGCAGCGCCACCCGGATGGATGCAGGGCGATTTCCTGCCGTCAACCGTGACGGCGTTGGACGTGGAGAAGCTCGTCGCTGACGGCCTGATTGCGGCCGGGTCGTGGAGGTTGCCGGGGACGGAAGCGGAGCCGGAGCCGCGCGAGGGCGAGCGGGTCCTCCTGACCACCCATTTGGAGAGAGGTTTTGCTCTGCCCCCGCATCCCTTCTTTCGCGGTTTTCTGAATTTCTTCGGGGCTCAGTTGCATCATTTTCCTCCCAACGCAATTGCGTATCTCGCCGCGTTCGTGACGATGTGTGAATGTTTCTTGGGTTGTCCCGCCCACTGGGGTCTGTTCAAGCACATCTTTACCATCCGTTCTCAGTCGGTAAAGAAGGCCCACGCTAGTGATAATAGAACCAACGTCATCCAGCTATGCTTGGGTTTGGGTCTTCAGAAGAGGACGGGGAGTGCCTTCCCTGCGCTCACCCTTCCGGAGTCGGTGCGGGGCTGGCAGTCGACCTGGTTCTACTGCCACGACGTCGCGTCCCCAAACATGTCGACTGGCCTTCCTCCCTTCACGCTGGATCGACCCACTGCGCCCCCATCTCTGACCGTGGCCGAGGAAGAGAAGGCCAATGTGGGGATCTTGATGAACAGTGTTGTGAATCTGATTCGTGATGGAGTGACCGGTTTGGATCTGTTGGAGGTGTTCCTGGGTCGACGGATCCAGCCGCTCCAGGCGCGGGACCATCCGATGTGGCATTACTCAGGAGTCGACGATACCACTCGTACCCACCCGGAAGATGTCTTAGGGGAAACCATCACGCTTTGGCTGCGCGGCATCACTGGTGCGCGAGACAACCCCCGGGGTTCCAAAAGAGTATCGCCTTTCTCAGCTGCAAATCCGCCGAATGTGGTGAGTCATGTCATTGTCGATTGCTTTTGTATCTTGTCGAGTGAATATGTCTTCAGCTGACTGACTTGAGTCTTTGCAGGAGCTCACGAACATGTATTCACCCGTGCCGAATGGCGGTCAGAACCTTGAAGGAGCGGGGAGCGAGAGCGATAGTGACAGCATCAGCTACGCCGAGGACAGCAAAGGCAACGGTGACGACTCGTCGGGGAGCGATGAAGTTGAAGTCGTGTCTCCTCCGCGTACTGAAGGGCGTTCCAAGCAGCGTCACGACCCAACACTCGACCGGGGTCGGGCCGGGGGGTCGACCACCAGGAGCTCCAAGCGCAGTCGGACGTTGACGCCAGAGCCGATTGAAAAGGTTGCCAAGCAGCCCAAGGTCACCACCACCAAGCCCCGGAAGGCTCTCCCCAGAATCAAGGTTGACGTGCCGATTGCTTCAACGTAAGTATCCTTGCTCTTCGCTTAACTTGTTGCTGAGCTTCATTTTTTTGCTGACCGAGTGGATCTTGATCGTCAGGGCCGCTACCTCGGTGACATCGCCGGGACGAAGAGAGGAAAGCGCGGAGAAGGACACGCCGGACGCAGCTACTTCTCGCCAAGGTATGGCATATTGTCATTTGACATTCTTTTCAAACCATTCGACAGTCATGTGATATGTCGACTGGTGACATGCAGAGCCAATGGATACCGACCCCGCAGCCCCGTCTCCGACTGTACCGATTACAGCACCGACCCAGATGACCGTGGAGCTCGCCAGTCCGCCACAAGCGCCTGTCTCCCAAGCGCCAGCCTCGCAAGCGCCAGTCCTTCCGACTACATCGCCGCTCCCTTCACAGACCATCTTCTCTCTGCACCGTGTTCCAGAAGAGCAGACTGGAGCTGCTAAGGAGGCGATGATGCAGGCCGAACATATGATGTAGCGTACGAAGGAGGCGTACGAGGCCAGCAAGCTGGCTTACGACGCTAGTTCAGCGCTTTGGGCGAACGTCCAAGTAAGTGCACTTGTAAGTGCACTTTTGATTGTGTCGTTTTCCGTCTACCATGACTTGACTTCTGCACCCACTGGGAGTTTTCTGTCTGTCGACTGGTAATCGCTTGTCACGCACTCGGCTAGGGCTGACCTGGTCGAGTGGACAATCTCTTTTTTTTTTGTTCGACCGTCACTCGGATCGGGCGGACCGTTCCGAGTGGATACCGTCCCGGTGGGGGCACGCTGAGTGCACCCACTGGGTGTAGTCCTCGAGACTGCCGTCGACTGCGGGCAGTTGGCGGGAGTCTTAGAACTTGGACTCGAAGCCCATATTTCTGTCCACTGAATTGTTTTTGTCGTTGATTTCAGAAGGCCTGTGAGCTCGGTACTCGATATGCTGACTTGGAGAAGGAGAAGATTCAGCTTCAGCTCGACTTGGAACTGACGAGGAGAGACCTGGAGCGTGCGCAAGCTGATCTGAAGGCTTCAGGAGGTAAACTTTGTTGATCGAGTACTTCATTATTTGTTTCTTCTATCTTTGAACCAAGTGACTCCACTCGAGCAGACGTGCATGCTGAAAACCGTCGACTCCGAGCGCGACTCAACAATGCTATTGCTTTAGATATCATGAAGAAGGCGCTGGAGGACAAAGACAGATCACTCGCCGATGCTCAGAAGACGGCGAGGGAGAAGACTGAAGCTGCCGAGAAGAAGCTCGCCGCGGCCAGCAAGCTTGAGGAAGAGAACACGAAGATGAAGCAGGAGCGAGCTGACTGGAGCAAAAGGCTTGACCAAGCAACCAAGAGAGCAAAGGGCTTGGAGACCTATCTGGGGGATTACGTCCAGAAGATGTATGTTTTGCTTGAAGGTAATTTTCTCCAGTCGAGTGAATTCCATTAATCCCAACTTCATCCAGTCGAGTGAATTCCGTTGATTTTCAGGGAACAGTATCATGACTAATTCTTTCCATCTTCTTCATGTAGAATTCTGCAAGGATTTCGAGAAGGAGACCGAGGCGGTCGAGCCCAATCTGGACCCTTCCAAGTCACCTGTCGGAGATGCTGTGGCTATGAACATGTTCCGGCTTGAAGCTCGAGTCGTAGGCGTCCGGGAGTACGTCGCTCAACTGCGAGGTGCAATGGAGAAGGTCGACAAGGAGCTGTGGCCGGAAGACTCACTTCAGGCTGACCTCGAGTCAATGATGACTCGGCTTGACGAGCTCCCTGGTCGAGTGCAGGCATGGAAGAAATCTGCTGCACGCTGCGGAGCTGACATAGCGCTTTCACTCGTCAGGGTCCATTGCAAGGAGGTCAAGGAGGACAAACTGAAAGCACTTCAGGTGGCCAACACAAAGAAACTCCAGTTCCAGGACTTTATGGAGACCTTCATCGAAGCGGCCACTCGGATCGCTGACGGGATTGACCTGGACACCTTCGTCGAACCTGCAAGTCCCACTGGAGCTTGAGAAAGGTTTGCTGGTGATCAAAAACTTTAATTTGCCTCGGTATGCCGAGTGGTGGTGTATCGTTAAAACTTCTTTCGTGTTTTGGGCCCGAGTACTTTCGTCATTTGCATGGGCAACTTTTATCCATGCTGAATACTCTGGATTTATCTGAATTTGTTTTTCAGTCCTTTGCTTGATTTCCTCTCGAGTAGATCAGGTCTTGTCGAGTGGTTTCTGGTCCAGTGGGGGCACGCGGAGTGCACCCACTGGGTGTACTCCCCGAGATCGCTGTCGAGTGGCGGCGACATCGGCAGGGGTCTTAAATTTGTTTGATTGATTTCGGACTTAGGCGAGGACTGACTCGCAGCTAAGCCCCCCGAGTGAGAGGACCGCTCGTCATTCGGGAGTGAGTATCAGAACTTAGGCGAAGACTGGTTCGCAGATAGCCTCCGAGTGAGAGGATTGCTCGTCACTCGGAGTAGTTTATAACTTAGGTGATGCGGAATCACGGCTAAGCCCCCGAGTGTGAGGATCGCTCATCACTCGGAGTAGTTTATAACTTAGGTGATGCGGAATCACGGCTAAGCCCCCGAGTGTGAGGATCGCTCATCACTCGGAGTAGTTTATAACTTAGGTGATGCGGAATCACGGCTAAGTCCCCGAGTGTGAGGATCGCTCATCACTCGGAGTAGTTTATAACTTAGGTGATGCGGAATCACGGCTAAGCCCCCCGAGTGTGAGGATCGCTCATCACTCGGAGTAGCGTTTTAACTTGGGCGAAGCGAATTCGCAGCCAAGCCCCCGAGTGAGAGGATCGCTCGTCACTCGGAGTATGTTTTTAACTTGGGCGAAGCGGATTCGCAGCCAAGCCCCAGAGTGTGAGGATCGCCCATCACTCGGAGTAGATTTAAACTTAGGCGATGTGGAATCGCAGCTAAGCTTTCGAGTGAAGCTATTCACTCGACGAGGTTCTGAACTTAGGCGACACGGAGTCGCAGCTAAGCCCTCGAGTGTGAGGATTGCTCACCACTCGGAATAACGTTTTAACTTGGGCGAAGCGGATTCGCAGCCAAGCTCTCGAGTGAATGCAATGATATTCACCCGACGAGGTTCTGAACTTAGGCGACACGGAGTCGCAGCTAAGCCCCAGAGTGTGAGGATCGCCCATCACTCGGAGTAGATTTAGACTTAGGCGATGCGGAATCGCGACTAAGCTTTCGAGTGAAGCTATTCACTCGACGAGGTTCTGAACTTAAGCGACACGGAGTCGCAGCTAAGCCCCCGAGTGTGAGGATCGCCCATCACTCGGAGTAGATTTAAACTTAGGCGATGCGGAATCGCGGCTAAGCTTTCGAGTGAAGCTATTCACTCGACGAAGTTCTGAACTTAGGCGACACGGAGTCGCAGCTAAGCCCCCGAGTGTGAGGATCGCCCATCACTTGGAGTATGTTTATAACTTAGGCGAAGCGGATTCGCAGCTAAGCCGCCGAGTGTGAGGATCGTTCATCACTCGGAGTAGAGTTTTAACTTGGGCGAAGCGGATTCGCAGCCAAGCCCCCGAGTGAGAGGATCGCTCATCACTCGGAATAACGTTTTAACTTGGGCGAAGCGGATTCGCAGCCAAGCTCTCGAGTGAATGCGATGATATTCACCCGACGAGGTTCTGAACTTAGGCGACACGGAGTCGCAGCTAAGCCCCCGAGTGTGAGGATCGCCCATCACTCGGAGTAGATTTAAACTTAGGCGATGCGGAATCGCGGCTAAGCCTCCCGAGTGTAAAATCGTTCGCACTCGGAGTATTCTTGAACTCAGAATTGTGCGATCGGAATCGACAAAAGACTGCAGGAGTCGTATCCTTGATAATCAAAACAGTTTACTCTTATTACATCAGACAGATCAATCTTCAAGTGTAGAACCGACGAAGCAGATCCGCGTTCCAGGCCCGTGGCTCGTCAGCGTTCTTCTTGAGATTGAAGAGGTGGTAGGCTCCATTGTTCAGCACCTTGGTGACGACGAAAGGGCCTTCCCACGTGGGGGCAAGCTTGTGAGGCCGCTGCTGATCCACTCGGAGCACGAGGTCACCTTCGTGGAAGGTCCGACTCCTGACGTGCCTTGCATGGAAGCAACGCAGGTCTTGCTGGTATGCAGTCGACCGGATCAAAGCCATTTCCCGCTCTTCCTCAAGGAGATCCACAGCATCCTGGCGTGCTTGCTCAGCTTCAACCTCCGAGTAAAGGTCCACCCGAGGAGAATTGTGAAGAACATCACTCGGTAGGACAGCTTCAGCCCCATACACCATGAAGAAAGGAGTGCGATCAGTTGACCGATTTGGAGTTGTCCTCAAGCCCCACAGAACAGACGGTAATTCTGCAACCCAAGCTCCAGCTGCGTGATCGAGTTCGTGCATGAGTCGAGGCTTCAACCCTTGAAGGATAAGGCCATTTGCTCGCTCGGCCTGACCGTTTGACTGGGGGTGCGCAACGGATGCGTAATCCACCCGAGTGCCTTGAGAGGAGCAAAAGGCTCTGAACTCTTCCGAATCAAAATTAGAACCATTGTCCGTGATAATACTATGGGGAACTCCGTATCTGAATATTATTTCCCTCATGAATTTGATGGCTGTGCGAGAATTCAGCTTCCTGATAGGCTTGGCCTCAATCTATTTAGTGAACTTGTCGACTGCTACCAGAAGGTGCGTGAAACCACTCTGGCCCGTGCGGAGAGGTCCGATCATATCCAATCCCCATACAGCGAACGGCCAGACGAGTGGAATGGTCTTCAAGGAAGACGCAGGCTTGTGCGACAAGTTTGCATCGAATTGGCATCCTTCACAGTGCTGCACAATATCCTTAGCCATCTCATTGGCGCGCGGCCAGAAGAAACCAGCTCGGTAGGCCTTGGCAACAATCGTCCGAGAGGACGCATGATGGCCGCAAGTTCCCGAGTGCATTTCCTCCAGAATCAGTCGACCTTCTTCGGGAGAAATGCATCGTTGAGCCACGCCGGTTACACTCTTTCTGTAGAGCTGCCCATTCATAACAGTGAAAGCTTTGGATGTGCGGACAATCTGTCGAGCTTCAACTTCGTCTTCTGTAAGTTCTCGCCTGAGGATGTACGCGATGTAGGGCACCGTCCAATCGGGAGTTATCACCAGAATCTCACTGACCAGATCTATGACTGCTGGGACATCAACTTCAGTCGGATTGGAGGCGCTTATAGGCTGCGGGGGCTCTTCGGTGAAGGGGTCCTCTTGTACTGAAGGAGAGTGCAAATGCTCCAGGAACACATTGCTGAGCACAGGCTTCCGAGTGGAACCGATTTTTGCCAGTTCGTCAGCTGCCTGGTTCTTCACTCGGGGAACGTGATGGAGTTCCAAACCCTCAAACTTCTTCTCAAGCTTTCTTACTGCATTGCAATATCCGCTCATGGCGGGGTTTCTGACATCCCACTCCTTCATCACTTGATTGACCACCAAATCCGAGTCACCGTATACCATCAGGCGACGGACGCCGAGCGAGATGGCCATACGCAACCCGTAAAGGAGTGCTTCGTACTCAGCTTCATTATTGGAGGAATCAAAGTGAATCTGGAGGACATAACTGAGTTTATCGCCCTTGGGAGACACCAATACCACACCAGCACCAGAACTGTTCAGCATCTTCGAGCCGTCAAAGAACATGGTCTAGTGTTCCGAGTGGATCCGGACTGGCTGCTGCTGTTCTATCCACTCGGCCACGAAGTCAGCAAGTGCTTGAGTTTTAATGGCTTTCTTCGCTTCAAACTTGATATCAAAATAAAGAAGTTCAATGGCCCATTTGGCCACTCGACCAGTCGCGTCTCAATTGTTGAGGATTTCATTCAAAGGTGCATCATTGACGACTGAGACTGAGTGTTCTTGAAAATAGTGCGCCACTTTCTTCACTGATAGATATATACCATAAACAACCTTCTGGTAATGTGGGTACCTTTGCTTAGAAGGAGTCAACACTTCAGAGATGTAATAAACTGGGCGCTGGACTTTGTAGGCCTTGCCTTCTTCTTCTCGCTCGACAGTAAGAACTGTACTGACGACCTGATTGGTGGCTGCAATGTACAGGAGCAGGGGTTCTTTGCTGTGTGGAGCGGCAAGCACCGGCTGGGTGGAGAGCAGGGCTTTGAGCTGGACAAACGCTGCTTCTGCCTCTGAATTCCACTCGAACGTATCGGATTTCTTCATCAGTCGGTACAAAGGGAGTGCCTTCTCTCCGAGACGAGAAATGAATCTGCTCAGCGCTGTCAGGCAACCAGTAAGCTTCTGGACATCGTGAATACGCTCGGGGCGTTTCATTCGGACGATGGCACTGATCTTTTCGGGGTTGATGTCGATTCCTCGTTCGGAAATGAGATAACCGAGCAACTTTCCACCCGGAACTCCAAAAGTACACTTGGTTGGATTCAGCTTGAGGTCATATCTTCTTAAGTTGGCGAATGTTTCCGCCAAGTCAGTCAGCAGGTCGGAACCTTTGCGAGACTTGACTATGATATCATCCATGTAGGCCTCGACATTCTGACTGATCTGGTCGAGGAGACACTTCTGAATCATGCGCATGAAAGTAGCGCCAGCATTCTTCAGACCAAAAGGCATGGTGATGTAACAGAAACACCCGAAAGGGGTGATGAAGGCCGTTTTTATTTCATCTGGACCAAACAGACGGATTTGATGATAGGCAGAGTATGCATCGAGAAAAGACAAACGCTCGCACCCCGCAGTCGAGTCTACAATCTGGTCGATGCGGGGGAGCGGGAAATGATCTTTTGGGCAGGCCCGATTGATATGCTTGAAGTCTATACACATTCGGAGCGACTTGTCCTTCTTGGGGACCATGACGACATTCGCAAGCCACTCGGAGTGGTAGACCTCGCGAATGAACTTGGCCTCCAAGAGTCGAGCCACCTCCTAGCCGATTGCCTTCCGCTTCTCTGTTGCCGACCGGCGTAAGTGTTCTTTTACAGGCTTGGCCTTCGGATCAACTCTCAAACGGTGCTCAGCCAGTCCCCTGGGTACACCAGGCATGTCAGCGGGCTTCCATGCGAAGATGTCCCAGTTCTCACGGAGGAACTGGATGAGCTCGGCTTCCTATTTGCTGTCAAGTGTGGTTGAGATGTTGGTCGGAGCAGCAGTAGGATCTGTCGGTTGAATGTGCACTTGCTTCAAGTCTCCTGCCGACTGAAAAGCTGACTCGGTGGTGGGCCTCTTGGAACGCAACAGATCAGCGGGATCAGCAGTCTTCTTGTACTCTTCTAACTCGACCACAGCCATCTGCATGTCGGCGATCTTGGAGCCCTGTTGGAGGCACTCCTCAGCCCTCTGTCGATTGCCTGTGACTGTGATCACACCCTTGGGCCCGGGCATCTTCAGCTTGAGATACACGTAACACGGGCGGGCCATGAAACATGCATACGCTGGATGGCCAAGGATGGCATGATATGCACTCTTGAAGTCTACAACGTCAAATGTCAGCTTCTCTTTGCGAAAGTTCTTGTCAGTGCGAAACACCACATCCAGCGCAATCTGTCCGAGTGACTTGGCCTTTTTCCCAGGGATGACCCCGTGGAATTGCATATTGCTTTCGCTGAGCCTGGACATCGGAATGCCCATCCCTTTGAGGGTATTAGCGTACAGAATATTCAGGCCACTTCCTCCATCCATGAGAACTTTGCGGAGACGAGTGCCTCCTACCACCGGAAACTGATCTCGCCTCTGATCTCTGTACTGATCTTTGCGGTAATCTCTACCTCCGCGACGCTGAGGTGATCCTGGACTGTGGGCCGATTGGACTGTGTCTGCTCTAACTGATTCGCTGTGAATCCTGTTGCGCGACTGAGAGACAGCGGAGTTCTGCTGTCGAGCCGCCCTAAGCAGGGTTCGGATCTGCTCGAGTCCTCTGCCGGCCTCTGAATCGGACGGCTGTATAGAATCTGCAATCCTAGCCGCCGCTGCAACATTCTGAATCGGAGTACGGTATACCTGACGATTGCCGTCGACTGGAGGGAACAACTGACGCTCGCGGCGCTGTCGAGTGCGCTCGTCGAGTGACCTCTGCATCTCCTCGAGGCGAGTGCGCTCTGCCAAGGTGGCGAGACGTGCAGCCTCCAGAGCCTGGGCTTCTGCAGTCGTGCCGACGATGGGGGTTTGGAGGACCCCCTCATCCCTGTGCTGCTGATCATTCGACGGGCCGCCACGCTCACGGCCGCCACGGCCATAGCCGGGTGGGCCCTGATGAGAACCCGCCATGAAAACTTCTGCTGCAGGATCGCAGCTCTCGCACTCGGAAGGGAGCTCGGATGAATCTGATGCCGAGTCGAACGCACCATGAAGTGGCTCGGCGGGCTCGATAGCCGCGATCTGCGGAGTCGACGCCTGGTGCGCCTCCACGTGCCTCACCCATCGCTGGAGCCGCGAACGACCGGATCGCTTGCGGCGACGAACAGCGGGGGGAGTGGACGACGCTGGAGCCGACATGTACGGCGTCGACGGCTGACGAAGGAGAACGCCGCATGAACTCGCACTGAAGTGCGTCGCCCCGCGGACGGGGAGAGCCTCAACGTCGAGAGGGGCCTCCTGGAGCCATGCGGAGTCGTCAGCGATGAAGGTGAACGCACCGAGACGGATCTCGCAGCCCCAGATCAAACTGCCGTCGGGAGACATGGTGAAGATGATAAACTGCAACCTCGCCGGAAGTCGCTTAGACGCCGCCCCACGGTGGGCGCCAACTATCGTGGGAACGTGTCTGACAGTAGATGGTAGGGGTACGAAAGGAGAGGGCAGAGTCCTAGCTACGGCGAGGGTGTACACACAGATGTATGAGTTCAGGCCTCACTCGGAAGTGATAACAGCCCTACGTCTCAGGTGCTCCGGGGAGCTTACTCTGTCGAGTGATACGTGTGTTGTGTTTACAAAGGATTGTGAACCCTTGTGCCAGTGGGGAGGGGTGGCTTATATAGAGTGCGCTGCCCCTCATAAACGTCCGGCATCTAAGGGATTGATTGTGGGGAGTAAAGAGGGACGTTACTGGTAACGTATACAATAAATGCCAGTTAAGGCGGCGAGCGTAACGCCTGCCCGTTGGCCTCCCTGGGGAGACTCCCGGTCTTCTACAGTCGAGTGATTGGCGACCGCTCCGAGTGAGAGTTTACTGTCGAGTGTAGGGGGGTCTTCCGAGTGAACATATGTCGAGTGACTCATATGCCATGGCTAGTTCAGTCGGGATCTCTCTTGTAGTCTTGTAGTTCTCCAATGTGGTGTCCTTAGGTGGGGTATGCAAGACAGGCCTAATACCCTACCCTAGGTACATATCCTCGTCAGCCAGTAAACTGGAAGAAGAGAACGCCAAACTCAAGCAGGAACGATCCGATTGGATCAAAAAACTTGAAGTGCAAACCAAGGGAAAGAGTGCTCTGGAGAAACACTTAGGAGACTTCGCGAAGAAAATGTTTAGCACGCTTGAAGGTGACTTTCTTCTGTCGAATGAATTTCTTTGATTTCTTCAGAACGGCATTGTGGTCACCTTTTCCCTTTCTCTTCATGCAGAATTCTGTCAAGACTTTGAGAAGGAAACTGAAGAGATCGAGCCCAATCTGGACCCCACGAAGTCACTCGTCGGAGACGCCGTGGCCATGGATATGTTTCGACTCGAAGCTCATCTTAAGAGTGTCCAAGGATATGTCACTCGGCTGAAGGCTGCGTTCGAGAAGGTCGACAAGGAGTTATGGCCTGAAGATTCTCTCCAGACTGACCTCGAGTCTATGATGAGTCGCCTCAATGAAATCCCCAGTCGAGTGCAGGCGTGGAAGAAATCCGCTGCTCGTTGTGGTGCTGATGTGGCACTTTCACTCGTCAGGGTTCATTGCAAGGAGGCCAGGGAGGACAAACTGAAGGCTCTCCGAGTGATCAACACAAAGAAACTTTAGTTTGAAGATTTCATGGAGACTTTCATCGAAGCAGCCACTCGGATCGCCGACGGAATTGACCTAGACACCTTTGTCGAGCCCTCAAGCCCTACTGGAGCTTGAACAAGTACTTTGCTTTCAGTTAAAACTTTATTTGCCTCAGTATGCTGAGTGATGGTGTAACCGATTAAACTTCGTTCAGGCCTCAAGCCTGAGAACTTCCCTTTGCGCGAACAAGTTTTTGCTGCGCTAGAGATTCTAGTCTTACTCACATTTTGCTTTCCGACATTTTGCTTGGCTGAATTTATTTAATTCTCGAATGGAACAGGTGTTCTGCACTCGTAAGAATTTTTAACTTAAGCGAAGACTGGTTCGCGGCTAAGTCTCCGAGTGTATTGAATGTTATACACTCGGAAGGGTTTTTAACTTAGGCGAAACGGGTTCGCAGCTAAGCCCCCGAGAAAGAGGATCGCTCTTCACTCGGAGTAATTTTTAGACTTAGGCGAAGACTGGTTTGCAGCTAAGTCTCCGAGTGTATTGAATGTTATACACTCGGAAGGGTTTTTAACTTAGGCGAAACGGGTTCGCAGGTAAGCCCCCGAGAAAGAGGATCGCTCTTCACTCGGAGTAATTTATAGACTTAGGCGAAGACTGGTTCGCAGCTAAGTCCCCGTGTGTATTGAATGCTATACACTTGGAAGGGTTTTTAACTTAGGCGAAACGGGTTCGCAGCTAAGCCCCCGAGAAAGAGGATCGCTCTTCACTCGGAGTAATTTTTAGACTTAGGCAAAGACTGGTTCGCAGCTAAGTCTCCGAGTGTATTGAATGCTATACACTCGGAAGGGTTTTTAACTTAGGCGAAACGGGTTCGCAGCTAAGCCCCCGAGAAAGAGGATCGCTCTTCACTCGGAGTAATTTTTGAACTTAGGCGAAGACTGGTTCGCGGCTAAGTCTCCGAGTGTACTGAATGTTATACACTCGGAAGGGTTTTTAACTTAGGCGAAACGGGTTCGCAACTAAGCCCCCGAGAAAGAGGATCGCTCTTCACTCGGAGTAATTTTTGAACTTAGGCGAAGACTGGTTCGCAGCTAAGTCTCCGAGTGTATTGAATGTTATACACTCGGAAGGGCTTTTAACTTAGGCGAAACGGGTTCGCAGCTAAGCCCCCGAGAAAGAGGATCGCTCTTCACTCGGAGAAGTTTTTGAACTTAGGCGAAGACTGGTTCGCAGCTAAGTCTCCGAGTGTATGGAATGTTATACACTCGGAAGGGTTTTTAACTTAGGTGAAACGGGTTCGCAGCTAAGCCCCCGAGAAAGAGGATCGCTCTTCACTCGGAGTAATTTTTAGACTTAGGCGAAGACTGGTTCGCAGCTAAGTCTCCGAGTGTATTGAATGTTATACACTCGGAAGGGTTTTTTACTTAGGCGAAACGGGTTCGCAGCTAAGCCCCCGAGAAAGAGGATCGCTCTTCACTCGGAGAAGTTTTAGACTTCGGTGAAGACTGGTTCGCAGCTAAGTCCCCGAGTGTATTGAATGCTATACACTCGGAAGGGTTTTTAACTTAGGCGAAAATGGGTTCGCAGCTAAGCCCCCGAGAGAGAGGATTGGTCTTCACTCGGAGAAGTTTTTGAACTTAGGCGAAGACTGGTTCGCGGCTAAGTCTCCGAGTGTATTGAATGTTATACACTCGGAAGGGTTTTTAACTTAGGCGAAACGGGTTCGCAACTAAGCCCCCGAGAGAGAGGATTGCTCTTCACTCGGAGAAGTTTTTGAACTTAGGCGAAGACTGGTTCGCGGCTAAGTCTCTGAGTGTATAGAATGTTATACACTCGGAAGGGTTTTTAACTTAGGCGAAACAGGTTCGCAGCTAAGCCCCCGAGAGAGAGGATTGCTCTTCACTCGGAGAAGTTTTTGAACTTAGGGGAAGACTGGTTCGCGGCTAAGTCTCCGAGTGTATTGAATGTTATACACTCGGAAGGGTTTTTAACTTAGGCGAAACGGGTTCGCAGCTAAGCCCCCGAGAGAGAGGATTGCTCTTCACTCGGAGAAGTCTTTGAATGCGAAATTGTGCGATCGGAATTGACAATAGACTGCGGAAGTCACAACTTAACAAACGCCATTGTCTGGAGTACTCTTACTACCTCAAAACAATTCAGTCATCAAGTATAAAAGCGTCGAAGCAAATCCGCGTTCCAGGCGCGTGGCTCATCAATATTCTTCTTCAAGTTGAAAAGGTGGTACGCTCCGTTGTTCAACACCTTGGTGACGACGAATGGGCCTTCCCACGCTGGGGCCAACTTGTGGGGTCGCTACTGATCCACTCAGAGCACTAGATCACCTTCGTGGAACGAACGACTCTTGACGTGTCTCGCATGGAAGCGGCGAAGGTCTTGTTGATATACAGTCGACCGGACCAGGGCCATCTCTCGTTCTTCCTCTAGGAGATCCACCCCATCTTGTCTTGCTTGCTCAGCTTCGTCTTCAGAGTAAAGATCCCCTCGGGGAGAATTGTGAAGGACTTCACTTGGCAAAACGGCTTCAGCTCCATACACAAGGAAGAAAGGAGTGCGTCCAGTCGACCGGTTAGGAGTCGTCCTCAAGCCCCACAGAACAGATGGCAATTCAGTGACCCAAGCTCCAGCAGCATGATCAAGATCTCGCATGAGCCGAGGCTTCAGTCCTTGGAGGATAAGGCCATTCGCTCGCTCAGCTTGACCGTTAGACTGGGGGTGCGCAACGGATGCGTAGTCCACCCGAGTGCCTTGAGAGGAGCAAAAGTATCTGAACTCTTCCGAGTCAAAGTTAGAGCCATTGTCTGTAATGATACTGTGGGGGACTCCATATCTGAAGGTTATTTCTTTCATGAATTTGATAGCAGTGCGGGCGTTCAGCTTCTTAATTGGTTTAGCTTCAATCCATTTAGTGAACTTGTCGACTGCTACCAGCAAGTGAGTAAATCCACTCTGGCCCGTTCTAAGGGGTCCAACCATATCCAAACCCCATACAGCAAACGGCCAGACGAGTGGTATAGTCTTCAAGGCAGATGCAGGTTTGTGTGACAGATTTGAATAAAACTGGCACCCTTCACAGTGATCGACAATATCTTTAGCCATCTCGTTGGCGCGCGGCCAGAAGAAACCAGCTCGGTATGCTTTGGCAACAATCGTCCGAGAAGACGCATGATGACCACAAGTTCCCGAGTGAATCTCCTCCAAAATCAGTCGACCTTCCTCGGGAGAAATACACCGCTGAGTCACGCCAGTCACACTTTCTCTGAAAAGTTGTCCATCCATAACAGTAAAAGCCTTGGATCTGCGGACTATCTGTCGAGCTTCATCTTCATCATCTGGGAGTTCTCGCCTCAGAATATACGCAATATAAGGAACAGTCCAGTCGGGGATGATCACTAAAATCTCCATGACCAGATCAATAACTGTTGGGACGTCGACTTCAGTCGGATCTGAGGCGCTCTTTGTTTGCGGGGGCTCTTCAGTGAAAGGATCTTCCTGCACCGAAGGAGAATGAAGGTGCTCGAGAAATACATTGCTGGGGACAGGCTTCCGAGTGGATCCAATCTTTGCCAGCTCATCAGCTGCTTGATTCTTCACTCGGGGAACATGATGGAGTTCCAAGCCTTCGAATTTCTTCTCGAGTTTCCTTACTGCATTGCAGTATCCTGTCATAGCGGGGTTCTTGACATCCCACTCTTTCATCACTTGATTGACCACCAAATCAGAGTCGCCATATACCATCAGGCGCCTGACGCCGAGTGAAATAGCCATACGCAACCCATACAAGAGTGCTTCATATTCAGCTTCATTGTTGGAGGAATCAAAGTGAATCTGTAAGACATAACTGAGTTTGTCGCCTTTTGGGGATACCAGAACTACGCCAGCACCAGACCCATTCAGCATCTTCGAGCCATCAAAGAACATGATCCAGTGTGCCGAGTGAACTTGGATCGGCTGCTGCTGTTCAGTCCACTCGGCCAGGAAATCAACGAGGGCTTGAGACTTGATTGCTTTCTTTGCTTCAAACTTAATGTCAAAATAGAGGAGCTCAATAGCCCATTTGGCCACTCGACCAAACGCATCTCGATTGTGGAGAATTTCAGACAATGGAGCATCACTGACGACTGAAATTGAGTGATCTTGAAAATAATGTGCCACCTTCTTAGCTGACAGATATATACCGTACACGAGCTTCTGGTAATGTGGATATCTTTGCTTTGAAGGAGTCAACACTTCAGAGATGTAATAAATAGGACGCTGGACTTTGTAAGCTTTACCTTCCTCTTCCCTCTCGACAGTGAGAACTGTACTGACGACCTGATTAGTAGCCGCGATGTACAATAGCAATGGCTCTTTACTGTGCGGAGCAGCAAGCACCGGCTGGGTGGAAAGCAGAGCTTTGAGCTCGACAAACGCTGCTTCAGCTTCTGGAGTCCACTCGAATGTATCAGACTTCTTCATCAGTCGGTATAAAGGCAATGCCTTTTCACCGAGACGAGAAATGAATCGACTCAATGCGGCCAAGCAACCTGTGAGCTTCTGGACATCGTGCACACGCTCAGGGCTTTTCATTCGGGTGATGGCACCGATCTTTTTGGGATTAACGTCGATTCCCTTTTCAGAAATGAGAAAACCGAGTAATTTGCCGCCAGGAACACCGAAAGTGCACTTAGTCGGATTTAGCTTGATATCATACCTCCTCAGATTGGCGAATGTTTCAGCCAAGTCAGACAACAGGTCGGAACCTTTGCGAGACTTGACGACAATGTCATCCATGTACGCTTCAACATTCCGAGGAATCTGATCGAGTAAACATTTCTGAATCATGCGCATGAAAGTAGCGCCAGCGTTCTTCAAACCAAAAGGCATGGTGATATAACAGAAACACCCGAAAGGGGTGATGAAGGCTGTCTTTATTTCATCTGGACCAAACAGACGGATCTGATGGTAACCAGAGTAAGCATCCAGAAAAGATAGACGCTCACACCCCGCAGTTGAGTCGACAATCTGATCAATGCGGGGGAGTGGGAAATGATCTTTCGGGCAGACCCGATTGATATGTTTGAAATCGATACACATGCGGAGTGACTTGTCCTTCTTAGGGACCATAACGACGTTCGATAACCACTCGGAGTGGTAAATCTCACGTATGAACTTAGCCGCCAAGAGACGAGCCACCTCCTCACCGATTGCTTTTCGCTTCTCAATTGCCGACCGACGCAAGTGCTCCTTCACAGGCTTGGCCTTCGGGTCAACTCTCAATCGGTGCTCAGCTAGTTCCCTGGGTACACCAGGCATGTCAGCAGGCTTCCATGCGAAGATGTCCCAGTTCTCACGAAGGAACTGGATGAGCTCGGCTTCCTATTTGCTGTCGAGTGTCGTCGAGATGTTGGTTGGGGCAGCAGTTGGGTCCGTTGGGTGAATGTTCACTTTCTTCACTTCTCCCGCCGACTGAAAAGCTGACTCAGAAGCGGGCTTCTTAGCGCGCAACAGGTCGGCAGGATCAGCGTTTTTCTTGTATTCTTCCAATTCAACCATAGCCATCTGATGGTCGGCGATCTTGGAGCCCTACTGGAGGCACTCCTCAGCCCTCTGTCGATTGCCAGTGACTGTGATTACACCCTTGGGTCCGGGCATCTTCAGCTTGAGATACACGTAACATGGTCGGGCCATGAAACGCGCATAAGCCGGACGACCAAGGATGGCGTGGTACGCGCTCTGGAAGTCCACCACTTCAAACGTCAATTTCTCCTTGCGAAAATGCTTATCGTCACCAAACACCACATCCAACGCTATCTGGCCGAGTGATTTGGCCTTCTTCCCAGGGATAACGCCATGGAACTGCATGTTGCTTTCACTCAGGCGGGACATCGGAATGCCCATCCCCTTGAGGGTATCTGCATATAGGATGTTCAAACCGCTCCCACCGTCCATCAAAACCTTGCGGAGATGAGTGCCCCCCACAACTGGGTCCACCACCAGCGTTTGCCGCCCGGGGGTAGCGATATGTGCAGGGTGATCCGACTGATCAAACGTGATAGCAGTCTGAGACCACTTGAGATATGTGGGGGTAGAGGGAACCGCCATGTTAACCTCCCTGTTGATAACTTTCAGTCGACTCTTGGTCTCAACATCAGCAAAAATCAACAGAGTGGCATTGACCTCAGGAAACTCTTCTTTATCTTCTTCATCCTCCTTTTCAAGGTCTTTTTCACTCGACTGGCTCTCTTTGAATTGTTGGATCAGCAAATGGCACTGTCGAGTGGTATGCTTTGGCAATATTAAATTGCCCTCTTCATCTTTCCTCGTGTGGATTGCACACGGTAAATCCATAACATCTTTACCCGACTGATTCTTTGACTTCTTGGGTGTGAACTTAGCTTTGGATTTTCCTTTATTTTTGGCCTGTGCCGCCAGAGCGGCCACTTCTGCCGGAGCAGGGGGATCAGCCTTGCGCTTCTGCTTCTGATTGGAATTTCCGCCTGCGTCATTGTCAACTATTTTTTACTTTACCGCTTCGGAGGTGGTCTTCTTCTTCTCCATTGGCGTACCGAGTGGCAATCTCCATCATCTTGCTCAGAGAAATATCACCAGTGCGACCAAATTTCAGATAGAGCTCTCTGTATCTAACACCAGCCTTGAAAGCACAAACAGCCTGATGTTCGGAAACATTCTCCACCGTGTGATGCAGGGTGGACCAGCGCTGAATGTAGTCTCGCAAGGTCTCATTGGGCTTCTGAACACAATGCTGCAAATCAATCAAACCAGCCGGACGTTTACAGGTGCCTTCAAAGGTTCTGATAAACACTCGGGACAAATCCTCCCAACAATAGATGCTAGAGGGAGCCAAACGATTCAACCAAGCTCTGGCCGAACCATCTAACATCAGGGACAAATGCTTCATGGCTATGTTGTCGTTTCCTCCACCAATCTGCACAGCCACTCGGTAATCATCTAACCATGTCTCGGGCTTTAACTTGCCAGAAAACTTGCTAATTCCAGCCGCCAACCTGAAGTTAGGGGGAATTTTTGCAGAGCGAATGGCTCTGCTAAAACACTCGGGCCCAGAAACAACAGCACTGCTTCCACTCGGATAGTCTCCGTTATAACCGTCTCTGTGGGCTCTGCCTCTGTCGACCCGCCTTTGAGCAAGGACATCCCTTGCGTCAAATCCAGGATTCCGCTCATCACCGAACGGGTGCCTATCATCATTGTGCCGGGGCACATATGAACCACTCCGCGGAGGAGAAAGCACTCGACGGCGGTCATCACGGTGATAACGGGGAGCAAGCTGATCTCGCCTCTGATCTCTGTACCGATCTTCACGGTAACCTCCGCCTCTGTGGCGCAGAGGTGACCCAGGGCTGTGGGCCGACTGAACTATCTCCGCCCCGGGCGAATTGCTATGTAATCTGTTCTGTGACTAAGAAACAGCCGCATTCTGCTATTGCGCTGCCTCGAGCAACGTTCTGATCTGCTGCAAACCTCTACCAGCCTCTGACCGAGACGGCTGGATAGAATCTGCAATCCTAGCAGCAGCTGCAACATTCAAGACTGGAGTACGGAATACCTCGACGTTATTCCGAGATCCACTCGGAAACAACTGTCGCTGATGTCGATTGGGACGCGGTGGACGCTGTCGAGCATGCTCGTCGAGTGCTTCCTGCATCTCTTTGAGTCGAAGGCGAGTAGCCTCCATGGCCTGGGCCTCAGCAGTCGTGCCGACGATGGGAGTATGGAGAACATCCTCATCCCGGCGCTGCTGATCATTCGACGTTCCACCAATCTCGCGCTTGGCGTGGTTGAAGCCAGGCGGCGGACTCTGATGAGAGCCAGCCATAAGAACTTCAGCCGCAGGATCACAGCTCTCGCACTCGGAGGGAACGTCAGACCGATCTGACGCCGAGTCGAACACGCCATAAAGTGACTCGGCGGGCTCGATGGCCGCAATCTGCGGGGACGAAGCCTGGCGGGCCGCCGCATGTCGCACCCAACGCTGTAGCCGTGAACGACCGGATCGCTTGCGGCGATGAACAGCATGGAGGGCCGACACGTACGGAGTCGACGGCTGAAGGAGAAGAACACCGCAGGAGCTTGCGCAGAAGTGCGTCGCCCCATGAATCGGGAGCGCCTCAACGTCCAGAGGCTCCTCCCGGAGCCATGCCGAATCGTCGGCGATGAAGGTGAGCGCTCCGAGACGGATCTCGTGGCCCAGGAACAAATCACCGCCGGAAGACATGACAAAGGAGAAAAAAATGCAACCTCGCCGGAAGTCGCTTAGACGCCTGCCCCACGGTGGGCGCCAACTGTCGTGGGAATGAGTCTGACAGTAGAAGGTAGGGGTACGTAAGGAGAGGACAGAGTCCTAGCTACGGCGAGGGTGTGCACACAGATGTATGAGTTCAGGCCCCTCTCGTGGAGGTAATAGCCCTACGTCTCAGGTGCTCGGGAGCTCTTTGTCGAGTGTAATAGGAATATCGTTACAGGGGGTGCGAACCCTTGTGCCAGAGGGGAGGGGCGGCTTATATAGAGTGCGCCGCCCCTCATAAGTGTCCGGCATCTAAGGGTCAGATCGTGGCTATAAAGACGTACGTTACTGGTAACGTACAACATAAATACTATTAATGGTCTTGATGAACGCCTGCCCGTTAGGCTCCCTGGGGTGACTTCTGGGCTTCTGTGGTCGACTGCCTTCTAGTCCTTCCGAGTGAAAGGTAAGCGTCGAGTGAAAGGTACCTCCGAGTGTATATTGTCGAGTGACTTGTATGTCTTGGCGATTTCAGTCGGAGACTTCCTTGTAGCTCTTAAGCTTTCTGGGGCAGTGTCCTTAGGTAGGGCATGTAGGTCAGGCCTATGACCCTACCCTAGGTACATATCCCCATCAGGCATCCCCTCTTTCTTCTAACAACCATCGGTAATTTTACTTGGAGCTATATTTTTATTCGTCACATGATATGCCTAAATCTTGGAGCGTCGTGTGCTTTTTATTTTTATTTTAATAATGCACCATGCTGGTATGAGAAAGTCCTTGGTTGATTTATAGAAGGCTCTTTGCACCTCACTTATATCTTTTGAGTATGGCTTTATAGAATGCTTCATGTGCTTCACTTATATCATTTGAAGTTTGGATTGCCTGTTTCTCTACACATAGAAAACCGTCATTTGTAGAATGATCTTTTGCTTCACTTATATTTGTTAGAGCGTGGGCATATCTTTTGTAGAAAGAATTAAACTCTCATGCTTCACTTATATCTATTTAGAGAGTTAACAGGAGTTGGTCATTCACATGGTTAGTCATAAAATCCTACATAAAACTTGTAGATCACTGAATATGATATGTTTGATTCCTTGCAATAGTTTTGCGATATAAAGATGGTGATACTAGAGACATGCTAGTGAGTTATTGTGGATTGGTAGAAATACTTGTGTTAAAGTTTGTGATTCCCGTAGCATGCACGTATGGTGAACCGTTATGTAACGAAGTCGGAGCATGATTTGTTTAATGATTGTCATCCTTTGTGTGAGGGTCGGGAGCGCGCGATGGTTAACTCCTACCAACCTCTCCCCTATGAGCATGCGTCTAATACTTTGCTTCGATAACTAATAGACTGTTGCAATAAGTATGTGAGTTCTTTATGACTAATGTTGAGTCCATGGATTATACGCACTCTCACCCTTCCACCTTTGCTAGCCTCTCTAGTACCGCGCAACTTTCGCCGGTGCATTAAACCCACCATATACCCTTCCTCAAAACAGCCACCATACCTACCTATTATGGCATTCCCATAGCCCTTCCGAGATATATTGCCATGCAACTCCCACTGTTCCGTTTTTCATGACACGCACCATCATTTTCATATTGCTTTGCATGATCGTAAGATAGCTAGCATGATGTTTTCATGGCTTGTCCGTTTTTTGATGTCATTTGCTAGGCTAGATCGTTGCACATCCCGGTACACCACCGGAAGCATTCATATAGATTCATATTTTGTTCTAGGTATCGAGTTGTAATTCTTGAGTTGTAAGTAAATAAAAGTGTGATGATCTTCATTATTAGAGCATTGTCCCGTGAGAGAAAAGGATGATGGAAGCTATGATTCCCTCACAAGTTGGGATGAGTCTCCGGACTTTACAAATAATAAAAGAGACCAATGAAGCCCAAAAAAGAAAGAGGCCAAAGATGCCCACCAAAATAAATAAATAAAAAATAATAATAAAATGAGAGAAAGAGAGAAGGGACAATGCTACTATCTTTTTCCACACTTGTGGTTCAAAGTAGCACCATGATCTTCATGATAGAGAGTCTCCTATTTTGTCACTTTCATATAACTAGTGGAATTTTTCATCATTATGCACAACCACTTAGTTTCTTTTTGAGCTTTCATACACTTATAGCTCTAGTGCATCTGTTCCATGGCAATCCCTACTCACTCACATTGATATCTATTGATTGGCATCTCCATAGCCCGTTGATACGCCTAGTTGATGTGAGACTATCTTCTCCTTTTCCTCACAACCTCCACCATATTGTATTCCACCTATAGTGCTATATCCATGGCTCACGCTCAAGTATTGCGTAAGAGTCGAAAAGGTTTGAGAACATAAAAGGTGTGAAACAATTGCTTGACTTGTCATCGGGGTTGTGCATGATTTAAATATTTTGTGTGGGGAAGATGGAGCATAGCCAGACCATATGATTTTGTAGGGATAGCTTTCTGAGGCCATGTTATTTCGAAAGGACACAATTGCCTTGTTAGTATGCTTGAAGTATTACTGTTTTCATGTCAATATTAAACTATTGCTTTGAATCACTCGTGTCTTAATATTCATGCCATGATTAGATTATATGATCAAGATTATGCTAGGTAGCATTCCACATCAAAAATTATATTTTTTATCATTTACCTACTCGAGGACGAGCAGGAATTAAGCTTGGGGATGCAGATACGTCTCCGTCGTATCTATAATTTTTGATTGTTTCATGCCAATATTCTACAACTTTCATATACTTTTGGCAACTTTTTATACTATTTTTGGGACTAACATATTGATGCAGTGCCCAGTGCCAGTTCTTGTTTGTTGCATGTTTTTTGTTTCGCAGAAAATCCATATCAAACGAAGTCTAAACGGGATAAAAACTTACGGAGATTTTTTTTGGAATATATGTGAATTTTGGGAAGTGGAATCAACAGAAGGCGGTGCCCGAGGGGCCCACAAGCCATAGGGGCGCGCCCTGGGGGGTAGGGCGCGCCAGGCTGGCTTGTGGCCACGCCGTAAGGCGGTTGGTGCCCTTCTTTCGCCGCAAGAAAGCTAATATCCAGATTAAAATCGTGTTAAAATTTCAGCCCAATCGGAGTTACGGATCTCCGGGAATATAAGAAATGGTGAAAGGCCAGAATCTGGGAAGGCAGAAACAGAAGGAAACAAAGAGAGAGATCCAATCTCGGAGGGGCTCTCGCCCCTCCGCCGCCATGGAAGCCAACGACTAGAGGGGAAACCCTCCTTCAATCTAGGGGGGAGGCCAAGGAAGAAGAAGAAGGAGGGGGCTCTCTCCCTCTCTCTCCCGGTGGCACCGGAACGCCGCCGGGGCCATCATCGTGACGGCGATCTACACCAACAACTTCGCCGCCGTCATCACCAACTCTCTCCCCCTCTTTGTAGTGGTGTAACACCCCTTCTCCCCGCTGTAATCTCTACTTAAACATGGTGCTCAACGCTATATATTATTTCCCAATGATGTATGGCTATCCTATGATGTTTGAGTAGATCCGTTTTGTCCTATGGGTTGATTGATGATCATGATTGGTTTGAGTTGCATGTTTTATTATTGGTGCTGTCCTATGGTGCTCTCCGTGTCGCGCAAGCGTGAGAGATCCTCGCTGTAGGGTGTTGCAATGTGTTCATGATTTGCCTATGGTGGGTTGCTTGATTGACAGAAGCATAAACCCGAGTAGGTGGGTTGTTGCATAAGGGAGTAAAGAGGACTTGATACCTTATAATGCTATGGTTGGGTTTTACCTTAATGATCTTTAGTAGTTGCGGATGCTTGCTAGAGTTCCAATCATAAGTGCATATGATCCAAGTAGAGAAAGTATGTTAGCTTATGCCTCTCCCTCATATATAAAATTGCAATAATGATTACCGGTCTAGTTATCGATTGCCAAGGGACAAATAACTTTCTTGTGACAAAAACCTCTCTACTAAGACTAACCTAGTTGTTTCTTCATCTAAACAGCCCCTAGATTTTATTTACATGTTCTTTTTTTATCTTGCAAACCTATCCCGTTACACCTACAAAGTACTTCTAGTTTCATACTTATTCTAGGTAAAGCGAACATTAAGCGTGCGTAGAGTTGTATCGGTGGTCGATAGAACTTGAGGGAATATTTGTTCTACCTTTAGCTCCTCGTTGGGTTCGACACTCTTACTTATCGAGAAAGGCTACAACTGATCCCCTATACTTGTGGGTTATCATTCAGCACGACCAGGGTCATCAAGGGAGCGGCCCTAGCGGACTTTGTAGCCGAATGGACAGACGCTCCCGACCGGGGGCTGGGTGAGGGCCAGTCCCTCGCCCCAGGCGACGAGGCGCCTGAGGGTTGGATCATGCACTTCGATTGGGCTTTCGTGCGCAGGGGAGCAGGGGCCGGAGTCGTGCTCATCTCCCCGACCGGGGACAAGCTCTACTACGCCGTGCAACTTTGTTTCCAGCATGGTGAAAAGGTCTCCAACAACATCACAGAGTACGAGGGCTTAATCGCCGGCCTCCGGGCCGCAGCCGCCTTGGGGATCCAACGCCTCACCATCAAGGGCGACTCGCAGCTCCTCGTCAACTTCTCCAACAAGGAGTACACGCCTAAGGACGAGCACATGGAAGCATACATGGCGGAGGTACGTAAGATTGAAAAACGTTTCCAGGGCTTGGAGTTGCAGCACATCCCGTGCGGCGCGAACAAGGAGGCCGATGACATCGCCCAGAGGGCGTCGTGCCGCGAGCCTCAAGAGTCGGGCATCTTCGAGGAGCGGCTCTACAAGCCATCCGCGACACCACCAACTGGGGATCAGGCGTCGCGGAATGAAGAGCTGCCCCCAGCGCCACCCTCAGGAGCTCCAACTTGTGGTCCGACCTCAGGAGCCCGACTGCTCCTGGCACTGGAGCCCCAAGTCGACGACTGGACTCAAGAGTTCAAGGCGTACCTGCTTCATGGCACATTACCCGAAAGGGAGGAAGACGCGGAGTGTGTGGTACGACAGGCCACAGCTTATTGTCTTCGGGACGGCGAGCTGTACCGCAGGCGCCCGAACGACGTCGCGTTGCGGTGCGTATCCAGGGAGCAGGGGTGCGAGCTGCTGGCCGACATCCATGGGGGAGACTCCGGGCATCACTCCTCATCACACACCCTTGTAGGGAAGGCGTTTCGCACTGGCTTCTACTGGCCCACGGCGCTCAACGACGCCATCGAGCTGGTCCAGTCTTGTGAGGCCTGTCAGTTCCACGCCAAGCAAATTCATCAGCCCGCGTAGGGCCTCTAGACCATCCCGCTTTCCTGGCCCTTTGCGGTCTGGGGGCTGGATATACTGGGGCCCTTCCCACGGGCAGCAGGCGGGTACCGCTACCTCTACGTCGCCATCGACAAGTTCACCAAGTGGGCGGAGGTGGAGCCCATCCCCACCATTCCCGCAGGATCAGCCATCAAGTTCATCAAGGGCATCGTGAGCCGCTTCGGCATTCCCAACCGCATCATCACCGACAATGGTTCGCAGTTCACAAGTAACCTCTTCAGGACCTATTGCGCTAACCTTGGAACGCAGATATGCTATGCCTCAGTGGCGCACCCCCGAAGCAACGGTCAGGCAGAGCGCGCCAACGCGGAGGTCCTACGGGGCCTCAAGGCAAGGAGCTTCAAGAAGAAGCTTGAGGCCTGCGGCAAGGATTGGGTCGACGAGCTTCAGTCCGTGTTGTGGTCTATCCGCACCACCGCGACTAAGCCCACCGGCGAGACCCCGTTCTTCCTCGTCTACGGAGCCGAGGCCGTCCTCCCGCACGAAGTCAAGCATCGTTCCCCACCAGTTTTGGCATTTGACGAGGCACGTCAGGATGCCTCGCAGGGGACAGATCTCGTGCTCGGGGAAGAGGCCCGGCGTCGAGCCTCGCTCCGAGGTGCTAGGTACGAGCAGGCGCTGCGGCGCTACCATTGCCGTAACATCCGCTCCAGGACCCTCAAAGTTGGAGACCTCGTCCTGAGGCGGGTCCTCTCTAGGGAAGGCTTGCACAAGCTCTCGCCCATGTGGGAGGGCCCGTTCAAGGTCGCCCGCGTCTCCAGACCTGGCGCCGTGCGTCTAGAGACTCAATACGGCGTCCCCATCCAGAATGCCTGGAACATCTAACACCTCCACAAGTTCTACCCATGACACTCTCACGTAATAATGAGTGGGCTGTATACGCCCGGAGCCCCCGAGGACACGGAGGGGTTCCCACCCACGCCCAAGTGGAAGCCCCATGCTCCGCGCTGGCGGACAACACTGTCCTCCAATGACTATGCCCATGCAACGTGGATGCCCTATGTTCCGCGCTGGGGGAAGACGAAGACTAGCCTAGGTGCCGAACGCGGCTTTTTCCCTCTCTTTCTTGTGTTCGAATTTGCCTTTTTCTCTGGAAAGAAGTACGAGGCTTTTTGATGGCTCTATTTAAAGGAAAAGGGGCGGTAATTTTTCTTCTTGCAGTCCTCTCTCTCTTGAAATTTCTTTCTTCGGAGTAATGCATGCCAGCCTCTCCCTCTCGCGCCCCGTGAGCAGGGGCTACTGGCATGGTGCGCACACCTCGCCAAGGCCTTGGCGCCCTGGTCCCCGCGTGGCCTTGGCGTCTTGGTCCTCGCGTGGCACTCTTGAGCAAGCTAGGAGGCGCACGCCGTGCTCGGGGGCTCCGCCGCGGCTCAGTACGCTGTCTTAAAAACCCCTGGAGGCTCGCGCCCCCGGGGGACAAGAATCGGCAGAAGGGATTGGTCGCCACTTGAACGTCAAGGGAGGCTCCTGAGCACTGCGCCTCAGGAGTCTCACCGATTACATGGCTACTCGCTCGCTATTGGTCTCGTCCTGGTGATCCAGACGACTCCAATGGCGACCGAGGCCTCGCCCCCTTTGGTCTCGTCCTGGTGATCCGGACGCCCCAACGGTGGCGGGGCATGCACGGGATCGGGCCCCGCCGACGTAGAGTGCCGCTTGAGCGTCAAAAGGGGGGCTCCTGAGCACTGCGTCTCAGGAGCCTCACTGATGGTGTGGCTACTCGGTCGCTATTGGTTTCGTCCTGGTGATCTGGACGGCCCCAATGGTGATCGAGGCCTCGCCCCCTTTGGTCTCGTCCTGGTGATCCGGACGCCCCAACGGTGGTGGGGCATGCACGGGATCGGGCCCTGCAGATGTAGAGCGCCGAAAGGGGCTCCCCCCAAGTCGCCTCATTCGCAGGAAAGAGGAACCTCCCCAAGCTCTCCAAGTGCTACTAGCTCACTGGACGCCACTGCTAGACCTCACGACGCGGAAGCCCGCCGCGGACGCATCAAGCTAAGCACTCTAACTACGATCAAAGAGAGGCCCCAGTTAATAGTAATGCAATGACCGTAATGCATAGCGAGTGTACTAATAAGAGGGCGCAAGCGCCAAAGGTTCGCCATACACCCGAAAGGGGCCCCTCCCCCATGATTTTGATTACCGGCAGAAGAAAAGAAAAGAAGGCGAAGGAGCCCCCGCCCCGGGGGGCCGCCGCTCCTGAGGCCCCGGCCTTGGCGCGCCGGCTCTCAGTCGGAGTCCTCCTCCTCCTTGATGGCGTCATGGTGGCACGTTGGCGTGGCCGCTTCCCGGGCAGGGGAGCAGCGCCGCCGCGGCTGGCTTCCCCTCGAAGACCGGGCGTGACAGCGTGGCGGGGCGTCATAGCTGTCGTCGCTCGGGCTCCCCTCGGAGGATGTATCGCTGCTACTGGAAACATGGCGGCCATCGCCAAGGGCAAGCTGACCTCCAAGATCGCCGCTGCCGCCGCCCTCCGGGCAGCACTCCAAACGCCTCCCATCCTCACCGAAGATCTTGACGAATAGCGTCGTGGCGCCGTCGTGCTTGAAGTGGAGCGTGGGCCTCCCCTTCAGGCCGTGGGCGCGGGCGAAGGTCTGCCACCCGCAGCCCAAGAAGGCGTTGCCTGCGGGGGTGACCTCGACCTCCACCCACAATTCGCCGCCGCAACACCCGTCGGCCTGCAGCCATAGGCCCGTGGGCGCGCCAGCCGGGAACGCCTCTGCGAAGGAGAGTGGGAGCTACAACCAGGAGCTCGCCGCCCTCTCCACCGGCACCAGGAACTCCGGGCCTGCGTCGGCCGAGCGGGCTTGCGGACGCAGCGGACGGGCACCGACTGCAAGTCTTTCCCCCCTGCCACGGCCGCCATGCCCGCCGCCTCCAGCTGCGCCAGCGGAAGCGCCAGGAACCGTAGAGAGGCGCCCACGCCCACGGGGTGCCGCCGGGGGCGTCCCAGCATACTTGCGGGGGCGCCCCCTACCCCTCTTGGGAGGTTGCTGGCCCGGCGTCCCCTGGCGGGCTTTTCCCTTCTTGGCGGCGGAGATTCTCCTCACCGGCGTCATGATGGGGTAGATAGAAGACGAAGGTGGGGGAGCAAGAAGAGGGAATGGGCTGGGGGCTCAGTTTCCCCTCGCCTATTTATAGCTGGCTGGAGGCCAACCGGCGTCTCCCCAATCCCGGGAATTGATGGCATCACGACGTGCGATGGTTGAGGGCCAGCTGAAGCAGTTGCCAAGACGTCATGGGAAGTGGAGTCGCCAGGCGCCTCGAGCGGCGCGTGCCAGACTCGACCGGCACGCTATCCTGGCTCACGTCACCTCCCCTGCCCCCGTCAGGTCACATCCGCCTGGACCGAGGCGGGGGAGAACGCAAGGGGTCAGCAGCATTTAAAGAAGGGCAATGATGGCCAAGGAAGCGCGCAGGCCAGCCGTTAGCTTGGCTCAAGGCGGTTCCCGACGTCCTCGGGGAGCCGAGACGCCCACGTCTCGCAGTGCGCCACGCGTCGAGTCGGACCCGCAGGCGATTGGGGCCCACAGCGCTTCGGTCCATCCTCCGTGGCTTCGCCCCTAAGCTAGCTCGAACGGGCCTCGGGCCCGGGGGCTACTGTCGGCGTTCTGGATACCAGGGTACCCAGACTTGCCTGCCTGCGGCCCAAGGCGTGGCCCACCTCGATGACCAAGTACGGCCCGGCGCGGCCTCACTCGATACAAGGCCCTCGCGAGACCCTGAGCTCGCGAGGGAAACAACGCCAAGACCCGCGGGGAGATAGGCCTCCCCAGGCCCCCTCCTGAGCGGCGGAGACTTCTATGCAACACACGACCTCAGGAGGCCAAGGGTGACGCCAGCCAGGCCAGGCGGGCACCAGTGCGCCAGAGGGGACAGTTTCCCCTTTGGTGCAAAGGAGGCAGGGGCGCACGCGAGTTCCCAAAGCGCCCCCAAAGGTTTCCACTTTGGTGCAACAAGACCAAGAACCCAAGCCCCGCAGGACGGACATCATCACCGAGCCCACCACAGCATCACCGTCGACCACTTTGTAGGAGAAGACCACCTTTCGTTAGGATAGGGTGTACCTCCTGTCCCCTTTCAAATTTGGCCGTTGTGAGATCCCTTCCCGCCATTGCGATAAGGGAAGAGGACCCATGCCGCTATAAATAGAGACTAGGTAGCCCGGTGGAGGGCGACGGGACAACGACCCCGCAAACACACCCACACCCACTGGGCAACACACCACTGTACTAGTTCATCCACGAACCTCCTCGCGAGGCAATCCACCAAAGGCAGGAGTAGGGTTTTACGCTTCGTAGCGGCCCGAACCTGGGTAAACTCTCGTGTGCCATCTTCTCCCTCGCCATCGTGCGGGGTTATTGTGTTGTGAGCTTGGAGGGGATGAAGCTGTTGGGGAATCTTCGCACACGCCCCTGGGTTCGAATTCCTTAGGGTTTGGCGGAGCCCGAAATCCGACACTCTCATCCACGTACTCAAGAAACTGAACTTCATGTTCGGAATTTTTTTAATTTTCCACACATTGCAAATAACCTGCCTGATTCATTTACTAACTATAAATTTGTTACCAAATCCTACAATCCTGCTAAAAACGCGCCCGAAAGAGTGGAGGTACCAATAAAAACCACTCACCCCCCTGTTCAGAGGTAGAGGGGGAGAAGTACGGCCACGGAACAAGATTTAGCTCCCCACAATTAACAAAAGAAACAGAGAAAGAAACCCTCTAAACCATTAAATGAAAATCAACCTACTGTTGATAATCATCAAATGGGTAATATACACCCAATGGGAGGACAACCTCCACAACCCAGCTCGGTTGTCCACTCAATGACTAGGACATCGGAAAACCCTGACTCAATCGTATTGGGAAATCATGAGCAGTCAATAGGGGTAAATGAAATTTCCACAAACTATATCGATTCTTGAGAATCTTACAATCATAAGTCTACAATTGTCAATATATATTTCTCAACTGCGGTTGCAGACAACCTTCTACATGAGGTATTTAGTGAAGCAATACCTACACCTCCCAGGGTTTTCCCTATGGGATTCAAATGGGTTTTTGTCCGTAAAAGAAACGAGAACAACGAGGTGGTGAGATATATAGCAAGGCTTGTAGACCAAGGTCTCACGCAGAGACTAGGCATTGATTTCAATGAAACATATTCTCTAGTAATGAGTGGTATTACTTTTCGATACCTTATTTCTATGGCAGTACAAAATCGTCTATCTATGCAGTTGATGGACGTAGTGACCACTTACCTTTACGGTTCACTTGATTCGGACATACACATGAAGGTTCCTGATGGAGTCCGAGTCCTGAATCCAAATGCAAAACGCAACGCACATTGTGTAAAACTAAATAAGTCTGTATACGGCTTAAAACAGTTGGGTCGCATGTGGTAAAACCAACTTAGTGAGTTCTTTTTGAAAAATGGATACTCTAATAATGATGATTGCCCATGTGTTTTCATAAAAAAATCTGCAACTGGATTTTGCGTTATTTCTATGTATGTTGATGATCTTAACATCATTGGAACCACACAAGATATTGATGAAGCACACAATCACCTAAAGACGGAATTTGAGATGAAGGATTTGGGTAAAACCAAACTTTGCTTGGGATTACAACTTGAGCACCTTCCCTCAGGTATTTTGGTTCATCAAACCGCCTATATCCGGAAAATATTGGAGAAATTCAATATGGACAAATCCTATCCATCCAAAACTCCTATGGTAGTTCGATCTCTAGACGTAGAGAAAGATCAATTTAGACCAATGGATGATGGAGAAGAGATATTAGGACCTGAAGTTCCATATCTTAGTGCTATTGGGGCGCGCATGTATCTTATAAATTGCATCAGGCCTGATATTGCATTTGTAGTGAATTTACTAGCTAGACATAGCGCACCTCCCACTAAACGTCATTGGATGGGAGTTAAGAATATCTTTCGATATCTCAAAGGCACAAAGGATCTTGGCATATTCTTTCAATTTCAGAGAAATCTAGACATTGATATGATTGGGTATATTGATGTTGGCTACTTATCCGACCCCCATAATGCGAGATCACAAACCGGTTTCGTGTTCCTACATGGTGGGACGGCCATTTCATGGAAGTCTTCCAAACAGACTCTAGTGGCTACATCCACCAATCATTCTCAAATAATTGCATTATGTGAGGCATCATGTGAATGTGTATGGCTTTGCAGAATGATAAACCACATACAAAAATCATGTGGTAAAGGTTCTATTGAATCTCCAACCATTACTATGAATATAATGCAGGTTATGTTGCTCAAATGCAAACGGGTTACATAAAAAGCAATACCACTAAGCATATTTCTCCTAAATTATTGCCCCCCCATCAATTACAAAAGAAAGGGAAAATAAACATTTTGCAAGTCAAATCAAGCGATAATCTCGTTGATCTATTCAAAAAATCACTCCTAGCTTCAACATTTGAAAAATATGTTCATGGGATTGGTATGCAATGACTTCAAGATTTGCAAAAATCAAGGGGAGTGTCTCTCTGAACCATAACATGTTCAAACATTATATTGCACTCTTTTTCCCTTTATGAGTTTACTCTCATGGTTCTCATCAAGGTTTTTAATGAGGTAATATCAACACAAGATCATATTGCCTTCCATGTATTTCGACATTCGCCATGTGTTTTATTTGTTACTTGAATTCATCATCGCATCATTCACATTACATTGGCACTCCATTACCATCATTTTTTAAAACTTGCATTTGTTCGTAGTTGCCGGTTCTCCCCGTTGTTGTCGTTCATCGTTTTGGGACCAAACACACTTGCATGCGCCCGCAACCATGTCTGAAACTTCCTTGAACCCGAAACGCTCGTCCATGACCAGTGGCTCCGGTTTAACCCCGAAATACCCAAAACATCTATGGTTTATTATTTGGACTCCCCTAACATATTTCTCTCGACCGTCCGATCAAATCTGAGGGTCCAAACCTACTATGTTTCGCAATATATATACATAACAACTACTAGTGCAACCCTAAAATCTAGGAAGTTGTCCCATCGCAGTCGTCGCCACTCCAAAATTCCCCTCGGGATCCAGCCCGACCAACCTTAGCACCGCCACCCACCTTCCTTGAATTCCTTGTCGTCCAACCCGCAGCCCGCCTCAGCCATCCGTCACCCAGCCGGACCGATGTCTTTTTGGTGAGCGCCACTATCCAGCGCTCAGAGGGCGATTTTCTATCTTGCGCCCACCTCTGTGCAACCCAGCAAAACTAGATTCCGCTTGCGTAGTATTTTTCCCTATGCTGCGAATTTTCTATTTATACCGAAACTGCACTTTTACAGAAATGCCACTTGTTTAAAATGTTAATAACTAAATAACCATGCATCCAAATAAAACATGTCATATATGTAACTTGGGTAGAATTTGATGTAGTTTCACAATATACAACTTTCATCCAGGTTAAAAATGTTTAAAATTGTTGTTTGCATTAATTTGCTGAAATTCCATGCTAAAACAGTTTAATTCCTAACTAAATAATCGTAGCTCCGAATTAAATAAATTATATATGTAACTTGACTAGAAAACGTGTAGAATAACATGGTGCACTTTTACTGTTTAACAACATTAAAATTGTGTTCAGGACGGAATAGTACCAAAATCGAAATTTGCATATGGGGATTTTCTGGAATTCTTATGTGTTGTTTCTGGCCTCTTCTAAATTGTCTAGATAGGTATTTTAGTTATGCTTCACCTCTTGCATGATAGACAACATTTCAACTTCAGTACAGGAATCAGCTTCTTTGCCGTCCGCCATAGCGGACGGCAAAGGACCATACAGTGGACGGTAAACCTCTTTGCCGTTAGCTGGCTGACGGCCCCACTTTCGGCGCTGAAAGTAACGGTAATGAGGTTCTTTGCCGTCAGCAAACCTGCCGCGGACGGCAAAGGCCTTTGCCATCCGCTTTGTTAGGCAGGCGGACGGGAAAGCTCCTTTATGGCAATGTACAGCTGTTAACCCCGTCAGGTGGCTAACGGCCGACTTTGCCGTACGCTGGCTGACGGCAAACTAGTAGGTGCCTTTGCCGTCTGCTCGTTGACATCAGTAGTCCTACGGCTGTACATCACCCCCTGCTTCTTTGTCATCTACCCCTGTTATTCTTTGCCGTCTGGCAGGTCTTTCTTTGTCGTCTGCATGATGCCGTAGCGGACGGCAAAGTGACCGAATGGGCAGACCTGGTGTCGGGGATATAACCCCATGATATAACCCGCCCTACTCATCTGGGTCGGTATAATGACGGCTCTGGAAGGATATTCGAGATGGGCCATAGATTGAAGGCAAAACAAGTAAGGCGGTTGCTAAGTAAACCGCCAGAAGGCCCAAACGTGTGCAGACGGCGACTCAAGGCCCACGGTGTAGAAGAGGCCGGAAGATTCCTTACTTGAGAGGCAAGGCGTGTTAGAGACGTGATAGGTTACGAGTCATAATATGACTCGGACTCTTTTGTAAACCCTAGGGTCTTGACCTGTATATAAAGGCAAGCCCCTAGGGTCGAAAGACTCAAGTCATAATCCCTCGAGAGCTGGGTTAGCGATTCTGCACCCTTGTAATCGAGATATATCCATCAATACACACAAAGCAGGACATAGGCTATTACCTCCATCGGAGGGGCCGAACCTGGGTAAACATGCCTCCCGTTCCCGTTTAACCCCTTTGAGTCACCACCTAGCGGCGATGGCCTCACACCTAAGTCCTTGCACGAGGACATCTTCCATGACAAAACCATGACAGTTGGCGCCCACCATGGGGCCCTCGCCCGGTGGAGTTGAGTTCTCGAAGGGAACTTGTCCAGGGTTTGGGAAGTTCGTGGTTGATCAGATGATCAAGAGTCGCCGCGATAAGATATGCATTGACGATCCAATCCGGGGTACCAAGGTCGGCTCAGCCAAGCACAACTACCAGGTCCCCTTTGGTAGGATCGGAACTACCGTTGCCGAGCCGGGCATCTACATCGACATCGATGAGCCGGCTCAGCATACGCGACCTGGTCGGGATCGAACCGGCCAGCGTCATGTGTTTGTCGGTTTTACTCAGGGAGTTCGCCTCTCCGGTTAGCCGGCTGGCAGCAGCGACATCCTCGCCGACTCAGAAGGAGATTCTTCCATAGGAGAAACTAAATCAATCTGTCCTCTCTGTGATGGCAGACTCGGGGTATCACTAGGGACGGAAGCCCATGAACAATTCCATGAGTCGCCTCGTCAGGTTGCCGTCTACATGGCAGGAACCGCGGCGGCTCAGAACCCATCCGCAGTCGGAGCGGCGGGTGGATTTGGCGGGCCGGGCAAAACGCCGACTCAAGGCATGACAGATTTAATGGCTGAGATGGCAAAGCTCGTGGAAAGTCCCGTCACTGCGGAAAATCGAGAAGAATGCAACACGGAGTTAACCAAACTACATGATCAGATGACCGAGGTATAGAGGGAAATCGATGCTGAGAACGCCAGGATGGCGGAACTACAGGCTCGCATACATAATGAGTCGGAACGCCTTATGGCTGAGGCTTGGTAGTTAGGACTTCAGAGAGAGGCATCTGAGGCGGTTTACCAAAGGATACATCGGAGCCGGCTGCCACTGAACCTCGAGCCACAGCAACTCTTCAACACCCCTCAGCAGAGATCGAGGGCTGGGCAGCCGCTCGGAAATCAACAAAATGAGCCGCCTCAGCCATCACCAGCTCACTCGCCGCCACAACGTTTTCAGACGCCACGGGGCCACGTTTCTAATCCCGTTGACAACGTGCTGGCGGCGACCTGGCAGTTGGAAGCATTACCTATTCTTGGAAATACCCCTGTTGATGTTGAAGCCATGAATGCCATACAGATGTTGAAAACAGCAGTGCTGCAGCAAGCGCAGTATTCTTACAGTCGCGATCGGATGCATTCCACTCCATATGCTAGTCACAGCAAGAGTCGCCATACAGAGTCTCCAGCAGTTTCTAGCAGTGGGCGCAGGCAACAGCCTCAAGTTTCCCCAACCCGACCTGTTCCATTAGGAGCTCAGGCGATCGTTGATGCGGCTAGGGGTGCGCGACAGGCAGAGGCGGAAGCAGCAACACGGGTGATTCAACAGCCTCATCCTCAACCTAAGGCTGGGACCAACGATAGGCCAATTGGGATACCTTGCCTATCCTCGGCTCTCCGCGCCGAGTGTATGCCGAAAGACTTTAAGGGGCCTCGCAAGGTGCCGAACGACACGGCAGATCTGGAGCCGGCGGCTTGGATCGAAAGCTATGAGTTAGCAATGGATATGTTGGATGTCAGTGACGTAGTGTGCGCCAAGTACCTGACCATGATGCTGGAAGGACCGGCTCGAACATGGTTGAAGAACCTGCCACCCAACTCCATCAACACTTGGGCACAGCTCAAAGAACGTTTAGTCAAGAATTTTCAGGGAACGTGCAAGAAGCCGATGACGATTGTGGACCTTCAACATTGCGTCCAGCATATAGATGAGTTGGCTCATCATTGGACTTGCCGGGTCACATAAATCATACACTCGTCAGACATATTATGGCGGCTCAAGCCATCCTGATCCTAGAAAAGAATTGTCATTTCCAGCCGCTGGTCCAGAAGCTTGGACGGCTCAAGCGTAAGGTACATGATATGAGCGACTTGATGGATGTCCTAACCAGATATGATGAATCAGACAGCACGAAGGATCCTGGCTCGGATGAAGACAAGACCGGCAAGGGAAAGAAAGGTTAAGGTGAAAAGGCCAGCATAATCATGGTGGTAACCAGGGAACCCAAAATAACAATGGCAAGCGGAAGCAGCCAGACGACGGGTCAGATTTTGTGGCCAACAGCAATGTTGGCTTCAAAAACCAACGCCGTAATGGTCGCCCTGGAGGGACTTATAATGGAAATAAGCCTCGTAATTACGAGAAGCACTCAAGGGACCGTGCCCCAAACACAGCACCCAGGACAAGCCAGCTACCCACTCATGGGAGAACTGTTACATCATGCAGGAGTTCCGTAACCAGGCTTTCCAAAATAACCCAGGAGGCAATGGCGGAGAACACCCGGGTCAGCACGGTCCTGGCGGGTCGCAGGGCGGCTCGCGGGCTGGTTTTCAGCATCAGGGAAATCCTGGCAATGGATAGCATCCTGGCCAAGTCAGTCAGCATAATAACCAAGGTGGATTCCAAAGTAATCCCAAGCAGCTGAACAGCGGTCCGTACCACTAGTACTTGAATCCTTGAATAAAATTCATACTATGGAGGGTTTTACAAGAGAAATTCTATACCCCCGAGAAGAAAACAAGCCGGCCTTGGAACACCTGCGGCCTTATTATACTTAGAGCCAACGGCTCCCCTTTTGTAATTTCCTTCCCCCCTTGCAAATTCTGTATATACTTCTTTATGTTTCGAATATAATAAAGCCGACACCCCCGAAACTCGGGACTTTTTGCCATTTCAGCCTACAAATTGAGCACGAGTCTTTATTTTCAAACAATGGGCACTTGGGGCCTTCCAACTCATCGAGTTTAGCTTTCTCACCTTTGTGACCTGGCAAAGAAACACCACTATACTTTGGGCATTTGGGGGCTTCCAACTCATCGAGTTCAGCTTTCTCACCCTCTTAACCCGGCCAAAACGCCACATATGGTTAAACCTACCTGTACGCTTGATGCGACTCCGATCAGATGACCCCGTGTACTCTTGACAAGTCAATCCTCGTTGGACCCTGAACTTACCAAGGTTAAAACATCGGATTGAGTCATGTGAGAGCCGGCATACAGAGAGCTAGGATAAACCATGGGTTAATATACCCGCTTCACTGAAGCAAGACTCGAGCCTCGAAAGCCTGTCTTTACATCAATTCTCGAAAGCTGACAATTTTTATATGATCTGATATTATATTCATCATTTGCATTACATCATACTTGTGTGGAAGGCCGGTCTTCAGACTAGGATACGTCATAAGCATCATACCTAAATATTTATGATGAACAAATAAATTTTTTTGGCCGATCCACATCATGGTTTATTATGACCAGGATCAAATGATTGGAACCTTCAAAGCCAGCTCCAAAGAGTTGGTCTGTATTTCTGAGCCTCGAAAGCCAGTATATTTTTGCCGACTCCCGCTGGGTTGGCTTATAAACAGTACTTCGTATTGTTATCAAAATTATGCTATCACCACATAATACTTTCAGGTACGTCCTGTTCCCATTGCCGGCTCGTACATGAGCATCCGGGTTGTTAGCTGTAGTCAAAACACTGACCAACACAAAATTCTTGCTTTCCTCAATGTTTTTGGGGAAAACTCAAGACTTGAGCCGCGAAAGCCAGTCTCTCTTTGCCGAGTCTCACTGAGCCAGCTTATCAAATCGTATTATTTTACATTTTTTATCATAGTAATTTTTCATGTACAATATTGCAACTATTGCCAGCTCACATTTGAGCGACAGGATTAAGCAACTGAGTTCACGTTGTGACCAGTTGTCAAAACATACATCTTCAGCATTGTTGAAGGGAGTGTTGAGAGAACTTGAGTTTTGCAAACCAAGACCTTTTGCCGGCTTATTTTGCTCCGGCTTTTCTGTCAAACAGACTCATTGGTCACAACAATAGAGATGTACAAAGATAGGAAAAAGAGTAGCAAAATGATATTGGACCCAAAATATTGGAGTCTTACACCAACAAAGGAGCAAACGTGCACGATGGCACGACAAGGTATTTCAGAAGTTTTTAAAGCTACCCCTATTACAAGCTCAAGAAGCCACAAACTATTTGGGCCCATGCTCGGGGGCTCGGGCCCTTTGGTTGACGACTTAAAAAGTTCATGTCATCATTTTGGCAACTCGCCTTCTGAACCATCCGGGTTAGTTGGTCTGATCCTTTGCTTGAGATGTCTCCGGGTCATCCGCCACTGGGTCTTCTGGTTGTTGTATCTGAAGATTGCCCGCATCGTAGTTACAATGGGTTAAAGCGTGGAATATGGCTTCGTCATCAAGGATGGTAGACGGGTCAACTTCACGGGCGAAGAAGTGTTTACACCGTTGAGGAGTCAGATTCACCGATTTAATGGTAGGCGGGGGAATCCGTGAATGGTTGGCATCATAAGCCGACTGATAATTTTTCAGCTTCATTTCAAAAACCAGCTGGGTGGACAATACTCGAGCAGCTTTGACACAAGATGTATAGTCGCTTTCAATAAATTCTAACCCATCAACCTTAAATTCGGGGAAGCCCTTTGCCATTTCTGTTGGATCAAGCTCTCCTGAGTAAGCTAGAGCCCGACTCAAAGAATACGTTGCGCCAGAGCGGGCGACTGACCTTTTCAACTCCTCAATTTGCTGCGGATGGTGGAAATACATTCTAACACATTTTTTATAAACGCCAATGGCTGCTTATCCCCCATCACTGCTTGATTGCAAGGTGACTCCCATCATAGAGTTGCTCTGTCAGTGAATAAACAGCGTTGAGCATCACCAGGCTATTATCATGAAGGTTGCTAGTCCGGGGGCCTGCAAAATAGCATCAATACATGATTCGCCACGTGATTTATATTCATATCTCAAGGAGACGAGAAGTCATAGATACTTACCAAAAATAGCCAGGGTCATCTGGGCAATGTGCCGTTTTAAACCAGATAGCTCCTCGGCGATGGGCTTCAGCTGGCCCTCGGCATCCTCTGCACGCTTCGGCAGAGCCGCCTTTTCAGCTTCAAAGGATTTTTTTCTCTTTTAACAAATTCGCCTTGGTGTTTTCCAGTTCCACCAAGGTGAGGCAAAGTTTTTCTTCAATCTCTGCTCGGGAGGCTTGCCCTGTTTCCAGGTCCTTTTTCATGCAGGCCATGTTTGACTCGGTCGTCTTCAGAGTTTCCTGCATAGTAAGAGGTATTATAACAAGTCCCAAGTAGATTGCAAGCAATATATTTGGCACTTGGGGGCTAATGTATGCAAACTTTCCTCAAATGCATTATATGGCAAGACCCGACTCATCTCAAGAAGACGAGCCGGCCCTTGGGGGCTAATGTATGCAAACTTTCCTCAAATGCATTATATGGAAAGACCCGACTCATCTCAAGAAGATGAGCCGGCCCTTGGGGGCTACAGGTCAAAATTCTTCAAATTATCAAGACCCGACTCATCTCAAGAAGATGAGCCAGCCCTTGGGGGCTACAGGTCGAAATTCTTCAAATTATCAAGACCCGACTCATCTCAAGAAGATGAGCCTGCCCTTGGGGGCTACAGGTCGAAATTCTTCAAATTATCAAGACCCAACTCATCTCAAGAAGATGAGCCGGCCCTTGGGGGCTACAGGTCGAATCAATCACAATATTAATAAGACCCATCTTATCTTAGAAAGATAAGCTGGCCCTTGGGGGCTACATAAGGATATATGGTATAAACAAGTGAAGAGGAATATACCTCGTATTTGTTCTTCATCATGCTAACAAGGCCGATTTCCATTTCTCAGCTTGTAGCAAGGCGGTCCAAATAGCCAGCATGTAGCTCTTTTGCACTGAGTTTTTCATAATTTGGGACCTCCAGCTTAATCTTCCCCTTCTCAAGTGGCACTGTTTGATCTTTAGCAACAATCTTTGCAAGTACTCTGCAGGCCTCAGGAGCGGTGTAACTCGACCCAGTGATAATGACTTCCTCAGGAGCATCTTCAGTTGGCTTCGGAGGACTGGGCGGATTAAGATTGGTCACTGGATTGGTTTCAACATCAGTGGCATTGGTGCTTGCCGGCTCAGGAGGAGGGGGTAAGTCAGCTTGGATTTTCTGATGATCTTCAGATCGATCAGTGTGAATTTCAGGAGCCGCCGAATCAGGGATCTCTGGCTCAAGGACCTCATGGTTGGTGGATGACCCGTCAGTTTTCCTTTTCTTGGCCTTGGCCCTACAAAACAAAGGAATCAATATAAGGCATAGGCAAAGACAAAAGCCTATTTAAACAAGCGAATGATGAAAGGGAAATTTACCCGGGATTGATAACAAAGGGAGCAAGTTTCGAGGCAGTCAAGTCGCCCGATGAAGGTGGCAACTCCCGATAAATCGAAATATAAGGATCAATAGTTAACATATCACGTCAGTTCTCTTTGAAGGACTAGAAAATCAAATACCTCAGTTGGTCGGTTTTGGGTTGTTGGCTTATCGGGCAAGCCATCAACAAGATCACCATTTCCACTCTGGGTCTGGCGCTTTGATTTGTGCTAAGTTTTCTTCAAAAAAAAATTGGGGTCTAGATAAGCATCCGGGTGAGAGAAGCTTACTTTTCGAACAACCCGCCTTGTTTCCAATGGAGGCAAGGATTCTGAGTCGGAGGAAATAGAAATTACCTCAACATCGCCTGCACGGCTTGTCTCAACATCGCCCTAAGAAAAGAAGGCATCATCTAGATTCGATGAAGAACGGACAAAGTTAAAATCTACCTCTGATTGAATATCAGTTGCAGTTGTTTCGTCCATTTGAGATGGTCCTTCATTGGCCGCCTTATTCTTTTTCCTACTTGGGGCGGCTTTGGGCTTATTAGCCTGAGTTTTTCCTCGTTTCCTGCCCCAAAAAGGAGACTTGGCCTGCAGAAAATTGTCAATCAGAGCAAACAGATGAAGGTTTAAAAGCTAAAAAGACAATATTCATAGAACCGGATAAAGATATCAACTTTTTACCGGAGGAGCCAGGTTAAGAGCATAGAAAGGCTTCAACCCATCTTTACTGCAAGTTCCTTGATTTTCACCCAACAGCTTCTTCACGATCCGGTTTATTTCCTCAGCATCTAAAGAAAAGTTGTTGTACCTTTGGGGATCATTTAAATCGCCAGAATAAGTGTGCATTAAGTTGCTGCGGTGGCTCAGTGGCAAGATTCTCCAGGACACCCAGCACCGGGTTAAGTCGACTCTAGTTAACCCGTTGGCTAGTAGAGCCCTCAACTTTGGATAGATGGGGGCGTGTTGAGAACGCTCCTCTTGAGGAAACCAGCCAGGAGGATCGAAATCCATGGGAAGACGGCTGGGTCTGTAACCCGGCTAGGGGTTCTCGTCAGCAGGGGTGGTGTTCCGACAATAAAAACCAAGTTTTATTCCACTCCTTAGGATGACTTGGTAAAGTGGCAGCAGGAAAGAGGACGTCTCCCCGTCTCTGAATCGAGACCCCGCCAAGTTCTAGGCTAGGGCCATCGGCGCATTCGGTCTGCCGGTTTAAATAGAAGAATTCCCTGAAGAGGGAAACAGAGGGTTCCATTTGTAGGTACACCTCACAAAACACTTGGAATTGGCAAAGATTGGATATGGAGTTGGGAACTAGGTCCTGAGGATGAAGGTGGAAGAAATGTAGAACATCTCGAAAGAATTTCGACACGGGAGGTGACAATCCTCCGAGGAGATGGTCCAAGAATATTACTACTTTGCGTTCCTTCGGGTGTGGTATTTTTCTTCAAGGATAACCCGCCAGCCAATTACCTCTTGAGGCGGCAGAAACCCCTGATCTTGATAATCTTTTAAAATGACGTCAGAAACTTGAGTGGCCACCCAGTTGCAGATTTTGGATTCTGACATAATGAGTCTCCTCGATAAAGCAAAAGGGGGCGGCTTAAGCAAATGGTTCAACTAAGATGATCTAATTATCTACAATGGAAAGGCTGCCTTGTGAGGAGCCGAGACCTTAATACAACAGTTTAACACATGGCAGATTACAACTATTTGAGCCGGCAGGAGTAAGGGCGACTCACGCTAAAAACCAAAGACCTCTAAAATTTTGCTATAGTGTGGGACAAACAAGTTTCTACCGGGGCAGCTACGTTTGTGGATCTGAGAATATTTCTAAAAAGCAAGGTAATTGCTAGACCTAATGGCGGAGCAGGGAAGCGGTGACAGTACAGTTCATCAAATGCTCAGACATATTAAACAATGCTATGCGTAAAATGGAGCCGTCACTCCTATCGCTCCATTCTCATGATTAAATTTACGGGATCTACACATGAAACCGGCAAATAGAGATGAACCGAAGAAGAACTACCGAAGAACTCGAAAACTCTGACGAACTACAATAGATCTATGTCAGGGGAGAAGACTTACCTGAGTGATCATTGATGGCAGCAAAGACGTGCGGATGGCTCCCAATGAAGAAGAAATGCCACTACGGTCTCAGGAGCGGTCACCGGCGACGAGCAGGTTGCGGTGGTGGCGCAAAGGAAGCTTCGGGCTCGAGGAAGAAGAAGCACAGAGGTAAAGTGAAAAATGAGAAGGGGACCCCCCCGGTAAATATTTAAAGGGAAGGAGCCCGAAGAGGTAGCTGACGAGCGCGAAAATTGAGGAAATGCAGTAAATTTCGGCAAACAAAGACGCCTCGATTTTCGGGATAAATGGATACGCTCAGATTCGCCATGATGTCATTACCGACCTCCTAAATTAATGGCGGTTGATTTCATTAGTGGATAGCATAAAAGGGCGGCAAAGGATGGAAATATTACAAGCCGGCATGATTAAATCCATGTAAAATACAAGTCCGGAGGTGAGCCGCCAAAGAAGGGAAGAGAAATTGACGTGAATAAATTCAAATCAATCTGGGGCCTAATGTCGGGGATATAACCCCACGATATAACCCGCCCTACAGGGCCGGGTCAGTATAATGGCTGTTCTGGAATGATATTCGAGATGGGCCACAGTTTGAAAGCAAAACAAGTAAGGAGGTTGCTAAGTAAATCGCTAGACGACCCAAACATGTGGAGACAATGACTCAAGGCCCATGAGGTAGAAGACGCCGGAAGATTCCTTACTTGAGAGGCAAGGCATGTTAGAGACGTGACAGGTTACGAGTCATAATATGACTCGGACTCTGTTGTAAACCCTAGGGTCTTGACCTGTATATGAAGGCAAGACCCTAGGGTCGAAAGACTCAAGTCATAATCCCTCGAGAGCTAGGTTAGCGATTCCGCACCCTTGTAATCGAGATATATCCATAAATACACACAAAGCAGGACGTAGGCTATTACCTCCACCGGAGGGGCCGAACCTGGGTAAACTTGCCTCCCGTTCCTATTTAACCCCTTTGAGTCGCCACCTAGCGGTGATGGCCTCACACCTAAGTCCTTGCACGAGGACATCCGCCGTGACAAAACCACGACACCTGGTGCTCCCAGGTTGCACAGGTAGCTGTCACGTGGCACTTATGCCATCCACCTACTGATGGCAAAGGTCTTTGCCGTCTACTGGCGGACGACAAAGTGCCTGTATTGCCTCTTTTTGTCTGTTTGCTGTTATTTCCCTGCAGTTTCATAGCACATATATGATATATATAGTATCAGAAAGAAGCATAGGCCATGTATCCAACATCATCATTCATCAATGCTAGCTTCCATTGTTCATCAATACAAATTAAAACAAAAATTAAACACTAGCAGTCCATCAATGCCAGCTTCCATGAAGTGAATCAAATCTGAAAAAATGGGAGTAATTAAGAAAGTAAGAAGAAGAAGTAGAAGAAGAAGAAGAAGAAGGAGTAGAAGATGGAGAAAAAGAAAGAAGAGAAAAAGGAAGAATAAGAATATATTTTCTTCTTCTTCTCTCTTCTATCTTTTTATCCTTTTCCTTCTCATTCTTCTTCTTTTATTCTTTTTCTATTTCTTCTCTTTCTTATTCTATTCTTTCTTTTTCTCCTCTTCCTTGTTTTTCTTCTTCTTATTCCTTATTTGTGTCATTATAGAGCTAACTTAGGTAATTAAGCCATTTTTGAGCTAACTAAGCTTATTATGTCATTTTGGAGGAAAATAGGGTAAGTATAGGTCATTATTGAGCTAACTTAGCCTATTATGTCATTTTGGAGGAAAATAAGCTAAGTATATGACATTTTGGAGGAAAATAAGCTAAGTATAGCCTATTATGTCATTTTGGAGGAAAATAAGCTAAGTATATGCCATTTGTGAGCTAACCATGGTTCTTATGCCATTTTTTACCTAACTAAGCTAATTATGTCATAAATGAACCAAATAAGATAATTATGTCATTTTGGAGGATAATTAGCTAAGTATGTCTTTTTGGGGAAAATAAGCTAAGTTTGTGGCATATTAGGGCTAATTAGCATGTACGAAGCTAAGTATGCGTTTGTTAAGAAAAACACTAGAGAGAACTTACCATCGTCGTCATCACGGAGGTGAAGCACCAGGGTTGCTCGGGCCGGTTTCACCTAGAGAAGGATGCCCTGGAGAAGGGTTGTGCGATGCGGCTCGGGAGTTATGCTGCACCAAAGATCATTTGGAATGTCTCGTTAGCATGATGACAATCAAATGTTAAGACTAGTAACTAATGACCATTCAAATGAAATTCACTGTTCCCGCCATAGTAATGACTGGCATCGGCGGAGGGGTCTGACCGGTCTTCTCGCACACAAACTGCACATTTGGTTTTGACGAGTCAGTCATATTAGTTAGTAACGAAACGAACATTTACGTGCATGATTTGGCTAATATGCAGAAGAAACTTACCACGAGGAGTTCGTACATGGCCCGGTGAGCCGCCTCATTCCGTGCCCTCTCCTCCTCCAACAACCACCTAGCCGTCTTCTCCTCCGTGGCCAGTTCCTTCTCCGCCGCCACCAGGTCGCTCTCCTCTAGAAGCGCCTGGGTTGTCGCTCTCTCTTTCTGAAGAGCAACCTGCAACACCACTACTCGTTAGCATTGTAATCATCAATGGCCGCACACACAATGTAATGGAGGAAAGATATCTGAGTCCTTATAACTAACATCGATGGCGAGATCGACTGGCCGTGGACAAGTCCTTATCTCAGGATAGGAGCTCGTTTGGCACGCCTTGATCTCCGGGAGGGTGAGAGGACAACGTATCAGTCCATCTCCAATGGCTATCGAGCCATGGGGCCTCCCGCCACCAGATATCATCACCAGCTCTGCATCGAAAGGATGCTGGCTCGGGTTAAAGTCCTCCCCTTTCCTCGCCTTCCCCTCCTCGTTGTACCTCACGAGCTTGTGGTGGGAAGAGATGTTGGTGAACATTTCTCGATGGTCCAGGTCAGACTTAGAGAATGGCTTGGCCTTCTTGTGCGAGGCAGTATGGGCCATGGCATAGAGGTCGTACACCTCTGGCACCTCTGTGTTATTGCGTCGCGCCAAAAAGAGAGGAACAAAGTATTGGTAAAGGGATCAATCTAGCATGAAGAATGAATTGCATGAGTCATGAAGCAAACCACATACCCAGTTCCGCCCAAACTGAAATAAGTTGGCGCTGCCTTGATGGTGTGGCACACCAACCATTTGGGCACGCCGGTCCTTCGCATTGTCGTGGAGAGCTCGCCAGTGGTTTGTGCACCACTCATCCACCACACCATCTCGGGGGCACCAAAGTTGGTAAAGAGAAATTTGAGCGCTACGCCTACGAATCAAATCAAGGAAACTAAGTACAAGGCCTTAAGAATAGGTAATTACCTTCATATACTAATGCTTCTTCAGAAACTTTTCATGACATGACGACTTGTCCTTCTTAACACCACGTGTGGCGTAGTAGTCTCGAATAGCCTATGGCCGAGCCTCGTGTCGTAAGTTCTGTAATAGGCGCTTGCACTCGGTTTTGATAACCTTTGCCACGGCCTCCTGTTGAAGGTCTACAATAAAACGAGACAACACTGATTAGTACAATAACTAGCTATTGTTAATTTTGGATTGTGTAAAGGAGAAATTACCCAAAAGCTTTCGATCACCATCTCAGCCCTCGTGTGACACAAGACACCGTCGATCATCTCCTCCGGCGGGGCCTGGGCAGCCTTGTAGTGATCCCAGCTCAATCCTAACTGTGGAAGCTGACCCTCACTGGGCAACATGACAAACCCCGGAAAATTTTGCCGGCAAAGCACATCAAGGACGGTGTTGGGCTTGCAGACTCCATTGTTGTGATGCCAACCCCTGCAGTATGACAAGGCCAACGCATTAGATATTTGAAGAAACGTGATGACAAAAGGTACAAAAAGAGTAAATGCACTTACTTCTCCCCATCAGGCTTAATCACCGGCCTCTGCTCGCGGGTCGCCGGCAGGGGCGGGAGCCGTGTACTACCATGCTGGTACACGGTGAGCACCTCAACCACCTCGCCCTCACTATAAGTAAACTGATCCCCGCCACCATCAGCATGGACACTCGGCCCCTAAGACGGATCCGGTCAGGTACCCCATCCAGAAGTCTCCTGCAACGTAGCCCCATCCGGACTCACGTTGGCCGCAGCATCTGGGACCGGAGTCTCGGGGGCCGAAGCATCTGGGACCGGAGTCTCGTGGGCCGAAGGCCCATCGACCCGAGGCTCATGGTCCGGAGTCCCCGTAGCCTCCACCTCAGACGGGTCCACCCTAGCAGTCATGTGCTTGGGTGAATGAGTTGGGGGTGGCGGTGAGGAAGGCATATCAATCCGCCTACCTCTCCCGCGGCCACGTCCTGTACCTCTCTTCTTGCCTCCCCGACCTCCTCTCCCGGTGGGCAACGTCGCCGACGAAGAAGCGCCCGCCGATGTCCCCATACTGTCTATCAATGCTTTCCGGAGAGATTGAGGTGGAATGGAAGTACCCCTCTCACGGGCCGCCGCCCGCTCTGGACCTACGCCCACCATCTTTCAACACCTGCCATGAAAAAGAGTAAACGAAATTAGTACAACATAAAAAAATGAATACCTGACATGAATAATAATTTGTACATAATTAAAGTTGGGATGCATATAAACTAATACTAGTCTGGATCGTCGTCATCAATAAATGCATCATCATCACTATCACGCGTGTCGTCATGAATGACGTGCTCATCGGGTTCAATGGCATCAACATGTGGAAGGCCTTTCTGCAATCGGTCAAGCATTGACAGGTCATCAGCAGTAGTAACCTCTTCTTCTTCCGGCTCTTCTTGTTCTGGCTCAGGGGTGAAGTCGGATTCACTGTCGATGTCTACTTCCATGTTTTGGGGTAAAGTAGAGCGGTTCTTGAAACGTTTTTTGGAAAGACGTGTTTCTTGGAAGAATTCTCCTTCATATGTGTTTGGGTTAATGTGAGGTTCATAATCCTCTTCATTGGGGGGAGTTGGTCTAGCATGTGGCGGCACTTCATAAACGACATCCCAACCATTCAGTTTTTTATCAGTTTGGTAGGCCCACGGTAGATAGAAAACTTGGGTCGCCTATTGAGCCGTAATATAAACATCGGGAACATCTAAATGGGTGCTTTGTTTGATTTTGACTAGCCCTATATGTTCATGAGTCCTTCTAGTCTCCTTCGGCTGGAACCAATAACATTTGAAGACTACGATGTTCGGTGGGTTTTCACCATAGAATAGAAGTTCATAAATTGCTTCAACTCTTCCATAATACTCGGTACCTCCTTCGCCGATAGCAGAGACACGACAATTTATAGTTTTACGGTCGGCCATAGATTGCTCATTGCCAAAGGTACGAAAGCAATACGCGTTGATGGTGTATTTCTCAAATGAACGGACCTTATAGTAAAAACCATTAGCGGCTTGTCTCAATTCGGCTCCATAGACTCTAAATTGGCCTACAAGTTTAATATGAAATGATAGTTGCATTAGCCGCAAATTAGACCAAGAAATGAAATGGTCTATTAATGGTGATTACCGTTTGTTTGAACCAAGAAATGAAACCGGGATATCCGCCTCCATGCTTTGCCAGAAGCTCATGCTCTTCGATGGAATCCTTTTGGATCACCGCTCCATCCGAGAATTTGGCGACGTATCGACTGTATCAAATATCCGAAATAAGAGCATTTCGAAGGAATTAGAAGTTGCGAAACAATGTACCGAGAACTTACTCGATACACGGTCACACTTCTGTTAGGTTGTTGAAGATATACAACGAAATGGTCCGCCATTCTTTGACATCCAACACTATTAGTTTCCAAGCACTGGCTGGTGCGAGCTTCCCTTTGAATAGGCTGAGGTTGGATCCACCTTTTCTAGAATCGTCAGCATTTTACCAAGGCTTCGGATTATGCAAATGACAATTTTTGGCTTCGTAGTGTGCTGTCATGAAGTTTGCCGCCTCCTCAGTAATGAATGCCTCGGCCATCGATGCTTCAATTCTACGTTTATTTTTACATTTTGCTCGAAAGGTCTGCTGCATCCTCTTAGTTGCATAGCACCAACGATTTTGCACGCCCCCCCCAATCTTGCCTCAGTCAGGAGATGTAAAATCAAATGCTGCATTGGATTAAAGAAGCCCGGTGGAAAGATCTTCTCTAACTTGTAGAGCAACTCCGGCGCCAACTTTTCCAAGTCATCTAGCATGCCAGGCGATAATTCTTTCGCACAAACAAAATGGAAGAAATAGCTCAGCTCTGCCAGTACTAGCCATTCAGCCTCAGCGATAAAGCCACGCAACATCACCGGCATTACCCGCTCAAGCCATATGTGCCAATCATGACTCTTGAGACCAAATATTTTCAATTTTCAAGACTCGCTCCCCTCTTTAGATTCGCTGCATACCCATCGGGGAACAGCAAGTGCATTTTCACCCACAAGATAATTTCCCTCATAGCTCCCCTTGCAAGATTGAACCAGACCTTTGGCTTCGACCAGTTCTTCTTTCCTTTCAGTTGTCACATGTTCTGTGACGGTCTATCACATGGAGTCTGCTGATCGACTCTAGCCTTAGAATTGTCCTTTGACTTCCCCTATATGCCGAACAATGTACCAAAAAGGGCCTCTTAGGTATTCTTTTAAGTGTGCATCACGTCGATGTTGTGTGGAAGAAGGAGGTCTTTGAAGTAAGGCAGATCCCACAAGCATGTCTTGTGAGTCCAGGCGTGTTCCGAATTATAACCCTTGAAATACCCTGGACGCTCTGGATCAGGCTGAGAGCGTTTAACTGATCAGGGATCTGTTGGTCTGTCAATGCAGGTGGTGCAGATTTTTTGACAACTATACCTATGATGAAGTTCTTCTTGTCTTTTCTGAACTCATGGCGAGGATCCAGGAACTGTCTATGCAAGTCGAAGCAAGAATACTTCCGACCCACCTGCAGCCAATGAAATTATAGAGCTGCCTTGCATGTGGGGCACTGGAACCTTCCATGCGTACCCCAACCAGCGAATAGTGCATACGCTGGCAAGTCATGCATCGAGTACATGTACCAGACATGCATTTTGAAGTTTTCTTTTCTAGCGGCATCTTATGTCTTGAACCCATTATCCCAAGCTTCTTGCAATTCATCCTTAAGCGGCTGCATGTACACATTCATATTCTTCCCCGGGTAGTTGGGCCCTAGAATTATCAACGTCAGGAAAATGTTCTTTCTTTGCATGATCTGTCCGGTGGGGAGATTGAGTGGAATGACAAATACAGGCCAACAACTGTATTGGGTTGCCGTCATACCAAACGGATTGAACCCATCCGTGCTGACGCAGACTCGAGGATGCCTTGGACCTGCCGCTTTATCCTCATGTAATGCATCGAAGTGCTTCCACGCAAAAGCATATGATGTGTGTACAAACATATGATTCCCATCTGCATCTAGTTCGGTTCTTTTGCCCAATTTGTGCCACGTCATCTGTCTGGCCGTCTCTTCGACCATGAAAAGAAATTGAAGTCTTGGTATGATTGGCATGTACCGAAGAACATTAACTGGGATTTTGGTCTTCCTCTTCTCACCCATACCGTTGTCTACCAGAACATACCTGGAAGACATGCAAATGGGACAATAGTTCAAGCCTGCATACTCAAGCCTAAATAAGGCACATCCGTTCTCACAGGCATCTATCTTCTCATAGGGCATTTTAAGTACACGGAGGATTTTGTCCGACTGGTATAGGTTTGCAGGCATGACATGGCCTTTGGGTAGAAAGTGTGAAAATAGTGACATCATCACGTCGTAGTATTCTCTACCCAAGTTGAATTGAGCCTTCAGAGCCATTACTTTTGCGATGGCATCCAACTAACAAAGCTCAGTGTGCTCGTGGAGACGACGTTTTGAAGACTCCAACATTTCATAGAAGGCTTTTGTAGATTCCTCCATCTCATCGTCCGAATCCCGATCATCATCAAAGTCTTGCACCATGTCTTCGATCCGGTTCCATGCTCGTCGGTGCAACGATGAACCACCTCAGCTCTGGTACGTTGGGCAGACTCACCATGAAATGTCCACACCATATAATCAAGTGTAAAACCCCACTTCTGTAGGTGTTTACCAATTTCACCCTCTGTTCTGTGAGAAAAGTTCTCGCACCTAATACAGAGGCACCAGGTTTTTCTCTGTCCATTTGCAAATGCGGCTTTCACAAACTCCTTGGTTTTTGTTAACCATTCATTGGTTATGATTTTCTGACTAGTGTGACCGGTGTACATCCACGCACGATCACTCATCTTGCCTAGCTACTAAACACACAAGAAATATATATATAATTCAACATATATATATTCATTGGTTAATCTAGTTTATCAATTTTATTACGTCCATGCAACATACACGCTAATATGTAAAGATAGGTCATAATCCCACCCTAGTATGTGTAGATTGGGTTCATTTTCCCATGCTCTGCTCCGGATCCGACACAAAATTTCGGCAGCACCTCCCCATTGTTCTCCTGATACACGTCTCGGCATTAAACTGAGAGGATGTGTACCCAGAGAACAACATGGAGACACTGACGAAATTATGCATCGTATCCAGAGCAGAGCATGGGAAAACGAACCCAATCTACACATAATCGGGTTGTCCATGGATAACGTTAGACAATTCAAAATTATCACAGTTATAAATATGCAAATGCATGCATATTTATAACTGTAAACCTTTGAACGGGTGTCGGAATCGGGGCTCCGCAGACCCAAGAAGGTTTGAACACTGGGGTTTGCTCGCTCTCCTGCCCTACTCTACCTCGCAACCTCACGAAGACTCTCCCGCAGTTTGAGCTAGGAAGGCGAACATGGACACATAGAGTTTACCCAGGTTCGGGCCACCTCGGAGTGTAAAACCCTACTCCTGCTTGATGGATTGGTTGAGGTAGGAGAGGAGTACAAGGCGTGTTCTTGCCCACCAAAGAATGATCCCCCCTCCACGGGGGCTGGCCCCCTCCTTATATCAGCCCTGGCCCTCTTCCCCCGAAAAAATCAGGCGGGAAGGATTACCACAACGGCCATTTTGAAAGGGGACAAGGTCGCAGCTTATCCTGACAAAAGGGGTCTTCGCCTGCTAAAGTTCCCCGCCGTGACATGCTCGTGGGCTCGGGGGTGACATCCGTCCTGCCAAGCCCCCGGTCTTGGTCTTCTTGCATGGAAGAGGAAACCTTTGGGGGATGCCTTGGGAACCCGCGAGCTGGCGCTGGCCCTCTATCACCAAAAAGGAAACTCTCTCCTCTACGCCAGCTGGTGTGGCCCCGGGGGCCGCTCGGTGCGAGCCACGTCAACCACGTTGAGGGGCAGGACCGCCCGCCCTCACGAGGCCACCGAAAGTGGCCTCACGGGAGGGTCCCGGGGAGGCTTGTGATGTCCTGGTCATCGTGCGCCTCGCGAGGCACCGGGCCTCGCGAAGGCTTCCCCCGTGAGGACGATTGGTGGGCCACTTGGTCGGTTAGGGCCAGCGCCATGCCCAGGCCGCGGGCAGACGGGCCTGGGTACCCCCAGTCTTAGAGGCCTGACAGCAGCCACCGGGCCCGCGGCGCGCATGATCTCGCCGGTTGGTGGGGATGCTGTGACGTGGGCCCTAACCGCCCGTGGGCCGGGCACGGCACGCTAGTGCCTTGTAATGCGCGGCGCCCCACTTTCCTCGAGGCACCGGAGGTCACGCAAGCCGACATAAAGCCCGGGTGTGGCCGAGGGCCACTGTTGCCATTCCTCGTGTTGCCTTCATCTTCCTGCGTCTTCTTTCTCTGTGCGGACCGCTCCAGATCCAAACTCTCTCGAAGCGCTTTCCTTACCCTTCCTGTGATCCCAGTGCTCAGATGGCGCTCGTCAGTAAGAAAGGGAGGGCCGCGGCTTCCTCCGCGAGCCCTGCTGCCGCCGGGCAGGCACTCCTGCCCTCCCTCATTTCCGACGAAGAGGATCTGGGCCCCGTGCTCCCGCTGGTGGCCGACGGGCAGAACGGGGGGCAGGCGACCGGGCTCTGGCCAGCCTCATCGGCGCCGAGCGGCTTGACGAAGTCCGCCTCTCCCTTCTTCCTCCACATCATCTACGTCGGGCTAGTCCCGCCCTTCTCCAGGTTCTTTTACGCCATCCTCTCCCATTATCAGATCCATGCCTTGCTCCTCCAGCCCAACTCCATCCTCCTCCTGGCCATCTTCACCTTCTACTGCGAGGCATTCGTGGGCGTGAGGCCCTCGGTGGTGCTCTTTCGCCACTTTTTCAGCCTGCGGTTCACCGCCTCACAGCATTGTTCCACGTTCATCTCCTTCGTAGACGTCACGGGCGCGAGCATCCACCTGAAGGCCAGGAAGAAGGTGGAGGGCTACCGGCAGCATTGGGTATTCATGGACGCGTGCCGAGTCTGCCCGCTCCTGACGGCCCCCACGTACCATCCCATGTAATCCCCGGGGTGGGCGCACGAGAAGCTCACCTACCCGAGGGCGGAGCCCGTCCTGGAGCGCATCGCCATGCACGGGCATGCCTCTCTGACAGGGGAGATGGTCATCAAGGAATTCTTGGGGCAGCGCATCACGCCGTTCCAGGCACGCTCGCTCCCCATGTGGAAGCTCACCGGCTCGGAGGACCCGATGAGGCTGCGCGTTTATGGCATGATGCATGACGAGCTGGATGGGGCCCTGTGGGCCCTGCTCGGCTACACTCCTGAAGGTCCTCCGGAGGCGGCACCGCCGCTGTACGCTTGCGGCGAAATGGAGGAGCTGGTCGGGGAGATGCCCGTTTTCGACGAGTGGGGTCTCGTCGGGTCGTGAAGGATTCCCACCATCCTGGTGACGTCCTCCGGCGGGAGTGATGGTGGCGAGGACTCGGAGGAGACCGAGGAAGAGGGGAGTGCCGGCCGGGTACCGTCGGCCAGCTTCCACACTTCCCTGTGTAGCCTCGGTGATGACGATGATGTCTCAAATGAGCAACACCAAGTTATTCCCTCCAGGCCCATGGGCCCGAAAGACGGAACGGGGTCGGACCCCGCGACCCCTCCTGTACTGGCGACGGCGGCCGATGGAGGAGACGCTGCGCCCAATCCGGCGGCTGCCACGCCCCCTATGGAGGCTTCTCAGGCCCCTACGGAAATGGAGAGCTTAGCAGGTCCCGCTAAGGGCTGTGTCGAACGCCCTTCAGACGTCGTTGAGACGGCACGCAGGGGCGGCACGGGCACTGCGTCAGCCCTTGCAAAGAAGAGGAAGTGGGCTGCCCGGGATGAGTAAGTTTCTCAATTCGCTCCCACGTCGTGCGCCTTTGGCCGGTTGTTCTAGCTAAATCCCTCCTTGGCACAGGTGCTCCGGTGGCAGCGAGGAGAAGAAGAAGAAGGCGAGCGTCGGGGCGAAAGTTGTGCCTGCCAAGAAGGCAGCCTCAACCCTCGGCCGAGGACTTGGCGGACGCGGGGGCGGCCTGCACCAGCCCAGCACCGTGCTCGGCCGCGCGTGCGCGACCACGGGGCCCAGCGCCTCCCCGATGTGTTGGGGGCGCGTGCCCCGGGGTTTCGACGGTTCAGACCCCGGCACCACCTGCCAAGGCTATGGCTAATCAGCCCCCGATGCCGCCCGTCGGGGCCGCGGCCTCCCAGCCAGCGGAAAAGGGAGAGGCGCCCTAGCCTCCGCCGGCCGCTCCGGCTCTGGCGACCGGCCATGACGCGGGGCGCGACTCGGGCTGTCCTCTGGTGGTGATCGCTCCAGGGGCCCCTGGCGCCAGTGCGGCGGTTTCCTTAAGCGAACCGCGGGGGTCAAGCCTGGGGGAGAGCTCAAAGCTCCCGGCGTTTCAAGTGCAGAGCGCTGGGGCGCTCCTTGCTCCAGCTGCATTGGGCGCCGGGGCACCAGCCCCCGGGCCAACTCTCGCCTTGATGGATCAGAACGCCTTGCTCAGGCACGGAGCTCTGACCAACACCGAGGACACGCTCATTCGGCTGGGGGCAGACTTTCGAGACGTCGAGGCGCGTCTCTCTGCCGAGCTCCTAAAGCTTTCCATGGGGTGTCGTCAGTTAGATGCCTTCACTAGGGAGGCTCACAGAAGGGCCGAGGCCACCCTCAAGGAAGGCAAGAAGGAGGCTGCCGAGGCGAAGGTCGCTTGGGAGAGGGCTCTTGCCGAGAAGACATTGCTGGCCAAGTGCCTCAGAGAAGCGGAAGCCGGCCTGGAGGCGCTTCAGGAGCGAGCCGCGCAAGCGCAGCAGCTCCAGCTATGAGAAGAGGGCGTCAAGGCCCGCGAGGCGGAGCTTGTGGGCCGTGATGCTGCCCTTGCGAAGCTGGTGGCAGAACAGGCCATGGAGCGCGAACGCCTGGAGGCGTTGCAGCGCGAGGTTGCTGAGGCCCAGGAGGCTCATGCCAAGCGGATCTCCGAGGCCAACGCCAAGCTGGACGCTCGGGAGAAAGAGGTCCTGGCTGCAGCCGACACGAGGGCGGCCTCAGACCACACCTCTCTCTTCTCCCTCGAACACAGGGCCCGCGATGCCCTGTCCTCCATTTGCAGGTCGAGCTTCGATGTCCCTCTCGTTCCACAGGGCTCCAGCTACGCCGAGCTTTCCTCCAAGCTTGTGAAGGCACTCAAGGGCGCGGCCCAGGGAGTGGACGGCATCCTGGAAGAGGAAGGCCATGGTCTCCTTTCGATGGCAGTGACTCGCATCTTCAGCCATCTCCTCCTTCGCGACCCCAACTTCAAGTTTGATGACGTGACGGGCCCCGATCCTGAAGAGTCTCACGGTGATACGGCGGCGGCTGTGGAGGGCCACGTGAAGGCGCTACTCGAGAAGTTCTTCTGCTTCAACAACGACGAAGAGCCTAGCGGGGAGCCTCCTTTTACCACCCTGCCATAAACTGAGTCCGCGTCGAGGAGGCATGAAATGACATTTTAAGTTGTAGGGAATATTTCAGATTTTTTAATAACTACTTGTGATCTGCGACTTCCCTTTCTTGGCTGGGTTTCTCTCTTGCTTGTCTTAACGCTCTACGTCGGCAGGGCCCAACCCCGCGCATACCTCAGCCGCCGCTGGGATGCCAGGTCGCGATGCCTGGGCTGAACCAGGAGGTGAGGGGCTATGGGTGCTAGTGAAGGTTCCTGAGACGCGATGCTCAAGAACCCCCATTTGACGCGCAAGCGACCAGCTTGAGAGTCCTCACACTCTGCGTTGGCAGGGCCCAACCCCGCGCATACCTCAGCCGCCGCTGGGACGCCAGGTCGCGATGCCCGAGCTAACCCAGGAGGTGAGGGGCTACGGGCGCTAGTGAAGGTTCCTGAGACGCGATGCTCAAGAACCCCCCTTGACGCGCAAGCGGCCTTCTCAAAAGTCCTTATGCTCTGCGTCGACAAGGCCCAGCCCCGCATACCTCAGCCGCCGCTGGGCCGCCAGTCCGCGATGCCTGAGCTGACCCAGGAGGTGAGGGGCTACGGGTGCTAGTGAAGGTTCCTGAGATGCGATGCTCAAGAACACCCCTTTGACGCGCAAGCGGCTCTCGTGAAGAAGAATCCTTTGCACGGTAAACCGCGCCTGGAGCGCCACGCTCTTGCCAGCTTACGCTTGGGTGTCACGCGAGGAGACTAGACACCAAGGACCTTAGGAGGTGACGTGCACGTGGGAAAGCCCACGAGACAGAGCTCGATCGCTTGGGTTTATCAGCGCTACAGGTACGCACCTGAGCACAGACACCGTGTCCAGTCCCTGCTCGCGTGAGGTACAAGGGAAAACTGGCAAGCACGGAGCTCCGTCGATCATCCACCAGCGTGGGGCATGGGGTTTCCACTAGGCATGGGCGGGAGCCCTCCCGAGGCTGAGGGGCGGCCCTCGAGGGGCTCCGGGTCGTGTACAGCCCCAACCTCATTATTACGTGAGAGGGTCAAGGGCGGTGATTTTGAAAAGAGGTGTCGGACGCCCCAGGCACACAGCTCAGGGGCTTCTTCCCCGATTCTTTATCCACCAGCGCGGAGTGAGGGGCTTCCACTAGGCGTGGGCGGGAGCCCTCCCAGGGCCAAGGGGCGGCCTACCGAGTGGATCCGGGGCGTGTACAGCCCCAACCTCATTATTACGTGAGAGGGTCACCGGCGGCGATTTTGAAAAGAGGTGTCGGATGCCCCGGGCACACGGCTTAGGAGCTCCTTCCTCAATTCTTCAGGAAGTTTACGCCTCACTTTTCACGCGGCTGCGTGCTTACGGAACCTGTGATATGGGGTGCGACGCGAGCCGGGTGGCCGTCCCAAGGCCACCACATGAAGAGGTTCGACACCGAGGACCCCAGAAGGTGACGTGTTCAGGGGCTGCCCGTCAGTCAGAGCTCAGTCTCCCAGATTTAGCGACGCTGCAGGGACGGACCCGAGCACAGACGCCGTGTCGGGTTCCTTCATGAGATGAGCAAGGGATAAACAACCCAATCCGTGGTGCCCGAGGTGACGAAGCACCCCAACTGGCAATGGAATATAACAAGCCACACCCTCACTCGCCTACTCTCGGCGATCCCCTGAGAGCAAGACACCAAGGACCTCAGGAGGTGACGTACACGGGAGCGAGCCTGCGAGACAAAGCTCGGTCGCTTGGATTTACCAACGCTGTAGGGATGTATCTGAGCACAGACATCGTGCCTTACACTGATTGGGAGATTTCCGAAAGAAGGGTCGAAGGAGTGCGGCGATTTCAAGCGGTGGCAAGGCACCGAATGCTAGGCTTAAGCCAAAATCATGAACTTCGAAGGAAATAACAAGGTTTGCTGCACTTCCAAAAAGTGAGAGTGCTGCAGGGACGGACCCAAGCCAGCCCAAGGGCGTTGCAGCCCGGGGGCGCCCTCAATTCAAACAGAACAACAGAAAATCAACTGGCGGTTGTGTTGCTGTAGAGGCGTCTGGCCGTCTTGCCGAGCATGCCGCGGAGGCCAGCCCTTCAGGGCCGGCCGGCTCCTAAGGTTCTGGGGATCCTGGAGGCTCGAGGGGCCCTGGCGCCACACGAGGCGCCGTCGAGAACTGCGCCAGCCTTTGGAAGATGGCGCCGGCGTTCGCCAAGCTGAAGGGCATGCGAATGCGGTGGGCCGCGACCTGCGGCAGGAAAAGGCCTTGAGATCCGGCCCGGTTAAGGCCCGTGATGTCGACGCACATGCGCGTCTCACCGCGCTCCGGGCGGTACTCCTCCCGCATCCTGGCATCTTCTTGGTCGATGAATTCCCACAATGCCGGCGCCTGGCGCTGTGTCCCTTCCCTTCGGGGGGGCGCCACGAGGTACGCCTCCAAGTGGTGCCCGAGCACCTCCCTCATCACACCGGCCAAGTAGGATGATTCCCACGTGGAAGCCCCCGAGCCTAACCTGAGGGGGGCATCGAACGCGCCTTCCTATGCAGGTGTCGGCGTTCTGGGAATGGGGGTACCCAGACCTGCCTGCCTGCAGCCCAGGGCGTGGCCCACTTCGATAGCCTAGTACGGCCGGCGCGGCTTCGCTCAAGACAAGACCCTCGCGAGAGTCCCACCCTCACGAGTAGGACGACACCAAGACCCCTGAAGGGAGGAGGCCTCTCCAGGCCCCCTCCCGAGGCGCAGGGATCTCGATGCAACACTCGGCCTCGCGAGGCTGAGGTGACGCCAGCCGGGCCAGGTGGGTGCCAGCGGGCACAGAAGAAGCAGTTTCCTCTTCGGTGCAAAGGAGGCAAGGACGTACGCAGGTTCCCAAGGCATCCCCCTAAAGGTTTCCATTCCAGCGAAACGAGACCAAGACCACGAGTCCCGCAGGACGGACGTCATCGCCGAGCCCACCTCTGCATCACTACCAACTACTTTGCAAGCGAAGACCACCTTTCGTCAGGATAAGGTGTGCTCCCTGTCCCCCTTCGAATTTGGCCGTTGTGGGATCCCTTCCTGCCAGTGCGATAAGGGAAGAGGACTTGGGCCACTATAAATAGAGGCGAGGCTGCGCCATAGAAAGGGGGATCCATAAAACCACCCGAGCGCCCTCGCAAGGTTGCTCACCATTGTACCAGTTCATCCACAAACCCCCTAGTGAGGCAATCCACCAAAACCAGGAGTAGGGTTTTACGCTTCGCAGTGGCCCGAACCTGGGTAAATCTGCGTGTTAGTCTTCTTCCCCGTGACTGAGCGAGTTTGATTCGGCTAGGCGGTGAAGCTGTGAGCTTGAGGCCCAAGCTAGTGGGGATCTTCGCACACACCCCTGAGTTCGAACCTCTTTGGGTTTTGCGGAGCCTGAAATCCGACATTAGGCGCATCAGGTAGGGGGCGTGTCGAAATCCTTCCGCAAGCTTCACCTCGCCTCCGCTCGCCGCACCCATGGCTAAAGGGTACCGAGCCCTCGCTGAGCGTCGGGCTGCTCGCGTCGCTCGGGCGACTCCTGCGGGGCACAGCGCCCCGCCCCGCCTTGCCCCCCCCGTTGGCAGACGCCGTCGCCAGCCCGGCCTTCGACGGACGCCGGGGCCTGCCGCCCTCGTCCACCGCACAGCGCGGCATCGTCGCCCCGACTCCCTCCCACATCCACGTCGCGACGTCGTCCTCCTGAGCTCGCCGCGACCTAACGAGTGGGCGAGTCATGCTCCTCGTGGCCCGCGAACTACAGCACTACCACAGCGCTCGCAACCGCTGCAATGACTGGCTGTGTCGCACGGCTAGGCGCACCAGCACGGCCGGCGTGGCCATGGCGCTCCCCTATGGGATGGGCCTGGGGGCTCGCGTCCGTGGAGATCCTCAACCAACCGGCGCGGCGCTGGGGACACGCGGATGCCCCTGGGAAGCGCGTTGCGACATGTGCCCGCACCAACAACGGGTGCAGCCCAGGGCGTCAGGCACGCAGGAGTTCACCCCCGGCATGGACGAAGATCTGTGGGAGGTGCTGGCCGTGCGGGGTGGGCGCCGCCTCGCACCTCCCAGCGCGCCCGCTGCCTCTGGAGTGGGCAGCCGGCGCCTCGTCTACGCCCGCACCCGGAGGCCCGAGCACCTCCACGACGACCATGCTGACGGGCGGCCAAGCTGCGAAGGGTGCAGCGTCAACCACTACAACGATAGGAGGAGCATACGCGACCTCGCGAGTGGCTTTCGTCGGGGCTGGCATGGGCGGCCTCGCGAGGGCAGCTGGCGGGGTCGGTCTTGCGAAGTTGCCTGGCATTGGCAACTTCAGGAGGCCCGCCCACTGGTGGGGAGCTACCCTGAGCAGGCGCCTGTGTCCCCGGACCGGGTGTCACCTGCCTGCAGACGGATGGTGGAACACACGCCCATATCCCCAGGCCAGGCGCTCCCTGCTTGGAGACGAAGGGTGGAACACATGCCCATCTCCCCAGGCCAGGCGCTCCCCACCTGGAGACGGAGGGTGGAACACACGCCCATGTCTCCGGGACGGGGGTCGCCTGCCCAGAGACGGAGGGTGGAACACACGCCCATGTCTCTAGGCCAGGCCTCACCCGTCTGGCGACAGAAGACCAGGTACTCGCCCATGTTGCCAGGTCCAGCCCGGTCCGCCTGGGGACGGGGGGTTGAGTACCCGTGCGAGGCTCCCGGGCACCCCAGTGAGGCGCACTGGGGCACCGCCTCGGGCGCCAGTCTCACGCTTGATGGAATGATCCCGTGCCGAGCCTCTTCCACAGCGTGGGGGGGCTGCGACGCCACTACAGCGACAACATTCGCCCCCGGGCTTTGGGGGGCCGAGGCCCTGTTCTGAGTCTGGTCCTCTCTGCGGAGAGTGTTGGGGGCTCCCCCCGCGCTCGAGGACCCGTTCGGAGCCGACCCCGCTTTGCCACATCGTGCTTGGGGGCAGGAAGCGGGCTCCGTGTCCAGGAGGCATGGAGCTCCCTGCGCGCCCCCGGGCTCAACCCGTGACACTCTCACGTAATAATGAGTGGGCTGTATACGCCCGGAGCCCCCGAGGACGCGGAGGGGTTCCCACCCACGTCCAAGTGGAAGCCCCATGCTCAGCGCTGGCGGACAACACGGTCCTCCATTGACTATGCCCACGCCTAGTGGAAGCCCTATGCTCCGCGCTGGGGGGAAGACGAAGACTAGCCTAGGTGCCGGACGCGGCAACTCTTTACCCCTTTTTTGTATTCGAATTTGCCCCCTTTTGGAATGAAATTTGGAGTTCTAGTGGTTTTCTATAGGAAGGGGGCAGGGACATTCTTTTCTGGTAACGATTTCTATTTTGCGTCCTGCTTTCTTTGAGAAGTTCGGCAGCAGACGGCCCTTTTTCTCCCTCACGCGTCCTGCGAGCGGGGGCTGGACATGGTGGGAGCGTTCCTGCGCACACCTCGCCAATGCCATGGTATTCGAACCCTCGTGCGACACGTCATGCGGAAGCATCATGAAAAAGTCTCTCCAAAATACATTCACGTCGTCGCAGGGCCGCGTTCATAACCCTGACAGGTAAACACGAAGACAACCTATGGAGACATGCCGCCGTCGTCGCCCTCATCGTCACCACCATTGCCGTACTCGCGCTCCTCGACCTCAAGCTGGCCCTCCCCGTCAGCAGAAGAAAACCCCGCGATCAAGTCCTCCACATGGTCCTCCACCCTCTTGGCAAGGGCGCCTTGGATCACTTCGGGCACGGGAACGAGCACAACTTCGAAGTCGAAATGCGGGTCAAGGCGAAGGAGATGGATGAAAACGCGTGAAGCCGCCCGCGCGACGAGGTCACGGCGTTTCTCCTCCACAAGTTCGCGGATCTTCTCCGCACCCCCCTCAAGACGCTCCACGACCTTGGAGAAGAAGCCCAGGTACCCGGCATAATCAGGGACAAGCGGGCTCAAGACGCTCTCGCCGCAGATGCTGCTCAAGGCCCAGTGGGCCGCCTTCTCGAGGGAATGGAACATCTTGGAGCGCGTGTGTTCCAGCCCGCGAGCACGGTCCGCCTCATCCGAAGCCTTCTCCGCAAGGGAAGTGACGCCCTTTACCTGCTTATAGAGGAAAGACAGCTCGGCCTCGGCAGCAGCCTGGGTGTCCATCGCGGCCTTCCAGAGTTGCTCCGCCAGGACTAACCTTTTCCTGAGGTCGTCGGCCTCGCTTTTCACGTCATCGCGTCGCCTGTAGAAACGGGACTCCTGGAGCTTCAACTTCGCGCGATAATCTTGGGTGAGGGCGCACCGAACCTTCGCCACCTTGTCGCTGATCTCCCCCTTGACCTTCGCCTCACGGATGGCGAGGGAGTCCTCGGCTAGGGACACCTGGTGCTCCCTCATCTCCAGCCTCTCGCGCTCCAGGCTCTGCTCCAGCGCTTCCATCGTCAGCATGTCTTCAGGTGTGCGGGGCCCCGCACCGCCTGTAGGCGGCTCGACTGCCAGGTCAGCAAGTGTGGCCTTGCGCACCTGGATTTGCCTCTCAAGGGCGGCATTGGAGGCTCGAAGCTCCTCCAAGGCCTTGCGTCGGCTGTTGGCGGCTTGGGCCTCCGCGAGGGCACGCTCGCGGGCCTCCCTCGCCGCGGCAAGGGACCCCTCGGCATCTGCGTGAGCGCGCTCACACTGCAGATGGCCGAGGTTGACGGCGACCCCAAGCCGGTGCCATTCTCACGCGAGGCGCTGGCGCTCCGCCTCGAGGCTGGTGTCGGTCTCGACGAGCTCAACCCCCAGGCGCCCCAGCGCGTTCGCTGCGGTTTGGAGCAGACCACGCCGCGTGGCACTGCGGCCACACGCGAGCTCGAGCGCCCGGCCAGGGCTTTCGCCTTCCCCTGGGCCAGCAGAGAAAGCATGCGAAGGGCCCGGGGGCTGGGGGGCTGGGGGCTCCTCCCCCTCCTCCCCAGATGGAAGCCGCGCCTCGTGGGAACCCGCGTCTTCTCTCGAGGAGGGCTTCAACGCACGGGGCGCCTGGTTCTCAGAAAAGATCGTCAGCGGAGGACACGGCCCCGCCCCTGCAAGATGAACGCCGCGCACGGAGAAGAACACGGGAAACTCGCGCTCAAGACCTCCCAAGGGCCGCTCGAGCTCGGGCACAGACGCCACACCGCGCGGGGTCCCGTGACCCGCGGGATGCAAGGCCACCACGGGCCCGGTGACCTCAGGAGGAGACCTGCGGAGTAGAGGCTCAGAAGGTGCACATCAGGGGAAGACTGAGGGGGCTCGGACACTTACTCATCCTCGGCGATCCACTTCCTCTTCAATGGCACCCACGGCACTGAGCTGCAACTGCCTCTGGGCCTCCTCCTCTTCCGGCAAGCGCGGGGGCCTGAGGAGGATTCGTCGGCGTTTGGCGCCAGGCGCTCTGTAGCGGAGGCGGTCGCCGTCTTCACCAACGAGGTGTCGTCCTCACCACCAGGCAGGGCCGAGACAGGAGCCCGGTAGCCGGACGATGCAGGGCGCCCCTCCGCGGCCAGGCGGGGGGCCTCGGCCTCAGGACCCTCAAGGCCCAAGGTCCTCATGACGGGATCCGCCCGGGGAACCGCTCCCTCCGGAGGAAGTAATCCCCACTCATTGAAGCGTGGCATCTGCTGGGCGAAGGCTTCCCCATCCCTGTGGTTGTGCAGGGGGAGCCCATCTTGGGGAAGCTTACCCGGTTCCCCATCGGTCAGGCGACGGAGCAGTTCGTGCAGCGCGCTGGAAGGAAGAGGGGGGACCTGGAGCCTCATGGCGTGGCGAGGGCCTGTGAAGGTCCACATCGGGCGGGAATGGCGCTGAAGAGGAGCAATTCATCGGCGGGTGAACTCCCGCACCACCATCGCCATCGTCACCCCCGCCTTCTTCAGTTCGGCCAGCCTGGCCGAAACCTGCGTGAGCCGCGGGTCGTCAAGCTCCTCGTGCCCCCACCCAGGGCTCAGCTCTGCAGGGACCGACGGGATTTGGAGCAGGGGGCTGGGCTCAGCAACATCGACGTACACCCACTGCCTCTGGAAGCCCTCTGCGTTCGGGGAAAACTGGGCGTCGAGGGCCCCGTCGGCCGTTGCGTCGACTGCCCGCAAGGACACGTATCCCGAACAATGCCCCCCGGGGTTCATCTGGAGGGAGAAGAAGTGGCAAAGCAGAGCCACAGAAGGGGATACGCAAACAAAGGCCTCGCACAGGAAAGCGAAAGCGGAAAGGAGGATGATGGAACCAGGGTCAAGATGCAGCGCATGGACCTGATAATGCGCGAGCATGGCGGAGAAGAAGTTTGAGAATGGCGGTAGCAAGCTTGAGAAGAGGGCATGGAGATGGAGGGGAATGCTGGTGGCCTCCAGGTCGGTCTAACGCCGCGAGCCCAGCCAGATCTTGGTTGCCCCCCACTCGTTGGAGCCGGCGGCGACTGCTAGACGGACCTTCTCCAGCCCTTCAAGATTGACCACCAAGGATCGGCCTAACACGGGCTCCGGCACCGACGAAGGCCCCGACGCCTTCGCAGCCTCGCCCCCTTCTTTTTGGGGGCCATGGCAGACGGCCAGATCGGGGCGGGCGCAAGATTTGGCTGAGAGGACGCGAGCCGTGCCAGAAGGGGGAGTGGACGGCAGGTTCGAAGAGCAACAATGACGGTCGGTGGCGTGCACCAGGCTGTTTGTCAGCCAGGGCAGTTGCCGAGGTAGCGCGGAGAAGTGGAGGCGTTAGCGTCTCGGAGGACGCCGCGTGTCAAGCCTGGCTCGCAGGCAATTAGGGCCCGTGGCGCTCGGGCCTGCCACCTTTGGCTTCGCCCCGAAGCCAACCCAAGCGCGCCTTGGGCCCGGGGGCTGCTATCAGCATTCTGGGAACGGGGGTACCCAGACCTGCCTGCCTGCGGCCCAGGGCGTGGCCCACTTCGACAGCCTAGTACGGCCCGGCGTGGCTTCGCTCAAGACAACGCCCTCGCGAGAGTCAGACCCTCGCGAGGAGGACGACACCAAGACCCCTGGAGGGAGGAGGCCTCTCCAGGCCCCATCCCGAGGGGCAGAGATCTCTATGCAACGCTCGGCCTCAAGAGGCTGAGGTGACGCCAGCCGGGCCAGGCGGGCGCCAGCGGGCACAGAAGAAGCAGTTTCCTCTTTGGTGCAAAGGAGGCAAGGACGTACGCAGGTTCCCAAGGCATCCCCCTAAAGGTTTCCATTCCGGCGCAACGAGACCAAGACCACGAGTCCCGCAGGACGGACGTCATCGCCGAGCCCACCTCCGCATCACTACCAGCTACTTTGTAGGCAAAGACCACCTTTCATCAGGATAAGGTGTACTCCCTATCCCCCTTCGAACTTGGCCATTGTGGGATCCCTTCCCGCCAGTGCGATAAGGGAAGAGGACCCGGGCCACTATAAATAGAGGCGAGGCTGCACCGTAGAAAGAGGGATCCAAAAAACCACCCGAGCGCCCTCGCGAGGTTGCTCACCATTGTACCAGTTCATCCACAATCCCCCTCGTGAGGCAATCCACCAAAAGTAGGAGTAGGGTTTTACGCTTCACAGCGGCCCGAACCTGGGTAAATCTGCATGTTAGTCTTCTTCCCCGCGACTGAGCGAGTTTTGTTGGGGGGATGACCCCCGGGTACCCCAAAGACAGCGAGTCAGACGGGGCGCCCGCCCGCCCGGGCCGGCTGCCTGTACTGCTACACACCTCATATACAGACATGTAGGAGTAGGGGTATTATCTCTCCGGAGAGCCCCGAACCTGGGTAAACCACCGCGTGCCGTTGCCCTATCCCGTCCCGGATCTCCACTGCAGCCTTGCTCTCACCTCTTTAGCCATCCCATGGCATCTGCCGTCCCGGGGCACCCCCCGTGAGAAAACGACGACAGTTGGCGCCCACCGTGGGGCTAGCTGCTACTGGAACTGCGGTCCGGGCGGGACCTTCTTCGTCATCACCATCGCCGCCGCCGTCTGTCCAGCGGCACTCGGGGGCTCGACACCAAGACGCCCCCGGGGCGGCCGCATGGGACGGCGCGTCCCCGCCGTCGGCCTCGTCCACCTCCAGCTCGCTCCATCGCGCCCCCGGGGCGACCGTGCCGGTCGGCGCGTCCTCGCCGTCTGCCTCGTCCCGCTCTGGTCTCCCCTCGGCCTCGTCCTTCTCGCTCGCGCACATCAACTCCAGGTGTTGTGGGCCACCGCGCAGCTTCGCTCCACCCACGACCGCGCGTGACGCCCTGCCCGACCGCGTTGGCCGACTGCCCAGCCCGGCGCACGGGGTCAGGCCGCCCGGCCATGTTCGGTTCCGGACTCGTCCGACTTCGCCCTGCTCCGTCCGTTGCTCAGCGGCCCCGGCTGCTGCCTAGTCCGTCTGCACGGCCTTGGCCCCCGTCGGCTTCAGCTTCGCCGTCCCGCCGGCTCCACCTTGCCTGCTGCGGAAGCGTGCTCCTCCCTCGCGCACACTCGTCTGATGTGACCTGTGTGGAGTGGCCGGTGCTACTTCTTGAGCATGCGTTGGTTTTCCCTTGAAGAGGAAAGGGTGATGCAGCAAAGTAGATAAGTATTTCCCTCAGTTGTTGAGAACCAAGGTATCAATCCAGTAGGAGATACAAGCAAGTCCCCAATAGATGTACCTACACAAAGAATCAAACACTTGCACCCAACGCTATAAAGGGGTTGTCAATCCCTTCACGGTTACTTGCAAGGATGAGATCTGATAGAGATAGATGGAAAAGATTGCGGAAAGTAAAAACACAAGTAAATAGATATGAAAATATAAGATGGAAAATAGACCCGGGGGCCATAGGTTTCACTAGAGGCTTCTCTCATGAAGGCAAATATTACGGTGGGTGAACAAATTACTGTCGAGCAATTGATAGAAAAGCGCATAGTTATGACGATATCCAAGGCAATGATTATGCATACAGGCATCACGTCCGTGTCAAGTAGACCGAAATGATTCTGCATCTACTACTATTACTCCACACATCGACCGACTCCTGCCTGCATCTAGAGTATTAAGTTCATGAAGAACAGAGTAACGCATTAGGTAAGATGACATGATGTAGAGGCATAAACTCAAGCAATATGATGAAAACCCCATCTTTTTATCCTCGATGGCAACAATACAATACGTGCCTCGCTACCCCTACTATGTCACTGGGTGAGGACACCGCAAGATTGAACCCAAAACTAAGCACTTCTCCCATTGCAAGAATTACCAATCTAGTTGGCCAAACCAAACCAATAAACTCGAAGAGACTTGCAAAGATATGAAATCATGCATATAAGAATTCAGAAAAGACTCAAATAATATTCATAGATAATCTGATCATAAACCCACAATTCATCGGATCTCGACAAACACACCGCAAAAGCGTATTACATCGGATAGATCTCCATGAAGATCATGAAGAACATGGTATTGAAGAGCAAAGAGAGAGAAGAAGCCATCTAGCTACTAGCTATGGACCCGAAGGTCTGTGGTGGACTACTCACGCATCATCGGAGGGGCAATGGAGTTGATGTAGATGCCCTCCGTGATCGAATCCCCCTCCGGCAAATTACCGGAAAAGGCTCCAAGATTGGATCTCACGGGAATAGAGGCTCCTGGCGGCGGAAAAGTGTTTTCGTGGCTCTTTTTGGTATCCAGGGAATATTTGTGAATTTATAGGCCGAAGAGTAGGGTTAGGAGGCCTGCCGTGGGCCCACAAGCCAGGGGGCGCGCCCTACCCCCCTGGGCGCGCCCCTGTGGCTTGTGGCCACACGGCGGCTCTCCTGCCTTGGTCTCCAAGCTTGGTAGGTTTCTTCTGGTCCAAGAAAAATCATTCCGGAGATTTTATTCTGTTTGGACTCCGTTTAATATTCCTTATCTGCAATACTCAAAAACAAGGAAAAAACAGAAACTGGCACTAGGCACTAGATTAATAGGTTAGTCCCAAAAATAATATAAAATAGCATATTAATGCATATAAAACATCCAAAACAGATAATATAATAGCATGGAACAATCAAAAATTATAGATACATTGGAGACGTATCAGCCGGCTGCTCCGTCCGCGTGCCTGTTGTGCCGCGCCCGGTTCCGCGCGCCCGTCCGCTCCGGCCGGCTGCACGCCCGAGCTCCCGGCGACCTCCTCTGCTCCACACCCATGCGCGGGCATCTCCAACTCGGGCGCCTGCAGCACCACGCCCGTCTACACCTACATCACCACAGACCTCGCCGCGCGCGCCCTCACCTGTGACGGGCTCAGGACCTTGGTCGAGACCCTGCCGAGTCTTCTCGCCTACGGTCGTTTCATTCGTGAGTATCTGCTCGGTCGATTCTGCTCCTAGAGTCCGAGTACTGTACGCTCCATTCTGCCGCCCACTCTTCGCCTCAGCCACAGACCGGCTCCCGGCTGTCCGGCTGGCAAGAGCAAAAGCCAAAGAGCGGAGAGCACATGAAAAAGATTGAAGGGGGCTCGGACGAAACCGAGTCGGCACCCTTTGCATAAAGCTTACACTACCAAAACTAGATATTTGACACATCTGCATCGACTAAACCTGTCTTTTGCATGATCATTTCCATGAGGAACCTCCTCGCTCGGAGGCTCGGAGGCTACTCCCGGCAGGGCCCCGCGCCCATCAGCCGGCGGACCCCGCATCCGCCCTTGGCAGTGCCTCGCGCTTATCAGCCGGCGGACCCCGCGTCCGCCCCCGGCTGGGCTCCGCGCCCTTCAGCCGGCTGACCCCGCGTCCGCCCTTGGCAGGGCTCCGCGCCCATCAGCCGGCGGACCCCGCGTCCGCGCACGGCAGCGCATCGCGCTCGACAGCCAATGGACCACGCGTCCGCCCCCGATTGGGCTCCGTGCCCATCAGCCGGCGGACCCCGCGTCCTCGTCCGGCAGGGCCCCGCTCCCATCAGCCGGCGGACCCCGCATCCGCCCCTGGCAGGGCTCTACGCCCATCAGCCGGCGGACCCCGCATCCGCACCCGACAGGGCCCCGCGCCCATCAGTCGACGGACTCCGCGTCCGCGCCCGACATCCTCGACGCGACCGTCTGCTTCAGCAATAGTATAGACCCTCCGCCCGACCCTTCGAGTCGCCCGGAGGCTCGGAGGCTACACCCAGCGGGTGCGCTTGCGCACCCCCACTGGAAACAGCCAGCCAGTGGACTCCGCGTCCACGCCCGGCAGGGCCCTGTGCCCGCTAGCCGGCGGACCCACGTCCGCGTTCGGTAGGGCCCCGCGCCCATCAGTCGGCGGACCCTGCGTCAGCGGCCGACATCCTCGACGCCACCGTCTGCTTCAGCAACAGCAAAGACCCTCCGCCCGACTCTTCGAGTCGCCCGGAGGCTCGGAGGCTACACCCAGCGGGTGCGCTGTTGCGCCCCCGCTGGAAGCAAGCGGCACCGTGCCCGGCCCGCAATTGACCGTCATCAACAACTTCTGCAACAACAATGACAATGACTACGAAAACCCTCCGCCCGACTCTTCGAGTCGCCCGGAGGCTCGGAGGGTACTGTCGGGGGGATGACCCCCGGGTACCCCAAAGACAGCGAGTCGGACGGGGCACCCGCCCGCCCGGGCCGGCTGCTCTGACGCGCGCCCACGGCCGGCTTCTCCAGCTGGCCGGGTGCCCAGAGCCAACTATGACGTCCCATCGGACACGTGCGGACGAGACGACCGTACCCCACGGCGGCGCACTATTGACGAGTAGTAGTGCGCTAAGCGCGCGTCATGCAGTATCACCTGCAGTGTAACTTGTCCCCTGGGCGCTGATTTATAAAGTGCGCCAGGGGACAAGCATAGCCTAGCCCACAAGCTACATATAGCTTGGCATGTAAGCTACCCATTGTAGCTTACATCCCAAGCTGCTTGGTATGTAAGCTACCCATTGTAGTTTACATACCAAGCTACACACTCATGCCTATATAAGAGGCCTCATGCCCACCACATAGGGGAGGTTCCACTCCCACTCTCACATGCTCGCACGTACACACATGAGGCAAGAAGCCTCATGGCTCTCCTCTCCCATACAACTCTAGGAGCAACTCTGTACTGCTACACACCTCATATACAGACATGCAGGAGTAGGGGTATTATCTCTCCGGAGAGCCCCGAACCTGGGTAAACCACCGCGTGCCGTTGCCCTATCCCGTCCTGGATCTCCACTGCAGCCTTGCTCTCACCTCTTAAGCCATCCCATGGCATCTGCCATCCCAGGGCACCCCCCGTGAGAAAACGATGACAAGTTAGATTCGGCTAGGCGGTGAAGCTGTGAGCTTGAGGCCGAAGCTAGTGGGGATCTTCACACATGCCCCTGAGTTCGAACCTCTTTGGGTTTTGCGGAGCTCGAAATCCGATAGCAGGGAGGCAGTTGGCACCGGCGACGGGCGCGGGACCCGCGTCGGCAGGGGCTGCATTCTTGGTCTTGACGAGGCTCGGGACGGGCAGCAGCAGCTTCTTCCTCAGGGGTGCGGCCTTGCGAGGATCAACGCCCCCTGCATCATCGGAATGCTCCGCCGCGGCAAGCTTGTAAGCACGCTCGAGGGAGCAGACCGCGTTCTTTTCATCCCAGGTGATGGTGATCACACCGCTGCATCCCGGCATCTTGAGGACGTTGTAGCCGTGGTGCGTCTCTGCCATGAACTTGGCCAGCGTCGGGTATCCCAGGATGGTGTTGTACGGGAGGCCGATGTGCACCACGTTGAAGTCGATGAGCTCGGTATGGAAGTTGTCACGCATGCCAAACGTGACGGGGAGGCAGATCTGCCCCAGCGGAGTGGTTGAGCCGCTGGTCACTCCGGAGAAAGGCCTGGTTGGCATCAGCTGGTCGAAGGGCACTTGGAGCATGACGAAGGTCTCCACTGAGAGCACGTTGAGGCCCGCGCCTCCGTCGATGAGGGTCTTGGTGACGGCAACATTGCTGATCATGGGGTGCACATCATGGGTAGCGCACCCGCGGCGGCCGAGGACTTGAGGCTGTCCCTGGCGTCGAAAGAGATAGCATACTGGGACCACTTGAGGGGCTTCACGGCTTCCAGCCTCGGGAGGGCAGCATTCACCTCACGGGAAAAACAACTTGAATCGACGGTTGGATAGAGGGGTATGGGCCCCGCCAAGGATGCAAGCCACCGCGCGAGGCTCCTAGTAGCCCCCAGCATCCTCATTGCGCTGGGTGTCGTCGTTCCTCCTTGGAGGCGGCAGCAGCGGGGGAAGCGCGGCGTTGTCCCGAGGACGCACCTCGCGAGGCTGATCGCGCTGGCCGTTGTCACGAGGTTTCTCCTGTCAGCCCTGGCGGGGGTTGCCACCGCGACCATCCCATCGACCGCCGCCACGGCCGCCACCGCCTCTGCGGCCTACGCCACAGTCACTCCTCTCCGGGCGCTGGCCAATGCGCTCGTCTCGGATGATCCTGAGCTCCTGACAGTCTTCGGTGTTGTGGGTGTGCAAGTCATGGTAGATGCAGAACGGGCGTCGATCTTTCTCGAGCGCGGTTTCGTCACGGCCGCGCTTTTGCTCAGGCTCCACTGCGAGCATGGTAGGGCCCTTGCGCATGACCTCCTTGGTCTTGGCCTTGCCGTCATCTTGCACGGCGTTCGGGTCGTCGTGGGCGAACAGGCGTCCTTCCTCCGCCTTGGCGCACTTGTCGGTGATGTTGAACATCTCCAGGGCCGAGCTTAGGTTGTCGTTGATGGCGAGCTTCCCGCACATCTTGAGGTCCTTGACGCCATTGGTGAACGCCACGATGACTGCTTCGTCCGTAGCGCATGGGATCTTGTTGCGCACTTGACTGAACCGCTGGATGTACTTGCGCAGGGTTTCTCCAGGGCGCTGCTTCACGCGCCGCAGGTCGTTGACGGAGAGGGGACGGTCATGCGTGCCCTTGAAGTTGGCGATGAACAGCTCGCTGAGCTCGCTCCATGAAGAGACCGAATTCTCGGTCAGGTTCAGGAGCCAGGATCGCGCACCGTCCTTGAGAGCCATCGGGAGCCAGTTCGCCATGACCTTGTCATCGCCGCCCGCTGCCTCCACGCTCGGTGCATAGAGCTGGAGGAAGTCCATGGGGTCGATGGTGCTATCGTAGCGCTGGGGCAGCTCGGGCTTGAACTTGGCGGGCCAGACCACCCTGCGGAGCTCACGGGTGAAGGCTTGACAGCCCACGGTGTTCAGAGGACCACCGCGCGCGAGGGCGGACGGGTTCTGATGCCCGGCCGTGGCCACATCCTGTGCGACCCGGTCTTGACGCTGGCGCTGCTGGTCAAGAACCGCAGCGCGACAGGCGCCATGCGGTTGACGATCTGGCAGCTGGCCTCTTCCTGGTTCCGTGGGGGTGCTTCATGATGTTGGTCGCGGGGGCGTGCGTCGTGCCGGGGATCGACCCACTCGCCATGCATGGGAGGAGGCAGAGGCGCTCCATGAGCCACTTCGCCCGCGCAAGACGGCGGGGGGCGAAATGACCGGGAGGGTACCGGGGCCTCCCCGGCGGCGGTGACGAGCTCCGTGATGCGGCCCAACCACGCATCGTAGCCAGGCCCATCTGCAGGGCGGTAGCGGAGAAGCTCGCTTGCCATGAGCAGCGCCGCTTGTACGTTCACCCGCTCGAGGCGGGTGTGGGAGGAGGAAGCCGTGGCAGTGCGGCCCTCCCGCTGCACAGAGCGGTGTGCGGAGGAATCTTGCTGCTCGCGAGCAGCGGGGTCAGTGGCTGCTGCGCCCTTGGCGCCGGCGGAGTGGCGACGACCACCGCGGCCAACCGGGGCGGTCTGAACGACCCGGGCCGCCCTGCGCTCAGTGCGCACACGACGAGCGTCGGCCATGGGGTTGATGAAGCCGGAGTTGTTGGAGCTGAAGAGCATCGACGCACCCCCTACCTGGCACGCCAAATGTCGGGATCGGGGCTCCGTAGACCCAAGAAGGTTCGAACACTGGGGTGCGCTCGCTCTCCTGCCCTACTCTACCTCGCAACCTCACGACGACTCTCCGGCGGTTTGAGCTAGGAACGCGAACAAGGGCACATAGAGTTTACCCAGGTTCGGGCCACCTCGCGGTGTAAAACCCTACTCCTGCTTGATTGATTGCTTGAGGTAGGAGAAGAGTACAAGGCGTGTTCTTGCCCAACCAAAGAATGATCGCCCTCCACGGGGGCCGGCCCCCTCCTTATATCAGCACTGGCCCTCTTCCCCCGAAAAAATCAGGCGGGAAGGGTTACCACAACGGCCGTTTTGAAAGGGGACAAGGTCGCATCTTATTCTGAGAAAAGGTGGTCTTCGCCTGCTAAAGTTCCTTGCTGTGACGTGCTCGTGGGCTCGGGGGTGACATCCGTCCTGCCGAGCCCCCTGTCCTGGTCTTCTTGCATGGAAGAGGAAACCTTTGGGGGATGCCTTGGGAACCCGCAAGCTGGCACTGCCCCTCTATCACCAAAAAGGAAACTCTCTCCTCTACGCCAGTTGGTACAACCCCGGGGGCCGCTCGGTGCGAGCCACGTCAATCACGTGGAGGGGCAGGACAGCCCGCCCTCGCGAGGGCACCGAAAGTGGCCTCACGGGGGGGGGGGTCCCCGGGAGGCTTGTGATGTCCTGGTCGTCATGCGCCTCGCGAGGCACTGGGCCTCTTGAAGTCTTCCCTCGTGAGGACGATTGGTGGGCCACTTGGTCGCTTAGGGCCAGCTCCACGCCCGGGCCGTGGGAAGACGGGCCGGGTACCCCCAGTCTCAGAGGCCCTACAACCAGAGACGCATACGAGACTTGACATGAAAATAAAATGTAGTGTCATCGACATGAAGACCGGAACAGAGTAAATAGGGGAGGGTCGGGGAGGAGATGACAGTAGTGCTCACCACTAGACCTTGTAGGGGAGGTAGTGTAACGAGAACGAGACCGACGGTGCTCGTGGAGGTGAATACAAGATCCCCTGCACATGAAAAGCACCGGCACAACGCCACAACCAACATAAGCATCGCAGAACAATCTAATCAACAACATCTAACCTAACGAAAAAAAAGAAAGACACTTTTAAAAAATGAAAACAACATACATTATTTCCATCTAGCAACATAGAACATCCATCCATCAACAACATTTAATCAACAACATATTTGTTAAACTAGAACATCCATCCATCAACAACATCTAATGAACTCTTCTTCTTCACCGCCGGTCCTCTCTCATGCTCGCACAGATTTGTTAAACTAGTTACCAAAAAATCACATATACATTTATTCCTAAATCCTAAATTCCTAAATCACATAGACATTCATATATATAGATCCATTAATTCCTAAATCACATATACATTCATGTACAAAAAAGGAAAAAGAAGCTCACCGGTGGGAGGGGTGAAGTAGCGGCGACGGGGCACGGGCTGGCCGGGGCGAGGACGAGCCAGGGCAGGGGCTGGCCGGGGCGGTGAGGGCCGGGGCGACGACGGGCAGGGGCGGGGCGGCCGGGGCTGGCCGGGGCGGGGGAGTGTCTAGGAGGGCGCGAGCCGGGGCAGTGGCTGGCCAGGGCGATGATACGTCTCCAACGTATCTATAATTTATGAAGTATTCATGCCATGTTTACAATAATTCTATATGATTTTGGTATGATTTTATTATAACTAACCCGGACTGACGCTGTTTTCAGCAGAACTACCATGGTGTCGTTTTTTGTGCAGAAATAAAAGTTCTCGAATGGGCTGAAAATTTACGGTGATTTTTTATGGACCAAAAGAGACCCCCGAAACATTGGAGTTGGGCCACAAGAGCCACGAGGCCACCACAAGCCTGCAGGGCGCCCCCACCCTAGGGCGCGCACTCCTAGCTTGTGGACTCCTCGAGCACCCCCTTGACGTGAGACCGACGCCAAAAATTCCTATAAATACCAAAACCCCCAGAAAGAAACCTAGATCGGGAGTTCCGCCGCCGCAACCTCTGTAGCCACGAAAAACCAATCGGGAGCCCGTTCCGGCACCCTGCCGGAGGGGGAAACCATCACCGGAGGCCATCTTCATCATCACGGCGGTCTCCATGACGAGGAGGGAGTAGTTCACCCTCGGGGCTGAGGGTATGTACCAGTAGCTATGTGTTTGATCTCTCTCTCTCGTGTTCTTGAGATGGCACGATCTTGATGTATCGCGAGCTTTATTGATATAGATGAATCATATGGAGTTTTCCCCTCTCTATCTTCTTGTGATGAATTGAGTTTTCCCTTTGAAGTTTTCTTATCGGATTGAGTCTTTAAGGATTTGAGAACACTTGATGTATGTCTTGCGATGGGATATCCGTGGTGACAATGGAATGTTCTATTGATCCACTTGATGTATGTTTTGGTGATCAACTTGCGGGTTCCGTGACCTTGGGAATCTATGCATAGGGGTTGGCACAGGTTTTCGTCTTGACTCTCCGGTAGAAACTTTGGGGCACTCTTTGAAGTTCTTTGTGTTGGATTGAACATGATGAATCTGAAATTGTGTGATGCATATCGTACAATCAAGCCCATGGGTACTCGTGGTGACATTGGAGTATCTAGGTGACATTAGGGTTTTGGTTGATGTGTATCTTAAGGTGTTATTTTAGTACGAACTCTAGGGCTGTTCGTGACACTTATAGGGATAGCTCATACGATTGATCGGAAAAGATAACTTTGAGGTGGTTTCGTACCCTTCAATAATTTCTTCGTTTGTTCTCCACTATTTGTTACTTTGGAGTGAACTCTTTGTCGCACATGAGGGATTTACATATGATTCAACTATGTTGGTATTGTTGAGAGAACTTGCACTAGTGAAAGTATGAACCCTAGGCCTTGTTTCTAAGCATTGCAATACCGTTTGTGCTCACTTTTATCATTAGTTACCTTGCTGTTTTTATATTTTCAGATTACAAAAACCTATATCTACCGTTTGTATCACCATCTCTTCGCCAAACTAGTGCACCTATACAATTTACCATTGTATTGGGTGTGTTGGGGACACAAGAGACTCTTTGTTATTTGATTGCAGGGTTGCTTGAGAGAGACCATCTTCATCCTATGCCTCCCATGGATTGATAAACCTTAGGTCATCCACTTGAGGGAAATTTGCTACTGTCTTACAAAACTCTGCGCTTGGAGGTCCAACACGAGTCTACAAGAAGAAGGTTGCGTAGTAGACATCAAGCTCTTTTCTGGCGCCGTTGCCGGGGAGGTGAGTGATTGAAGGTATATCTTTAGATCTTGCAATTAAATCTTTTAGTTTCTTGGTTATCACTAGTTTGGTTTTATAAAATAAAACTACAAAAAAATGGAATTTAGGTTGCCTCATATGCTTCATCTTTTTAATGTCTTTCGTGAAAATGATGGAAAGGAAAATTGTGCTCAAGTGTTAGAAGAAGAAGTTATTAAAATGTTTGGCGCTAAATCTTTGAATGATGAGCATGATAGAAATATTGTTAGTATGAATTCCTTGATTATGCATGATGCTAATGATATGCAAAGCTACAAACTTGGGGATGCTATGTTTGATGAAGATGATATTTTTAGTCCCCCAAGTTTTGATGAGCAAATTTATTATGATGAAAGCATGCCTCCTATTTATGATGATTATTGTGATGACATGTATGCTATAAAGAATAATGATAACCATGAAACTTGTCATCATGATTTTAATATTCAAAGTGGTTATGTCAATCAAGTATCTCATGATAGTTATTTTGTTGAGTTTGCTCCCACTACTATTGATGAGAAGAAAATTGCTTATGTGGAGAGTGAAAAAATTTCTATGCTTGTAGATCATGAAAAGAATGCTTTATGTGCTGGTTATATTGTGAAATTCCTTCATGATTCTACTGAAAATTATTATGAGGGAGGAACATATGCTTGTAGGAATTGCAATAATATCAAGTTTCCTCTCTATGTGTTCAAAGTTTTGAAGTCATGCTTGTTTTGCCTTCCTATGCTAGTTGATTCTTGTTACCATAAATTGTTTCCTCACAAAATCCCTATGCATAGGAAGTGGGTTAGACTTAAATGTGCTTGTCATGAGATTCATGATGCTCTTTTGCATGTTTCAATTATTATTCCTATGTGAGCATCATTGGAATCATCATGCCTAGCTAAAAGGCATTAAAGAAAAGCGCTTGTTGGGAGACAACCCAACACTTTTACTTTCTGTTTTTGTGTGATCACATGATTAAGCTACTGTAGTAATCATGTTTTGTGTCTTTTATTTCAATAAAGTGCCAAGTAAAGCCTTTGGGATAGTGTGGATGATAGTTGACTTGATTCTGTGCAAAAACAGAAACTTTTGCTCTCAGTCCAGGAATTTTGTAAATTCACTGGAACGTGCTTTTGATCTGAATTTTTTACACATGATTGATATACAAATTGCCTATATTGTCCTAATGTTTCAGAATTTTTAGAGACAGGGAAGTATGGTTACACTACAGATCTTCACAGACTGTTCTGTTTTTGACAGATTCTGTTTTGCATGCATAGTTTGCTTGTTTTAGTGTTTCCATAGCTTATATTTAGCGGTATAAATTATGGGAATGATAGAATACAGTAGGTATCGTGTGGGAACAATTATGAATCTTTTCTTGACAGTACCCAAGTGAATGATCTATCCTTACTACACTAAACCTTCTCACGAAGTTCCGTTAAGTTTTGTGTGATTGAAGTTTTCAAGTTTTGGGTGAGACACCGATATGAGGAGAATAAGGAGTGACAAGAACCTAAGCTTGGGGATGCCCAAGGCACCCCCAAGGTAATATTCAAGGAAGATTCAAGCGTCTAAGCTTGGGGATGCCCCGGAAGGCATCCCCTCTTTCATCTTCAACACTATCGGTATATCTTACTTGGAGCTATATTTTTATTCGTCACATAATATGAGTTTTGCTTGGAGCGTCATTTTATTTTGTTGTTCTCTGTTAGGTGTTATTTATAATCTTGTTTTTCAATAAAAAGTTCCAAGAATTGCCTTTAGGATGCTTGCATTGCATGTTTGATGTGTGCTGTGTAAAAAACAGAAACTTTTTCTGTAGTGTTTGAATTTTCATATTTTACTGGAACGTGGAAAGTTTCTGAAATTTTTACACAGTGTTTTCATATAAATGTTATAGCATGTCCTAAATTTTCATAATTTTTTGAGTTACAGAAGTACACTGGTTTAATAGATTGCTACAGACTGTTCTGTTTGGACAGATTGCTGTCATAGTTTTTTATCCACTTATCCTATAGTTTCCATAGCCTATATTGGTAGATATAAATTGTGGAAATGATAGTATACAGTACCTAATGTTTGAAAATTATTATGCAACTTGTCTTGGCAGTACATAAAAAGTTGATTTATTATTATGTGTACTAACCTATCTCACGAGTTCTTTTCGAGTTTTGTGTGGATGAAGTTTTTGAGAATAGGTGAAACCATGATATGAGAGGATTGAACGAGATAAAAAAGCTCAAGCTTGGGGATGCCCAAGGCACCCCAAGTAAATATTTCAAGAAGTCTCAAGCATCTAAGCTTGGGGATGCTACGCATCCCACCTCTCTTCATCAACAATTATCGGTTAGCCTATGTTGAGCCTAAATTTTTATTCGTTCACATGATGTGTGCTATTCTTGGAGTGCTATTTTTTCTTTTGCTTGATGATTAGTAAAGTACTTAAGATCTGAAAATATTTATAGAGAGAGAGCCCTCACATAGCTACTTGATTGTTTACCTACTCATTAATCTTCACTTATATCTTTTGGAGTAGTTTGTCTTTTGCTCTAGTGCTTCACTTATATCTTTGTAGAGCACGGCGGTGGTTTTATTTTATAGAAATTGTTGAACTCTCATGCTTCACTTATATTATTTTGAGAGTCTCTAAACAGCATGGTAATTTGCTTAGGTTATGAATTTAGTCCTAATATGATGGGCATCCAAGAGAGATATAATAAAAACTTTCATATAAAGTGCATTGAATACTATGAGAAGTTTGATTCCTTATGATTGTTTTGAGATATAAAGATGGTGATATTAGAGACATGCTAGTGAGTAATTGTGGATTGGTAGAAATACATGTGTTAAAGTTTGTGATTCCCGTAGCATGCACGTATGGTGAACCGTTATGTGACGAAGTCGGAGCATGATTTATTTATTAAATGTCTTCCTTTGTGTGGAGGTCGGGATCGCGCGATGGTTAACTCCTACCAACCCTTCCCCTAGGAGCATGCATGTAGTACTAAGTTTCGATGACTAATAGACTTTTGCAATAAGTATGTGAGTTCTTTATGACTAATGTTGAGTCCATGTATTATACGCACTCTCATCCTTCCACCATTGCTAGCCTCTCTAGTACCGCGCAACTTTCGTCGGTGCATTAAACCCACCATATACCTTCCTCAAAACAGCCACCATACCTACCTATTATGGCATTTCCATAGCCATTCCGAGATATATTGCCATGCAACTTCCACCGTTCCGTTTATGGCACGCATCATCATTGTCATATTGCTTTGCATGATCATGTAGTTGACATCGTATTTGTGGCAAAGCCACCGTTCATATTTTTTATACATGTCACTCTTGAGTCATTGCACATCCCGGTACACCGCCGGAGGCATTCATATAGAGTCATATCTTGTTCAAGTAATTCTTGAGTTGTAAGTAAATAAAAGTGTGATGATCATCATTATAGAGGATTGTCCCATGTGAGGAAAGGATGATGGAAGCTATGATTCCCTCACAAGCTGGGATGAGTCTCCGGACTTTACAAAAAAACAAAAGAGGCCAGAGAAGCCCAAATAAAAAAAGAGGCCAAAGATGCCCACCAAAAAAAAGAAAAAAATGAGAGAAAAGAGAGAAGGGGCAATGCTACTATCCTTTTTTCACACTTGTGCTTCAAAGTAGCACCATGATCTTCATGATAGAGAGTCTCCTATATTGTCACTTTCATATACTAGTGGGAGTTTTTAATTATAGAACTTGGCTTGTATATTCCAATGATGGGCTTCCTCAAATTGCCCTAGGTCTTCGTGAGCAAGCACGTTGGATGCACACCCACTTAGTTTCGTTTTGAGATTTCATACACTTTTAGCTCTAGTGCATCCGTTGCATGGCAATCCCTACTCACTCACGTTGATATCTATTGATGGGCATCTCCATAGCCCGTTGATACGCCTAGTTGGTGTGAGATTATCTCCTTCTTTTTTGTCTTCTCCACAACCACCATATTCTATTCCACCTATAGTGTTATGTCCATGGCTCACGCTCATGTATTGCGTGAGAGTTGAAAGAGTTTGAGAACACTAAAGTATGAAACAATTGCTTGGATGAAACCGGGGTTGTGCATGATTTAATACTTTGTGTGATGAAGATGGAGCATAGCCAGACTATATGATTTTGTAGGGATAACTTTCTTTGGCCATGTTATTTTGAGAAGACATGATTGCTTTATTAGTATGCTTGAAGTATTATTGTTTTTATGTCAATATTCAACTCTTGTTTTGAATCTTATGGATCTGAACATTCTTGCCACAATAAATAAGATTGCATTGATCAATATTTTAGGTAGCATTCACACTTCATAAATTATTTCTTTTATCATTTACCTACTCGAGGACGAGCAGGAATTAAGCTTGGGGATGCTGATATGTCTCCAACGTATCTATAATTTATGAAGTATTCATGCCATGTTTACAATAATTCTATATGATTTTTGTATAATTTTATTAGAACTAACCCGGACTGACGCTGTTTTCAGCAGAACTACCATGGTGTCGTTTTTTGTGCAGAAATAAAAGTTCTCGGAATGGGATGAAAATTTATGGTGATTTTTTATGGACCAAAAGAGACCCCCGAAGCATTGGAGTTGGGACAGAAGAGCCACGAGGCCACCACAAGCCTGCAGGGCGCCCCCCCTAGGGCGTGCGCTCCTGGCTTGTGGACTCCTCGAGCACCCCTTTGACGTGAGACCGACGCCAAAAATTCCTATAAATACCAAAGCCCCCAGAAAGAAACCTAGATCGGGAGTTCCGCCGCCGCAAGCCTCTGTAGCCACGAAAAACCAATCGGGAGCCCGTTCCGGCACCCTGTCGGAGGGGGAAACCATCACCGGAGGCCATCTTCATCATCCCGGCGGTCTCCATGACGAGGAGGGAGTAGTTCACCCTCGGGGCTGAGGGCATGTACCAGTAGCTATGTGTTTGATCTCTCTCTCTCTCGTGTTCTTGAGATGGCACGATCTTGATGTATCGCGAGCTTTATTGATATAGATGAATCATATGGAGTTTTCCCCTCTCTATCTTCTTGTGATGAATTGAGTTTTCCCTTTGAAGTTTTCTTATCGGATAGAGTCTTTAAGGATTTGAGAACACTTGATGTATGTCTTGCGATGGGATATCCGTGGTGACAATGGGATGTTCTATTGATCCACTTGATGTATATTTTGGTGATCAACTTGCGGGTTCCGTGACCTTGGGAATCTATGCATAGGGGTTGGCACACGTTTTCGTCTTGACTCTCCGGTAGAAACTTTGGGGCACTCTTTGAAGTTCTTTGTGTTGGATTGAACATGATGAATCTGAAATTGTGTGATGCATATCGTACAATCAAGCCCATGGGTACTCGTGGTGACATTGGAGTATCTAGGTGACATTAGGGTTTTGGTTGATGTGTATCTTAAGGTGTTATTTTAGTACGAACTCTAGGGCTGTTCGTGACACTTATAGGGATAGCTCATACGATTGATCGGAAAAGATAACTTTGAGGTGGTTTCGTACCCTACAATAATTTCTTCGTTTGTTCTCCACTATTTGGTACTTTGGAGTGAACTCTTTGTCGCACATGAGGGATTTACATATGATTCAACTATGTTGGTATTGTTGAGAGAACTTGCACTAGTGAAAGTATGAACCCTAGGCCTTGTTTCTAAGCATTGCAATACCGTTTGTGCTCACTTTTATCATTAGTTACCTTGCTGTTTTTATATTTTCAGATTACAAAAACCTATATCTACCATCCATATTACACTTGTATCACCATCTCTTCGCCAAACTAGTGCACCTATACAATTTACCATTGTATTGGGTGTGTTGGGGACACAAGAGACTCTTTGTTATTTGATTGCAGGGTTGCTTGAGAGAGACCATCTTCATCCTACGCCTACCACGGATTGATAAACCTTAGGTCATCCACTTGAGGGAAATTTGCTACTGTCCTACAAAACTCTGCGCTTGGAGGCCCAACACGAGTCTACAAGAAGAAGGTTGCGTAGTAGACATTAGGCGACGACGGGCGGGGGTAGGCCGGGGCGGGGGCAGGGCGGGCGGGGCTGGCCGGGGCGGGGGAGTATCTAGGAGGGTGAGGGCCGGGGCGGCGGCGGCGGCGGCGAGAGAGAGGGAAGGTTGAGAGAGAAGCGCGCGGCGGTTGTGAGAGAAACGGCCGGCGGGGGTGTGGGTTAGGGTGTGGTGGGTTTTTTTATTTTCTTTTTAACACTTTGCCGTCTGCTTTATCATGACCCTGACGGCAAAGCCGTTCTCAGCAGACGGCAAAGATGTTGGACGTTGCACGTCCGTTAACTGTGCCACGTGTCATCGTTTTTGCTGTCCGCTTTTCATTTATTTTACCGTTAGTGCATTCTTTGCCGTCCGCTTTTCATTTATTTTGCTGTGAGTTTTTCTTTGTTGTCCGCTTTTTCGTTATTTTGCCGTTAGCTATTCTTTGCCGTCCGCTTTTCTTCTATTTTGCCGTGAGTTTTTCTTTGCCGTGAGTAGCCGACAGTACATCAATTGTTTGCCGTCTGCCCCGATGGAAAGCTGACGACAAAGTAGGAGACTGACGGCTAATAAGCTGATTCCTGTAGTGCTTTTTTGGTACCTAAACTAGAGAGAACTAAATAATTGAATTTGGAGATTTGTCAATATGCAACCCGTTGCATATTGAGGTGTACTTAATGTGGACTAGTTGATTGTTACGCTTTGCCATGTTATTCATATTTTATTGGACATGCATCATATTTGCTTGTGCATCATATCATGAATATGTTGTGGTGTTTACCGTGTTGTTTGCTTCTTTCCGATTTCACTTCTTCTCGCTAGAGTTCCGAAAATGTTTCGGAGTGTGAGGATTCGTTCAAATACATTCGTCCATCTACTTCAAGGATTTGATCTTCTTCAAAGAGAGATTCCAGGCAAGATGACCATTACTTTGGATATCACTACTATCTTTGTTATGCTAGTTTTCTCATTGCTGTCGCTATGTCTTGCTACCCACCACTTGTTTGTAAAGCCTCCCAAGATACAATGATAAGCCTCTAACCGTGCATCTACCATCCCAGCAATCCGTTGTTTCGCTAAGTTACCGCTAGCTCAGCCCCTCTTATAGTGTTGCTAGTGGTAGGTGTAGTTTGTTCCATGTTGGGACATGGATATCATGGGATATCACACTACCTTGATTATATAATTAATGCATCAATAGACTTGGTGAAGGTTGGAAGGCTCGGCCTTTTGCTTGGTATTTTGTTCCACTCTTGCCCCCCTAGTTTCCATTATACTCGTGTTATGTTCCTTGATGAGCGCTTCTAACACATGTGGGGTATTACAGAGCCCCCTGATCATTCATTTTAGGATAAAACTCTTCGAACAAGTCCCAACATTGGTTTTACCATTCGCCAACCTAATAAAACTTGCATAGGGACTTTCTGAACCCCGTGGATAATAAAAAAACTGGGCCAGTGCTCCTGATGAGTGTTGGTCCAAAATAGAGCCACTTGCGGTGCCACCCTGGGGCAACTCGGATTTTTTGGCTACTGTACATAGTGTTCATCTGGTCGTCCCCTGAGAACGAGATACGTGCATCTCCTATCGGGACCTGGCCTACAGAGTGGTCTTGCTGGTTTAGTTTTACCTTTGACGAGTGGCTTGTCCACCGAGATTATTTATCATAAGCATCGTGTTATCATGGTGTGAGGTTTTTCCATCGTATGTGTGTGATAATTTATAATGGTCTACTTGGAGCACCCCTACAGGGTTAAATCTTTCGAAAAGTCATGCCCGCAGTTATGTGGCAACTTGGAAATTTATAATATTCGGTTGTAGAGAACTTGACACTAAATGTAATTAAAATACACCAACCGTGTGCGTAACCATGACTGTCTCTTCTTGTGAGGTTTGAACGAAGAAGAGAACACGGTGGGGTTATGATTGACTCGTAAGTAGGTGTTCAGGATCACTTCTTAATCATTACTGGTTCACGTCCATTTATGCGTAGATCACTCTTCTTATTCTTGTACTCGTAAGTTAGCCAGATATCAAATGCTTAGTACTCGATGCAGCCTCACCACCTAACCATTCCTCACCCATTAAGTTTTGCTAATCTTATTTTGCTGAGTCCCCGTGGCTCATAGATTACTACAATGACAAATGCAGGTACAGGTAAGCGACACTTTGACGTGAGAGCGATGCTTGGAGGTGAGAGCATTGCTCGTTCTATTTGGAGTTCTTCTTCTTCGATCATAGGATGGGTTCCAGGTTGGGAGCCTGGGTTTAGCAGGGTGGACGTCGTCTTCTTTTTCATTTGTTTCCATCCGTAGTTGGATCCTGCTCTTCTATATGATGATTGCTATGTATTCATGTATTGAGATATTCATGTTGTAGCTTGTGGCGAGTGTAAGCCATATCTTGTATACTTGTCTCTTCAGTACATGTATTTCTGACGATATCCACCTTGTTAAAGCGTCTCCAATATGCTCTTCTATCCTTGTTGAGACTTCCAAGTTTCCACGAGGATAGGACCACATATTGGGTGTTACAAGTTGTATCAGAGTAGTACCGACCTAGGAGCCCCCTTGATTGATCGAACTTGGCCGTTGTCGAGTCTAGAAAAAAACTATTTTGATTCTAATTATATATCGAAGAATTGGAATTATTTTTTACTTCTCATCCCCATCGTCGCGCTGGTGAGGAATCATGACGTAGGAGTTTTGATTCTATCCCTCTTCTCACTCAATTTTTTTTAGGATCACGCGGGTACGTTGGAATCGTTGCTATATCAGTGTGTCCGGAATTCTGTTCTTGGTGCCTCCTATATATGGGTGGTATCCGGGGGAGTTGACCTCCAAGGTTATCTTGTCACATTCGTTATCATTTCAGTTCCTGAATACCAGAGGACGCCGACATCAAAACACTATTATACATTTTTTGGTGGCAAATAGTGTCATGACTTTTCCCCAATACTAGTGAAGATAGATCGGATGATCTACCAGGTCTAGTATCTTTGTTGTTTTCGAAGGTCTGAGGTACACAAGTTTCCGAGATTTCTTGGTTATGTGTAGATGGAGGCGGTACCTTTGGAGCGTAGTATCATGTTAGGAGTTGTGTGAGGATTTTATTCTCCTTGTACTTGTTGGACCGTATTGCATAACCAGAAAATTTTGAGAGTTCTTAGGTGGGAATTCAAGTAGTTACCTAGGCTTATCACCCAACAGATGCATGATGTGAGGTTAGGGTTCGACATCTGGTGGTTCAGTCGTAGCAGCCTTTCATATTGTGGCTTCGTTGCGTCTTAAAGAGCCCTTAGAGCTTCGCTATGGATCGGGGATGTAATACGCATCCTATGATCGTACCGCTTGGTTGTTTCCACGAAAATATCGAACGAAATCTATGTTATGTATTTGTTTCTGGCTTAATTCGCAAGCCTCATCCTTTGTTTTGTTGGAGTATGGTAATTCGATTTGCTTCAATGTCAAGTGTTGATTCCATACCTTTTCTAACTCATGTTTTCAGAATTATATGGGAATGCTAATCCTCTTATCAAACGGAGTTATTATGAAAATTATTTTATATCTGGAGTGCTTCTCTTCAAGTTAATTTAATCATGTTCAATATTTTCCTGATCTATCCTCATATTTTTTTCCGGAGTTCTTTCATCTGTCCTAAATTGACTTTGTTTTCCCACCCCCACCCTTTTTTTCTTCTGGAGCCAGACATCTCGAATCAAGTGTCCTTCTATTCGTGTGAAGCATCTTCATATATTTTATTCCATGTTTCAATTTGGTGTTTTCCGTGGGAAGATCTCAGGAGTTTCAATTTCATCATTCTTTATTCTCGTTTTCTGCTCCGGTGAATTCAATTCAACCTTTCGGTGCTCATCATATCGTTTGTCATTTTTCCAATACTTTTCATGTTGGAATTTCTTATCCAAGACCTTCTTGTTTATTTCACCTCTCTCTATTCTTCTTTGGATTACCAGAGATATCTCAGAAGACTCGTTTTCCGTTCAAAATTGGTTTAAGTTATTTCAAGGCTCTCACTTCAAGGAATCGTTTCAACGGTGTTTCCTTTTGAGTGGGACCATAACCCACAGGTTCTTCTTCGGGGTCCTACTTGTCTGTTTCTAATCTTTTTCGGAGATTTTCTCAAATTCTTTTCAAGGGTGACGTAAGAATTGATTCCATCAGTCATATTCCTTCTCCAAGATCGCTTCAAAATATGTATTCATTGTTCCAGAGTGTCTCAAAGTTTTTGGTGTTGCTTCTCGTAATCATTCTCAGCTTGGAGTACCAAATTCTTGGTTTCAAGTTGTTCATATTTTCTTTCTGGACTACCAAGTTTTCTCAAGTATCTCATCAAGGAGCTTCATTTCTTTGTTCCCAAAGGTGTTTGAAGAAAATTGCAAGGCTTCAATCTTATTATTTCTAACCTTGAATTCATTCGTTCATCCTCTTCCTAGAGATTCTTCATGGTGATTCGTCGGGAGTTCATTCATTTTCTAAGTGATCTCAAGATTTCTTTCTCGAAGTAAGATCCGTTAAGTTGTACTCCGAAATAAACATGATGTTGAACACATATTTTATTTGACGAGTTCAAGTATTCTTTTTCTTGCATTCCAAAGAGCAGATCGTTTCTCCATTATCTTTTGAGATGGTATTATAGTATTCTTGATTTATGAGGAGTCTCGAAGGGCTTTGGTCAAGAATGATATATTTAAACCCATCTTTTCTTCCTTGGAGCTATCTTGGATTAAATTTCACCTAAAGCTTTTCCTAAGGGTTGTTGCTATTATGGTGCTTATCAATGATCCAAGTATTTTTCATCCTCTCGGTGAAACAAGTTTTCATCTCTTTGTTCATCTGAACCAACCAATTGTTTCCATTAGTGGCATATTTTCACCTCATAATTTTGAGATATTTTCTGTAAGCCCACAATGAGCTTATTCTTTTTGTTGTGCACTTTCCAACAACTTCGTTCCATCCTTCTTGTAAGGATGCCTTTCAAATTCAATTGAAGCTGTCATTTTCTTCTCCGTTCTTTTCTTTCCAAATATCTAGCTTCTATTCTTTTGTTCCCGAGGCATTCTGATGCTGCTCTGTTCGACCCATCATCTTGTTTTGTCAAGAAGATCATGTTCTTTTTTCCACTGATCCATTTAGCCTGAGTGCTGTATCCTCTTTTCAAGTTCTTTTCATCTTACCAAGTTCTTTTCATGTTCCTTCTTTCTCGTTCCGTGTCTATCTCGTTTCAACCATAAAGTTTTCAAATTCTTGCTTGTTCCTTGTGCCATTCTACATCTCTTTGCAACCTCCAAGTTTCTTTCGCTTCACTCAATTGTCAAAGAAGCAACTTAGTTTTACCTCTTCCACTTTCTCTTCCTCTTCTCATTCTAAGATCTCGGATCGAGATCTCTTGTAAGTGGGGGAGAGTTGTAAGTTGTAACAGCCTGAGACCGACGCTCAAGATGCCTTCCATGTATTTTGAGTTTGCCATGTGTTTTATTTCTTCGTTACATTCATCATCGCAAATTCGCATTGCATTGGCACTCCATTATCGTCATTTTTCAAAAACTTGCATCCGTTCGTAGTTGTTGGTTCTCCCCGTTCTCGTCATTCACTGTTTTGAGACGAAACACACTTGCACGCGCCCGGAACCTTGCCCAAAACTTCCACGAATCCGAAACGCCCGTCCATGACCAGTGGGTCCGGTTCAGCCCCAAAATACCCCAAACATATATGGTTTATTATTTGGACTCCCCTAACATATGCGTCTCGGCCGTCTGATCTAATCTGAGGGTCCAAACCTTCTCTGTTTCGCCATATATATATATACAGACCACCTACTAGTGCAACCCTAAAATATAAGGAGTTGCCCATCCCAGCCGCCGCCACTCCAAAATTCCCCTCGGGATCCAACCCGACCAACCTTAGCGCTGCCACCCACTTTTCTTGAATTCCTTGCCGTCCAACCCGCAGCCCACCTTAGCCAGCCCGTCACCAAGCCGGCCTGATGGCCATTTGGTGAGCTTCACTCCCCTGTCCAGCGGTCATAGGGTCATTTTCTATCTTGCGCCCACCTCTGTGCAGCCCAACAGAACCAGATTCGGCTCGTGTCGTGTTTTTTTTCTGTGCTATGAATTTTCTATTTATACTGAAATTGCACTTTTACATAATGGGGAAAACAGAGGGGATGGGGGAGCCATTGCTTAGGGATGCGCTTGTCCTAAATGTGGGCTAAGTTACGAAAGTACCCCCACAAGTTTTGACCATGGGACGTCGAGGTGGCACTTTCGTCGGAGGGATAGAAGGGGGATTTCACTTGTCGGGGCAGCACGACCGATTTTGGAGGAGGAGGAGGAGGAGGGAGTTTTCGTGCGCGTTGAAATTTCGGGATAACAAGGTGCGGGTGAAAGCACAACTTCTCCCTAGGTGGTTTTGGTAATTAATAACAACATATATTTCATTGGACTAATATTTTCACCAAGTATATTTCAGGAAATTTCAATGAATGGATTGGCAAAAGGATTGTGAGAAGACTCCCTAGATGCAAGGAACATCTATTGGCAACAAGCTTGAAGACTCTACATTTTACATTTTGTGAGAAATCATAGCTTGAGTCCATAGGAAATCCAATACTCTTAAAAGGGGATGAGGTGTCTATAATGATCTAGTTACTCAAGTGCTTAGAGATTAGCCACCAAAATACACATAAAATTCTCCCACAAATATTCTATCCGAAACCAAATATCCAAAATCGGTGCCACCAACAATTTCCATTCGGCCCTACCGAGTTTTGCCTCACACATATCCTAAGCCAAACCCTAGCTTCTCGGTGACACCAACTTTCATTTTTGGTGCAATCAAAAAATAGTGACCAACTTACTGGTATCTATTTTTCAAGAATCTGAATTTCCGAGATTTGGAAATCGGTACCACCGAGATTGTGTAACTGCCTAGGTCACCCATATCGGTACCACCGAGAATTATATATCGGTCTCACTGAAACGCCAAAAGTTGCCACATTTTGCACTAGTCGGTACAACCGAGTTTCTACTTCGGTTTCACCGAGTTGGGAAATAATGTTGTAACGGTTGGAATTTTGGAGATGCCTATATATACCCCTCCACCTCCTCTCACTCGTAGAGGAAGCACTCAGAACACACTTACACTTGCCCTATCCATTTTTTTGAGAGAGAACCACCTGCTCATGTGTTGAGACAAGACCTTCCACTCCAACCATATGAATCTTGATTTCTAGCCTCCCCAAGTTGCTTTCCACCCAATCAACCTCTTCTACCAAGCCAAATCAGTGAGAGAGTGATTGTGTTTTGAGGAAACTATCTTTTGAAGCACAAGAGAAAGGAGTTCATCATTGTTACCACATCTATTATCTTTTGCAGGGTGGTGCCTCCTAGATTGGTTAGGTATCGCTTGGGAGCCTCCTTCTTCGTGTTGTGGAGTTGAACCAAGAAGTTTGTACGGGCAAGGAGATCGCCTACTTCGTGAAGATCTACCCATAGTGAGGCTAGTCCTTCATGGACGGAAGCCATGATGGAATAGACAAGGTTGCTACTTTGTGGACCCTAACGGGTGGAGCCCTCCATGGACTCTCGCGACTGCTACCCTTCGTGGGTTGAAGTCTCCCTCAGCGTGGACGTACAATAGCACCACCTATCGGAACCACGGGAAAAATCTTCGTGTCATCAATTGCGTTTGATTCTCCTCTCCCTACCTTTACTTTCATGTGCATGTCTTTACTTTCCGCTGCTATACTCTTAGACTTGCAAATGTAGGGTGTACTTGACTTGCTACAATTGCTAAAACTTGCCAACATTTAAAATTGGGAAAAGGCTAGATTTTTATTTTGTCAAGTAGTCTAATCACCCCTCCCCCTCTAGACATACTTCGGATCCTACAAGTGGTATCAGAGCATTGGTCTCCACTGCATTGGTTTCACAACCTAGGAGAGTATGGCGTCTAGTGAGGGAAGTTATCATAGTAGAGCATTGGTGCAGCGACGTGCTATGCAAACGGTTTTTAACCCCTTTCCGCGACGTAGATTTAAACTGTCACCTTGCTTGTGTGGGTGATAGGGGGGTCCATCCCACATGACACAGAAAAATCGTCGGCGATGGTGGACAACGAACGCAAACATTTGGCAAAACTAAGCGTATGGGATGTCTGCATATATCACAAACGAGAGTCATCGGTCAACCATTTGAGATATGGCTTCCTTCCCATACGGCTCATCCTTGCAACTCGTGTGAGATCACGCTAACATCGCACATGCTATTCTGTAGCGCACCGTTTACGATGTGCGCCAAATCGCAAACACTTCATAATTGCAAAGCGTGTAGGATAAGGAGTATATCACGCACACTTATATTGTCCAAACCGTTTGCGATGTTTAACTAAAACGATAATGTAACCGTCGTACAAGTATCGGATAAGTTTAAGAAACGTCTGAATGTCGTACACGCGTCCGACAGGATAACTATCGCACGCGCTATTCTGTGGTCCAACGTTTGCGATGCATACTATATCACAAACAGTTTATCATTTTAAACTGTGTGCGACAGAGATTGTATCACCAACGTTGAATTCGGTTGCACCATTTGTGATATTGTCTGAAATCACACAGGTTTGCAAACGGCAACTGTGTGCATGGGCGCACACGTTTTCTATCTGTGAAACGTATCGGATCATGAGGTATATCACAAACGAACTTACAAACCGTGTGCGGCATAATGACCCGCGGAGCATTTTTTATTATTTTAATCGCTACAATTTAAAATATTACAAAATTTGAATTTGAAAGTAGGGAATAATTTTTTACATATACATAGATAGGTTCATCAACCAATGCAGTATTCCATTCACAGGTACATTCATTCAAGAATTACGTCAACGAAAGAATTACATAAGCACCAAATAAAGAATCATGAACGATGGTTGAATACTTGTATTAACGATGGCAAAGAAAGAGGCAAAAGATATTCTGGTTGCTATAAAAGGTGAAGCAGAATGCCCGTAATGTTCCCTCCTCCATGTCGAATACACACACAACTCTAGCCCAATCCCTTGTGATGGCTGACCGCCCATCCTTCAATAACTTCATGACTTCCAGATAATCATTCTAGTCTGGTAGAAATACATGTACATTTGCATGTCCAACAATCATGTAGTTTGAGAGGTGATCTTGGGTAGACTATGTTGGGAACCACTTCAAAGGAAAAAGATACAGAGACTGTCATCTAACAACTCATTATGTGCAGTAAAAAGGGTATAGAGTTCTGAGTTAATATACTGCATATCACCGTTGTCTTGGACAAACTGTAAATAAATAGTTTAATTGCCACATTTTGTCCCATTGTAGTAACAATCTTTATTAGTTACCTCACATGATGCTCTCTCCGTCCCACTATATAAGATCTAATTACATCCAATGTACTAACATATTGGATGTATTAGCGTCTTATATTATGGGGTGGAGGGAGTATAACATGGGAAACAAATATAGCCATGTGAACCAAAAACCATTAAAATAGACATATGCTCACTACGTCAGGCTTAACAACAACCAAATAAAGTCATTCATAATGGTATTGTTGAATTTGCATAGAACAAAGCTTCTACTTAAACATCAAATTGTATAATTGAACATCACAGAGTGAAAACAATGGGGGTGTATTACCTACAGTAGGCTTAACAGGAAACAAATATGGCCATTGAACTAGTATTAATAAAATTGTACTACACATTGTGAATAACTAAATAAACAAGGCATACTACAGCAACCAAATAGTCATTCATATCGGTTGAAAGGACGTGGATGTTTCCTAGAGGGGGGGGGGTGAATAGGCGCTTTAAAATAATTACGGTTTAGGCTTGAACAAATGCGGAATAAAACTAACGTTTAATATGTCAAGCACAAAACCTAAAACAACTAGGTTCACCTATGCTAAGCAAGATAAACAACTAAGTGATAGCAAGATATATAACAAGAAACAATATGGCTATCACAAAGTAAAGTGCACAAGTAAAGGGCTCAGGTAAGAGATAACTGAGGCACGTGGAGACAACGATGTATCCCGAAGTTCACACCCTTGCGGTTGCTAATCTCCATTTGGAGCGGTGTGGAGGCACAATGCTCCCCAAGAAGCCACTAGGGCCACCGTAATCTCCTCATGCCCTCGCACAATGCAAGATGTCGTGATTCCACTAAGGGACCCTTGAGGGCGGTCATCGAACCCGTGCAAATGCCAACCCTTGGGGGCGGTCACCGGTACCCATACACTTTGGCAATCCTTTGGGGCGGTCACCGGTACCCGTACAAATTGCTCGGGGCAATCTCCACAACCTAATTGGAGACCCCGACGCTTGCTCGGAGCTTTACACCACAATGATTGAGCTCCGAGGCACCACCAACCGTCTAGGGCGCCAAGGCACCCAAGAGGAACAAGCTCTAGGGTGCTCAAACACCCAATAGTAATGAGCTTCTCAAACTTCACTTCCACGTATCACCGTGGAGAACTCAAACCTATGCACCAAATGCAATGGCAAGGGCACACGGAGTACCCAAGTCCTTCTCTCCCAAATCCCACCAAAGCAACTAATGCTAGGGAGGAATATGACAGGAAGAACAAAGAAGAACTCCAAGATCTAGATCTAAGGGGTTCCCCTCACATAGAGGAGAAAGTGATTGGTGGAAATGTGGATCTAGATCTCCTATCCCTTTTCCCTCAAGAACTAGCAAGAATCATTGGAGGGATTGAGAGATAGCAAGCTCAAAGAAGGTCAACAATGGGGAGGGGGGCAAAAACGAGCTCCAGAGTTAGAGAGCAATGGGGAAGAAGACACCCTTTTATAGGCCTCCCCAAATTCAACTATTATGTGCACAGGTCGTGCACAAGCGGTACTACCGCTCGGGTGAGCGGTACTACCGCACGCATGGTAGTTTTAGGGAAAACGAGCAAAACGGCAGAAACCTCGAGGCGGTAGTGCCGCCGGCGCGGTACTACCGCCCTACCCAGCGGTACTTCCGCTAGGATGCAGTAAGACGCCAGACCCCAGAAATAAGCGGTAGTAGCAGCGGTACTAGAGAGCGGTAGTACCGCGCGGGCGGTACTACCGCCCACTACTACCGTCCAGAAAACCAACCTGACCAGAGAACAAAATACAAGCGGAAGTAGCAGCGGTAGTACATAGCGGAAGTACCGCCCAAGCGGTACTACCGTGGTACCGAGCGGTACTACTGCATGTTCAGAGAAAAACAGCTCTGGCACTAAAACTGCCATAACTTTCGCATATGAGCTTCGAATTGAGCAAACTCAAGATTGTTGAATAGCACACGACAAGTACTATCCTAAGAAGAGAAATTATGAAAATTCCAATGGTATAGAGATGTGAAACCTCTATGAATGAAGAACCGTCAAAAACTCCAGCATCAAAAACATCATAGAAGATGCATATGGACTCCGTTTTCGATGAACTTGAGCTTGTCAGGAAGATGACCATAAGCTCAAGAACCCACAAAGAGAAAAGCGAACCAAGAACCAAGAAAGATGATGATGCCAAGAATGCAATGGTTTGAGCTCTCAACGAACGATACGATCAAGCTACTCACTTGAGAGCCCCCCTTGATAGTACGGCTATCGATCCTATAACCCGGTCTCCCAACTACCACCATGAGACCGGTAAAATAGAAAACCCTATCAAGGTCAAACCTTTGCCTTGCGCATAGTCCACTTGAGCTAGATGATGACGATCTTGTCCTTCTCAAGATGGACCACCTTTCTTGATTGCGTTGGCTCGATGAAGACTAGTTGATTGCTCCCCCATACTCCACTACGGGTGATCCACTCTTTGGCACATCTTCACAAGTCCATTGTCACCACAATGGACGACAAGCTTCAAGCATGATCTCTCCGCGATGCTTCACTTGAACTTGCATACCGCAACCTTGATGACGATCACCACTTGATGTCATCCTCCATGGATTGTATGAGATCTTCCTCTTGACGCAAGCCCATGGAAATATACCTAACCCCACAACGAACTCTCACGTAGACCATGGGTTAGTACACAAAGCGTAATGGACAATGCTTACCATACCATGGGATCACTTGATCTCACTTGGTACATCTTCTACGCTTTGTGTGTTGATCATCTTGAATCATTCTTTGCCTTAATCTTGATCAACCTTGTGTCTTCTCTTCTCTCTTCACAAAGATGATGTATTGAAGGTAAACATGAATGTTCACACAATCTTCTTCTTCAAGACATGCTTGCAATGAGATCAACTCTCACATGACCAATCTTTCGATAAAACCTTACATACCACCTTGGTCACCATATAAACTCCTTGAAATCAACACACGTACTTCAAGAAGTGCCTGTGGACAAATCCTTCGAATATAACTCAAGGCAACCATTAGTCCATAGGGATTGTCATCAATTACCAAAACCACTCACGGATAAATGTGTTCTTACATCGGTATTGTTGAAATTGCATAGAACGTACCAAGTGCTTAAACATCAAATTCTATGATTGAACATCACATTCTGAGAAAACCGAAATAAACAGGGGTGTGTTAACTACACCAGCTTTAACAGGAACCAATTGTATGATTGAACAACCAAATTTAGCAATTGAAGTTGGACATATGTTCACTACAAACAACCAAAAACAGCTAAACAAGGTATATGCTCACTACAGACAACCAACCATAGGCGTTCGTGAAATTGAACTGAACAATTCATACTCCAGCGTAGGGTCCACTTGTCGATGACAAGTTGTCGTCATCAATGAGGCCTGACTTGGCAGTTGACGATGCCAAAACACCACCATAGAACGCGACTTTCATAAATGAAAAAGGGTCTCGTTGGCAATGAAGGCAAATTCCTGACAGCAAAGCAGAGTAGATTAGAGGCATACTACAAACAACCAAATATAGGTATATGCTCACTACAGACAACCAAACATAGGCAGTGAAATTGAACTGAACAATTCATACTCCAGCATATCAAATTGCACTTTTGAACATTACAATTCATACTCCAGCATAGCAAATTCCTGATAGCAAAGCAGAGTAGAAACAACAAAATATAGCAAATTCATACTCCAGCATAGCAATCATACTCATGCTCACTACAAACAACAAAATATAGCAATTGAAACTGGGCAAATGCTAACCACAAACAACCAAAAACAACATCACATTGTGAGAAAACTGAAATAAACAGGGGCGTTTTAAATACACCAGCTTTAACGGGGACCAATTGTATGATTGAACAACCAAATCTAGCAATGAAACTGGACATATGTTCACTACAAACAACCACATATCGCGGTAAACAAGGTTGATTCTCGCTACAGACAACCAAACGTATGCACTAAAATTGAACTGAACAATTCATACTCCAGCATATCAAATTGAACTTTTGAACATTACAATTCATACCCCTTGGAAGAGCCTGGACTGGGGGTGCGCACCGTGCGCTCCCTGTTGTGGCAGCTTAGCTCCTTCCCTTTGGAAGAGCACGTCTGCAGGGTGACGTCCCTGATGTCTTGGATGGGCTATTTCCCCTTGGAAGAGACGGATAGGGCGCCTTTGTCGTCGTTGTCGTCGTCAATGTGGCCTGACTTGACAAGTGACGATGCCGAGCCACCGCCATATATATAGATCGTGACCTTCGGAAATGAAAAAAGGGCCTCGATGGCGATGAAGGCAAAATCCTGACAGCGAAGCAGAGTAGATCAGCGGCGGGGGGCATGGAGGAGATCCAAGGAGGTTGAACCCGAAGGGGTGGGGTGCGTCACTTAACCTGTGGCAAAGCCCGCGTCAAGCCATCGCTGTCGATGAACTCGATGTCGTAGCCGGCTCCTGGGACATACAGACCTGCGCGAGCCTGCTTATTAAATGCCCCGGGCCAGTCATCGTAGTGAGCTTCCCCGGGGGGCCTCGGCGGCCACCTCGTCGTCGTCCAGCGGACAGGCCTCGATATACCTCTTTTTGGCCATTCGCTCCTCCAACTCCCCGAGAAGCATAGCCAGGCTGAGGCTGCGACGCTCTGGAGTGTGGGTGAGGATGGGGATGGGGATCTGCGAGAAAGAGGGTGCTTCGCAGGACGACACTACGGGGTGGACCAAAGTTGTGCGTGCATTCGACATCGAGGAGCACTACTGTCGATTGCACGGACGACTCTAGTCCAACCCCCTTGTGATGGATCTTCATGAGGACTTCGAGATAGTCACGGGAAGGCCTGGAGAGGATGATGGTGGAGTCGGCGGCGGCGGCGGGATAGCTAGGGTTCGAGCAAGGGAGAGGAGTGGTGCGTGCGGGAGCAGAGGTTTTCCTTTTTTACGTAATTTGAGCGGAGGTTTTGTGGTGGGGAGGGGGGTAGGTGGTGTTTGAGGAAATGTTGCGCGGCTACTGAAAATTTTACTAGGTAGGAGTGAAATGCCAGGATGCCGGGGCTACTGCAAATTTAGATTACGGGATTGAAGCGGCACGACCACGGTAGGAGCAACAAACATCGCACACAGCAGAAACACAATAAGTGTGTGCTATCAAATAGGAAAAACCACGGAACCGCCATTTTTCAAATGGCTCAAGGTGGTAGATATTTTTGCGAGGGAAGTCTCGTGGAGCCCAATCGTGTCCGGCGCCAACTAGTGGACTGTGCTGATGCACCACTTCAAAAAAAACCTCAGCACCCACATCTCACAAAACCCTCACCAGCCGCCCTCCCCCCTCCCCTCCCCCTGCCCCTCCCCAGTAGCACCTACACTAACACTACTCTGGGACTCTCCATGCATGTCACTGCCTATCCCAGCGGCAACCACTTAGCTTGACGCATGTCGCCGCCGCCGGCTGGCGCCAAACGCCAGCGCATTTCGCCACTGCCACTTGTCGCGGCCTATCGGCACTGACTTTCTCGACGCTGCTCGTTGTCGACCCAGCTCGCCCAATTGGGGAATCTTTGGTACTGGTTTTCCCCATGAAGAACCAGGTAACTAATCTACTGAAATACTTCCGCTCATCTCTTATCCCAGTCCGTGGGCCCCTTTTAATCACTCATCCGAAATCGCCGTGGATTCATGTTTTGTCTAGCTGATTCGAGGGTTTTCATTCATAGAGTGTACAGTGCAAGGACACATCAGGGCTATGCAGCCTCGGCCAAAAAACTGAGGAGTTCCATCTCACCGTACCAAACGACTTCACAAAGCGCACAGTATGTTCAATCTCACACTACCTGGGTTGACATGCATGACCTATACGTTTTCTGAATCTATATTATATATTGCTACATTTGGATAAAAGATGCCACATGCAACATTTACGTCAAATGTGATTTCTTCTTATTTTTATTCTTATCCTTCTATATTGGGCAAATTAATGGTGTATTGTTCTTTCGTTTACTCTCATATATATTTGCACGACATCATGGTTACATTATCTATTTACTTGTAATTTTTTGTCCTTTCATATCAACTGATATGCTATTCTTTTAACTACTACTCCCGTACTATCATGTTACCTTGTTCTTTAACAATCTTCTCAATTCCTGCAGTACATCCCTTGCTTTGCAATGACAACTGTAGCGGTAAATCTTGGCCTTTACATAACCGAAGACTCCACGGATGTCATATTCAGCACAAACCATGGATTTACAATCGTTGTTTCTATAAAACTTGATGAAGATTGTCACTCCTATTTTGAAGAAGGCCTTTGGCCAGAAATTTCTAAGTTTTATGTACTGAAAGCTGGCACTAAAATTACGGTGCACCTAAAAGAGCCTGACCATACGATAAATGCTAACTTCCCCGACGACATCCTCCGTCCATACTTTGTTGGATGTAAGTGCTCTTTCTAGTATCTGCATGTTGACTTGCGTATCAATATCAAAGTAACTGTGTAGTATTTCAGCAACCAATTGGGATTTCATTTACTTAATCTATTAAAACTGTTCCTACCTAGTAACTTGTAATTACCAATGCACTATTCTTCTGTCCTAATCTAGCTACATAATCACTATCCTCCCACTGCTCTACTCTTGACAGAAAGAGCCGCCGACGGCCATTCTCCGGATGTGGATGTCGAGGTTGTCAGCAAGCGGAGGCGGGCTGAGCCAGAAACACAAGTGCCTCCGATAGGCCTAGACTTCATCAGCAGCCTCCCCAACGATATGTTGAGATTCATCATCTTCCTCCTCCATATCGAAGATGGCGTGTGCACAACCGTCCTCACCCGAGGATGGCGCCCCCTATGGCGCTGCGCCCATCTCGGCCTCATCAGTGAGCACATGCTCTGCACTTGCTATCACAAACGCTTGGATGCATTGTCCCAGATCCTTGGCAGGCACTGTGGCCCAATCAAAGGCCTTACTATGGGCAAGTTCCGTTCCAATGGCAAGGACCGAGCCAAGCTTGACGAGTGGTTCTTATCGACCGACCTTGATCATCTCGTGGAGCTCACTTTTAATGATGGACATATGCGCCCGCTGCCACTGCTACTTCTTGAGCTTGCGTTGGTTTTCCCATGAAGAGGAAAGGGTGATGCAGCAAAGTAGATAAGTATTTCCCTCAGTTGTTGAGAACCAAGGTATCAATCCAGTAGGAGGTACAAGCAAGGCCCCAATCTTTGCACCTACACAAACAATCAAACATTTGCACCCAACGCTATAAAGGGGTTGTCAATCCCTTCACGGTTACTTGCAAGGATGAGATCTGATAGAGATAGATATAAAAGATTACTAAAACGAAAAGTAAAACAAAAGTAAAAAGATTGCAGCAAAGTATTTTTGGTATTTTTGCTTTATAGATCTGAAAATATAATTTGGAAAATAGACCCGGGGGCCATAGGTTTCACTAGAGGCTTCTCTCTTGAAGGAAAATAATACGGTGGGTGAACAAATTACTGTCGAGCAATTGATAGAAAAGCACATAGTTATGACGATATCCAAGGCATTGATTATGCATATAGGCATCACGTCCGTGTCAAGTAGACCGAAACGATTCTGCATCTACTACTATTACTCCACACATCGACCGACTCCTGCCTGCATCTAGAGTATTAAGTTCATGAAGAACAGAGTAACGCATTAGGTAAGATGACATGATGTAGAGGGATAAACTCAAGCAATATGATATGATGAAAACCCCATCTTTTTATCCTTGATGGCAACAATACAAATACGTGCCTCGCTACCCCTACTTTGTCACTGGGTGAGGACACCGCAAGATTGAACCCAAAACTAAGCACTTATCCCATTGCAAGAATTACCAATCTAGTTGGCCAAACCAAACCAATAACTCGAAGAGACTTGCAAAGATATGAAATCATGCATATAAGAATTCAGAGAAGATTCAAATAATATTCATAGATAATCTGATCATAAATCCACAATTCATCGGATCTCGACAAACACACAGCAAAAGAGTATTACATCGGATAGATCTCCATGAAGATCATGAAGAACATGGTATAGAAGAAAATAGAGAGAGAAGAACCCATCTAGCTACTAGCTATGGACCCGAAGGTCTGAGGTGAACTACTCACGCATCATCGGAGGGGCAATGGAGTTGATGTAGATGCCCTCCGTGATCGAATCCCCCTTCGGCAGATTACCGGAAAAGGCCCCAAGATGGGATCTCACGGGAACAGAGGCCTCCGGCGACGGAAAAGTATTATCGTGGCTCTTTTTGGTATCGGGGGAATATTTGGGAATTTATAGGAGGAAGATTAGGGTTAGGAGGCCTGCAGGGGGGGCACAAGCCAGGGGGCGCCCCCCCTAGGCACGCCCTGCAGGCTTGTCATCTCCCGGCAGGTCTCGTGCCCCCCTCTCCAAGTCTGGTAGGTTTCTTCTGGTCCAAGAAATATCATCGCGAAGATTTTATTCCGTTTGGACTCCGTTTGATATTCCTTATCTGCAATACTCAAAAACAAGGACAAAACAGAAACTGGCACTACGCACTAGGTTAATAGGTTAGTCCCAATAATAATATAAAATAGCATATTAATGCATATAAAACATCCGAAACAGATAATATAATAGCATGGAACAATCAAAAATTATAGATACGTTGGAGACGTATCAGCCACCCTCCGTGCTATGCCTCGCGCCAACGTTGCACATCGCCAGGTTCATGAACTGCCATTTCCCCTAGATTAACGCCAATCTCGCTCTTTTTCTACCTCGACTGAAGCACCTTGAGCTCGTCGCCGTCTGCATCCCCAACGACGATATGGAGCGCCTTCTCCGTGACTGTACTATGCTTGAGTACCTTCATCTGCAGGCGATCAATAGATTGAGTAGCCTCGTAATCACCTCCATGAGTCTCCGGACAATTTTTGTGTATTGATGTTGCTGCAACAGGACATCGCACAAGGTGAATCACAAAATGGTCATTGAGGACGGGCCTTTACTTGAGAGATTACTTGTTGATCAACAAGGTCCAACAAGAATCGGGGTCATTCATGCGCCGAAATTGACAGTGTTTTTCTACTCGCCCGTCAACTTATCTGAACTTGTTTTTGGATCCATAACCGTCCAGGTACAACAGTCGCCCTCTTCTCATTCTTGAATTAACATTTTTTTCTCTATTTAATATGTATGTTCATCTGTCATCCAGAAAATTATATCGACAAGCTCGACCCCGTATCTGCGCACAATGAAGGTATTTGCAATAGAATCTATCGGCCCCGACCTGGACCAAGTTGTCCGATTGCTGAGATACTTTCCGTGCCTGTGGAAGCTACATGTCGAGGTGATGCTCTTTCATGTTAAATTTTAACCACATGGGAGTTCAATTTTTTAAACCCTGCAAATCATAAGAGGTCCCTTGTGTGTCCAAGCACTAATACATTCTCTTATTTTGCAAATACGGTTAGGCCCGGTAGTGGATAACACTAGTGCAGTCGCATGCTATACAAACGGTTTTTAACCCCTTTCTGTGACGTAGTCTTACACCGTCGCCTTGCATGTGTGGGCGATAGGGGGGCCTATCCCACACGACAAGAAAAACCCGTCGGCGATGCCTGCACCCAGTCACACATGATGGGAAAAAATATATCGTTTGCGATTCGAAGGGCCATCACAAACAAACATATTGGGGAAGACGTGTGAGATGAGCTTATCATCCCACACAGGGAATCCCAAGGTTACGTCTGTGTTCGTATTGCACATCACACACAATTTTCTGCATAACATCTTTTGTGACAGGGCTGGTCATCACACACGATAGTTATAATTCTGTCGTTTGCGTTATTCAAAACATCACTCACGGTGCCTAGAAGAAACTATTTGGCATTGGGCTGCCCATCACACACACTTGCTATGAGAAAACGTTTGTGATTGGGTATCCTAACGCACACGGCTGTCGACCAGAATTCGTGTGTGATTGCTCACCGATCCAACACGCCAAGTTTCTAGAAACCGTGTGGGTTTGTTGAGGTTATCGCCCATGCTGCAGTCTTAGAAATCGTCTAGAATGGGAACCCCAATAATCAGCTTGATTGCTCTATTATTTATAATCCATTTAGTAATCAAATTAACATTTCATATCAAGCACAAAATATATTTCTTATTCCTACTACGGCAACCAGGATTTCATAATTGAATTACATTAGGGTACAACATCATATAGGCATATACTGCCTAGCTACCCAATTGCACAACAGGACAAAGTTTCAAATGCAACATCTAAAACCTTTGGAAATTAAGTGTCATCATAGACGGTAAATAGATAAATGAGTCTCATCTCGAAAACTGTTAAAGCGGAAGGCGAATATTGAGCCTTCAATGATGTTGAAGGTCCTCGCAACTTTAGGCCAGTGCCTGTGGATGATTGCCTGCCCATCCTTCGTCCTCTTGAGGAAGACTTCAAGATTATACCATGGGTGTTGTATGAATACCTTCCTCGCCTCTTGATCATATAGGTGGTTTGAGACGTAATCATCGATGAACTGCCTTGAGAAGGACTAAAAACAAACATACACATAAATATCTTTTCTAAAATTTGAAACGACGCAAAGGCAAAAGGACAAGGTGAAAGAGATGGTACCATCCTATAGTTGACTGATGTCTTCTTCATTGTGCAGACAAACATCTTGTTGTTTTTCGTAGCTAGTTTCTTTATCTTAACAATCTTTCTGAGTTTCTTGATTTGACTGATATTCAAGGACACCTCATTTCACCCACATGCAAAAAGGGTCGAAGAGTGGGTCTAAACCTCTTACAGCAGGACCTACATGTGCAAGAACAAATTATTAAAAACATTAATATTACAATGGTTCCTGCAATTGCACAATAATGTGCTTTTAGCCAAACGACCATGGATGTGCAAACCTCAATGGCAAACTTCAGTGTCCCCCATTGTTTCCCCTGCAACATATTTAAGACAAATATTGATCAGGTTATAAGTGATATTTGTCATACTATCAGTGAAATATGTTAATGGAAAATAAACACATTGCGGATCCAACAGATTAATTTGAGCCACATGGAAAAGTCTGTTATCTAAACCAAGCGTGCTAAGAACTAGGAAATATAGTGATACGTCTCCAACGTATCTATAATTTTTGTTTTTTCCATGCTATTATATTATCATTCTTGGATGTTTTACAATCATTTTATAGCAACTTTATATCATTTTTTGGGACTAACCTATTGACATAGTGCCCAGTGCCAGTTGCTGTTTTTTTGCTTGTTTTTTACTTCACAGAATATCAGTACCAAACGAAGTCCAAATGCCACGAAACTTTTTGGAGATTTGTTTTGGACCAGAAGACAACTTGGGAGCCAAGGAAGCACTTGGAGGAGGCTCGTGGGGCCCACAAGACACCAGGGCGTGCCAGAGGCCCCTGGCACGTCCTGATTGGTTGTGGGGCCTACGGGGGTCTCCTCCACCGCCTCTCAGCTCTATAAATACCCAAATATTCCAGAAACCCTAGGGGAGTCGACGAAACACAATTCCAGCAGCCGCAAGTTCTAGAACCACGAGATCCAATCTAGAGCCCTATCCCGGCACTCCGCCGGAGGGGAAAACGATCACGGAGGGGTTCATCATCCTCATTGGTGCTCCTCCGATGATGCGTGAGTAGTTCACCATAGATCTATGGGTCCGTAGGTAGTAGCTAAATGGCTTCTTCTCTCTTTTTGATTCTCAATACAATGGTCTCTTGGAGATCTATTTGATGTAATGACTTTTTGCGGTGTGTTTGTTAGGATCCGATTAAGTTCGAGTTTATGATCAAATCTATATCCATGAATATTATTTGAGTCTTCTTTGATCTCTTATATGCATGATTATTTATAGACTCGTATTTCTTCTCCGAATCTTTGGTTTAGTTAGGCCAACTAGATTGATTTTTCTTGCAATGGGAAGAGGTGCTTTGTGATGGGTTCGATCTTACGGTGTCCTCACCCGGTGACAGAAGGGGTGGCGAGGAACGTATGTATCGTTGCTATTAACGATAAAAAGATGGGGTCTATTCCTACATTAATAGATCTTGTCTACATCATGTCATCGTTCTTATAGCATTACTCCATTTCTCCATGAACTTAATACACTAGATGCATGCTGGATAGCGGTCGATGTGTGGAGTAATAGTAGTAGATGCATAATCATCTCGGTCTACTAATCTTTGACGTGATGCCTATATATTGATCATTGCCTTGGATATCGTCATAATTATTTGTTCTTCTATCAATTGCCCAATAGTAATTTTTTTACCCACCGTATGCTATTTTCTTGAGAGAATCCACTAGTGAAATCTACGGCCCCCGGGTCTATCTTTTATCATATTGCTTTCCGATCTATCTTTTATCGTATTTGTTTTCAAATCTATTATTCCAAAAACCCCAAAATACCTTGCTGCACTTTTTCTTTACTTATTTTATTTTGTGTTTTTGCAAGATCTATTTATCCAATCTCATACAAACCAATCTATCTTTTTACCGAGGAGGGATTGACAACCCCTCTTACGCGTTGTGTTGTGATGACCCACAAGTATAGGGGGTCAATCGTAGTCCTTTTGATAAGTAAGAGTGTCGAACCCAACGAGGAGCAGAAGGAAATGACAAGCCGTTTTCAGCAAGGTAATTTCTGCAATCCATTTGTTGCAAAGGACAGACCAGAAAAGTTTCTAGTAATAGGCAAAGTGTTCTTGAGGGTACACGGGAATTTCATCTAGTCACTTTTATCATGTTGGTTTGATCCGTGTTCGCTAATTTGATAATTTGGTATGTGGGTGGACCGGTGCTTGGGTGATGTTCTTACTTGAACAACCTCCCACTTATGATTAACCCCCTCACAAGCATCCGCAACTATGAGAAAAGTATTAATATAAAATCTAACCATAGCATTAAACGTTTGGATCCAAATCAGCCCCTTACGAAGTAGCGCATAAACTAGGGTTTAAGCTTCTGTCACTCTAGCAACCCATCATCTAATAACTACTCCACAATGCATTCCCATAGGCCCAAGGATGGTGAAGTGTCATGTAGTCGACGTTCACGTGACACCACTAAGGGAATCACAACATACATATCATCAAAATATCGAACACATATCAAATTCACATGATTACTTGCGACATGACTTCTCTCGTGACCTCAAGAACAAAGGTAACTACTCACAAATAATACTCATGCTCAAGATCAGAGGGGTATTGAATAGCATAATGGATCTGAACATATAATCTTCCACCAAATAACCCATATAGTAATCAACTACAAGATGTAATCAACACTACTAGTCACCCACAGGTACGAATCTGAGGTTCCGGTACAAAGATTGAACACAAGAGATGAACTAGGGTTTGAGAGGAGATGGTGCTGTTGAAGATGTTGATGAAGATTGGCCTCCCAAAGATGAGAGGGGTGTTGGTGATGATGATGGCTTTGATTTCCCCCTCCGGGAGGGAAGTTCCCCCGGCGGAATCGCTCCGCCGGAGGGCAAAAGTGCTCTTGCCCAAGTTCCACCTCGAGACGGCGGCGCTCCGTCCCAAAAGTACTCTCCTTAATTCTCTAGGTCAAGAGACCCCATATACCAGAAGATGGGCACCGGAGGTGGGCCGAGGATTGCACAACCCACCAGGGCGCGCCTGGGGGGCCTGGCACGCCCTGGTGTCTTGTGCCCACCAGGGTGGGCCCCTCCGGTAGTTCTTTGCTCCAGTATTTTTCATATATTCCAAAAATATTCTTCGTAAAATTTCAGCTTCTTTGGAGTTGTGCGGAATAGGTATCTCTGGTGTGCTTTTTCAGGTCCAGAATTCCAGCTGCCGGTATTCTCCCTCTTCGTGTAAACCTTGCATATTGTGAGAGAAAAGGCATTAGAATCACTCCCTAAAGCATTATTATTCAACAAAACATAATAAATATCAATAAGAAATCATGATACAAAATGGACGTATCAACTCCCCCAAGCTTAGACCTCGCTTGTCCTCAAGCGAAAAGCCGATATTGAAAAGCATGTCCACATGGTTTGAGAGAGAGGTGTCGATAAAAACAAAATACGGACATGGTAGCATTATGCTTATTATCATAACAGCAACAAACTCTAACATAAAATTCATTCATATACTTTCATCATATAACTTCTCATGAACAAGTAACAATTCATCACAACATAGAAGTATAAAGCATAAACCTTATTGAAAACCAACAAACTATGTTCTCAGTCAACTTTGCAACTACAACTCATCATATTTTCAGGAAGTGTCTCATGTCGGAGCCTTTTGGCAAGTCCACATACTCAACCATCATTTAGTATTCTATGATTGCTTACACTCACTGCATACCCATGAGCAAAAAGTTTCAACCGGACACATAGAAAGATAGGGGCTTATAGTTTCGCCTCCCAACGTATTCACCTCAAGGGTGATGTCAACAATAATAACTCATGGTCACTCACATCCAACTGGATATATGTGCCTAGATCTTTCCTCGCCACATGATGCTAGCAAAAAGAGAAAAGTAAAAAGGAATAGGGAAGAATACTTTGACTCTTGCATAAAAGTAAATACATAAAAGGAAAAGATAGTCCCTTCGCAGAGGGAAGCAGAGGTTGTCATGCGCTTTTTGGTTTGTAGGCCCAACCCCTTAATGTAAAAGAACGTCACACTATATTGCCCCCTATGATAGCAACCTTTATTATGCAGTCCGTCGCTTTTATTACTTTGCCATCATAAGTTCGTATAGCACTCAATTTTCTCTTACACTAATTCATCAAAGCACATTTAGAAGCAATTTGTATTGCCTTATTGCACCGATGACAACGTACTTGAAGGATCTTACTCGATCCGTATGTAGGTATGGTTGGCTCTCAAAGAATGAATTTGGGTTTTGGGTTTTTGGATGCACAAGTAGTATCTCTACTTAGTGTGGAATTTTTGGCTAGCAAAGATATTGAGCAAGCACCACATGTTGAAGGATCTATGACAATATAACTTCTATGTGGATATGACCAAACATAAATCATTACGTTGTCTTCCTTGTCCAATGTGAACCATTTTGACATATAATATTTAATGGGGGCTCACAATCATAAAAGATGTCCAAGATAGTGTATTTGCATGTGAATCTTCTCTTCCCTTATTAATTCTTTCATGAATTGCATCATTGACCAATGCTATGTTTGTCAATCTCCAATAAATTTTACTACTTATACTTTTCCTTATGTGATGTCATTACTCACCATAAGATTATCATATGATCCTTTTCATTTATTTCTCTTTCCTTTTATTTTGATTGCAACAAGAAAGTAGAGAGGCAAAAACTCAAACTAAAATTTATTATATAACTCTCACTCGATTACATAGATAGATAGACCACGAAACTAACACACAAAAATAGATCATGCTAAACTTCTATTCAAATAAATCAAAAGGGAACTAAAGATCGAAATAGAATAGGTAAAGGTGAATAAAAGTGATGGTGATACGATATCGGGGCACCTCCCCCAAGCTTGGCTCAAGCCAAGGGGAGTGCCCATACCCGTGTGCTCAAGTCTCCTTTGGTGGTGGTGATGAAGTAGGTGGTGGTGATGAAGTATCACACTTCAGACTCAATAGGTACTCCAATTTCGGATGACTCTCTGAATGGTATTGATGTGCTCCTCTAGCAAAATATTTTCACGAGTGAGAAATTTATTCTGAACACGGACCGCTTCAAAAGCCCTAAAATCTTCGATTTCAATAGGGGTGAGATGAGTGTAATAAGGTTGAAGGATATATTCTTCTTCTTCCTCCTCTGTTGGCATGGATTGCCCTCCTTCTAGGGCTTGATCCTCCATAGCCTCCTTGCCCTTGTCCTCCTCGTTGGCTCCTTTTGGCTCCTCTCTCTTCAGCTCCACCTTCATTAGCCAGGCATCTTCTTCTACGTTATTGGAGGAGGGAGAAGACATGATGCTTGGCCTGGTGGATCTGATAGTAAAACAACACGGAACAAGAACAGAGGATTTTTCTGCGATGTGTTCGTCAAAATGGTCGGGGGTATATATAGAGAATTTTTATTCTTGGAAAGCAAGCATATGGAAGGAAAACGGAGTCGGGAAGGTGTCCGAGGTGGGCACAACCCACCAGGGCGCGCCTGGCAGGGCTGGTGCGCCCTGGTGTATCGTGCTCACCTCGGTTGCTTTCCGGTTTATTTCTTATTTTCCAAATTTTGCTAATATTCCAAAAATTGACAAAAAATATTTTTGCGGATTTTTTCGGAGTCCGTTTACTTACAGTATCACGTACCTCCTATTTTTCAGAATTCTGGAGTGTTCCGGAAGGTTTCTTTTATGTATTCCTCCGGTTTCATGGTTTGGATAACATTGCTTTCAATATTAATAGGCGTACCTGAGATATAGTGCTTAATTCTTTGTCCATTGACCACCTTCGGGTTAGTACCTTCGGCATTATTAATCTTGATATCCCCAGAACAATAAACCTCTTCGATAATATAAGGTCCTTCCCATTTGGAGAGAAGCTTACCTGCAAATAATCTTAAATGGGAGTTCAACAAAAGAACATAGTCTCCTATTTTGAATTCCCGCTTTTGGATTCTTTTGTCATGCCATCTTTTTACTTTTTCTTTAAACAGTTTGGCATTTTCATAGGCTTGGGTTCTCCATTCATCTAGTGAGCTAATATCAAATAGCCTCTTCTCACCGGCAAGTTTGAAATCATAAATGAGTTCTTTAATTGCCCAAAATGCTTTATGTTCTAACACTAGAGGCAAATGACAAGCTTTACCATATACCATTTTGTATGGAGACATACTCATACGATTTTTCTAAGCTGTTCTATAGGCCCAAAGTGCATCATCTAGTTTCTTAGACCAATTCTTTCGAGACCTATTGACGGTTTTTTGTAATATCAATTTTATTTCTCTATTGCTAAGTTCAACTTGACCACTGGATTTAGGATGATAGGGAGATGCAATTATATGGTTAACATCATATTTAGCAAGCATATTACGGAAAGCACCATGGATAAAGTGTGAACCACCATCAGTCATTAAATATCTAGGGACTCCAAACCTTGGGAAGATAACATCTTCAAGCATTTTAATGGAGGTGTGGTGATCAGCACTACTAGTTGGAATAGCTTCTACCAAGTTAGTGACATAATCAACAACAACCAAAATATGAGTGTACCCGTTAGAGGAAGGAAAAGGTCCCATATAATCTGTCGTGGATTTGTCACGGCAAGATGTCCGGGTTAACGGACATCAGTGTGAGGCCATCGCAACTATGTGGCAGCTTGAGAGGGGTTGGTCGGAATCGAGAGACGCGAGTTTACCCAGGTTCGGCCCCTCCGATGGAGGTAAAAGCCTACGTCCTGCTTGTCTTGTATGATGATGAGGAAGATCTCTCGGTTACAAGGGTGCTGTCTTGCTACCTCTAATCTCGAGAGCCTCTAATCTGTCTATCTCTAATGACTTGTGTCTGTCTTCCCTTGTCCCTCTAGGGGTGCTCTACCCCTCCTTATATAAGTGGAAAGGGTAGGTTTACATGTAGAGTCCTACTGGGAGTAGGATTAGGACTAGTCTCTCTTGAATCCTAATCCGGGTCTTGTTTCCTTTGTGAGGGAATTCTTTCTCTCCTTTGGGCCTTCTCTTGTGAGCTGCCCCTCCAAGCCCGTCCACGAGCCGCCTTGCACCAGCTCGCACGCTGGGCCATGGGCCTGGTCGTCTTGTGACCCGGTAATAGAGGCGACGCATGAGCCGCCATATGACGAGCCGGGTCATACCTCCGGCCGGGTCACCAATGAATCGTCAAGTTCGGCCAGGGCTCCAGTTAGTCGCCACGTCCCGGCCGGGTTATACTGCGGGGTATATCCCCGACATTAGCCCCCATGTTAGCTTGAATTTATTCATGGTAAGCTCCTGAAATAAGAATAATAAATATGTTAAGTGACCGGCTCGCTCCCCTGGCCGGCTTATTTCACTGAAGTGGATCCTCAAACATCCGGGTTTCTTCTTCATATGAATGAGCCGTCTTCTCAATCGTCTTGCTTATCAGTGTCCTTTGAAGTAAAATATTGGGAATACAACACCCATATGCCATTGAGTCTACCTCCAATACTCTTCAACTTGTAAAGCCGGGTTGCTCATATAAATTCTGCCAGGTTATGATCTTTTGATAATGCCGGGTCATGATTGTTGGTGACGCCGGGTCAAACAACTGGACTCCAGCTGACTTGATAAAATTATTGGAAATAAAGAAATCCGTGTGATGCTGAGCTGGTCTTTCAATGCTTTGGCTAGATAAAATTCTGTTGAGCCAGTCTCGCTCACAATTGACATCTTGAAAACTCTCTTCAATTTTTTGATATATCCATATTACCTGTAGCCCCCAAGCTCCAAGTTTATCCATGATGACTTGGTGCTTTGCAATAATATCTTTGATTGGGTAGCCCCCAAGTGCCAGGTTGTCTTGCCTGCAGCAGCCTGGGACTTGTAATTGTCTTATACCTTATAAAGCTTCGGCTGATGTAGCCCCCAAGGACCGGGTTGTTTTGCCTGCAACAACCTGGGACTTTGAACTTGGTGTTGAATGTTGAGAAATATGAGTTGTCATCTAAGTCGCCAGATATATACTGAGTGCCTTGTATTTCACATGTGTAGCCCCCAAGGGCCGGCTCATCAGTGTGTGATGAGCCGGGTCTTCAATTTGGACCTTATAATCTGATTGATCAGCTGAATGCTGTAGCCCCCAAGTGCCGGGTCAGTAAGAAGTACTGGGCTGGGACTTAGAAAAATATAGAAAGGTTGGCTCATCTCCTTGAGACAACAGAATCTGTTTGACCATGTAATGATTTGAAAAGCAACTTGCATTAGCCCCCAAGTGCCGTGGTGCATGCTTGCAGTGACATGGGACTTGCATTCTTGATATAAACTGGACTTGAATAATGTAGCCCCCAAGTGTCGGGTTGTCTGCCTGCGGCGACTCGGGACTGTGTGAAAGTAATATGACTCATCATAATGTACTTCAAAAGTTCTCTTTGAACTGATATTGATCTGATTTGAATGAATCTTTGACCGTGATTGTAATATAACCCGGAATGAATATCCTGGAATAATTCCTTTGTCTTTGACATGAAATCCCTGCTCGTGGTTGCGGTGCAACCCGGCAAATATATATTTTGAGAACCCCATGAGTGTTGTAGTATACTACAGAGCACAGGTTGAAGAAATCCAATAGCCGGCCAATTAAATGATACGGCATTATATCTGATAGGGTGGCTCTTCAAGAATAATCAACTTTCCAATCTGGTTTGAAAAACCCCAATCTTTCAATATTGGTTATGATAAACCATGATGAAGATCCAGCCATGTTGGCTATTAAAGATCTATTTGTTCCTGAAGAATTTTGTTTTTCATCATACTTAACGGCGGCTCATCCTAAGAGACAAGACGTGCAAAAATAAACAAGACAGAATATATTCTGCATTGTTGTAAGGGCGGCTTGAAAAAGCACAACCTGGAGATGTTAAAATCTTTTATAGCCTTGCTTCTTCTTTCATAATCTTGCTCTGACCCGGTTTGGCAAACCGGCATGATATGTAAGTATGATGCAATGCATGATGTAATGTATGATGGAATGCACGATCCAATGTATGATGCAATGTATGATGTTCTTGCTTTTCTTTTTTGTTTTCAAAAAACTCATATGATGGTTCTTCCTGGCTGGACTCGATGCTTGAACTCATACCAGTGTAGGGTCTCTAACGAGAGTGACCGTCAACTCCTTTGAGCGGCTCAGGGTCTCTAGGCGAGATTAACTGATAAGAGCGCAACGAACCAGAAAGAGACACATCTGCCGGTTCTGCTAGGTGGACTCATTGCTTGAACTCATTACAATACTTGGTTTCCAGGCGAGGATTGCTGAGCGCAACATCCCAGAAAGAGACACGGACGCTGGTTCCGCTGGGTGGACTCGCTACTTGAACTCATAACAATACTTGGTTTCCAGGCGAGGATTGATGAGCGCAGCGTCCCAGCAAGAGACACAGCAGGGCATGAGTATCCCTAGGGCCCAGAAGCCCCCTCTCACGTGACACAGTCCACTGTTTGAACCTTAACCAGTGCTTAGGGTCTCCTGGCGAGATTAACTGATAAGCGTTTGGCGGGTCACCTTACAGTGGCTGAAGAGCCTGATCGAGAGGGTTGAAGCTTAACCCGGTGGGTTTGAAGCCCCCAAACGACCTTGTCGACGACATCAACTTGTGCACCATCTTATAAGCCGCCGTCTTGTGGACCGCCAACTTGTAAGCCGTCGTATTGTTTACTATTGTGGCTAAAGAGCCGATCAAGAGGGTGAGTGAGCTAAACCCGGCGGGTTGGAAGCCCCCAAATGACCTTTGTTGAAGTATCCACCTTTGCACAATCTGAAATGCACAGACAACAGGAACTCCAAGTTACTTTTATGATGATCCAATAAATCCGGGCACCCATGTTTAAACGGTGCATCACGGCGGCTCATCCTCTTGGGCAACTTTTAATTCTTCCGCCAATAATACGGTAGCCCCCGGGATTGGGTTAATTTCCTTGCAATGACCCGGGGCTCTCGTTGAAACGACCAAGTGTGTCGAGCCATGTTTATAGCCCCCGAGTCTTAAGTTGACTCGAAGAGGCGGCTTAAGAGTCTCCACTGAAGGTTGAAGTTGACCGTGGCGGGTTATAGATGATCCTGTATGAATTGTTTCAATAATCCGGTCGATGGTTCGTCCCGGCTGGTTGTTGAAGTTAACCAAACTGTAGCGGCGGTGACTTGTGCGCCTGTCCGTCGGGTGGCTCGTACAGGCGAACACCGCACCGATATGTCAATGTAGATTGGTCCGCAGGGCGGCGATTCAGAACCGTCCGTTGGGCGGCTCGTACTGGTGTATGCGGCCCCTGACATGTTGATGTAGACAGAAGTCAGCCGCGGCATTTGAAGACGGCGCGGTCGCGAGAGACGGCCGCGGCATTGTAAGCCGGTGCGGCCGCGAGAGACGGCCGCGGCATTGTAAGCCGGTGCGGCAGCGAGAGATGGCCGCGGCATTGTAAGCTGGTGCGGCCGCGAGAGACGGCCGCGGCGTTGTAAGCCGGTGGCTACGGCGGCTTGCCGCACTCATTGGGCGGCTCATACTGGCGGGTGAGCGTGCGCGGTACCGACGTGTTGATGTAAACCGGGCCGCGGCAGCGACGGCTTGTGCGCGTCTATTAAGCCACGCGCCACAGACGAACACTAGTACATAACGATGCTGTCATGCACTCCATCTCCGCGGTATAATGCCACTTGAGTAATTGTCCTGCCACCTGACGTTTCTTGAATGATAGATGCAGCAACTGTACTGATGCTAAAATAGTACGAGTAGTAGTTTGACCATGAAATGACCTTCACGCCCTTGAATGAGCCTTCTCTTGATCTCATTATGATATCTTCATTGCTTGGGGATATCCAGAACAAAAAACCAGAGTTGAGTAGGTGCTCAGGAACACCAAGAGGTGGCAGACAAATCCATCAATTCCCTCAAGTGAAACAATCCCAAAGATTGAATTAGGAACTCCAGTTGCATGCCATCATATCCGTAATGAGAAAAGCTGTTGATACAGACTTAAACACTTGGTGCCTAATATCCTGTAACCTGAGAGTCATCGGCCATCTAATACAACATGTTTAGTAGTACAGGAGGGATGCTTCGGTCAATTATTCTGTCACCAAGGAGGCGAGTCGGCAAGGGCGCGGTCGCGGCGACCCAGCCGAAGCGCGGCGGAGGCGAGCCGGCGAGGGCGTAGATGGCGAGCAAGCGAAGCGACGACGGCTGGCGGGCGCTCGACCTCGGCTTGGGAGAGGCAAGGCAAGGCCTGCTCAAGGCGGGACCGAGGCGGCGTGAGTCATGGTGACAGCAGCAGTCGCGGCGGGTTGAGGCGGAGCAGAGCTGACTCGAGGCGGCTGCGAGGCCGGATGAAGGCGGAGGCGCTCGGCGAGGCCGAGCAGCCGGGGCGAGGTGGAGGCAAGGCCACAGTGGTGGAGGTGCGCCGGCCAGACGAGCCAGGCGAGACGAGGCCGCGGCGGCTGAGGCGCGTCAGCAAAAAGATGACGTCGGCGGAGTCCTGAGTTCGTGTCCAGGTCGTGGCCGCCATGGAATCCAAAAGCGGACTGGTTTTCCCGTTTAACCTCTGCCTCCATACAACGCTGCATGAGTAGCAAATCGTCTTGGCATCGGAATTGGCTTCTTGATTCTGATCAACTCTTGACGATATATATATATTTGACAGCCACTTGAATTCCCTTGTGCCACCACTCAGCAACAAAAAGTCATACTTTATCGATGCCATGAGTCGATAAAATCTGCACACAAAACAGTACAAATCGAAGTAGAATAACTTTATAGAATTAATTTGCAGAGCAAGCGAAACAAGATAAATAGCACCTGATAGTATCCACCAGTGGACGTAGCAGTTGAAAACCAAAATGTGATTTGTAGCTTCAAACGTGTGTGGATTAGAGCCCATGTACTAGAGGTAGCACTACTCCAAAAGTAAACAGATTTTGGAAACCGTGCAAGCACTAACACTTGGCAGTGAATTTCTTTACGTGAGCGCAGCAGTAGCCATGACCGATCAATCTTCTCGGGAGTTGCTCCCATCGCCGCTGTTGTTTTATTTGTCCCGCGAGTATCCCAGGAGAATCCGACAAGGAGACCGGCGACTCGCTGACGTAGATGTCGTATTGGTTTGCACGGCGGCCTCTGCAACAGATATCGTCTTGGACTCGACAGATCGCATGAGCTGACGGCGTACAGATGCAAACCCTAATATGTCGATCTTAATCTCGTATCTGCCAATCCGACTGTTCGTTGAGACGATGTTGATCCTTATGCGCCGGGTTTTTCTTCATCCGGCATGTCGTGAGCTTCTCGATCCCAGAGGAGATCCCTTCAAGAACACAAAACCACCGTGCACTGGCCCCACGGTGGGCACCAACTGTCGTGAGCTTCTCGATCCCAGAGGAGATCCCTTCAAGAACACAATACCACCGTGCGCTGGCCCCACGGTGGGCGCCAACTGTCGTGGATTTGTCACGACAAGATGTCCGGGTTAACGGACATCAGTGTGAGGCCATCGCAACTATGTGGCGGCTTGAGAGGGGTTGATCGGAATCGAGAGACGCGAGTTTACCCAGGTTCGGCTCCTCCGATGGAGGTAAAAGCCTACGTCCTGCTTGTCTTGTATGATGATGAGGAAGATCTCTCGGTTACAAGGGTGCTGTCTTGCTACCTCTAATCTCGAGAGCCTCTAATCTGTCTTTCTCTAATGACTTGTGTCTATCTTCCCTTGTCCCTCTAGGGGTGCTCTACCCCTCCTTATATAAGTGGAAAGGGTAGGTTTACATGTAGAGTCCTACTGAGAGTAGGATTAGGACTAGTCTCTCTTGAATCCTAATCCTGGTCTTGTTTCCTTTGTGAGGGAATCATTTCTCTCCTTTGGGACTTCTCTTGTGAGCCGCCCCTCCAAGCCCGTCCACGAGCCGCCTTGCACCGGCTCGCACGCTGGGCCATGGGCCTGGTCGTCTTGTGACCCGGTAATAGAGGCGACGCATGAGCCGCCATATGACGAGCCGGGTCATACCTCCGGCCGGGTCACCAATGTATCGTCAAGTTCGGCCAGGGCTCCAGTGAGTCGCCAAGTCCCGGCCGGGTCATACTTCAGGCCGGGTTATACTGCGGGGTATATCCCCGACATAATCAAAACCCCAAACATCAAATGGTTCAACAACAAGTGAATAATTCATAGGCATTTCCTGACGCTTACCGATATTACCAATTCTTGGACATTCATCACAAGGCAAGACAAACTTACGGGCATCCTTAAAGAAAGTAGGCCAATAAAAACCAGATTGCAATACCTTGTGAGCAGTTCTATCTCCCGCATGATGTCCTCCATACGCTTCCGAATGACATTTCCGTAGGATTTGTTCCTGTTCATGCTCAGGTACACAACGTCTAATAATACCATCTACTCCTTCTTTATAAAGATGTGGGTCATCCCAAAAGTAATGTCTTAAATCATAGAAGAATTTTTCTTTTGTTCGTATGTGAAGCTAGGTGGTATATATTTAGCGACAATGTAATTAGCATAATCATCATACCAAGGAGTGTTTTGAGAAACATTTATTGCAGCTAACTGTTCATCAGGAAAGCTATCATCAATAGGTAGTGGGTCATCAAGACTATTTTCTAACCTAGATAATTTATCAGCTATGGGGTTCTTAGCTCCCTTCCTATCAACGATATGTAAGTCAAATTCCTGAAGAAAGAGAACCCACCTAATGAGTCTAGGTTTCGCATCTTTCTTTTCCATAAGATATTTTATAGCAGCATGATCGGTGTGAACAATAACTTTGGAGTCAACAATGTAGGATCTAAATTTATCACAAGCAAACACAACTGCTAAACATTCTTTTTCAGTAGTAGCATGATTTCGTTGGGCACTGTCTAGAGTTTTGCTAGCATAATGGATAACATTCAATTTCTTATCAACTCTTTTTCCTAGAACAGCACCAACAGCATAATCACTAGAATCACACATAATTTCAAAAGGCAAGTTCCAATCAGGTGGTTGAACAATATGTGGAGAGGTTAAGGCTTTCTTGAGTGTTTCAAAGGCTTCCACGCAATCATCATCAAAGGCAAAAGGGATATCCTTTTGCAAAATATTAGTAAGAGGCCTAGAAATTTTAGAGAAGTCTTTAATGAACCTCCTATAGAAACTAGCATGACCAAGGAAACTTCGAATACCTTTAATATCTTTAGGACATGGCATTTTCTTAATTGCATCAACTTTAGCTTTATTCACCTCAATACCTCGTTCAGATATTTTATGCCCCAAGACAATACCTTCATTAACCATAAAGTGGCACTTCTCCCAATTCAAGACACGATTAGTTTGTTCACATCTCTGCAAAACTCGATCAAGGTTGCTTAAGCAATCATCAAAAGAAGTCCCGTAAACGGAAAAACCATCCATGAAAACCTCCAGAATCTTTTCACAAAAGTTAGAGAATATAGCATTCATACATCTTTGAAAGGTAGCAAGTGCATTGCATAAACCAAAGGGCATACGTCTATAAGCATAGGTTCCAAAAGGGCAAGTAAAGGTGGTTTTCTCTTGATCAGATTGTGACATGGGTATTTGAGAGAAACCAGGATATCCGTCCAGAAAACAAAAGTGTGTGTGCTTAGACAATCTTTCTAGCATCTGATCAATGAAAGGTAGAGGGTAATGATCTTTTCTAATAGCTTCATTTAATTTTCTAAAATCAATTACTATTCTATAGCCAGTGACGATTCTTTGTGGAATGAGTTCATTTTTATCATTAGGAACAACGGTAATACCTCCTTTCTTAGGGACATAATGAACGGGACTTACCCATCTACTATGAGCTATGGGATAGATTATACCTACTTCCAGAAGCTTTAATATTTCAGTTCTTACCACTTCTTTCATCTTAGGATTCAATCGACGTTGGTGATCAACAATGGGTTTAGCATCAGGTTCCATATTAATCTTGTGCTGACATAAAGTGGGACTAATGCCCTTAATATCATCAAGAGTATATCCAATAGCAGCCCGGTGCTTCCTTAGAACTTTTAATAATCTTTCTTCATCATGTTCTGAAAGGTTAGCACTAATAATAACATGATATATCTTTTTCTCATCAAGATAAGCATACTTCAAAGTATCAGGCAATTGCTTTAATTCAAACACAGGATCACCTTTAGGTGGAGGAGGACCTCCAAGAGTTTCGACAGGCAAATTGTGTTTCAGGAGAGGTTGTTGTTCAAAGAAAATTTTAGCTATTTCGTTTCTTTCACACAAGTGCATATCATTTTCATGGTCAAGTAAATATTGTTCTAATGGATTTGTAGGAGGCACGGCAATAGAAGGAAGACCAATTATTTCATCCTTACTAGATAATGCTCTATCACGGGGTCGTCTACTAAACTTGGAAAAATTAAACTCATGAGATACATCACCAAAACTGACACCGACAGTTTGTTTTTCACAATCTATCTTAGCATTGACGGTGTTCAAGAAAGGTCTACCTAAGATAATGGGACAAAAGTCATCTTGTGGGGAACCAAGAACTAGAAAATCAGTAGGGTATTTTACTTTCCCACATAAGACTTCAACATCTCAAACAATCCCAAGTGGTGTGATGGTGTCTCTATTAGCAAGTTTAATAGTAACATCAATGTCTTCTATTTCAGCATGTGCTATTTCATTCATAATGTCTTGGTATAAGGTAAAAGGGATAGCACTCACACTAGCACCCAAATCACAGAAACCATGATAGCAATGATCTCCTATTTTTACTGAGACAACAGGCATGCCCACTACGGTTCTATGTTTATCTTTTTCATCTGGTTTGGCAATTCTAGCAGCTTCATCACAGAAGTAGATAACATGCCCATCAACATTTTCTACCAAGAGATCTTTAACCATAGCAACACTAGGTTCTACTTTAATTTGCTCAGGGGGCTTAGGTGCTCTAATATTACTCTTGCGAACCACAGTTGATACCTTAGAATGTTCCTTTATCCTAACAGGGAAAGGTGGTTTTTCAATATAAGCGGTAGGCACAACTGGATCAACATCGTAAATGATGGTTTCATCTCTAGCTATGACCGGTTCTTTAATTTCTTCTTTAATAGGGGGATGATATTTAAACCACTTCTCTTTAGGGAGATCAACATGAGTAGCAAATGCTTCACAGAAAGAGGCTACTATCTCAGAGTCAAGTCCATATTTAGTGCTAAACTTGTGAAAAGCATCGGTACTCATAAAAGATTTAACACAATCAAACTTAAGCTTTATACCTGACTCATTAACTTCGTCAAGTTCCCAATCTTCAGAGTTGTGTTTAATTCTTTCTAGGAGATCCCACTTGAATTCAATAGTCTTCTTCATAAAAGAACCAGCACAAGAAGTATCGAGCATGGATTGATCATTATGAGAAAGCCGAGCATAAAATTTTTGAATAATAACTTCTCTCGGGATATCATGATTGGGGCATGAATATAACATTGACTTAAGCCTTCCCCAAGCTAGAGCGATGCTTTCTCCTTCACGAGGCCAAAAATTATGTATATAATTCCGATCACGATGAACTAGATACATGGGATAAAACTTTTGATGAAATTCCAATTGCAATCGATTCCAGTTCCATGATCCAAGGTCATCACATAGCCTATACTATGTCAATGCTTTTCCCTTCAAAGTTAAAGGGAAACCCTTCTTCTTAGCTTCATCTCCGGGTAGACCTGCAAGCTTAAATAACCCACAAATTTTGTTCACATATAAGAGGTGCATATCAGGATGTTTAGTTCTGTCGGTGTACTAAAGTTTGGGTCCTTTAGTACCCCATACTTGTGCACGGGCAGTAGTAGCCACACCAGTGGCAAGGCCTACCGGGGGACAGCTGAGTGCAGCACAAAGCTATCAAGAGAGCATTCAAGCCAATAATCAGAAGACAAAAGACCGAAGGCTGGGGCCCCGGCAAGATCTTGCCGGGATGGCTAGCGGCCCCGGCAAGACTCGCACCCGGCAAGACCTCGCCACCCTGTCACCGCTCCAGTGCAGCGGCCAGCTTGTCTTTTAGCTGTTGTCCTCCTGGGCACGTGGCAGGCGCTAGCGGCGGATGGGCTTAAGTGGTGCTGATGGGACGGCCCCTTTTTCCGTCCCCAAGAAGCTAAGGGACACCTCAACGGAGCATTAAATGTGTTTGTCCTAAGCCGTCAGTATTAGGTATGATAACACTGTAGCAACTTTACACCTCTTATACTTCGCCACTGTTGGTGACCCCTTGGACATATAAAAGGAGGCCCAAGGTGTAGCTACAGAGGGGGAGGACCTTCTGGCCCATTCTGCATGTGTAGCTGCTGCTCGAATGTACAGTTCATCGCAAGCGCTCCTGGGCTAGAGTTCAAACACATCCAATACAACTAAAGTAGGAGTAGGGTTTTACGCTTCTCAGCGGCCCGAACCTGGATAACAATCCCTCGCGTTGATCGTTTGATCTGCTCTTTGTGCAAGCCTTTCTCCCTGCCGAACCGTAAAGGGATCCACGCGATCCCATAGGTGTCGTACGCTGACATCTTTGGCGCGCCAGGTAGGGGGGAAGGTTGCGTGAACCTGATCTAACGATCAGCGTGCCAATTTCTTCATCATCATCATCGCCATGGCCCCCAAGAAGAAGGGTTTCACGGCGGTTGGTCCATCCGTGTCCGGTGCGCCTGTAGCTATGCGCACGGGCGATGGTGTGGACTCAGGCGGAGGAGGCGGAGATCCCGAGCTTCCACGACGTTCTGGTGATCAAAGCCAGGCGAGCGGCGTCGTTCGCGCCGCTAGATCTAAGGACGGAGCTGTGCTGCCTACGGGCGGCGTAGCGAACTCCAGAGACAGAAGGGCGCCTTCTAAGACACCCACGCCGGTGCATGCGTCGCGGCCTTCTCAGGTCGCGCGCGATGAACAGCGCCGCGACGTTGGTGGTACTAGGCGTCCCCACGGAAAGACTCCTGAGCGTCACTCTCGAGATGCGCGGGGCCAGCATGCACGCCAAGGTGCCGGTGGAAGCGGTGTGCGGTCGTAGGATCGTGATGGAGCTCCTTCTAACATGGTTAGGAGTCAGAGCACCTCACGTTCTTCGCACCTGTCGCCGCCGCCTACACCAGCAGAAGCACTGGCGCGAGCATAGCTGCTCCTGAATTTTCCTCCTACTGCGGAGAAGCTCGACGAATGGAGAGCTGCTATTCAGAGCCTCGTCGGCCTCGCTAATGATGATAGGCCGCAACAGGCGGAGCCTTCGCGGCGGCAGTCCATCGAGCCGGCACGCGCCGGCGGCGAAAAGACTAAAGGCGGAACAACCACGGTGCACTCTCCTCCACGGCGGCAACAGTAGTCGCAGACTCGACGGTCCGACGCTTGTGATGACGATTCAACGGCGTCGTCTGATCCGCGAACCCACCGCGATCAACGTCAAGTTCTTCGGGAACGAAACAAAGAAGACGCTCGGACTACCATTGAGCGGCGTCGGGAAGCGCACCATCAATCTGATAAGTGCGCAGGACCCACTGTAGACAAGCCTGCGCCAGGGTATCCTGGCAAACTACCTTATGAGGTGGGTTGTCCAGCTTTTACCGGTGAGCTGCGGCGAGTCCAGTGGCCCAATTCCCGCACGTTCAAACCAGAGGTCCCGGAGAAGTACGACGGCAAGACTCACCCGTCGGAGTTCTTGAGCATCTACACCATTGCGGTGCAGGCTGCCAGGGCTCGCGACGACAAGATACTCGCCAACTACTTCCCGTTGGTGCTTAAGCCCAACGTCAGGTCGGGGTTGATGCATCTGCCAAAGAATTCCATTTCTTCCTGGGCAGATCTGTGTCATGAGTTTGTTGGCGCCTTTACCGGAGGCCACCAAGCTCCTGGCCAGGAAAGTGATTTGCATCTCATCCCCCAGAAGGAGGGCGAAACTTTGTGCAAGTACATACAGAGATTCAGCCGTGTACATCACAACATCCCAGACATTCATCCTGTCGCTGTTGTCAGCGCGTTCCATCAGAACGTGTGCAACCGTAGGATGCACGAAGAGCTGGCGATGAACAAAGTCAGGGATGTTGCCGAGCTCTATGCTCTGGCTGATAAGTGTGCTCGGGCTGAGGAAGGGAGGAGATTCCCCGGCAAGGATGCTGGCACAGGAGTCGACTCTGAAGATGAAGACGCCGCCGCCCCAGCAAAGAAAGGCCGGCGGCGTAACAGGAGGCGCAAGGGTAAGTCCGTGCTTGCCGTCGAGGGATCCGGCAATCCCGACACCGCCAAGAAGGCCAAAGTTGACGGCCCCAGCAAGGAGGTTGCTGGGTGTGCCTCCTGTCAGGCCTTGGCGGCTGCCGACAAGCCGGAGGGCTCCGACAAGCAGTATTGCAAGATCCATCGCACCAAGGGCCATGATCTCCAAAACTGCCGGCAAGTTGAGCAGCTTGTCGAGAAACAGAAAGCTGAATATGAAAGGCGAGACAAGGAGAAGGCTCAGGATAACGCGGAGGGGTCCGGCAAGAAACACGGTGGCTGAGGAGGTCGCCGCGGCAAGGCCAAGCAACAGAAGGAGAGGCCCGCTCGAGGCCGCGACAAGCAAGAGGGGGGTGACGATGACGACGACGAGGACGACGAGTCCAGCGAGCAAGAGTTTCAGAAAGCTACAGACATGATGTGCATTGACGGGGCGCCTCGTTGCATTCTTCCCGCCGCCGACTTAAACAGTGGGCGCGCGAGGTTAATGCGACAGAGCCGTCTGTCGGTGCCCGGAAGCCATTGAAATGGTCCAACACGCCTATCATTTTCGACGCTGAGGATCACCCTGATCGCATAACTGCGGTCGGGTGTTTGCCATTGTTGGTTTCACCAACGATTCGCAACCTCAAAGTGACGAAAATGTTAGTTGACGGTGGGGCCGGCTTGAACTTGATCTCACCCGATGTGATCAAAAGGTTGCAAATTCCTGATGAAGATCTCGAGGAAATGGGCACGTTTCAAGGGGTCAATCTAGGAAGGAGCCAGCCGAAGGATAAGATCACACTACCGGTAACATTTGGTAGTGACCTGAACTTCAGGACAGAGAAGATTGTCTTCGACGTCGCCAAGATTCCATTGCCATATAATGGGATCCTTGGCCGCCCAGCGCTGGCCAAGTTCATGGCAGCATCGCACTATGCTTATAATGTATTAAAGATGCCCGGGTCGATGAGCGTTATCACTGTCAACTCCGACAAGAAGGACGTGCTTATCTGCACCGACCAGCTTTACCGGGAGGCAGCTGCAGCATCTGCCGCCAAGGCACTTGCTCCTGCCGCTGAAGCTCCCAGGGGGAAGAAGACCGGCAAGACCTCTCGCACACACTCTGGCAAGCGCACCTCCTCGGAGTGCTGCGCTCCTGTTGAGGATGTGCCAGAAAGCTCCACCGGCAAGAGCAAGAAATCCAAGGCAGTTCCACCAGAAACAAAGAAGGTGCCCGCCAAGGAGGATGGTACGGGAGGAACTTTCACCATAAGTTCCACCCTTGATGACAAATAGGAAAGTGCGCTCATTGCTTTCCTGTGGGCGAATATCGATGTGTTTGCATGGCAACCGTCTGATATCCCCGGTGTTCCCAGGGAAGTAATTGAGCACCACCTTGCTGTCTGTCCTCATGCGCGGCCCGTCAAGCAGAAGGTCAGGAAGCAGGCTTTGGAACGGCAACAGCTTATTGCCGAGGAAATCAAGAAATTGGAAGCGGCAGGTTTGGTAAGAGGAGTGCTCCATCCAACATGGTTGGCCAATCCAGTTGTAGTGCGCAAGGCGAATGGAAAATGGAGGCTGTGTATTGATTATACAGATATCAATAAAGCCTGTCCAAAAGATCCTTTTCCCTTGCCGCGCATCGACCAGATTGTGGACTCCACTGCCGGCTGCGATTTGCTTTCATTTCTTGATGCCTATTTAGAATACCATCAGATTTTCATGGCAAAGGAAGACGAAGAGAAAACCGCATTTATCACCCCATGTGGTACGTATTGCTTTTTACGAATGCCTTTCGGGTTGAAAAGTGCTGGTTCAACATTTGCGAGAGCGGTCTAGATTGGTTTTAAGCCCCAGCTACATAGAAATATGGAAGCTTATATGGATGACATAGTGGTCAAGACCAAGGACAAAGCAACACTCATACAAGATTTAGAAGAGACATTTGTAAATCTGCGCAAGATCAATTTGAAGCTCAATCCTGAGAAGTGTGTGTTTGGCGTTCCGTCCAGCAAGCTTCTCGGGTTCTTTGTATCTCAACGTGGAATCGAAGCAAATCCCGACAAGATCAAGGCAATTGAGCAAATTGAAGCACCAAGACGCGTCAAGGATGTGCTCTGAGTAGGTTCATCTCCAAATCTGCTGAGCGTGCCCTGCCCTGTTTCAAAATCTTGAAAAAGGCAGGTCCCATGAAGTGGACTCCGGAAGCGGAGGCAGCGCTGCAAGATTTGAAGAGGTACCTCTCCTCTCCGCCAGTACTAGTCGCACCAAAACCGCAAGTGCCTTCGCTGCTATATCTAGCGGCAACGAATCAAGTGGTGAGTGTTGCATTAGTGGCAGAGAGAGCAGTCGACGAAGAAGCGGCAGCAGCGGCAAGACTGCCAAGCGACGAGCTGGGATCTTCCCCGGTAGAGTCTGGTGCCGATAAAGTGGGATCTGCGCAGTCAAATGAAGCGACACAGAAGAAGAAGATGGTGCAGCGCCCAGTTTATTTTATCAGCTCTCTTTTGTAGGGGGCTAGGTCAAGATATTCTGGTGTGCAGAAGCTGCTCTTTGGCCTCCTTACGGCCTCAAGGAAGTTGCGCCATTATTTTTAGGCACATGAGATCACCGTCGTCACTCGCTTTCCGTTGCAGCGGATTTTACGGAACCCAGATGCAACCGGCAGGATTGTGGAGTGGGCTTTGGAGCTATCAAGTTTTGGTCTCAAGTTTGAAAGTACTTCAACTATTCAGAGCAGAGCTTTGGCAGAGTTCATTGCAGAATGGACCCCAACGCCAGACGAAGAGACCCCAGAGACAACTCTCCCCGGCAAGGAAACAAATCAAGAGTGGATTATGTATTTTGATGGGGCTTTCTCGCTGCAAGGCGCCGGTGCCGGCGTGCTGCTTGTCGCACCCACCGGAGAGCACCTCAAATACGTGATTCAGATGCATTTTCCCCGGGAGAGATCAACAAATAACACTGCAGAATATGAAGGGCTGCTTGCCGGTCTCAGGATCGCGGCAGACCTTGGAATTAGAAAGCTCATCGTCAGAGGTGATTCGCCGCTTGTCGTCAAGCAGGTGAACAAAGATTATCAAAGTCCATTAATGGAAGCTTATGTCGATGAAGTGAGGAAATTGGAAGACCGTTTTGACGGTCTGCAAATGGTGCACGTTCCTCGTGCGGAAAACAGCATTGCTGATGACTTGTCAAAGCGCGCTGCCCTTAAGTTACCTGTCGAACCAGGAACTTTTGTGCTCCGATTGACTCAACCATCCGTAACACCATCGATGGGAAAAGAGAAAAGGAGGAAGTCAAGTTCCGGCAAGTATTTTCCGGCAGTGCTCCCAGAGGCCGCCGGCAAAGAAGTTGCCGGGAACGACGCCAAGCTTGTTGGTGAGCGACAGGCTCCGGTAGGGCTTCAGGCTCTTGCCGTAGAGACAAACGCTCCCGTCGAGCTTGCCGGGGAGCGACAGGCTCCGGCAAGGCCTCGAGCCTTTGCTGTAGAGACAAATGCTCCCACGGCAAAAGACATGCCTTTAGTCCTTGTTGTCGAGCCCCAGGCTCCAGCATGGGCACAGCACATCGTCCTTTTCCTTCAGACAGGAGAACTCCCCGAAGAACAGGAAGAAGCGGAGAAAGTAGCCCGTCGGTCTAACATGTACCAGTTTGTGGACAACATTCTGTACAGAAAGAGACCGAACAGTGTGAAATTGAAGTGCATTCCTCGGGAGGATGGACTGGAGCTGTTGGCAGAGATACATGGAGGCATATGTGGTTCCCACATAGGATCAAGAGCTCTTGTTGGTAAGGCATCCAGGCAAGATTTCTTTTGGTCCAGTGCTCTCCAGGATGCAACTGCACTAGTAACCAAGTGTGAAGCGTGCCAGTTCCATTCAAAGAAATTACATCAACCAGCTCAAGCTCTTCAGACAATCCCTCTTTCCTGGACATTTTCGGTCTGGGGGCTCGACATCTTGGGCCCTATTCCCCGTGCTACCGAGGGCTTTGAGTACTTGTACGTCGCAATCGACAAGTTCACGAAATGGCCGGAAGTGGAAGATGTGAGAAAGGTGACAGCACAATCAGCCGTCAAGTTCTTCAAAGGACTGGTTTGCCGTTTTGGTGTGCCTAATAGGATCATCACCGACAACGGTACACAGTTCACAAGCCACGCCTTCATGCAGTATGTCCAAGACCTTGGCGGCAAGATCTGTTTTGCTTCTGTTGCTCATCCAAGAAGCAACGGCTAGGCGGAAAGGGCAAATGCTGAAGTGTTGCGAGGCCTCAAGACAAGGACTTTCGACAAGCTGCGCAAGTGCGGAAGACGCTGGATTGATGAGTTGTCGGTGGTTCTTTGGTCAATCAGAACGACACCAAATCGAGCCACTGGCTAGACACCCTTCTCCCTAGTATACGGGGCGGAAGCAGTTCTCCTCACGGAACTCACATACGGGTCACCTCGAGTGCTCGCCTATGATGAGCTTGAGCAAAAGCAGTTGTGGCAAGATGACGTTACGCTCCTTGAGGAAGACCGTCTTCAGGCTGCTGTGCGAGCTGCACGCTACCAGCAAGCTTTGCGCCGCTACCATAGCCGCAAAGTTCATGCCCGAAGTCTTGAGGAAGGCGACCTTGTTCTTCGGCTCGTTCAGTCGGCCAAGAATTCCAACAAGTTGACACCGAAGTGGGAAGGCCCTTATCGGGTAGTACGAGTCACCAGGCCTGGCGCAGTCCGCTTGGAGACCGAGGATGGTGTTCCAGTGAGCAACTCCTGGAATATCGAACATCTTCGTAAGTTTTATCCATATGGCGTGGTTGCCGGGTCTCCCGGCAACCACCTTTTGTACGAGTCTTGCCACCAAGGCATGTAATCCTTTGTACAAAGCCAGGCGCAAACCCTGTGCATAGTTCAATAAGATTAAGTGTTTTACAATTCTTGTCGATTTTCATGTTATTTTATATGCATGCTTATCTGAGACATTGTATTACACTTGCTTCCGGTAAGCACTAACGAACCGCCAGGGTTCCATATCTCTATTTTCTCTTCTTTCTTTTTCTCAAAGGACAGAAGGTTCCCTCGCATGCAAGTTTGCCGGGGGGGAAGGATGGTATGGATACCGACAGGCGACGTTCAAGGTTGACATCTTGCCGGAAGGAGTACAACAACGAAAAGCTAAGTTGCAAAAACTTCAAACAACTTTTTGTTTTGTAAGGTTATTTTCCTTGAACGATTTCGGCCTTTGTATGGAAAACCTGCACGCGAAGGAACCTTGTCATGATCGGTTGCGCCCTTACTCTGTTTCGAGTCCGCTCAACAGTTTAAGTGGCTGCACTGAAAACGTCAAGGCTTCTTGCCGGTAGCGGCACCGCCAGCAGGCTGCTAAAGTCGCGCACCTAGCGCTCGTGGCAAGGGTGTGCGCGCCGGCAGGTTCCCAATAAGCGTAGGGCATATACCATACAAAAAGAGATCAGACAAGGGAAATAGCATACATTCATCCAGAGCATAGCAAGTTATATTACATTAATAGTTGACGCATTTCTAACATAAGACAAAATTGTCTTTGGCATGGAATGGTGGCGGCGACAAGAAATGAAGCAGCTAGTCTCTGCGCTGGCCTTCGACCCTCTTGACTTGGTTCACCTTGTCGACGATGGGTGCGACAAGCTCTTCGAGCGCCTTGAGGTCCACATCCTTCGGCAAGCGGTCAAGGACGTTGGTGAGGTTGATGCCGGGGTTCTTGTGCACCACCTTGGTGAGCACGTTGAGGAGGACGGCCCCGCAGAGTTTGCAGGATTCGTTGGCCAGACTGGGCGCTCGGTCAGACTGGAGCTGCTTCAGGGCGTCAATCATACCCTCGAAGAACATGGTCAACTTGGCGCAAGTAGACACCCTGTCATCAGAAGAATAGTTGAAGCCTTGCAGGCCCATGGTGGACAGTTGTGCTGCAAGCCTCTCCGCGACGTCAATGAGGCGCTCAGTCCAGATCTGCACACCTGCCACATAGTCGTTATGGGTGACAGCGGCGCTCTTAAGCAGGTCCTTCTCATTTTCGAGATCTTTGATCAAGGCCTTTTCATGAGCCCTGCTGTCCTCAAGAGTCTCATTCAGCGTGGTCAGCTTCAGCTCCAGATCGGCAATGGATTCCTTGGATGAGGAGAGCTGCTTGATCTTGTCGGACATGTCAATTTGTATCTCCGCCAAGCTGTAGAGAGCCTTATCTCTTTCGGCTTTGAGCGTAGAGATCTTCTTGCCGTGGTCCTCAAGGTCCGCCTCCAGCTTCTTCACCTTATCAGCAAGCTCGTTCTTGGCGGCCTCTGCAGCTTCGGCAGCATTGACGGTTTCCTTCAGTTTGCCGGCGTGGTCTGTGACCAGAGCCTCGAGGGCCTCCTTATGTTTCTGCTCCAGCTCCTGGGTCCGTTGCACGACAAGCTTCTCAATTTCCACATCCTTGCCGCGAAGCTTGTCGGCAAGCGCCTTCTCGCGAGCGGCAAGGTCCTCCTCATAAGCATCAAGCCCGATGCGGCGCTCTGTCAGGCAGGCTTCCTCTGCAGCAGCCTGTTGTTTGGCCTCTTCTTGTGCCTTCTCAACATCAGACTGCTTCATGAGGAGCTCGTTCCAGTTTTGACTCAACTGATCTTGACTCGCCCTTAGCTCTTGAAAAGCTTTGGCGTACCAGACTTGTGTTTCCTCGACGCGCTTCTGGAGATCCACCTCCGCTGCCTCGACAACTACTGCCCTGGAGTCCAGCTTCTCTTTCCGGGCGCGGTGAAGTGCTTGAAGCTTCTGGAAGTTGCTGCTCATGGCCTGGAGAAGCTTTTCTTCTTCAGATTTGTTGCTGCTGGTGTGTGGCTCGTCGACAATCTCGAGCCCAGCAGCGGCGATGACGTCTTCGTCAAAGATTTCCCCTTCGGTCGGCACCCCAATGCTTGCCGTTCCTGGTATGCTGACGAACAGGTTGTCGCCAACCTTGAGGTATTTGCTTGAAGAGGGGGCCTCGGATGTTGACGGCTGATCCTCAACAGCCGCCTCACCGGCAACTGGGGGCTCCGTGGCCGGCGTAGCGCCTGGCGCTCCTGCGGCAGGAATGCCGTCAGTATGGTCACCGGTCTCCTTGCCGGCCCTCTCAGCAGACTCCTTGGTGGCCTCTTCCTGTGCAGCCCTGGCGGCCTCGGCGGCAGCGGTCTCAGCAGCAGCATTCTTGGCGGCCTCGTCAGCGGCAACCCTGTCGGCTTCAGCGACAGCGTCCCTGGCGGTCTCCTCGATAACGGCATCAACATCCATGTGTTCTGTCGAGGGAAGATCTGAAGGCCAAGGAAGCAAACAAGATACGGTTGAGGAGGAAGTCCAAGAAGACAAAAAGAAAGACAAAATAACGAGTGCTCTGAGGCAAACGGGTTACCTGTGTCGAGTTGATGAGAGGTGGCTTCTCCTTTCCCGGCAACACCAGTTGCCGAAGTAGGACCACCAGAGCCTGCGCTTGCCGGCTCCTCTTCATCGCGATAGAGCTCGGTAGAGGAAACTCTTGCCGGAGATTCATCTCTGGGTGGCGTGGTTGATGGAGGCGGCACGTTAGGGGTGGCTCCTGATGGTGCTCCTTGTTGCCGCTCCCCTCCTACAAGCCCGGTGATGTTAGCAGAGAAGATACACACCCCGACACTTGCCAGCGGATAGTGAGTAGTGAACTCACGCTGGGGGCTGTGTCGGGGACTGCGTTGAGGGCTTGACTCCGGGCTGATAGTGATTAGCTCTAGCGCACCTATGGTGCTTGCCGGCGGCTCCTCGCCCGTTGAAGTCTTCGCCCTCTTCGCCATCCTCTGCGCCAACATTTCCGTATCTCTGCGGGATAGGTCAAAGTGAGGTAAATTAGTAAGCAAAACCGGAAATTCAGAAGATAAAAGATGTGACAGGACCCTTACTCTTCTTTCTCCGAGCTGAAGGCAGAGAGGTCGAAGTCGACTTCCGCCATGGTGCTCGTGCGAGGAGGTGAGGGAGTGGTCCTGGGTCGCTTGGCTGCGGCAGAAGAAGAAGGTTGCTGGGTTGAGGCGCCAGAGGTGGCCTTCCGAAGAACGCGCTTCTTCTTCTTCTCGAGAGCTGGGGGCTCCTCGTGCAGCTCCTCCTCAGCTGTACCTCCGGCAGAAGGGCCCCCGACGGATGTGCCACTCTGCTCTCCGGCAACCTCGCCCTACCCGGCAAGTTTTCCCTCAGACATCACTTCTTCTTCATTGGCTTCCTCTTTCGTAAAGCCAGCGCTGCCGGCCTCCGCGGCAAGATCCGCCTCCTCTGCCCTGCTGAAGATGTACGCCACCTCTTCCTCAAGGGTGGGACGGATGAGGATTGCTTCTTCCCGGATGGCCTTCTCTGATAGATTATCAAAGAATTCTTGTGCCTGCTCTGTGGATGGCTCTTCCCAAGTTCCGTCAAGGCCGTGAACATTACATGCCGGCATCATGGCGATGATTGAGGCCAAAGCAGAGTTGTTGCACAAAGGGATTACACCCGCCGGCAACTTGAACCTGGCGTCAGTCCTGAATAGCCTGTGGTAGAGGGTTGTGTGCTGCATGACCGTCAAGTTGTTGTTCAGCCCAGGGCGCAGCCTCATGATATCTGCCGCGTTCTGGAACTCCCAGGCTGGTCTCCCTTTGTTCATCAGAGGAGCGATGCGCCGGCGAAGGAAATCAGCACCAATCATCTCTATTGTGAGCCCGACAGCTTTGAGGCGATGGATCCTGGTAATTGCGATTGTGAGCTTCTCATCTTGAGGATCGAGGTCGCTCCAATCCTTACCACGCACCATCTTTGTTTGCCGAGGCGCGCAGAAGGGCTGGGGATCTGTCTCCTGAATCCAGCACCACTTGGCCCGCCATTCCTCCCACTTCTCGCGGTAGACCCCGTCTGGATATACCTCCTTGTTCCATGTCCTTGGAATCCAAGTGATGGAACCAGAAAGGGCTTCTCCCGCATGGATACGGGGAACGAAGAAGTGGCGAAAGAGGGCTGTATTGGGGACTACTCCGGTAAAGTTTTCGCAAAGATGCGCAAAGACTGACATACATGTCACGGCATTCGGCGTAAAATCCAAGAGTTGGAAGCCGTATGTGTACATGATGTCGTTGAAGAAATCAGAGAAAGGGGGATAGAGCCCGCAGTAAAAATAGTCAACGAAGAAAGGGAATCTATCTGGGCCACCCTTGGAGGAACCTGGGCTCACGCGAGTAGCAGGATGAGCCTTCGTCTCCCTCACCCACATGCAGAGGTATCGGTTCTTCAGGGTGCTCGCGTCGAGCGCCGAAGCGAAGACGGCGTGCTTCTTCCGCATCTTCACCAGTTCGCCCTCCGGGACGGCGGCTTTCACCCCCTTGCCCTTGCTCGCCTTGGGCGGCATGGCGGCAGTGGAAGCAGAGGCTGAGAACGGCGGAGGTGTGGAGGCAGCGGATGAGTGGGAGAGACTCTGTTTCGGGCTCGAGGAAGGAGACGATGGCGATTCCCAGATTGGAAAGGACAGGAGGTAAATGAGCAGTGCCTCTGCGGATTCCTTTTTATGGGGAAGGCGTGGGGCTGCCTCTTTACTTGTCAATGTGAAAACGCCTTTGCGAGCGCGCGGCGGTAACGGCCGCTCCACGCACGTATCCCACGTCGCGCATTCATCGCACGTCGTGGGGGGGCACAGTAAGCGGAATGATTACAGCAGTTAACTCCTGCCATGCGTGCCCGTGCACTGTTTGGGCCTAGCCCAACAACGCCTCGCACCCGTGTATGGCCTAGGCCCGGGGGCTCCTGTCGGTGTACTAAAGTTTGGGTCCTTTAGTACCCCATACTTGTGCACGGGCAGTAGTAGCCACACCAGCGGTAAGGCCTGCCGGGGGACAGCTGAGTGCAGCACAAAGCTATCAAGAGAGCATTCAAGCCAATAATCAGAAGACAGAAGACCGAAGGCTGGGGCCCCGGCAAGATCTTGCCGGGATGGCTCACGGCCCCAGCAAGACTCGCACCCGGCAAGACCTCGCCACCCTGTCACCGCTCCAGTGCAGCGGCCAGCTTGTCTTTTAGATGTTGTCCTCCTGGGCACGTGGCAGGTGCTAGCGGCGGATGGGCTTAAGTGGTGCTGATGGGACGGCCCGTTTTTCCGTCCCCAAGAAGCTAAGGGACACCTCAACGGAGCATTAAATGTGTTTGTCCTAAGCCGTCAGTATTAGGTATGATAACACTGTAGCAACTTTACACCTCTTGTACTTCGCCACTGTTGGTGACCCCTTGGACGTATAAAAGGAGGCCCAAGGCGTAGCTACAGAGGGGGAGGACCTTCGGGCTCATTCTGCATGCGTAGCTGCTGCTCGAATGTACTGTTCATCGCAAGCGCTCCTGGGCTAGAGTTCAAACACATCCAATACAACTAAAGCAGGCGTAGGGTTTTACGTTTCTCAGCGGCCCGAACCTGGATAAAAATCCCTCGCGTTGATCGTTTGATCTGCTCTTTGTGCAAGCCTTTCTCTCTGCCGAACCGTAAAGGGATCCACGCGATCCCATAGGTGTCGTACGCCGACAAGTTCCATCTCCTACATAAGGTTTAGCAAGCAGTTGTTCTAGCATACCCGAAGGAATTCCATAACCAATATTTTCAGTAGGTGCAGTTGAAAGCACATTTGCTCCCTTGGTGGTTTTGGTAATTCAAAACAACATATAAGTCATTGAACTAATGTTTCTACCAAGTATATTTCAGGAAATGTTCAATGATAGGGATGGCAAAAGGATTGAGGAGATTGTGAAATACCCCAAGATGCAAGGAAATAGGTTGGCAAAGCTTCAAGCAAGAGGACTCTATATTTTATATTTGTGAGAAATCACTTTGAGTCCATAGGAAAGCCAATACTATTAAAAGGGGGTAAGGTTTTGTTGGTGAACAAAATGCTCATACGTGCACAAGTGATAGTCACCAAAAACACCCACAAGCTCTCCCACCAAAGTCTGTCATAGCCAAATACACAAAATCGGTACGACCAACTTTTCCATTTCGGTGCCACCGATTCTTATCTCAGACAGACTCAGCCAAACCCTAGCCACTTCGGTGCAACCGATTCCATACCGGTGCCACCGAGTTTGGGTTGCCAACTCTCTGTTATGTAAATTCACAATATCGGTGCAACCGAGATTGCTGGATCGGCGTCACCGAGATTGTCAATCTGACCGTTGGTCACCTTATCGGTGCAACCGAGTTTCCTATATCGGTCTCACCAAGATTCAAAAGTTGCCACCTTTTGGTCACTTCGGTACCACCGAGATTAATACATCGGTGTCACCGAGTTGGTCATTTTGTGTGTAACGGTTGTATTTTTGGGGATGCCTATATATACCCCTTCACCACCACCTACTCGATAGAGAAGCACTCAGAACTATTCCATACTTGCCCCATCCAGTTTTCTGAGAGAGAACCACCTAGTCTTGTGTTGAGGTCAAGATCTTCAACTCCAACCATATGGATCTTGATTTCTAGCCTCCCCAAGTTGCTTTCCACCAATCCCATCTCTTGCACCAAGCCAAATCTATGAGAGAGTGATTGTGTGTTGAGGAGTCTATCATCTTGAAGCACAAGAGCAAGGAGTTCATCATCATTACCGAGCCTATTACCTTTTGGAGGGTGGTGCCTCCTAGATTGGTTAGGTGTCGCTTGGGAGCCTCCTACTTCGTGTTGTGGAGTGAACCAAGAAGTTTGTACGGGCAAGGAGATCGCCTACTTCGTGAAGATCTACCCATAGTGAGGCTAGTCCTTCGTGGATGGAAGCCGTTATGGAATAGTCAAGGTTGCTACTTCGTGGACCCTTATGGGTGGAGCCCTCCGTGGACTCTCGTGACCGTTACCCTCCGTGGGTTGAAGACTCCATAAACGTGGATGTACGATAGCACCACCTATCGGAACCACGGGAAAAATCATCGTGTCTACAATTGCGTTTGATCCTCCTACCCTATCCCTTCTATACATGCTTGTTGTTACTTTTTGCTGCTATACTCTTAGACATGCATGTGTAGGGTGTACTTGACTTGCCATGAAATGCTAAAAACTGTCAACCCTAAAACTTGGTATAGACAATACTTTTATTTGGTCAAGTAGTCTAATCACCCCCCCCCCCCTCTAGAGATACTTTCGGTCCTACAAGTGGTATCAGAGCTTTGGTCTCCATTGCATTGGTCTCACAACCTAGGAGAGTATGGCATCTAGTGAGGGAAGTTATCACCGTAGAGGTCCGTACTTTGATGGCACTAATTTTGCTTGTTGGAAGCACAAAATGAAAATGCATATTCTTGGTCATAATCCCGCCGTTTGGGCTGTTGTTCGTGTTGGCTTGCAAGGTGAATTCTTTTCGGATGGAAAGGAACCGGATCATGAAGCGACCGCGGATGAGTTGAAGATGTTGCAATACAATGCTCAAGCATGTGACATTCTCTTCAACTGCTTATGCCCCGAAGAATTCAACAAAATCAGCCGTCTTGAGAATGCAAAAGAGATATGGGATATTTGTGTTGATATGCACGAAGGAACCGAGTCCGTGAGAGAATCCAAGTTAGATGTTCTTCAAGGTCAGCTTGATAAGTTCAAGATGAAGGATGGTGAAGGAGTCGCAGAGATGTACTCTAGGCTAGCTCTCATCACAAATGAGATTGCCGGCTTAGGAAGCGAAGAAATGACCGAAAAATTCATCATCAAGAAGATACTTAGAGCTTTGGATGAGAGATACGACACCGTGTGCACATTGATCCAAATGATGCCCAACTACAAAGATCTCAAGCCTACTGAAGTCATCGGAAGGATTGTTGCTCATGAGATGACGCTCAAAGACAAGGAAGAGCTTCATCACAAGTCTAGCGGTGCTTCCAAAGCCACGAGTGATGCTCCCATGACTTCAAGCAACAACCTTGTCACCAATGAAGAGATAAGCCTCATGGTCAAGAAATTCAACAAATTCTACAAGAATAGAGGCAAAGAAAGAAGTTCCAACTCAAGATATGATGAGAAGCGTTCGTCAAGTCGTGACCGCAATTGCTACAATTGTGGGAAGCCCGGACACTACTCCAATGAGTGCACGGCTCCCTACAAACGAAGAGAAGAGTCACCTCGAAGACGAAGCTCAAGGAATGAATCACCTCAAAGAGAGAGAAGGAGTAGAGATGATCGTTATGAACGAAGACACTCAAGGAGAAGTAGAGATTCGGAGAAGAAGGGCAAGTACACCAAGAGCTACACAAGAAGGAAACATCAAGCTCATGTTGGTGAATGGGTCTCCGGCTCCGACTCCGACAACAACTCCGAGAGAAGCTATCACTCCGACTCCGACTATAGTCAAGATGATGGTGTTGCCGGAATTGCTCTAGTGACTACCAACTCCCATGATCTATTTGACTCACCAAACGAAGGGAGTGGAAGTTGCTTCATGGCTAAAGGCCCCAAGGTATCACACCCCGAGTATCTTGATTTTGATAGTGATGAAGATGATTTGCTTTGTGATGATGACTTGCTTTGTGATAAAACTAGTGATGTTGATCAAAATTAACTTGATAATTCTCATGCTAGTCAAGATAAGTCAATTGATGATGATAAGGTGAAAATAGAAGAACTAACTAAAGAACTAAACACTCTTAAGTTAGCTCATGAATCTACTCTCGAAGATCATAGAGAGCTGGTGAGAACTCATGAGAAGCTACGCTTCGAGAAGCTCAACTTGGAGCAAGAGCATGAGTTTCTTAAAGCTATCAATGACGATCTCCGAAAGAAGACTTCATCTTATCTAGCCAAACGACTACTCTTGTCTACTTTCATGCCACAAGTTAAATCTAAACAAACTAGTAACAAAGGCAAGAAAGGTTCTTCATCTAGTAGCAACAATAAAAATGCTAAACCCAATTATGTTGCTTCTAGTATTTCTATTGATTCCACTAATGATGATTCTCTTAGCCAAGTCACACTTGAGCAAGAAAATGCTTTATTGAAAGGAATTATAGAAAAAGGTATCTACAAGAGTCTTGCCGGGTGTAAGCAATTTGAGGAAATTGTACGCAAGCACGGAGGATACCGGAAGAATCGTGGTGTTGGCTACTTCAACGCAAATGGAGTTGAATGGGAAGAAGCTCAATACCCCGAGCCCAAGTTTGTTCCTCAAAAGGAGAAGTATGAAAATACTCTTCCCAAGGGGACAAGCACTCAAGATGACCTTCCACCACAAGACCACAAGCTCAAGGGCAAGAACAAGCTTCAAGAGGACATTGACTCATATGAAGAAGAATCCCTAGCTATGGTGGAGTGGGTTCCCAAGGCTACGTCAAGCTCAACTTCTACAAAGGCTACTACAATACCAAGGATCCCCATCAACTTGATGTGGGTCCCCAAGAAGAAGAACTAGTAAGTTCTTGAGCGGTGACTCCGCCAATGAAATTCACTCATATTCATTATTGGCAAGAACTATTTGCAATCAACATCAACTCTATACAATAGTTCGAGGAGTCACACATTCCCTCAAAGGTAAGCAAGGGACAAGGTAATCAACAAATCAATGGACATCATAACACATGTTTTTGCACTCCATGTCCATAGATATCCTTGTATTTGTCTCTTGTGTGTTGGGACTAACCCATGTAGGTGAGAAGAGTAAGGAAACAACAAGGATGCTCCCAACTCTTGGTGATCTTCATCAACCTTGAGCATCCACAACTACCTCACCAACATGAAGTCTTCATCGACAAAACCCAAGGTTAGTTTATCCCTCTTATGGGGGGATGTCACATCTAGGGGGAGCTTTACTCTAAGACTTGAGCTAAAGCATCTCTTAGAATGTGACAACATTAAATGCTTTTTGTAAAAGTGGTAACCCCACTTGTGCTTAAACGATGAGTATGACCTATGATCAAGTATTCTTACTTGGCTCCTAAGTCAAATACTCATATATAGATGACTTTGTCATCGCCCAAGTGCTTGTTTGATGCTAGTGTGTATGTGCATGTTTATCATGATTTCATTTGACATCTTTATTGTGTGAGCATGTTGGTCTGCATCTATTTTCTCATTCGAGGACATACAATTGTTGTTATTTGGCTTTTGTTTTATCTTTTGCCAATTGGATGGACAAGAATGCCTAGGACCACTCTTTAGCTATCTATGCTTTCTCACCTCATATTCCATTCATGCTGCATCACAAAATTTGAACAAATACTTTTCGATCCCTCTGTGTGTGGAGCACTCGGAGTTCCGTATCGACAAGGACTGACCATTAAAACCTCCCAAGTGCATCTCGGTGGAACCAACCCCACAATCTCGGTCTCACCGAATGCCTAGGGTTGATCTGGTTTTCTATCTCGGTACTACCGATTCCATATTCTCGGTTACACCGAGTTTCCCTGTCAACTGACAGTTGAGAAACTCGGTGACACCGAAAATCTAGAATCGGCGTCACCGACAGTGGTGGGTATATATACTGTGGACCCTGACGTTTTGAAATTCATCCTCAAACCGTCGCGCCTCAGAACTCTAAGCTGCCGCCTCGAGACCCCTGGTCATCGCCCTTGTCTCCCTGCGCTCCTCCGCCGCTGGGAATCGCCGCCGTCGACAAAATCTTCTCCATCGTCGCCGCCGTAGCGGATCCGTCGCCGAGTTAGGGTACGGATTCAACCTCCTTTGCGCTCCCCATCTGATTCTCGTGCACTGGATTTATTTTTCTCCATAAGCCACAGCTTGGACATCGTTCTATCCACAAGAGATTTTCATAGTCTAGCGAATGATCGATTTTCTAGGGTTTGCCTTCCGCCCGATGAAACTCGGTAGAACCGAAGTGAGAAAATCGGTACCACCGACTTTCTTGTCTGTGCTGCTGAGAACTATCTCGGTGAAACCGAGTGCTTCTTTTCGGTCCCACCGAAAAGAGTGCCCAGTTTCTGTTAATGAGATAGTCAGTCTCGGTGACACCGACAATTTTGCTTCGGCTGTACCGATATTCATGTGACAGAATGCAAAACTTTGAAAATCCTTTGTTCAAATCTTTCAAAAACCAGCCACATTTTGTGATGACTCATCCTAATCTGCTCCTCTATACTCTATTCACAGGGTCAGATATGTCAGGAGCTGAGGACAGTGAGAACAGCTTCAGAGAGCAAAGTGTTGAGATGGATTCAGGCACTAGTCCTGAGTCTAGTTCATCTTCAGATCCAGGCACTCCCAGTTCCCATGGATTGCCCAAGGCTGCCACAAGGGCTAGGAAGAAGCTGAATTCAGATGAGGAGGATTCAGACTTCGTTCCAGAAGAGGTTCTTGCTAAGAAGCAAGAGAAGGCTGCCAAGAAGTCTGCAAGTGAAGCTACTTCTTCCAGGAAAGTTGTTGGCAAAGTCTATGCTAGCTCTGTAGCTGGAAGAGCTCCTGAAGGTGCTAGGACAAGGATGGTTCTTCATCTTGAGTCACCCCCAAAGAAGTCATTGCCTAAGAAGGCAAGTGAGAAGAAGGGTGCCAGGAAGAGGATTGTTTATGCTGTTAGCAGGCAGACCTCCATGTTTGAGGACCCTGAGGAGGCTGCTGCTGCTGCTGCTGAGGAGGAGGAAGAACATGTTGAGAAAGCCCCTCCCAAGAAGAAGCAAAAAAAGCTTATGTCTGATGCTATGCCAAAGACTGGTACTTCCAAGAGCACCAAGTCTGCTGCAAAGAAGCCTGCTGCTGAGAAGCCCAAGAGATTGTCTAGGCAAATTCCAGCTTCTGAGAAGAACAAAGGAACCACCTCCAGAGTTGAGGATGAGGATGCTATGTCTGCTTTAATGAAGCTTAGGCCACACCTTCCAGTACACAATACCAGTTATCCACTCGCCGAGGATATGAAGAAGAGGAAGGACTCTGTTCTGAGGGCATGGAGAGCTGCTGATCCATATGCCCAGAGAAAGAAGACAGCTGTGGACTACAGATTCTACACCAAAGAGCAACAGGATTTCTACGAGACTGTGCTCTTTGACAAGAGTCCAGCTATGAGTGATATGCGGTATGTTGATTGGAAATTCATCAAGGAGAATGAGGAATACTTTCCAAGTGTCCAAGACAATTTCCACTGCATTGGTTTAGATGAGTTCGTTGGTAGAGAGTTCACCGCTTGGAATGATGAGATGATTATGCAATTCTACTCCACTGCACATTTCTATGGAGATGGTAGAATTGTATGGATGACTGAAGGTGCAAGGTATGAATCTACTGTTGAGGAGTGGGCTACCATCTTAGGAGTCCCAGAAGCACATGATGGTGATTTGGATGTCTACTCAGAATCCAAGGAGAGCCACAATGCTATGGCCAATATGTATAAGGAGATCCCTGCTGCTCACGTGAAGTCTCATAGGCTAGGATCCATCTACTTTCTTCAGGCTGGCCTCCGCACCATGAACACCATTCTGAGGCATACCTTGATGCCCAAGTCAGGAGATGACAAGATGATTCGAGGCTACTCCATTAACATGTTGATCCACCTTGACAGACACACCAGGATCAGAGTCATGGACTTGATTGTTGAGACAGTCAAGAGGGTTGCCGCTGATCAGAAGCGCTGTTGCTGTTATGCACCCTATATCCAGATGCTCATCAATTCAAAGTTGGAGAAGCACATATTTGCTCTAGATCGACCCCACTTGCCCCTACAGCCAGATCTCGAGGAGAACGTTGTGGTGATGGACCCAAAACATCCCACATCAGCTGCAGCTCAGGCAGAAGCAGAGGCAGCTAGAGCCACTAGTGCTCAAGTCCCCAGATCCAGGAACGAGCAAATGGATCTCTTGATCTCATCAGTTCAGGACATGATGAAGGACATTAAGGGGATTCTGGACAACCAGAACAGTCTTGTGAGGATCTTCGAGAACAGGATCAAGACCCTTAATGATAAGGTGGATGGGCTGACCAGGACAGTTAATGAGCTCAAGAAGGAAGTTGACTCAGTGCCTCTTCCTCAGACTTCTTCAGACGATGATGATGTTGATGATGAGGATGGATCACCTCTCAGGCCAGGCACACAGTTTACCACTCAGGCCAGATCAGCCACTGTGCCAGCTCCTGACCTGAGGCCCTCTTCATCAGCTCCAGCCACTGTCACCTCAGCTCCATCAGCTCCAGTTCCTCCAGTTGCCACTCCATCTCCATCCACGACATCTGCAGAGATCTTCGCCGACGCTGTTATCTCGACTCCTTCATCAACTACCGGAGGAGATCAGCCCAAGAACGCTTAGATATATGCCTTTGAACTTTTTGGTAACTTGTTACCAAAGGGGAAGAAGTGTATATAGATCTTTAGGCTTCGAGTGAGAGAGCGTTTTGGTTGTTATTCGCTATTTCAAAACATTTGATCTTTTGGTTGCTTGTGACACATGTTTGTGGTGCTTGATCATACGCTTTATGTGTGATGCTACTATTTCCTATCATCTTAATGCTTGTGAGATGATCATTCACCTTTGCTTGATTGTGTTGTGCTATGATGTTCACTCTTATTATTATCGCACACCACCAAGTTGTATGTGACATGGAAGAAGTGCCCCATGTACCTAATTTATTGTGCATTTGCATTCAAACGCAAATTCAAAATAATGCACAAATTTAGGGGGAGCTCTTGCTTATCACATACCTCTCAAAGCAACGATTATATCATATGTCGAAGCTTTGATCTATATGTTGTCATCAATTACCAAAAAGGGGGAGATTGAAAGCACATTTGCTCCCTTGGTGGTTTTGGTAATTCATAACAACATATAAGTCATTGAACTAATGTTTCTACCAAGTATATTTCAGGAAATGTTCAATGATAGAGATGGCAAAAGGATTGAGGAGATTGTGGAATACCCCAAGATGCAAGGAAATAGGTTGGCAAAGCTTCAAGCAAGAGGACACTACATTTTATATTTGTGAGAAATCACATTGAGTCCATAGGAAAACCAATACTATTAAAAGGGGGTAAGGTTTTGTTGGTGAACAAAATGCTCATACGTGCACAAGTGATAGTCACCAAAAACACCCACAAGCTCTCCCAATAAAGTCTGTCATAGCCAAATACACAAAATCGGTACAACCAACTTTTCCATTTTGGTGCCACCGATTCTTATCTCAGACAGACTCAGCCAAACCCTAGCCACTTCGGTGCAACCGATTCCATACCGGTGCCACTGAGTTTGGGTTGCCAACTCTCCGTTATGCAAATTCACAATATCGGTGCAACCGAAATTGCTGGATCGGCGTCACCGAGATTGTCAATCTGACCGTTGGTCACCTTATCGGTGCAACCAAGTTTCCTATATCGGTCTCACCAAGATTCAAAAGTTGCCACCTTTTGGTCACTTCGGTACCACCGAGATTAACACATCGGTGTCACCGAGTTGGTCATTTTGTGTGTAACGGTTGGATTTTTGGGGATGCCTATATATACCCCTTCACCACCACCTACTCGATAGAGAAGCACTCAGAACTATTCCATACTTGCCCCATCCAGCTTTCTGAGAGAGAGCCACCTAGTCTTGTGTTGAGGTCAAGATCTTCCACTCCAACCATATGGATCTTGATTTCTAGCCTCCCCAAGTTGCTTTCCACCAATCCCATCTCTTCCACCAAGCCAAATCTGTGAGAGAGTGAGTGTGTATTGAGGAGTCTATCATCTTGAAGCACAAGAGCAAGGAGTTCATCATCATTACCGAGCCTATTACCTTTTGGAGGGTGGTGCCTCCTAGATTGGTTAGGTGTCGCTTGGGAGCCTCCTACTTCATGTTGTGGAGTGAACCAAGAAGTTTGTACGGGCAAGGAGATCGCCTACTTCGTGAAGATCTACCCATAGTGAGGCTAGTACTTCGTGGACGGAAGCCGTTATGGAATAGTCAAGGTTGCTACTTCGTGGACCCTTATGGGTGGAGCCCTCCGTTGACTCTCGCGACCGTTACCCTCCGTGGGTTGAAGACTCCATAAACGTGGATGTACGATAGCACCACCTATCGGAACCACGGGAAAAATCATCGTGTATACAATTGCGTTTGATCCTCCTACCCTATCCCTTCTATACATGCTTGTTGTTACTTTCCGCTGCTATACTCTTAGACATGCATGTGTAGGGTGTACTTGACTTGCCATGAAATGCTAAAAACTGTCAACCCTAAAACTTGGTATAGACAAAACTTTTATTTGGTCAAGTAGTCTAATCACCCCCCCTCTAGACATACTTTTGGTCCTACAACAGTAGGTTGAGGGGAAACTAATTGTGGTTCCGTTCGAGGTGAAGATACCCCAAACAAACCCCTCAAAGGATTGTTTTCCATAGTAACAAGTAACAATAAATTTAAGCATGTTGTATAAGTTTTGCCTTACCGATTTACACTTACCAAGAGCGCTTCACTCCCCAGCAACGGCGGCAGAAAAGAGTCTTGATGACCCACAAGTATAGTGGGTCAATCGTAGTCCTTTCGATATGTAAGAGTGTCGAACCCAACGAGGAGCAGAAGGAAATGACAAGTGACGTGGCTTGAGACTGCGTCGGTATTTCCCCAAAGAGGAAGGGATGATGCAGCACAGCGACGGTAAGTATTTCCCTCAGTTATGAAACTAAGGTTATCGAACCAGTAGGAGGATCACCACCACCCAATAAGCAGCACCTGCACACAAACAACAAGTACTTGCAACCCGACGCGAAAGAGAGGTTGTCAATCTCTCTACGGTAAAAAGATAGATTAGGTAGTGATAGATACGAGAGATAGATCTCTCAAGAACACAAAATAAAAAGAGTAAATATGCAGCAATATGTTTTTGGGTTTTTGGTTTTGTAGATCTGGAAACAAAGATTGCAAAAAGATAGATCAGAAAGCAAAATTTTGGAAAAGTAGACCCGGGGGCCGTAGGGTTCACTAGTGGCTTCTCTCATGAGTATAGCGCACGGTGGGTGAACAAATTACTGTTGGGCAATTGATAGAAAATCGAATAGTCATCACGATATCCAAGGCGATGATCATTATATAGGCATCACGTCCAAGATAAGTAGACCGACTCCTGCATGCATCTACCACTATTACTCCACACATCGACCGCTATCCAGCATGCATCTAGTGTATTAAGTTCATGGAAAACGGAGTAATGCAATAGGAACGGTGACATGATGTAGACAAGATCTATTCATGTAGGAATAGACCCCATCTTGTTATCCTTAATAGCAACGATACATGCGTGTCTTGCTGCCCCTTCTGTCACCGGGAAAGAACACCGCAAGATCGAACCCATCACAAAGCACCTCTTGCCATGGCAAGAAAAATCGATCTAGTCGGCCTAACTAAACCAAAGATTCGGAAAAGAAATACGAGGCTATAAGTAATCATGCATATAAGAGATCAAAGAAGACTCAAATAATATTCATGGATAGAAACTGATCATGAACTCAAAATTCATCGGATCCCAACAAACACACCGCAAAAAGTTTACATCAAATAGATCTCCAAGAGACCATTGTATTGAGAATCATAAGAGAGAGAGAGGAAGCCATCTAGCTACTACCTACGGACCCGTAGGTCTATGGCGGACTACTCACGCATCATCGGAGAGGCACCTATGAGGAAGATGAACCCCTCCGTGATGGTGTTTAGATTGGATCTCGAGGTTCTGGAACTTGCGGCGGCTGGAATTGTGTTTCGTCGACTCCCCTAGGGTTTTGGAATATTTGGGAATTTATAGGCATCAGAGGCGGTGGAGAGGGGCCTCGAGGAGGGCACAACCCATCAGGGCGCGCCGGGGCCCCCCTGGCGCGCCCTGGTGGGTTGTGGTCTCCTCGGCCCACTCCCCCGGCACTTCTTTGGCCTATTGGGAGTCTTCTAGTCCAGAAAAAATCTTCAAAATTTTTCATCGCAATTGGACTTCGTTTGGTATTGATTTTCTGTGAAGTAAAAAACAAGCAAAAACAGCAACTGGCACTTTGGCACTATGTCAATAGGTTAGTACCAAAATATGATATAAAGTTGTTATAAAATGATTGTAAAACATCCAAGAATGATAATATAACAGCATGGAACAAGCAAAAATTATAGATACATTGGAGACGTATCAACACGCGGTTTTCAGCAAGGTAATTTCTGCAAGCACTGAAATTATAGGTAACAGATAGTTTGATAGCAAGATAATTGGTAACGAGCAAGTAACGGTAATGGTAAATAAAGTGCAGCAAGGTATCCCAATCCTTTTGTGGCAAAGGACAGGCCAGAACAGTTTCTAGTAATAGGCAAAGTGTTCTTGAGGGTACAAGGGAATTTCATCTAGTCTCTTTTATCATGTTGGTTTGATTCCTGTTCGCTACTTTGATAATTTGATATGTGGGTGGACCGGTGCTTGGGTGATGTTCTTACTTGAACAACCTCCCACTTATGATTAACCCCCTCGCAAGCATCCGCAACTACGAGAAAAGCATTAAGATAAAATCTAACCATAGCATTAAACGTTTGGATCCAAATCAGCCCCTTACGAAGTAGCGCATAAACTATGGTTTAAGCTTCTTTCACTCTAGCAACCCATCATCTAATAACTACTCCACAATGCATTCCCTTAGGCCCAAGGATGGTGAAGTGTCATGTAGTCGACGTTCACATGACACCACTAAGGGAATCACAACATACATATCATCAAAATATCGAACACATATCAAATTCACATGATTACTTCTGACATTACTTCTCCCGTGACCTCAAGAACAAAGGTAACTACTCACAAATAATACTCATGCTCAAGATCAGAGGGGTATTGAATAGCATAATGGATCTGATCATATAATCTTCTACCAAATAAACCATATAGTAATCAACTACAAGATGTAATCAACACTAGTAGTCACGCACAGGTACCAATCTGAGGTTCCGGTACAAAGATTGAACACAAGAGATGAACTAGAGTTTGAGAGGAGATGGTGATGTTGAAGATGTTGATGAAGATTGGCCTCCCAAAGATGAGAGGGGTGTTGGTGATGACGATGGCTTCGATTTCCGCCTCCGGGAGGGAAGTTCCCCCGGCGGAATCGCTCCGCCGGAGGGCAAAAGTGTTCCTGCCCAAGTTCTGCCTCAAGGCGACGGCGCTCCGTCCCGAAAGTCTTCTCCTTATTTTTTTAGGTCACGAGACCCTATATACCAGAATATGGGCACCGGAGGTGGGCCGAGGAGGGCACAACCCACCAGGGCGTGACTGGGGGGCCTGGCGCGCCCTGGTGTCTTGGGCCCACCAGGGTGGCCCCCTTCGGTAGTTCTTTGCTCCAGTATTTTTCATATATTCCAAAAATATTCTCCATAAAATTTCAGCTTCTTTGGAATTGTGCAGAATAGGTATCTCTGATGTGCTTTTTAGGTCCAGAATTCCAGCTGCCGGTTGTCGGGGCACGGATGCACACGATCACCTACGGGACCAGAGGTCCCTTTGTGGTTCGGCAAGGGGTGTCACGTTGCACAAAGAGCGGAGATCATGAGACGGCGTGATGATCAGGACGCTGGCATTTTTACCCAGGTTCGGGCCGCTGCTAAGCGTAAAACCCTACTCCTGCTTTTGGTGGATTGATTGAAGGAACACGAACAACACACAGCGCTTAACCCCGGCAAGAGTTGCTGTCGGGGCGAGCTGCTACGTGAGTACAAGTGTCCAGAAGTCCCGAATCTTGAGCTAGGTTGCCTTGGGCCTCCTTTTATAGATTAAGGGGCAACCACAATGGCAAAACAATCATTATCTATCAATTAGATAGCTTAGCAGAGCTATCATACCTTACTCTGGCATTTAAGACAAAATACCATGATTACTAGACTAGGTGGCGCTCGGGGGTGCATTCCCGGTAAGCTCTTGCCACCGCTTGTCTGGCTATTGCTTAGGGTCTTGACACGCTGCTGGACGGGTGTCAACTGGGTATAATCCTCCTTCCGGTGCCTCGCCACATGCTTAGCGAGAGCTACTTAGCCGCTTGAGGCTTCGACACCGCATCGACTAGTGACTGGCGTCGTGATGCGATGGAGCGGTGGCTGGTTAGCTCGCGCCTGCCGGGGGATGGCTTGCCGGGTCTTCCTGGGATGTGCGCGCCTCGGTCCCCGGCAGGCTCCGGGGACGCGGCTGGCGCGCTTTGGGACCCTCCTGGGTCGTTGTGCTGGTGCTGCCGGTGTTTGTTTGGCCCTCTGTAGGTTGTTGCTGCCGGGGTCTGGTTCTTGAATGCTCCTTGGTGGTGTGGTAGCTTTTCCCGATGGGCTCAGGTCGTGAAGGCCAGATGTTTACTGTCCATGCACAGGCCAGGGGGAAAGAACACCCCTATTTGTATACCCCGACAGAAGACCCCGGGCAGCAACTAGGGCAAGCTGGGCCCTACCGACGGCAAGCTCTGCCTGGCGTTGAACAAGATCATTCACCTCAAGGCTGCCGGGCTGACCATCGAGCATGTGGGGGCAGACTTCCTCCGTCGCCGCATCGTGCCGTTGCAGAAGAGGGACAGGTTTGCAAGGGAGTTCAATGGTCCCGCCGACTGGATGCGACTGTACCCAGGTCCTGCCAACAACTTGACAGCTTATGGTCATGGATGGCTGTGCGATCAGCTGTTCGCCCGCCTGGGGCCGTTCCACTTGCCGGCAGGATTCGTCCCCTTGCGCCGCAACTCTGCCCGGGGCCAGATCCTGCAGTGGATGCCTAATTGTGATGCCTCCGGTATTTAAGCCTGATTGGGAGCTGCCCACCCTGGAGAGCGAGATGGAGTGGGTCTCCAGCCTGGATGAGAGAGCTTCCAAACCGGAGGAGAACTTGACCGCGCCAACTAGAGCGGCGGGGAGAGCCTTCATCGCCGCTCGGATCGCGGAAGACAAGACTGTCAGAACCGCCAAGGGAGCAGCCTCCGGTGAAGAGGAGGAGGAGGAGTCTGAGGATGACGGCTCTTCTGGGGAGGAGAGCGGAAATCTTGCTCTGGAGGAGGCTGCCGGGCTGGAGCCTGTTGGGGCCAGTGGCTCCCAAGCCGCAGCAACAGGAACCCAAGGAGGGGTCGAGGCGGAGGAGGCGAAGGACCCGGAGGTGGAATAGGAGGGGCTCGAAGAGGGCCCCCAGGCTTCGAAGCCGGGGCGCCGCCTTCGTCAACGTGCCAATCGAGAACCAACGGCCCCCATGTCTTCGCGAGGTCCCCCGAAGGTGAAGAAGACGACTTCTAAGGGCGGCGGGCGCATAGTAGCATGCCGCCAATCATCCCGCCTTTCCCAAGCCAAGGCATCTCCCGTCAAGCGACAGAGGGTTTCAAGGGTGGACCCCATCCCCCTATCAAGCCCAACTTCTCTGCCAGGCTCGCCCTTGTCGGAAGTCCCGGCCTCTCCGTCAAGCCCCGTCCCTCCAACTGTAAAGAGGGGTCGGTTGACTCCACCGCCCATGTCGTATGAGCTGGGCTCAATGCTCCTTGCCTCGGAGTAAGTTTAGGTTGATCTCAGCCTCCGTCGAAAACTTTTAATCTTGATTTTCTTGATTGATCTCGCATGGTTGATCTTGACAGGGACGAGGATGAGGAGACTCTTGCGCACAGGGTCAAGAGGACCAAATCCGCGGCAGGACCAGATTCCGCGGCAGGTATGGGCTCTGCGGGAGACGCGGAGGAGAACCCCGCGTCTAGCCCCCAGTCCAGCCCTCTTCGTGAAATCCAAGTGTAGGTCTCGTCCACTGACAGGGATGAGGAAGGACGCCTCCCTTCACCCGACGGGGATACAGGAGAGGAAGATCGGAGGGAGGCTCGCCAAGAGGAACCTCTCCTCGAAGATTTATCGTCAACTGTCGCCCGTGAGAAGGCCTCGCCGGCAAGGGCCTCCGCCGAAGAGCTTGCCCATGCAAAGGTCATTGCCAAAGGGATGGCGACATACCGCACGCCGGCAACTGATGTTGCCGGGGAAGGAGAGGTCCTTCCGCAGCAACCTCCATCGGGTATCCCTCTTGCCGGTATTTTTACTTTTCCTGTATCCACACTTCACGTGCCTTATTGATTCCTGATTTCCATACTTCTGTTTTATTGCTATAATCCGCAGCTCCGCTTCTTGAAGAGCCTGAATTGGTGGAAGAGGTAGCTGACATCGGGAAGGATGTTGCCGCAGAGGCGATGAAGATTGCTGCCGCGGAGGAACATGGCCCAGCTGCCGGGGATATTCAGGGGTCCTCAGAAGGAACGGAACAAAATCCCAGCAGCGCGCCTGGCCTGGGCCAAGTGGTCGAAGAGAAGACTCCCCTTCAATCCATGAGGCCTCCCTCGTCCAGTTATCCTCTGGCATCGGCTCTGCAGTCCTCGCAGAGTCACATGGCCTTGGTCACTGCTCCGCTAAGTCACACGGCTCTCGGCTCGCCCTTCTCAGTGGGCGCAGACCTCGATGAAGAAATCAACAAGATCCTGGCGCCGCTGTCCCAGAAGATCGAAGGAGCTGATAGCACTGCTGATGGCGCCAAGGATTTGGCTTTCCTAGAATCTATAGCAGCAGAGCTTAAGGATGTGCAGAGTAGGTACAGCCTCAAGTGGCAGGCGGTCAAGGAGCAGCGTGACTCATTCGAGCTTGTGGATCAGCAGCTGAGGAGCAAAGGGAGCGAGTTGCGGGACTGGTACAACCGGCAGGTCCAGTCTCTTAAGAGGCAGCATGAGATGGTATCCATGGCCAACGAGGATGTTGCCGCCTGGAAGGCTCGACAGGCGGAGTGCGAGGCGCTTCGGGACGCCAGAGAGGAGGGCATCTCCTTCCGGGAAGGGGCCCTCGAGGCCACCCTCCGTGCCAAAGATGAGGAGCTGGAGGACCACGTCCGGCAGCGTACCAGGGAGCTGGAGGACGGCCACAAGACCGCTCTTGACGCACTTTCCTTGGAGTCCGCTGCTCAACTGAAGAAGGTAGATGACGAGCTAGCTGCTGCATCCGCCGCCAAGGCCAAACTTGAAGTTCAACTGACCAAGCTGACAGAGGATCTTGCCGGGAGTACCAAGGAGATCGAGGCCCGCAAGGAGGAAGCGCGAAAAGTAGCAACAACTCTGGGAGAGGTGCAATCACAGCTTTCCTCCAAGAGCCAAGGTCTTGATGCTGCCAACGGCACCATTTCCAACATGAAATCCAGGCTTGCCTCCTTGGAGAGCAACCTCGAATTATCCGGGGCCCGTGAGAAATTACTGCTCACAGATGCGCCGCGCGACAACCCTCCAGAAGGATGCTGAAGAAAAGCTGGAGAACTTGATTGAGCAGCGCGACCTCTGGGTCAAGAGCATGGTGGATATCGCCGAGCCCCTCACTGCCCAGATTGCCAAGATGAACATGAAGAGCTGGGCCTTCTCCGTCAGCAAACATGAAGCTCCAAGCGTTAAGCTGACGCTCTTCTTTGATGGCTTGATCGAGGGGTTGAAGACATATGAGGAAGACAGGGCTGCCTGCTTTGCCAACGAATCCCGAAAGCTGGCGCGTGACGCCCTCTTCCTGGTCTTGAGCAACATCGCCTTCTTCCATCCGGAGCTCGATCTCTCCGACGGATTCAAGAAGCTGCCGTCGGGCGCCGACACCTCGGCTGCCACGGAAAAGGTCGGTCCCCTCGCTGACAGGATCCTCAAAGTTCCAAGGACCCAAGGGAGCCATCGGAGCTAACTTTAAACCTTCTTTGTCGCCATGTCGCCCTATACTTAAGACAAAGTAGGTATCTCGTATTAGGGCATGCACTTTCTTTATTTTACTGTTTGCTAGACTGATGTTTGTATGCTATCACCTTCGTTTCCCTTCCGGCGTTCGTATGATAGTTATCTTTGCGCGTTCTAGTTACCCGCCAACGGCGTGTTGCCGCGATTGCTTTGAGAAATGGGTCCTTAGCATTCTACTGGCAAGGGCACATTGCCGGTGAGATTGTCCTTGTTAGTGTTGATGCTGCCGCGCATTTTGTTGAGCAGGCTCGAAACAAAACACGGGCGCGAACAAACACGGTAAGGTCCCATCACACGCAAGATTCAGCATACGAAACCTTTGGTTCGACAAAGCGACATACAAATTGTTGGGGAACGTTGCATGGGAAACAAAAAATTTCCTACGCACACGCAAGATCTATCCATGGTGATGAGCATCTACGAGAGGGAGAGTGAATCTACATACCCTTGTAGATCGCTAAGCGGAAGCGTTAAGAAACGGGGTTGATGTAGTCGAACGTCTCCGCGATCCAAATCGCAAGTCGTCCCTCGATCCGATCACGAACTAGTGCCGAACGGACGGCACCTCCGCGTTCAACACACGTACGGCTTGATGACGCCTTCACCTCCTCGATCCAGCGAGCGATGATGAAGTAGTAGATGAGTTCCGGCAGCACGACGGCGTGGTGATGGTGGTGAGGAACAATCTCTGCAGGGCTTCGCCAAGCACTACGGAGATTATGACGGGAGAACTAGAGGGTTAGGGTTGCCGACACACGGCTTGGGAAATCTTGATGTATCCCGTGTGCTAGCCCTGCCCCTCTATTTATATGTTGAGCCTTGGGGTCTAAACTTGGAGTAAAAGCCTCCTCCAGGTCGGTTTTGCCCGCACAAGGTCGGTTTGGCCCGCAAGGAAAGAGTCCAACTCGGATCCCTGCAGTATCGCGTACAAGCGGTAATACCGCTTACGATAAGCGGTAGTACCGCCCATAGCGGTAGTACCGCTTACGATAAGCGGTAGGACCGCCCCAGACGCCAGCGAAACTTCCTTTCGCACCTTGCCAAAGCCTCGTGGGCTTTACCCCTTGGCCCAAATAAAGTGTTCTCGTATCCGAACATTTCGGGAAACATCCGGAACCTCTTCCGGTGAATTCCGGAACCCTTCCGGAAACCAAAACACTATTATCACATATATCAATCTTTACCTCCGGACTATTCCGGAGATCCTCGTCATATCCGGGATCTTATCCGGGACTCCGAACAACCTTCGGTCACCAACAAAATAACTCAACTATACTAATCGTCACCAAACGTTAAGTGTGTAGACCCTGCGGGTTCGAGAACTATGTAGACATGACCGAGACACCTCTACGATCAATAACCAATAGCGGGACCTGGACGCCCATATTGGCTCCTACATATTCTACGAAGATCTTTATCGGTCGAACCTCTATGTCAAGGATTCAGTTAATCCCGTATATTGTTCCCTTTGTTCTTCGGTATGTTACTTGCCCGAGATTCGATCGTCGGTATCTCTATACCTAGTTCAATCTCGTTACCGGCAAGTCTCTTTACTCGTTCCGTAATACAAGATCTCGTGGCTAACACTTTAGTCACATTGCTTGCAAGGCTCATTGTGATGTTGTATTACCGAGTGGGCCCTGAGATACCTCTCCGTCACACGGAGTAACAAATCCCAGTCTTGATCCATGCCAACCCAACAGACACCCTCGGAGATACCTGTAGAGAACCTTTATAGTCACCCAGTTATGTTGCGACGTTTGATACACACAAGGTATTCCTCCGATGTCAGGGAGTTGCATTATCTCATGGTCAAAGTTAAAGATACTTGACATGCAGAAAACAATAGCAATAAACTGACACGATCATATGCTACGTTCGTAGTTTGGGTCTTGTCCATCACATCATTCTCCTAATGATGTGATCCCATTATCAAATGACATCTCATGTCAATGGCTAGGAAACCTTAACCATCTTTGATCAACGAGCTAGTCAACTAGAGGCTTACTAGGGACACAGTGTTGTCTATGTACCCACACATGTATTTGAGTTTCCAATCAATACAATTATAGCATGGATAATAAACGATTATCATGAACAAGGAAATATAATAATAACCAATTTATTATTGCCTCTAGGGCATATTTCCAACACAAATGTGAATTCTAATGGGAGTTGATAATCATGTCAACTTAGCTTTCATCATGGCTTTTCATTCTGCCCCGACGCGTGCTTATTTATGTTCATGGCCTTTCCCTTTATCCACCGGCACCTTTCCTCTTCACGCTCCTTGCGGTGTGCGCGCGAGCGCGTGCCCACCGCTTCCCTGAAAGGAAGGAGACGTGGAGAGGAGCGAAGTGGAGGTACTCAAAGACCCGTTAGACATGAATATAGCCCGCGGCAGGGATCTGTCGAGTTAATGTATAATTCATAATCAGTCGGGAATGGAAGAGAAAGCATGCATGGCCGAATCTTCCCTCCTTTCCTTCACACCCAACGGCCCCGCGACGACCTATGCATAGGCGGACAGGACCTTGCCGTGGTTGCCTGCCGGGAGCGTCGACCAGCGGATGCGCTCTAGCATTCGGTTCGGGACTTATCCCTGGCGGTACAAATGCAAGACCGAACCTCATGCGAGCTCATCGACACTGACGATACCGCCGCTGCGCAGAGCTGACCACAGGCGGGGAAGGAGGAGGGAGAGGGGCATAGCCAGGTATCACTTTTTTCCTTGGCCCACTGAATTGTGCCACACCTCCCTAGGGTCGGGCGGACCCATTTCCTTCCGGCGTTCCCCGCTCCGGCCTTGGCCGTGGCGAACGCGACGGCGGCGCCGTCTGTGCCAACCGCATCGCCGAGGACGCCTTCCTCACTTGCGGCCGCCGCAACGCCGCCGCGCCTGTGGCTGCACGTGAGGGAGCCTTTGAAGTGGAGGGATGCGTGGCCGCAATGGGCTTCTTCTTGGGAGCCATGGATGAAGAAGATGATGATGAAGATCGACTCGTCGTTCACGAACTAGGATTCACGCAAACGATGCACGCCCCCTACCTGGCGCGCCAAAGATGTTGGGGCACGGATGCACACGATCACCTACGGGACCAGAGGTCCCTTTGTGGTTCGGCAAGGGGGTCACATTGCACAAAGAGCGGAGATCATGAGACGACGCGACGATCAGGACGCTGGCATTTTTACCCAGGTTCGGGCCGCGGCTAAGCGTAAAACCCTACTCCTGCTTTTGGTGGATTGACCGAAGGAACACGAAGAACACACAGCGCTTAACCCCGGCAAGAGTTGCTGTCGGGGCGAGCTCCTATGTGAGTACAAGTGTCCAGAAGTCCCGAATCCTGAGCTAGGTTGCCATGGGCCTCCTTTTATAGAGCAAGGGGCAACCACAATGGCAAAACAGTCATTATCTATCGATTAGATAGCTTAGCAGAGCTATCATACCTTACTCTGGCCTTTAAGACAAAATACCATGATTACTAGACTAGGTGGCGCTCGGGGGTGCATTCCCGGTATGCTCTTGCCACCGCTTGGCTGGCTGTTGCTTACGGTCTTGACACACTGCTGGACGGGTGTCAACTGGGTATAATCCGCCTTCCGGTGCCTCGCCACATGCTTAGTGAGAGCTACTTAGCCGCTTGAGGCTTCGACACCGCATCGACAAGTGGCTGGCGTCGTGATGCGGTGGAGCGGTGGCTGGTTAGCTCGCGCCTGCCGGGGGATGGCTTGCCGGGTCTTCCTGGGATGTGCGCGCCTCGGTCCCCGGCAGGCTCCGGGGACGCGGCTGGCGCGCTTTGGGCCCCTCCTGGGTCGTTGTGCTGGTGCTGCCGGTGTTTGTTTGGCCCTCTACAGGTTGTTGCTGCTAGGGTTTGGTTCTTGAATGCTGCTTGGTGGTGTGGTAGCTTTTCCCGACGGGCTCAGGTCGTGAAGGCCGGAGGTTTACTGTCTGTGCACAAGTCAGGGGGAAAGAACACCCCTGTTTGTATACCCCGATACCGGTATTCTCCCTCTTCGTGTAAACCTTGCATATTGTGAGAGAAAAGGCATTAGAATCACTCCCTAAAGCGTTATTATTCAAGAAAACATAATAAATATCAGTAAGAAATCATGATGCAAAATTGACGTATCAGGTTGCGAGGTTTTGTTGTTTGTGTACATGTATCGTTTACATAGTGTTGCTTGGTTCTCCTACTGGATTGATAACCTTGGTTTCATATATGAGGGAAATACTTGTCGTCGCTGTGCTGCATCATCACTTCCTCTTTGGGGAAATACCAACGCAGTTCAAACACGTCAAAGGAATTTCTGGCGCCGTTGCCGGGGAGACATCATCAACATCTATCAGGTTCCTAATCACAAATCTCATCTCCTTCCAATTTACATTATTTGCCATTTGCCTCTCGTTTTCATCTCCCCCACTTCAAAAAAAATTCCATTTTATTCTCCCTCTTTTCCGTTCGCCCTTTTCTCGTCAGACCTCTTGTTTATCTACCTTTTTGCTATGGCTAGTTCTTCCTCTACTGCGTGTACCACCGAGAATGAGGTTCTTAACTTTAAACAGAAGGGAGGGGAGAATCTAAAAGTTCCTAAGAACAAGGGTGCCACTTCTAGTAGCAACAATGAAGATCTTAAAATGATTAGTATTCACCCCAATTTTGTTGAAGTGGTAAATGATCCCTATTTGCAAGAATGAATTTTTCAATCTTATTTGTAGAAGTATTGTCATTAAAAGTATGCATGATAAATCCTTGAAGAATTCTAGTTGTGTGATTAAGGAGTTGGAAACTATAGATGACAATACTTGAATCTATGCTTTATGCCTAGCTAGGGGCGTAAAACGATAGCGCTTGTTGGGAGGCAACCCAATGAATAAAATTTATTTTTGCCTTTTCCTTTATGTTCTTGAGTGTTTTCAAAATTATGCTACTGTTATGATTGTGTTTTTATGTTTTAATTAGTGTCTGTGCCAAGTAAAGCCTTTGGGATCATGTTGGGTGATAGTTGATTTGATGTTGTTGGAAAACAGAAACTTTGCGTCCAGTAGCAGAATTTTCAAATATCACAGAAGTGACGAAAAATTATGCATTTTTACACAAGATTGATATACAAATTGCCGACATTGTCCTAATGTTTTAGAATTTTTGGATTTACAGGAGTATGGTTAGAGTACAGATTACTACGGACTGTTATGTTTTTGACAGATTCTGTTTTCATTGCATTGTGTGGTTATTTTGATGACTTTATGGATTATATCGGGGGGTATAAGACATGGTAAAGTTACAATACAGTAGATATAATGCAATAATAAAATATGAATGGGTTTGCAACAGTACTTAGAGTGGTGATTTGTCTTATTATACTAACAGATCTCACGAAGGTTTTGTTGAGTTTTGTGTGATTGAAGTTTTCAAGTTTTGGGTGAGATCACGATGGATGAAGGAATAAGGAGTGAAAAGATCCTAAGCTTGGGGATGCCCATGGCACCCCAAGGTAATATTCAAGGAGAAACAAGCAACTAAGCTTGGGGATGCCCCGGAAGGCATCTCCTCTTTCTTCTAACAACCAGCGGTAATTTTACTTGGAGATATATTTTTATTCGCCACATATCATGAGTTTTGCTTGGAGCGTCTTGTATTATATGAGTCTTTGCTTGTTTTGCTTTTTATTTTGTAACAAGTATCCTTGCTGGACACACCTATTTGAGAGAGCCAAATTATTCTATGATTTGTTAGAATTGCTCTATGTGCTTCACTTAAAAAAAATTTGGGCTATGGAATTGCTCTAGTGCTTCACTTATATCTTTTTGAGCATGGTGTGCTTTAATTTTTGAAGAAATACTCTCATGCTTCACTTAGATTTATTTGAGAGTTAGTAAATTTTTGAAGAAATTCTCTCATGCTTCACTTATATTATTTTGAGAGACGAATTTTTTTATGCTCATGTTCTTCACTTAAATTTGTTTGAGCTTGTCAAAAGCAATTCCGACATATGAAACTAGTCCCAAAGTGATAGATATTTAAGAGATATATAATAAAAACTTCCATGAAGATCATTGGACAAAATAAACTTGATTCCTTGTAATAGTTTTGAGATATGATGATAGTAATATGTGAGTCATGTTGGTGAGTAATTACACTTTAGTACGAATATTGGTGTTAAGGTTTGTGATTCCCTATGCAAGCACGAAAGTCAATAGTTATGCAATGAAATTACATCCTACTTGTGGTGCATTATTCAGTGTTAGTTATGCTTAATGATCATTTATGAGAATTTTCGTTTCTTGATTGGTTGCTTCTCAATCTATTTGCTAGCCTCCACTTGTACTAAGTAGAAATAGTACTTGTGCATCCAAAATCCTTAAAACAAGTTTTGCCATATGAGTCCACCATACCTACCTATATGCGGTATTTCCATGCCGTTCCAAGCAAATTTGTATGTGCCATCTCTAATTTTAAAAATGAATTTCCTTTTTGTGTGCTTGTACCGCTCATGATGCGGCAGGGGGTGGCCAATATTTTTCCATGCTAGATGTGTTATTTTCAAGATGAGTGTTTATTCACTTGTCATTGCACGAGAGTACGGCGGTAATACGGATGCCCAGTCCCGAAACGAAAAAGAAATTTACTTTATGTTGTGAAATAATAAATTCCTTGGAAAGTGTTGGTATGTAAGGCATCCGTGGATACGGTTAGCCATGGATTGTGAAAGAATGGTGGAAAAAGGAATAAAATTTATTCCTGTTTGGGAACCGCCTATGATATATCTAGCATGGAAAGTATTTGGAATTCTCGGTCATTTTCGGTGACAGGAAAGGCATGCCACCCAAAATATTTTTCTCTCTCAATTTAAGCTTTGAGCTCTGGCACCTCTACAAATCTCTACTTCCCTCTGCGAAGGGCCTATCTATTTACGTTATGCAATTTTTATTTTTACGTTGAGTCTCCATCTTCTCTTATAAAGCACCAACTAGGGGGGACTATGATCATACTTGTGCATTGGATGTAGCTAGTATTCGAGTGTGTTTCATGAATGCACCAATGATTGAGGATGATGGGCTAGGGATAACTTTCTTTAGTGCTGATATTTTGAAACACATGGTTACTTGTTGATATGCTTGAGTATTGAAGTCTTCATGTCAAATATAGACTATTGCTTTGAACCACCTAAAAGTCCAAATGTCCATGCTACAAAAGAAAAGAATATGTGATGAACATGTTAGGCAGCATTCCACATCAAAAATTCTGTTTTTATCATTTACCTACTCAAGGACGAGTAGGAATTAAGCTTGGGGTTGTTGATACGTCTCCAACGTATCTATAATTTTTTATTGTTCCATGCTGTTATATTATCATTCTTAGATGTTTTACAATCATTTTAAGCAAGTTTATATCATTTTTTGGGACTAACCTATTGACATAGTGCCCAGTGTGAGTTGCTGTTTTTTTGCTTGTTTTTTACTTCGCGGAATATCAGTACCAAATGAAGTCCAAATGCCACAAAACTGTTTGGAGATTTTTTTTGGACTAGAAGAAAAGTTGGGAGACAAGGAAGCACTAGGGGGGAGGCCCGTGGGGCCCACAAGACACCAGGGCGCCAGAGGCCCCTGGCGCGCCCTGATGGGTTGTGGGACCCATGGGGGTCTCCTCCACCACCTCTCAGCTATATAAATACCCAAATATTCCAGAAACCCTAGGGGAGTCGATGAAACACAATTCCAGCTGCCGCAAGTTACAGAACCAGGAGATCCAATCTAGAGCCCTATTCCGGCACTCCGCCGGAGGGGAACACGATCATGGAGGGGTTTATCATCCTCAGTGGTGCTCCTCCGATGATGCGTGAGTAGTTCACCATAGACCTATGGGTCCGTAGGCAATAGCTAGATGGATTCTTCTCTCTTTTTTATTCTCAATACAATGGTCTCTTGGAGATCTATTTGATGTAATGACTTTTTGCGGTGTGTTTGTTGGGATCCGATGAAGTTCGAGTTTATGATCAGATCTATATCCATGAATATTATTTGAGTCTTCTTTGATCTCTTATATGCATGATTATTTGTAGCCTCGTATTTCTTCTTCGAATCTTTGGTTTAGTTAGGCCAACTAGATTGATTTTTCTTGCAATGGGAAGAGGTGCTTTGTGATGGGTTCGATCTTACGGTGTCCTCACCCGGTGACAGAAGGGGTAGCGAGGCACATATGTATCGTTGCTATTAATGATAAAAAGATGGGGTCTATTCCTACATGAATAGATCTTGTCTACATCACGTCATCGTTCTTATTGCATTACTCCGTTTCTCCATGAACTTAATACACTAGATGCATGCTGGATAGCGGTCGATGCGTGGAGTAACAGTAGTAGATGCAGAATCGTTTCGCTCTACTAATCTTGGACGTGATGCCTATATATTGATCATTGCCTTGGATATCTTCATAATTATTTGTTCTTCTATCAATTGCCCAACAGTAATTTGTTTACCCACCATGTGCTATTTTCTCGAGAGAAGCCACTAGTGAAATCTACGGCCCCCGGGTCTATCTTTTATCATATTTGCTTTCCGATCTATCTTTTATCGTATTTGTTTTCAGATCTATTATTCCAAAAACCCAAAAATACCTTGCTGCACTTTTTCTTTACTTATTTTATTTTGTGTTTTTGCAAGATCTATTTATCCAATCTCATACAAACCAATCTTTTTGCCGAGGAGGGATTGACAACCCCTCTTACGCGTTGGGTTGCGAGGTTTTGTTCTTTGTGTGCAGGTACCGTTTACATAGTGTTGCTTGGTTCTCATACTGGATTGATAACCTTGGTTTCATAACTGAGGGAAATACTTGCCGTCGTTGTGCTGCATCATCCCTTCCTCTTTGGGAAAATACCAACACAGTTCAAACACGTCATATAGCAATTCTATATGTTTCACATGTATTTAGTACATCTAAATTCGATTTATTCATCACATGCATAACAATACAAAATTGTACCAACAATAATCAAACATCACATTGCAGAATTTAACTAAATAGTTAAATGATCACCACAACAAATGAACGAAACAGTTAACTAAGCACCACATTGCACAATAGAACATACTAAAAGGTCAGGTTGCAGTAGCATTACATTGTACATTTCACTAGAATTTCTAAATGAAAGGCAGTAGCGGCACACGCAATAGGTAAACGAAACATGCTTAACCGGCGTAGCTAGGTGAACATAGGTCCTTAGTGCTAAAGCTAAGAAAAACAAGCTATTCATCATCGTCGAAGATATCGATGATGATGGGCTCCTTCAACTTGGAAGAGGGCCAGGCCTCCACACCGTGGGTGCACCCCTCGTAGTGGTGAGTGGCCTAATCCTACACCGGCACCAACATGTCGGTTGTGGAGTTGAGTTAAGCACGAGCATGCTGAGTAAACACATCGAAGTCTTCGTCGAACGCACCGGCGGTGCCCTCGAGAAAAGACCACGAGCTGTCGTTTATAGCAGCCAACCAAGTGGTTGTGTCAGCGCACGAGGCGTTGACGGTTGCCTCGACGGCAAGGTGCTCCTCCAAGATCTGGAGGTCGGCACACATGGAATCCATCGCTGCTTCATCTGCGCGTGCAGTCGCGTTTGCTTCTCCACTGCCAAATGCCCTTTGAGATCCTGGCTATACTGCGTGCACCATGGCTTTCGGTGGCGATTATTTGGAGGATGGGGCGGTGATTTGAATGGAAGGTGTCGCGCCGGCGGTCGGGCCATGTGGGATGGAGGAGGGGGTGAGGGGATATTGGGGAGGTGTCGATTACCTGACTAGATGGACGAGGCCGATGATAACCCACAAGTATAGGGGATCAGTTGTAGCCTCTTTCGATAAGTAAGAGTGTCGAACCCAACGAGGAGCTAAAGGTAGAACAAATATTCCCTCAAGTTCTATCGACTACCGATACAACTCTACGCACGCTTAACGTTTGCTTTACCTAGAACAAGTATGAAACTAGAAGTCCTTTGTAGGTGTAACAGGATAGGTTTGCAAGAAAATAAAGAACACGTAAATAAAATCTAGGGGCTGTTTAGATAAAGTAACAATTAAGTTAGTTTAACGAGTGTGGAAAAGTGGTGGTAGGAGTTGCGGAATTGTCCCTAAGAAATTGACTACGTTACTAGACCGATAGCAAGTTTTATGTGGGAGAGGCCACTGCTAGCATGTTATCCCTTACTTGGAATTCTATGCACTTATGATTGGAACTATTAGCAAGCATCCGCAACTACTAACGTTCATTAAGGTAAAACCCAACCATAGCATTAAGATATATTGGTCCCCCTTCAATCCCGTATGCATCAATTTCTATGCTAGGCTAAAGCTGCTATCACCCTTGCCCTCCAATACATAGTCCTATCAACATACAACTAACCCTATGGTGTGATCCACGCGCACGCTCATATGATGGGCACCAAAGGACAGCAACATAACCACAAGCAAATTAAACCAATCGTTGCAAATCACCAATCACCGATAGGACAACAAAAATCTACTCAGACATCATAGGATGGCAACACATCATTGGATAATAATATGAAGCATAAAGCACCATGTTCAAGTAGAGGGTACGGCGGGTTGCGGGAGAGTGGACCGCTGTAGATAGATGGGGGAAGGTGATGGAGGTGTTGGTGAAGATGACGGAGTTCTTGGAGTAGATCGCCGTCGCGATGATGGCCCCGGCGGCGTTCCGGTGCCACCGGGAGAGAGGGGGAGAGAGCCCCCCTCCTTATTCTTCTTCCTTGACCTCCCCCCTAGATGGGAGGAGGGTTTCCCCTCTGGTCCTTGGCCTCCATGGCAGCGGAGGGGCGGGAGCCCCTCCGAGATTGGATCTCTCTCTCTATTTCCTTCTGTTTCTGCATTCCCAGATTCTGGCCTTTCACCGTTTCTTATATTCCCGAAGATCCGTAACTCCGATTGGGCTGAAATTTTAACACGATTTTTATCCGGATATTAGATTTCTTGCGGCGAAAGAAGGGCACCAACCGCCTTACGGGGTGGCCACAAGCCAGCCTGGCGCGCCCTACCCCCCAGGGCGCGACCCTATGGCTTCTGGGCCCCTCGGGCACCGCCTTCTGTTGATTCCACTTCCCAAAATTCACATATATTCCAAAAAAAATCTCCGTAAGTTTTTATCCCATTTGGACTTCGTTTGATATGGATTTTCTATGAAACAAAAAACATGCAACAAACAGGAACTGGCACTGGGCACTGGATCAATATGTTAGTCTCAAAAATAGTATAAAAAGTTGCCAAAAGTATATGAAAGTTGTAGAATATTGGCATGACACAATCAAAAATTATAGATACGATGGAGACGTATCAGCATCCCCAAGCTTAATTCCTGTTCGTCCTCGAGTAGGTAAATGATAAAAAAGATAATTTTTGATGTGGAATGCTACCTAGCTTAAACTTGATCATATAATCTAATCATGGCATGAATATTAAGACACGAGTGATTCAAAGAAATAGTCTATCATTTGACATTAAGACAATAATACTTCAAGCATACTAATAAAGCAATCATGTCTTCTCAAAATATCATGGCTAAAAGAAAGTTATCCCTACAAAATCATATAGTCTGGCTATGCTCCATCTTGATCACACAAAGTATTAAATCATGCACAACCCCGGTTTTAGCCAAGCAATTGTTTCATACTCTAGTATTCTCAAACCTTTTCAACTTTCACGCAATACATGAGCGTGAGCCATGGATATAGCACTATAGGTGGAATAGAATATGGTGGTTGTGGAGAAGACAAAAATAAGGAGATAGTCTCACATCAACTAGGCATATCAACGGGCTATGGAGATTCCCATCAATAGATATCAATGTGAGTGAGTAGGGATTGCCATGCAACGGATGCACTAGAGCTATAAGTGTATGAAAGCTCAAAAAAGAAACTAAGTGGGTGTGCATCCAACTCGCTTGCTCATGAAGACCTAGGGCAATTTGAGGAAGCCCATCATGATGAAAAACTAAGTGGTTGTGCAAAATGATGAAAAATTCCATTAGCTATATGAAAGTGACAAAATAGGAGACTCTCTATCATGAAGATCATGGTGCTACTTTGAAGCACAAGTGTGGAAAAAGATAGTAGCAGCATTGTCCCTTCTCTCTTTCTCTCATTTTTTTTGGTGGGCATCTTTGGCCTCTTTTTTTTTATTTGGGCTTCATTGGCCTCTTTTATTATTTATAAAGTCCGGAGACTCATCCCAACTTGTGAGGGATTCATAGCTTCCATCATCCTTTTCTCTCATGGGACAAATGCTCTAATAATGAAAATCATCACACTTTTATTTACTTACAACTCGATACCTAGAACCAAATATGACTCTATATGAATGCTTCCGGTGGGACACCGGGATGTGCAATGATCTAGCCTAGCAAATGACATCAAAAAAACGGACAAGCCATGAAAACATCATGCTAGCTATCTTACGATCATGCAAAGCAATATGACAATGATGGTGCGTGTCATAATAAACGGAACGGTGGAAGTTGCATGGCAATATATCTCGGAATGGCTATGGAAATGCCATAATAGGTAGGTATGGTGGCTGTTTTGAGGAAGGATATATGGTGGGTGTAATGCACCGGCGAAAGTTGCGCGGTACTAGAGAGGCTAGTAATGGTGGAAGGATGAGAGTGCGTATAATCCATGGACTCAACATTAGTCATAAAGAACTCACATACTTATTGCAAAAATCTATTAGCTATCGAAAAAAAGTATTAGACGCATGCCCCTAGGGGAGAGGTTGGTAGGAGTTAACCATCGCGCGCTCCCGACCTCCACACAAAGGATGACAATCAATAAATAAATCATGCTCCGACTTCTTCACATAATGGTTCACCATACGTGCATGCTACGGGAATCACAAACTTTAACACAAATATTTCTACCAATCCACAATTACTCACTAGCATGTCTCTAGTATCACCATCTTTATATCGCAAAACTATTGCAAGGAATCAAACATATCATATTCAGTGATCTAGAAGTTTTATGTAGGATTTTATGACTAACCATGTGAATGACCAACTCCTGTTAACTCTCTAAATAGATATAAGTGAAGCATGAGAGTTTAATTCTTTCTACAAAAGATATGCCAACGCTCTAACAAATATAAGTGAAGCAAAAGAGCATTCTACAAATGGCGGTTTTCTATCTGTAGAGAAACAGGCAATCCAAACTTCAAATGATATAAGTGAAGCACATGAAGCATTCTATAAAGCCATACTCAAAAGATATAAGTGAGGTGCAAAGAGCTTTCTATAAATCAACCAAGGACTTTCTCATACCAGCATGGTGCATTATTAAAAGAAAAAGAAAAAGCACACGACTCTCCAAGATTTACGCATATCATGTGACGAATAAAAATATAGCTTCAAGTAAAATTACCAATGGTTGTTAGAAGAAAGAGGGGATGCCTTCCGGGGCATCCCCAAGCTTAGTTTCTTGGGAGTCCTTGAATATTACCTTGGGGTGCCTCGGGCATCCCCAAGCTTAGTCTCTTTCCACTCTTTATTCCTTCATACATCGTGATCTCACCCAAAACTTGAAAACTTCAATCACACAAAACTTAACAAAACCCTCATGAGATCCGTTAGTATAATAAAGCAAATTACCACTTTAAGTACTGTTGCCAACCAATTAATATTTTGTTTTTGCATTGTAGCTACTGTAGTATAACTTTTCCATGGCTTATACCACCGATACAATTGATAGTTTCATCAAAACGAGCAAAACAATGCATCAAAAACAGAATCTGTCAAAAACAGGACAGTCTGTAGTAATCTGAATATTCACCATACTTCTGTAACTCTAAAAATTCTGAAAAATTAGGAAAAAATAAAAAAATTGCATAGAATTACTGTGTAAAAAATTCAGAAACTTTTGACATTCCAGTAAAAAATCTAAATTCACGCACTACAGCCAAAGTTTCTGTTTTTGCACTGCACACACCAAACAAGCAATCTAATCATCCTAAAGGCAAATCTTGGCACATTATTTTTATAATACAATGGATTTATACAAGGGGATAATTATTTTTGTTGAAAATTTTATGTAATTAAGATTCACAAGGTTACCATGGGCATGAACAAAGTTCAAGGCTAGCTCCCACTTTCACAATGCTCGTCCCTCTCACTTTCACTTTTCTTTTTGAAAAAGTTTTAGGTTCCCCTCTTTATTTTTTGTTTTTTAAACTATATAAAAGCACACAACAGAATAAAATGACTCTATAAAACTTCCGGGTTGTCTCCCTGGCAGCGCTTTCTTTAAAGCCATTAAGCTAGGCATAAAGTGCTCAAGTAATGGATCCACCCGGATCCCAAGGTATATCAAAGCCAATTTTAATTAACAATGATTTGTAATTTAGTAGTGAGCACAAAGTAACATATATCATGCAACAACGAAGTCTAACTCTCTTCCTATGCATTGGCATATCATAAAAGAACAATTCATGCACATCAAGTAAAGGCCAATACATAGCATAAGCAGTTTCTTGCAATTTTATCGTATTGGAAACATAGAGAGGTGGAGATGTAGTTCCTCTCTCATAATAATTGCAAGTAGGAGCAGCCAGCACATGCATATTATATCTATCAAAATCATCATGTGTAATAGTAAAAGGCAATCCATCTATATGATCCTTAATAAGTGCAAACTTCTCCGATATAGTGTAGTTGGGAGAATTCAAAAAGATAATAGGACTATCATGTGTGGGTGCAATAGCAACAATGTCATGTTTAACATAAGGAACTATAGCAAGTTCATCTCCATAAGCATCATTCATATTGGCATCGTAGCCACAAGCATAGCAAGCATCAATTTCATCAAAAAGGGATATTTCAAACGAATCCAAGGGATCATAGAAATTATCATAGCATTCATCCTTCGGTAAAAACGAAGGGAAATTAAACAATGTATGAGTTGAAGAGTTACTCTCATTAGAAGGTGGGCACGGGTATCTAATCCACTCTTCCTCCTTTTGTTCTTCGCTCTCCTCGTCATCTTTTTCATCTAATGAGCTCACAGTTTCAGCAATTTCTTCTTCCATAGATTCCTGCAAAATATTATTCTCTTCTTGGACAGCGAAGACTTTCTCAATAAAGGCATCAATATCGGCATTGTATTCGTAATTCTCATAGCAATATTTGAGTATAGCAAAAAATTTAGGCCTATAAACATCATCATCAAAAGCTTCATACTTTTCAAACAAAGATTCAATTTCATAAGCACCCTTAAAAGCAACGACTTCTTCTATTTGTTCCACATCATAGTAATCATATATACCATTAGCATAAGAAGCCAAGGTTTTATTATCATTAAATCTACAAGAAAAGGGAAGGTGTCGACCCTTCATCCTAGAGCAACAAGTATAATCATATCTCTGGCATAAATTCCAAGCATACCAATGCAACATATGAATTTGATCCCATAACAGTTTCCCTTTTTGAGTCAAGCGATAATCCCTGAAGTATTCACGTTGATCCAACGTGTCTCCCATTATATAATTGAATGGGGTTTTCTCAGGATTCTTAAAGTAGTGCATAATATCTTTCACATAATGAGCATCGAGGGTTTTAGGAGGTTCCCCATCTCCATGAGTAGCAAGTACACCTAATTTTTTTGGTATTTCGTGTTCCATATCCATAACTAAAGATAGAGAACAACTTAGAACAACAAATAAAATCTACTTAGTGATAAAGCAAACAAGCACACACGAGAATATTCACCCCACACTATTGCTCCCCGGCAACGGCGCCAGAAAAAGGTCTTGATAACCCACAAGTATAGGGGATCAGTTGTAGCCTCTTTCGATAAGTAAGAGTGTCGAACCCAACTAGGAGCTAAAGGTAGAACAAATATTCCCTCAAGTTCTATCGACCATCGATACAACTCTATGCACGCTTAACGTTCGCTTTACCTAGAACAAGTATGAAACTAGAAGTACTTTGTAGGTGTAACGGGATAGGTTTGCAACAAAATAAAGAACACGTAAATAAAATCTAGGGGCTGTTTAGATAAAGTAACAATTAAGTTAGTTTAACGAGTGTGGAAAAGTGGTGGTAGGAGTTGCGGAATTGTCCCTAAGCAATTGACTACGTTACTAGACCGATAGCAAGTTTTATGTGGGAGAGGCCACTGCTAGCATGCTATCCCTTACTTGGAATTCTATGCACTTATGATTGGAACTATTAGCAAGCATCCGCAACTACTAACGTTCATTAAGGTAAAATCCAACCATAGCATTAAGATATATTGGTCCCCCTTCAATCCCGTATGAATCAATTTCTATGCTAGGCTGGAGCTGCTATCACCCTTGCCCTCCAATACATAGTCCTATCAACATACAACTAACCCTATGGTGTGATCCATGCGCACGCTCATATGATGGGCACCAAAGGACAGCAACATAACCACAAGCAAATTAAACCAATCATTGCAAATCACCAATCACCGATAGGACAACAAAAATCTACTCAGACATCATAGGATGGCAACACATCATTGGATAATAATATGAAGCATAAAGCACCATGTTCAAGTAGAGGGTACGGCGGGTTGCGGGAGAGTGGACCGCTGTAGATAGATGGGGGAAGGTGATGGAGGTGTTGGTGAAGATGACGGAGTTGTTGGAGTAGATCGCCGTCGCGATGATGGCCCCGGCGGCGTTACGGTGCCACCGGGAGAGAGGGGGAGAGAGCCCCCTCCTTCTTCTTCTTCCTTGACCTCCCCCCTAGATGGGAGGAGGATTTCCCCTCTGGTCCTTGGCCTCCATGGCAGCGGAGGGGCGGGAGCCCCTCCAAGATTGGATCTCTCTCTCTGTTTCCTTCTGTTTCTGCATTCCCAGATTCTGGCCTTTCACCGTTTCATATATTCCCGGAGATCCGTAACTCCGATTGGGCTGAAATTTTAACACGATTTTTATCCGGATATTAGCTTTCTTGCGGCGAAGAAGGGCACCAACCGCCTTACGGGGTGGCCACAAGCCAGCCTGGCGCGCCCTACCCCCCAAGGCGCGCCCCTATGGCTTGTGGGCCCCTCGGGCACCGCCTTCTGTTGATTCCACTTCCCAAAATTCACATATATTCCAAAAAAATCTCCGTAAGTTTTTATCCCGTTTGGACTTTGTTTATATGGATTTTCTGCGAAACAAAAAACATGCAACAAACAGGAACTGGCACTGGGCACTGGATCAATATGTTAGTCCCAAAAATAGTATAAAAAGTTGCCAAAAGTATATGAAAGTTGTAGAATATTGGCATGAAACAATCAAAAATTATAGATACGATGGAGACGTATCAGCCGAGCAGCAGGAATGAGCGTCGCTAGCGAGGAGGCAGCGCTGCAAGCAAGTAGTGAAGGTTTGAACTAGGAAAGATAGAGGAAAAGGGGGAAATGTGGCTTTTGATTGGTACTGGGGGGCGAGGAAGGTAGATATTTCCGTGGCAGCCCAAAGTTTTCATTCGGTGCAGCGAAAAACTGGCGCAGAAAGCACCATCGGACACAGTCCCTTATTTAGAACTGTGTGCGATATCAAAACATCACACATGATGCCTATATTATACCCCGTGTGTGATGAACTTGAACGTGCAAATTTTTCAGAATAGTTCTCGATATCAACACATCACCAACGAAGCCTGTGCTATATCCCGTGTGTGATGAACTTGGACGTGCAAATGTTTGCCTCCAAGCTTCCGACGTAAGATTGGGTACTACATATCACACGGTTCGTGCCAAAAAATTGTGTGTGATGAACTTCAATTTCATTTTCAATTGGAAGATGGAATGGGGATATGGTGGCAACTTTTTGGTCCGAATTTCCCTGGTTACAGTGGTCATCCACGTTGTCGTATAATTTAACATCAATTGCTAATTTGGGTACTACACAAAAGAGCCTACACCACAGCCCGCACTTACTTAATCGAGCAATTAAACAGAGCTGGTTGACCTAAACATTACTCTAACAAAAGACCAGCACTCTAAACAAAGACTAATGTTCCGCCTGACGCTCGCCGATCTCCGCCGCATCCTCCATGACCATCTCGCGCTCGACGACCTCCAGGGGAAGGGGCTCCATCGCATCCATCTCCACATACTCTGCAAGCATCTCGCAGTCCACGTCTGCCATTTCTTTGGAAAAGGCCTCCACGAGTCTGGTGTGGGCGGCCGCATTCCGGGCATTGACGGCCTCCATCTCGGCAAGGGAGGCTGCCGACGAATGGACCGCTGACTGAGCGCTCTCGGCGATTGCCAACTCTTCGGACGTATGTTGCCGACCGTTGTCAGAGAAGGCCGTTGCTATTTGTGCGGTGACCGACACAAGCTGGGCATGGGTGGCCTCGGCATAGGCGTGGGCAGCCGCCATCAGGGCTACGGTGGCCGTCGAGGAACAGACAGCTGATGTGTTGTTCTCGCCATTTGCTATCCCGGTCGCGGATGTTGCTGTCGCCATCTCAGATACAGTAGCTGCCAATTCGGCGACTGCAGACGCCCTGTCGGAGATTGTGGCCGCGCTCAAGGATGTTGTGAGCGCATTCATAGCTGATGCAGCCGCGCTCGGGCTGGAGTGGATCACGGAAGTTACCCTTACGACGCGGATCCACGTCCCCTTCTTTCACCGGCGACGCTTGAACAGTACAGTGGTCTGGGGGAACAAGTGTGACTGTGTGGTTGACGCGCCGGTGGTGGACTGAACCTTCTGGCCTAAGCCATATATGAGAATTGGTACAAGATATTTTTATACTACATCACACACGTTTCATGATCAAGAACTGTTTGCGATGTATTTGATTTTCATATTGCTTTGAAACAAAAAATGAAGTTACATCGCCAATTGAAGGTGTTTGGATGGCAATAACATTTATCTACAGTGAACGTGCAACTATAGGAGTGTCTGTTAAATATGGAATTATTCAGGGTTGTTTAGGCCCTTTTAAACATTTAAAGAGTTTTTTAGACATTTCATGTGCATACTTCAAATTTGAACTGCAGTTAAGCACATAGTAGAGTGCACCTGAATGGGTTGAAAATCATCTATGTGTCACTAGATACATGTTTTGGTCCAATGCAAGAAATGGAAATTAAACGAATTCCAAACCTCTCGGTATTTTGTCTCGATCATAGACTTTAAGAAGACGTGTTTTCAAATTCCAGTAAATCCAAATATCGTCAGAAATTCATGAAACTTTGCATGGTGTCATGCCATGGCTCATGTGTGTCGTGGTAAAAATAACGCCCACTTTGGTACAAGTTTTGGCACAAACCTCGAACAAACCGAAGATTCTCACAAGAAGTCATGTGGTTCCGAGAGGGAAAGTTCACATTTTATGTGCGAAACAACATCCGATCTCTCTTCTCGCCTTGAATTTATTTCTAGAGTCTCCATAGAGCAACATGAATGTGTCGTGCTAAACAATGGAATATTACAGAGTTCGTTTGGCCTTTTTAGTACATTAGTTGAGTTTTCTAGGCATGTAATGTGCATAATTCAAACAAGAAATGGGAATGGATTTCTACCATCTCATTGTTTGTTGGCTCGGCCGCAAACATTGAGATACTTGGTTTTCAAACTCCGGTAAATCGAAAACTCGTTAGAAATTCATGAAACTTGGCATGGTGTCGTGACAAGGGCACACATATGCCGTGGTAAAAAATTGTCCAAATCGGACATGTTCTTGCACAATCCCCTTACAAATCGGAGCTCCTCACAAGAAGCTTTGTGGTTTTGATAGGGACATATTATATATGCATGTCACATATGCGGGCGAAAAGACATCCGATGCCTCTTCTCTCCTTGATTTTTGTATAGAAACAACACAGACATGTACGTGCGAAGTGCAAAAATATGAATAAATTAAGGGATCATCTGGCTTTTAAATACATTAATTGAGTTTTCGATGCATTATTTAATGTGCATAATTCAAATTTGATCTACAATCACAAGGTCCGGGACAGCAAAATGGGTGAAAAATCATATATATGTCCCTGGATGCATGTGTTAGGTCACATGCAAGAAATGAGAATGAATTTCAAACATCTCAGCATGTTGGCTCGACCATAAACATCAAGAACCTTGGTTTTTAAATTTTTGTAAATCCAAAACTCCGTCAGAAATTCATGAAACTAGGAATGGTGTCATGACAAGGCACACATATGTCGTGGTAAAAAATAATATCAACTTGGACATGTTTTGTCACAAGCCTCTTACAAACCGGAGCTTCTCACACAATAAGCTACGTGGTACCGATATGGAAAATATGCATGCCACATCTGCGGGTGAAACGACATCCGATGCCTCTTCTCTCCTTGATATTTTTCTAGAAACAACATAAAGCAATTGGTGTGTGCTGCAAAAATATGAAATTATTAATGGTTCGTATGGCTTTTTTATACACTAATTCATTTTATGTGCATTCAATGTACATAATTCAAATATGAGCTACAGTCACAAAGGTCTATGTTGGGCAGGGCCTCATCATATAAAGCACAAATATGCTGTGGTATTTTTAGTGTCCACTTTGAGAGAAAGAGCAAGTATTATTAATAGCCAACAAAAGCATTTTGGAACAAAAATCTGTCACGTTACAATCACAAACGGGCGTATTATTTATAATTTGTGGATGTTCTACATACCATTTACGTGCTGCCACATGTCGCTCTCTGTATTGGCAAGGAAGTAGCATGCGGACAGGTGTTTGAGTAGACAGGTGGCGTGCGAGCAGTGTCCTCCGCACGCTCATCAGGGAGGCGTGTCCTTTGCTAGTCATCAAAGAGGTTTCAGACTGAATACCCGTATGCAAACCAAGGGCAATGGTTCCTTCCCTACTAAGCCAAGCAAAAATCTGGCGCAAAGGAATTTTTTCAGTGCGTCATCGCAAACGGTTGTGAATGATGACCCGTGTGCCCTTCCCAATGCTACACCTTGTACTGGTGCTAACTGCTAAGGTTGCTATGTATGCAAAAAAAACAGATGTGGGAAAGTAATTAAGAGGAGTGATATGAGTTTGGTGACCACATGAAGAAACAATGCCAACCGCGTGAACCTTGGGGAAACACTTAAATGAAGGAAACTCACGAATGCATGCAAGAGTTTAGTTGCTAAATCATTAAATCAAGGGACCTTAGCAACAATGCATTGTCGACTTGGGTAAATCTTCATTTGTTAAACTGGAAACACTGTCATTTGTCAAATTTTGCAGGATAAAAATCACTATTACGGTGCACTTTTGCAACTAAAATTCAGCAAACATAGATTTCATTCATAGATTAAGCATTGGTCTTTGTACAAAATAGTTCAACTGGACAGCTAAATCAAACAAACTCCCCATTTGTTGCCAACCACGTACTGAAATAGCTAGTTCAACTATATATACTAGCTAATTTAAAGTAGGTGGGACAGTTCAACCATATCTATAGTTAGATGAACTGAACAAAATAGACCCTAAATACTACTCTGGAGGGGCTTTGTGCTACTGCCAGCAGCCTCCTCCTCTGCCGAGCGCGTTCAGTAAGAGGCAGAGGAGGAGTTGCCTACCGACGAGCTAGAGGAGTCGAATTCGTCGGCTGCCGTTGCTGCCCTCCGCCGCTCCTGACGCGCCTCCTCGAAGCGGCGGGACTCGGCGTAGATCTCCTCATTCCGCGCCATAGCTGCGGTGCCTGCTGATACCATGGCGGCGGTGAGCCTCTTTCCGTGCTCGACCTGGCGCTCCTCTTCCTCATGTAGGAAGTTGTTGTAGCGCGCTAGGCCACTGACGCAAAAGCCGAGCGGCTGGGCTTCGGCGGCGGCCTCCTCCTCCCGCCTTTGGGTCGTGGTGGTGGAGCGGGTGATGGCCCCGGCGACTGACCGTGGGGTGGCTGCCAAGGCAGACGCTGGTGTGGTGGCGGCCAAGGAGGCCGCTGGTGGGGTGGCCAAAACGGCGGCCGGCGATGGGGTGGGGGCCATGGCGGTCGCCGGCAGCAGCTGCCTTCGGGTAAAGGTGGAGGAGCATGTGGTGGGTGCCGTGCGCACAGCCAGCAAGGACGCCACATGCAGTACACGCTTCCGGGTACTGCGCCTCCAACGTAGTGCAGCCTCCCAGCTGGAGCTGCCCTCTGGCGGAGTGGCGGAGCGATGACGACGGACAGGTGGCATTGGCGATTGGGGGAGAAGCAGACTTGGGAAGCTACGGGCACGGAGGGGATGAATGCGATGTGGAGGCACCGGTCGTGAGGGTTTATAAAGCAGGCGGCCAAGGCGAGCCGGGCGGGAAGCTTGCACGTGTTCCTGCGTGGTTGCGCGAGAACGGGAAGCCCAAAAGAAATGTTGCGCTCTCCCGAAGCATAGGGTGTTTGGGGGATTTCGGCGAGCCGGGCGGGAAGCTTGCGCGGGAACCTGCGCGCTCCCAAAGCGTGCACTGGAATCCTCGGGCGGCAACGCGGTGACAAGACGGGACGGAGGTGGGAGAAATAACAAATACACAAACGGTTAATAATAATAAAAACGTTTGCATTTTACTACAGAGTAAGCGGTTGTTCTGTACGCACCGTCACGAATTAATCTACGCATGAGGCGGTAGATGTGGCCGCGGCTCGCTGTGCTTGCGTCCGTGCGCGCTCGCTCTGCTGGCGTACACGCGCGAACGGTCGCGTACATTCGGGACGCCATATGCATGCGGTTGCGCTACTCCCGACGCCACCATGCAGTTAAGCGCTGCAAAAACTGCCATGCAGACATGCCAAAATTCCAGGCCGTCCGGCGCAATTTATTCCCACGGCCAGTTACCTTCGTCTCTTCCACCTTCCGATCGCGCCGTACAACACAAGAAGCACACCCACGATCTCTTCATCGCTTCAACCTTCCCGTGCGGATCCAATGTCGGCTGCCGGCGCCGAGCGGCAGTTCGCCAAAATTGTGAAAGTAGACACCCACATCAGGAAGACGGACCTCTCGGTGGTGTACACCAATGACCCGGTCGTGGTGGTGAACTCCATCAACACGTTGGAGCAGCTGCTTGCTGAGGATGACAACTACAAAGTGGTCGGTTTCGACCTCGATTACACCGGCGGTCGTGCCAGGCATGATCAGAAGGTTGCCGTCGCCCAGTTGTGTGTGCGCCATCACGTGCTCGTCTACCACTACTGCCTGGCCACAAGGCCTTGCGAGCGTTTCGCCAGGTTTGTCAACAGCCCCGACTACAGGTTCGCAATGGTGGGCACCACCAACGATCTAAAGGTGCTCAAGACTTCGGGCTTGTCCTACCAGAAGCTTGTCAACATCCAAGGTCAGTACAGGGTCTGGGGCGGCAAGAAGAAGAAGGAGAAGGACTCCCTGGTTGACCTCGCCGCGGCCATCATCGACCCCTACTACAAATACATGAAGGTTGAGTGCCACAAGGACAAGTCTGCCTGGCACAAGGCCTAGGTGAACGAACTGGATGAAGAACACATCAAGTACGTGGCCAAGGACGCGTACACAAGCTACAAGATGTACAGGAGGATCATTGACATGAGGAAGTGCCTCCTTCCTGCAGACGGCGAGGGATAGCCACAAGCAAAGCAGTGTCGGCAACCGTCGTCAGAAGAACTATATGATTTGGTGATCGTCTACTTCTTGTAAATTTATATTGAGGAGTGTACATGTGTTGTGTAGTCACTTATGGAACTGGATGTTCAAGTTGGTTATGCAACAATAATGTTGGTGTTCTGTAGATAGAGCATATAGATGTTGTGCAAACAGAGCAAATCACATCTCATACAATTATTAGCAGCAACCGTCTGCCCACAACACACACAGGTTGTCAGGATGAATCGTTTGGGTTATTATTGGTCTTCCCACACAATTCTGATGAATGAACAGTTTGTCGGGTACCCACAACACACACGGTTGTTAGGATGAATCGTTTGGGTTATTATTGGTCTTCCCAAACAATTCTGATGAATGAACTGTTTGCCGGGTACCACACAGACCTTCTTAGGCTAACTCGATTGTGTTCTGTTGGATGAGGGCAAATAGTTTGTCTGAGTGAACTGTATGGCGCACTACGCACACGTATGTAGTTTGCTAACCGTTTCTGTTATATTCCATAATCACAACAGTTCATAAGAACAAACTGTATGCGACGCATCACACACGCGACTATTTTTTGAATCGTATTTGATGGTTCCTCCATCGCACACAGTTTTCATCATTGGCGGCGGAGCTTGAACTATACCGTTTGCGATTGATGAATCACACACAGTTTCGTCGAAGGGTCTCTAATTGATGTGTCGTCTTTGCACCATCTTGCAGTAGTGTAATGTGATTCAATATAACAATCACATCTAATGCATTGATCTCCATCTCTTAGAAATTACTTTGAACTCCTACCGAGGGACCTTACCAGAGATTATATTCGCCAGGTTCTTTGTTGTGAGAGCAAGTGTGCTAAAGATAATGAGATTTTCCCTACATTTATTGTGCAAAAAAGAATGGTTTGATGATCAGCTCCGGCGACAAGGACAGAATGGAAAAGGTTCTGCAGAAGCTCAATTTTGTTTTGTAACTTCAGTTGACAGACTATTCGGAAGTCCTTATGTCAAGCCCATAAATGACATGTTAGTGGCGGATCCCGTTGCAGAAATATTGAAGTTGCCAAACTAGTAGTAATATCAGTATGAACCTATCATATATGTTCATGTTCAGCTGATCAGCGCGGGCGTCTAGAGCTGCATGACAAAGTTTCTGCATAAGCTGAATTTCATTTCTATTATCGGTTTGAACCTTGTAATCTTTGAATTTGAGCCTTGTAATGCTGGAATTTGAACCTTTGTACTATTTCTGTCATTTGTGATACAACTATGCAAATGGCATCTTATGAGGGAGACTTGTATTTTGGTAGTACCAACTTTTACTTAGTATGCAATGGACGATTAATATCTGGACAATAATATGCAATTGACGATTAATATCCGGACCTTAAGAAGCAGAACCACAACCGAGGGTATCCTGCGCGGCTCCAATGGCGTTCCCAGTGTGTTGGGGATATACCCCACGGGTATAACTCGCCTAATTTATGACCCGAGTTCTACTAAGGCGGCCCACAAGGAAGATGCCCATAAGAAGTAAAAGGCCCAGCGGGCGGCTCATCCAAAGGGTCGGCTCAATAACATCGCCTGGGTAACCGGCTTAAGCATGAAGACGTAAGGAGTTCTATTTTCCTTGAGGAGCAAGGGAAGAAGGAATTAGATTAGGTCATGGGTTGTGTTACGACCCGGACTCTGTTGTAAACTCCAGGCCTCCACCTATAAATAAAGGGGAGCCCTTGAGTTAGAAAGATCAAGTAAGAATAAGCAAACCCTCGAGAGCTAGGTTAGCGATTCCGCACCCTTGTAATCGAGATCATCATCAATATACACAAAGCAGGACGTAGGCTATTACCTCCATCGGAGGGGCCAAACCTGGGTAAACTCGTCTCTCGTTCCTGATCAACCCCTTTGAGTCGCCACCCAGCGGCGATGGCCTCACACTTAAGTTCTCCTATGAGAACATCTTCCGTGACAAAACCACAACAGTTGGCGCCCACCATGGGGCCCTCGCCCGGTGGAGTTGAGTTCTCGAAGGGAGCTCTTCCAGGGATCGGGAGATTCACGGTTGGTCAGATGACCGAGAGTCGCCGTGGCAAGCTCTACGTCGACGATTCAGGCTGGGGCCCCGAGGCCGGCTCAATTGACTACGGGTACCGGGTCCCCTTTGGCAAGATTCACGTCTTCATTACCAAAATCGGCGGGTCGGTACCCGAGTCGGACGTCTGCACCAACATCGTCGAGCTAGCTCAGGACGCCCAACCCGGCCAGCGTCACGTCTTCGGCGGCTTCACTCAGGGAATCAGCCTCTCGGATGAGCCAGCAGGCAGCAGGGGCACCCTTGTCAACTCTGATGGCGAGTATTCCATGGGACATACCGAATTGATCTGTCCCCTTTATGATGGTGGACGTGGGACTCCTCAGAAGCTAAAGCTCCTAGAGAGTCCCATGAGCCACATCGTCAGGTCACTGTCAACATGGAGGGGACCGCGGCAGCTCAAGACCCGTTGTCGGCAGACAGCTCTGGCGGATCAGGCAAGACGTTGGCTCAAGCCATGACAGATCTAATGGCTGAGATGGCAAAGCTTGTAGGGACGTCTGTTACTATGGAATATCAGGAGGAGCGTAACACAGAGTTAACGAAACTTCGCAAATAGATGGCCAAGGTACAGGAAGAGATCGACATCGAAAACGCTCGGATGGCGGAACTACAGGCCCGTATCCAAAATCTACAGACTTTGTTTTTCTGCAAGGCCACACCAGGGAACGGAGTATACCGCAGAAGCCATAGCGTGAGTCGCCAGGGCATCTAGACGCCCCAAATTCTAGAAGGACCATGCCCGCCTACACAGAAGGCTCCGGAAAAAAATGGAGCGTTCGCGCCGGCTTCCCGCATTCTGGCCGACTCTCACGTCAGCGCAAGCAGCAGTCCTGTGTCAATGCCAATACAATGCAATAGAAAAAAGGGGAGTGGATCGATCTGCGTATTTAAACTCAGTTTGCTTCGTCTGCATTCATCCGACAAAAATACCAGTTGCTATTCACGCTATCTATTTTCAGTACATATTAATTCACCCGAGAAGAATTACTCTGGCCTGTAATATATTTTACGCAGGACAATTATTCATTACAAAGGTGGCGTTATATCGCAAATATGGAGATCGCGCCAACATCATCATGTGTCAGCGCCCGTCCATGCCGCACAGCCCAACGGACGCGCGCAAGATGCCACCCCCGCGGTCCGGGTTACATCAACACTCCACGACTGACTCGCGCGTCCGCGCCGGTTTACAACACCACGACTGTCACTCACGACCACGTCGGCTTACCACTCTGGGCCATCTCTCGCGTTTGCACCGGCTTACAACGCCGCGGCCGACTCTCGCGTCCGTGCCAAGTCACCGGGCAGCTCTCGCATCTAGCTCAACACGCCGGGCCGCACATGCCCGTACGAGCCGCCCAACGGATGCGCGCAAGCCGCCATCCCCACGATCCGGTGTACCCCAACAATGCTGGAGTAAGAAAGAAATATATATCTATTATCAGCCTTCATCCACGTCAGGTTGACCAATGGATAGGCGCACTGGCTTGCCATCCCCTGGTCCGGTCTGCTTCAGCACATCGAAGAAATAAGAGAGTCAGACATGGATGAAACATTCATGGAGAAGCTACAATTTGAGCCGGCCACCCCTGAGCCGGCAATTCAAAAGCCAGTAGCAAAGAAAATAAATGGCCCTGGAGGAGCCAGGAGAGCCGTACCAAGTGAGAATAGCAAACAATGGGTCAAGAGGCATGTGAACTTAATTTGGGCAAAAATGGCTTTGTCGAAATATGCCGAAGACTTGCGACGAGCATCGCGAAGATCATCGACTCGCCACATCACCTTCGGCTTCAATAAATTCCGGTTTTCATCTTTCAGTCGTCAACTCTACGTCGGCTTATGTCAAAGTCAAGTATGAAGACCCTCAAGCCGCCTCCTCGAGTCGACTTAAGACTAGGGGGATACATAGATATGACTCGGCAGATTTGGCTGGTTTCAACAAATACAAGAACCTCGGGTCATTGCAGGGAAGACAACCCGGTCCCGGGTGCTGCTGCCTTATTGGCAAAAAATTAAAGGCCACCAAAGAGGACTACCAGCCACGATGCACAGTTCAAACATGGGTGCCCTGCCTTATTGGCCAAAAAGTAAAGGTCGCCAAAGAGGACTAGCTGCCACGATGCGCAGTTCAAACATGGGTGCCCTGCCTTACTGGCGAAAAATTAAAGGTTGCCAAAGAGGACTAGCTGCCATGATGCGCTATTCAAACATAGGTATCCTGCCTTATTGGCTCATCATATTATGATCAATGGAATAAAGCCGGCTTATCTGGACCCCAGATGTTTTGCAGTAGTAGCATTGTCTCATGTATATCCTATGCTCAGCTTTTCCATGATCATATGGTCACTTGGGGGCTCCCGACTTAACGTTTTAGCCGTTAACATCCCTATTGACCCGTCTAAATGCCATTACAAACTTAGTTAAACCTGCCTGTTTGCAAGATGCTACTCCGAAAAAAGTGACCCCGTGTACTCTCGATAAGTCAATCCACATGGACCCTGAACATATCCAGGTTAAAACACTGGCTTGAGTCACATGAGAGCTAGCTTACAGAGAGCAAGGATAAACCATGGGCTATCATGCCAGCTTCATTGAAGCAAGACTCGAACATTGAAATCCGGTATTTATATCATTCATTGAAAACTGGCATTTTTATACTCTGTTATCATATACATACATCATCCTACATTGCAACATATCTATATTCTTTTATGTTGCACAGAGCCGGTCTTCAAACCGGGTTACATTGTAACTTCTACAGGAATAAATAAATCTTTGATAGCCAAAATGGCCAGATCTTCATCATGGTTTATCATAACCAGAATTAAATGATTGGGGTTTCCAAGCCAGCTCAGAAAAATGGCTATTCTAGAAGAGACGGTCTATTACATATTGTTGAGCTGGTATATTACATATTGCTAAGCCGGCCTATCACATATAATGCTGAGTCATTTAATTGACCGGCTCTTAGATTTTTTTCAACTTGTGCTTTGTAGTAAACAACATCACTTACGGATTTCTCAAACATATATTTGCCGGGTTGCATCGCAACCATGGGCAGGAATTTCATTTCAAGCACAAAAGGCATTATTCCAGGATATTCATACAAATGATAAATTACCGGGTTGCATTACAACCACGGTTAAGGATTCGTTCAAGTCAGATCAATATCAATTCAAGAGAACTTCTGAAGTACATTATGAAGGTTACATTATTCTCACACGGTCCCAAGGCGCTGTAGGCATACGACCCAGCACTTGGGGGCTACATCATATGATGTTTTCTTTTCAAAGGGGAAGTACATGTAAGCCCCGAGTCGCTGCAGGCATACAACCCGGCACTTGGGGCTACACTACTCAGATCAAAATTTACAAATTTTCTAAAGTCCCAAGTCGTTGCAGGCATGCGACCCGGCACTTGGGGGATACATCATTCAGTTGATCAAACAAACCATAAGGTCCAAATTGAAGACCCGGCCCATCACATACTGATGAGCCAGCCCTTGGGGGCTACACACGTGAAATGCAAGACATATAGTTTATAACTGGCGACTCAGATGCAACACGGATTTCTCGAAGATATCTATCTACAACATTCAAAACTAAGTTCAAGTCCCAGGTTGTTGCAGGCAAAATAACTCGGCCCTTGGGAGCTACACTGGCTGAAGTTTTATAAGTATAAGACAATTACAAGTCTCAGGCTGCTGCAGGGAAGACAACCCGGTACTTGGGGGCTACAGAGTCAAAGATATTATTTTTTATGCAAAGCACCAAGTCATCACGAACTGATAAACTCGGAGCTTGGGGGCTACAGGTAATATGGAGATAAAAAATAGAAGAACACCTTCAAGCTATCAATTGTGAGCGAGACTGGTCTCTTTTCTTTGTGGAGGTTTGCAAAGATCATCCTCTCCAAGTTATTCATAGAAAGGCCCAGAAGCCAGCTCAACATCAGATGGATCTTTTATTCCCAATAATTTTATCTAGCCGAAGAATTGAAAGCTGGCTCAAACATCATACGGATTTCTTTATTCCCAATAAATTTATCAAATCAACTGGAGTCTAGTTGTTTGACCTGGTAGCACCAACGATCATGACCCGGCATCATCAATGTTTATGACCCGGCAAAGTCTATATATGTGTGTGTGTGTGTGTGTGTGTGTGCAACCCGACTTCACAAGTTGGCAATTTCTACATCCATAAATCAGCAATATTTCCATCCTAATTCAACATCCACTACATCCAATGACCCGCATTTTTTCTACGAGGAAACCACATTAGCAAGTGGATTGTGAAGCCGGCCCAATGCTATGACAAAGAGAGACCCGTATTTTCGTGGAGCCACTTCATTGAAATAAGCCGGCCAGTGGAGCAAGCTGGTCCCCTTGGCATATTTATTATTCTTATTTCAGGAGCTTACCATGAATAAATTCAAGCTAACCTAGGGGCTAATGTTGGGGATATTCCCCACGGTTCGACCCGGCCCATCACTTGGCAGCTCATGGGTCACCTCGCTTACCGGGTCGACCTGGACGGCAAGGCCTAAGGCTCAGTGTGCAACCTGGTGGAAGGCGGCTCATGGAGAGGCCTGGAGGGCCGTCTTGCATAGTAGGACTCCAATTAAGGGAAGCAAGACCCTGACTAAGATTCATCTTCTAATAAGAAAGAGCATAGTCCTAATCCTACTAGGACTCTACATGTAAGCTTGCCCCTTCAACTTATATAAGGAGGGGCAAGTGATACGTGTCCAACGTATCTACTTTTCCAAACTCTTTTGCCCTTGTTTTGGACTCTAATTTGCATGATTTGAATGGAACTAACCTGGACTGACGCTGTTTTCAGTAGAATTGCCTTGGTGTTATTTTTGTGCAGAAATAAAAGTTCTCGGATTGACCTGAAAATTTATGGAGAATATTTTTGGAATTAATAAAAATTATTGGCGAAATAATCAACCGGAGAGGGGCCACCACCTGGTCACAATCCAGGGGGGCGCCCCCCCCCCCCCTAGGGCGCGCCCCCTGTCTTGTGGGGCCCCTGTAGCTCCTCCGACCTCGTTTCCACTTCTATATATTCCTATTCGGGGAGAAAAAAATTAGAGAGAAGAGTTCATCGCGTTTTATGATACGGAGCCGCCGCCACCTCCTGTTCTTCCTCGGGAGGGCAGATCTGGAGTCTGATTTGGGCTCCGGAGAGGGGAAATCGACGCCGTCGTCATCACCAACCATCCTTCATCACCAATTTCATGATGCTCTCTGCCGTTCGTGAGTAATTCCATCGTAGGCTTGCTGGATGGTGATGGGTTGGATGAGATTTACCATGTAATCGAGTTAGTTTTGTTAGGGTTTGATCCCTAGTATCCACTATGTTCTGAGATTGATGTTGCTATGACTTTGCTATGCTTAATGCTTGTCACTAGGGCCCGAGTGCCATGATTTCAGATCTGAACCTATTATGTTTTCATGAATATATATGTGTTCTTGATCCTATCTTGCAAGTTGTAGACACCTATTACGAGTTATGATCCGCATCCCCCAGGGTGACAATAACTGGGATTCTTTCCGGTGATTACCGTAGTTTGAGGAGTTCATGTATTCACTAAGTGCTAATGCATTGGTCCGGTTCTCTATTAAAAGGAGGCCTTAATATCCCTTAGTTTCCAATAGGACCCCACTGCCACGGGAGGGTAGGACAAAAGATGCCATGCAAGTTCTTTTCCATAAGCACGTATGACTATATATGGAATACATGCCTACATTACATTGATGAATTGGAGCTAGTTCTGTGTCACCCTATGTTATAACCGTTGCATGATGAATGCCATCCGACATAATTATCCATCACTGATCCATTGCCTATGAGCTTTTCACATATTGATCTTTGCTAAGTTACTTTTCCGTTGCTACTGTTACAATCACTACAACACCGCTACTGTCACTTGCCATCGTTACCGTTAGTTCCATACTGCTTTGTTACTGAATACTTTGCTACAGATACTAAGTCTTTCAGGTGTGGTTGAATTGACAACTCAGCTGCTAATACTCGAGAATATTCTTTGGCTCCCCTTGTGTCGAATCAATAAATTTGGGTTGAATACTCTACCCTCGAAAACTGTTGCGATCCCATATACTTGTGGGTTATCAGCAAGGCACCCCAAGAGGGACAAGTTAGGTCATGAGAGACAAACAGATTAGAAACCCTCGAGACTAGAGGTAGCGAAATTGCACCCTTGTAATCAAGATAATCATCATCATCAATACACACAAAGCAGGACGTAGGCTTTTACCTCCATCGGAGGGGCCGAACCTGGGTAAAACTCGCGTCTCTCGATTCTGACCAACCCCGTTCAAGCCGCCATTTAGTTGTGATGGCCTCACACCTAAGTTCTCTCATGAGGACATCTGCCGTGACAAAACCACGACAGTTGGCGCCCACCGTGGGGCTAGCGCACGGTGGTGTTTTGTTCTTGGAGGGAGTTTTTCTGGGATCGAGGAGCCTGCGATCAATTGGATGAAGAAGAGTTGGCATGGAACAATCACGCACGATAACCTGGCACGGGACAACCTTGAGTCGACAAATTCATCGGTCATCTGCAACAACTCATGGACGAGAAGAAAAAATTATCCACAAAAATTGAGATCGAAAAGATTAGGGTTGTGTCTGAACGCGTCGCCGCCGGTCGCGTGATCTGCTTCCATCAAGTAGCAGTGGTGTAGACCAAGTCCCGAGGAATTCTACATAGGCAGCAGTATCGTTCAGATCGTGTGTTACACGGAGATGGTAGCAACACTGCCGAACAGCCTCATGGTTAGGAAAGCAAATCCGTGTCCGCAAACGAGGCTGACCAGGCTGCATTTTGCATCACAAGTCACCGTGGCCGACAAGGATTCTTGATGAATACATGTATTTTTCAACTTTGGAGTGTCATACGGTACAATCAGGCAGATCCATCGATCAGAGCAGCAAGCCCACTACGTCGATCTGGCCAGAAGACGGCAATTAACCTGCGTCCCTTGATGATCTACTAAATTTTGATTCCGTACATGCACAGACCATGGGCAGTTGCACGTCTCGAGGACACCTCCACTTGTTGTTCCATCGATTGGATCAAGAATAGAAAAGATGGTAATAACAAAATCCCACTAGTTGGTTCAAGTTCCAAGAGTGATTATTACTTCCATAAAGAGACAAATTGTGACATGCAATCAATCATGGCAAAGTCAAACCGTGAGAACCAATTCCTTTTTGTGGTCTCATGGAGCTACGTGTACTTCTCATAAAAAAAGACAGTTGACAGCGGCAGAAGCTAGTCTTAAATATCTATGAATTCAACAAAGACCAAGCATTTCTCTATCCATCAATACGTCTCCAAGTGAGCACCATCAGCCAAGCCCTCACAAAGTTACACAGGCGATTGGGAAATTAAGGAAACAATACATGGTCCAAAATCAACAGACTTTGTTTTTCCGCGAGGCCACACCAAGGAACGGAGTAAACCGCAGCAGCCATAGCGCGAGTCCCCAGGGCATCTAGACGCCCCAAATTCCAGAAGGACCATGCCCGCCTACACAGAACGCTGCGAAAAAAATGAACCGTTTGCGCTGGCTTCCCGCATTTTGGCCGACTCTCACGTCAGCTCATGCTGTAGTCCTCGGTCAATGCCAATACAATGCATAGAAAAAAGGGGAGTGGATCGATCTGCGTATTTAAACTCAATTTGCTTCGTCTACGTTCATCCGACAAAAATGCCAGGTGCTATTCATGCTATCTATTTTCAGTACATATTAATTCACCCGAGAACAATTACTCTGGCATGTAATATATTTTACGCATGACAATTATTCATTACAAAGGTGGCGTTATATCGCAAATACGGAGCTCGGGCCAACATCATCATGTGTCAGCGCTCGTCCATGCCGCACTGCCCAACGGACACGCGCAAGACGCCACCCCACGGTCCGGGTTACATCAACACTCCATGACCGACTCACGCATCTGCGCCGGTTTACAACACCACGGCCGTCACTCGCGACCGCGCCGGCTTACCACTCTACGGCCGTCTCTCGTGTCTGCACCGGCTTACAACGCCGCGGCTGACTCCCGCGTCCGCGCCAAGTCACCGGCCAGCTCTCGCATCTACCTCAACACGCCGAGGCCGCACATGCCCGTACGAGCCGCCCAACGGATGCGCGCAAGCCGCCATCCCCGCGGTCCGGTGTACTCCAAGAACGCTGGAGCAAGAAAGAAATATATATCTATTATCAGCCTTCATCCGCGTCGGGTTGACCAATGGATAGGCGCACTGGCTTGCCATCCCCCGGTCCGGTCTGCTTCAGCACATCGAAGAAATAAGAGAGTCAGACACGGAGGAAACATTCGTGGAGAAGCTACAATTTGAGCCGGCCACCATTGAGTCGGCAATTCAAGAGTTGGTCTCATGTATATCCTATGCTGAGGTTTTCCATGATCATATGGTCACTTGGGGGCTCCCGACTCAACGAGTTAGCCGTTAATATCCCTCTTGACCCGGCTAAATGCCATTACAAACTTGGTTAAACCTGCCTGTTTGCAAGATACTACTCCGAAAAAAGTGACCCCGTGTACTCTCAATAAGTCAATCCACATGGACCCTGAACTTATCCAGGTTAAAACACCGGCTTGAGTCAAGTGAGAGCCGGCTTACAGAGAGCGAGGATAAACCATTGGCTATCATGCCAGCTTCATTGAAGCAACACTCGAGCCTCGAAAGCCGGTCTTTATATCATGCATTGAAAACTGGCATTTTTATACTTTGTTATCATATACATAAATCATCCTACATTGCATCATTGCACAATGCATCATATATACATATCTATATTTGTTTATGTTGTAGAGAGCCGGTCTTCAAACCAGGTTACATTGTAACTTTTGCGGAAACAAATAAATCTTGGATAGCCAAAATGGCCAGATCTTCATCATGGTTTATAATAACAGGTATTAAATGATTGGGGTTTCCAAGCCATCTCAGAAAAATGACTATTCTCGAAGATCCGGTCTATTACATATTGCTGAGCTGGTATATTATATATTGCTGAGCCAACCTATCACATATAATGTCGGGTCATTTAATTAACCGGCTCTTGTATTTTTTCAACTTGTGCTTTGTAGTAAACTACATCACTTACGGATTTCTCAAACATATATTTGTCGGGTTGCATCGCAACCACAGGCAGGGATTTCATTTCAAGCATAAAGGCATTATTCCAGGATATTCGTACAAATGATAAATTACCGGGTTGCATTGCAACCACGGTTAAGCATTCATTCAAGTCAGATCAATATCAATTGAAGAGAACTTCCGAAGTACATTATGAAGGGTTACATTATTCTCACACAGTCCCAAGTCGCTGCAGGCATACGACCCGGCACTTGCGGGCTACATCATATGATGTTTTTCTTTTCAAAGATGAAGTACATGAAAGTCTCGAGTCACTGCATGCATACAACCCGACACTTGGGGGCTACACTACTCAGATCAAAATTTACAAAATTTCTAAAGTCCCAAGTCGCTGCAGGCATGCGACCCAGCACTTGGGGGCTACACCATTCAGTTCTTCAAACAGATCATCAGGTCCAAATTGAAGACCAGGCCCATCACATACTGATGAGACGGCCCTTGGGGGCTACACATGTGAAATGCAAGACATACAGTTTATAACTGGCAACTCAGATGATGATACGTCTCCAACATATCTATAATTTTTGCTTGTTCCATGCTGTTATATTATCATTCTTGGATGTTTTACAATCATTTTATAACAACTTTATATCATTTTTTGGTGCTAACCTACTGACATAGTGCCAAAGTGCCCGTTGCTATTTTTGCTTGTTTTTTACTTCGCAGAATATCAGTACCAAACGGAGTCCAATTGCGACGAAACTTTTTGGTGATTTTTTCTGGACCAGAAGACACCCAGTGGGCCAAAAAGAGCCAGGAAGGTGGGCTGTGGAGAGCACAACCCACCAGGGCGCGCCAGGGGGGCCCGGCGTGCAATGATGGGTTGTGCCCTCCACGGGGCCCCTCTCCACCGCCTCTGATGCCTATAAATTCTCAAATATTCCGAAAACCCTAGGGGAGTCGACGAAACACAATTCTAGCCGTCGCAAGTCCCAGAACCTCGAGATCCAATCTAAACATCATCACGGAGGGGTTCATCTTCTTCATAGGTGCTTCTCCGATGATGCGTGAGTAGTCCACCATAGACCTACGGGTCCGTAGGCAGTAGCTAGATGGCTTCCTCTCTCTCTCTCTCTCTTATGATTCTCAATACAATGGTCTCTTGGAGATCTATTTGATGTAAAATTTTGTGGTGTGTTTGTTGGGATCCGATGAATTTTGAGTTCATGATCAGTTTCTATCCATGAATATTATTTGAGTCTTCTTTGATCTCTTATATGCATGATTACTTATAGCCTCGTATTTCTTCTTCGAATCTTTGGTTTAGTTAGGCCGACTAGATCGATTTTTCTTGTCATGGGAAGAGGTGCTTTGTGATGGGTTCGATCTTGCGGTGTCCTTTCCCAGTGACAGAAGGGGCAGCAAGGCATGCATGTATCGTTGCCATTAAGGATAACAAGATGTGGTCTATTCCTACATGAATAGATCTTGTCTACATCATGTTATCATTCGTATTGCATTACTCCGTTTTTTCATGAAATTAATACCCTAGATGCATGCTGGATAGCGGTCGATATGTGGAGTAATAGTGGTAGATGCAGGCAGGAGTCGGTCTACTTATCTTGGACGTGATGCCTATATAATGATCATCGCCTTGGATATCGTCATGACTATTCGATTTTCTATCAATTGCCCAACAGTAATTTGTTCACCCACCGTGCGCTATACTCATCAGAGAAGTCACTAGTGAATCCTACGGTCCCCGGGTCTACTTTTCCAACAAATTGCTTTCCGATCTATCTTTTTGCATCTTTCTTTTCAGATCTACAAAACCAAAAACCCAAAAATATATTGCTGCACTTTTTATTTGCCTTTTCTATTTTGTGTTCTTGAGAGATCTATCTCTCCTATCTATCACTACCTAATCTATCTTTTTACCGTAGAGAGATTGACAATCTCTTTTTCGCGTCGGGTTGCAAGTATTTGTTATTTGTGTGCAGGTGCTGCTTATTGGGTGGTGGTGATCCTCCTACTGGTTCGATAACCTAGGTTTCATAACTGAGGGAAATACTTACCGTCGTTGTGCTGCATCATCCCTTCCTCTTTGGGGAAATACCGACGCAATCTCAAGCGATGTCAAAAGGAATTTCTGGCGCCGTTGCCAGGGAGGAAGCGGTCTCTTCTACGTGCCAATCTCAGGCGCCGAGGAGACTCCATCATCATCTACCAGGTTCCTAATCACAAATCTCATCTCCTTACAATTACATTATTTGCCATTTGCCTCTCGTTTTCCTCTCCCCCACTTCACCAATTTGCTGTTTTATTCGCCCTCTTTTTTGTTTGCCTTTTTCTCGCCGGATCTCTTTTTGCTTGCTTGTTTGCTATCTTTGTTTGTGTTGCCATGTGCCTTCTATTTGCTTGCATCTTCGCTTGCTAAAAACTATTGATATGGATCCTCATCCACTTGCTAATCTTTTCAAATGACCAAATTATGATGAACCAATTGCTAGTGAGTTGAGTGCACTTGATTATCTCTATGAAGTTTTGCTTGAAAATCATGAATCTGAAAATTTTGATGAAGTGTTGAAAGAAGAAATTTGTAAGGTGATTCATGATAGCTCCATGATTGAAAAGCATGATTGCAATGATGTTACTATAAATTCTATTAATGTCAATTATGCTAATGATATGCAAAGGCAAAATCTTTGGGATGCTATGTTTGATGAAGATGATATTTTTAGTTCCCCAAGTTTTGATGAGCAAATTTATTATCATGAGTGTATGTATCCTATTCATAATGATGGTGATGACACGTATGCTATGATGAGTAATGATAACCATGAAACTTATCATCATGGTTTCAATTTGCAATGTGGTTATGTCAATCAAGTGTCTCATGATAGTTATTTTGTTGAGTTTGCTCCCACTACCATGGATGAAAAGGAATTTGCTTATGTGGAGAGTAATGAAAATTCTATGCTTGTGCATCATGAAAAGAATGATTTATGTGATAGTTATATTGTTGAATTCCTTCATGATGCTACTAAAATTTATTATGATGGAGAAACATATGCTTGTAGGAATTGCAAAAATATTAAGTTTCCTCTCTATGTGTTCAAAGTTTTGAAGTTATGCTTGTTTTGCCTTCCTATGCTAGTTGATTCTTGTTCCCATAAATTGTTTGCTCACAAAATCCCTATGCATAGGAAATGGGCTAGACTTAAATGTGTTTGCCATGAGATTCATGATGCTCTTTTGCATAGTTCAATTACTACTTATTTTTATGTGAGCATCATTGAAATCGTTATGCCTAGCTAGGGGCGTAAAACGATAGCGCTTGCTGGCAGGCAACCCAATGAATAAATTTATTTTTGCTTTTTGTTTATTTTTTTGAGTGTTGACACAATTATGCCTCTGTTATGATTTAGTTTTTATGGTTTATTTAGTGTTTGTGCCAAGTAGAGCCTTTAGGATGACTCACGAGATGAGTAGAAGCGATGCTGAATCTGAAACAGAAAATTTGCGTCCAGTATTTGCATTTTCATTTTTGGCTGGAACGTGATCTTGAGCTGAAATATTAACACAGTGTTTCTATACAAATTATTTACGTTGTCCTAATTTTTCAGAATTTTTAGAGTTACAGAAGTATGGTTAGAGTACAGATTACTACAGACTATTCTGTTTAAGACAGATTCTGTTTTCGTTGCATTGTGTGCTTGTTTTGATGAATCTATGGGTTATATTGAAGGGTATGATCCATGGTAAAGTCAAAATACAGTAGGTATAATGCAATAATAAAATATGAATAGGTTTGCAACAGCACCTAAAGTAGTGATTTGCTTTATTATACTAATGGATCTCACGAAGATTTTGTTGAGTTTTGTGTGATTGAAGTTTTCAAGTTTTGGGTGAGATCACGATGGATGAAGGAATAAGGAGTGACAAGATCCTAATCTTGGGGAAGCTACCGCACCCCCAAGATATATCCAAAGAGTAACAAGCAACTAAGCTTGGGGATGCCCCCGAGTGGCATCCCCTCTTTCTTCTAACAACCATCGGTATTTTACTTGGAGATATATTTTTATTCGTCACATATCATGAGTTTTCCTTGGAGCGTCTTGTATCTTTGCTTGATTTGCTTGTTTGTTTTTCATTTGTATCCTCGCTGGACACACCTATTTGAGAGATCCAAAATTAAGCTATGATTTGTTAGAATTGCTCTATGTGCTTCACTTAAACTTTTTGAGCTATAGAATTGCTCTAGTGCTCCACTTATATCTTTTTGAGCACGGTGTGCTTGGAAATTTTTGTAGAAATAGTATCATGCTTCACTTAGATTAATTTGAGAGTTAGTAAATGTTGAAGAAATCCTCTGACGTGGCTTGAGACTGCGTCGGTATTTCCCCAAAGAGGAAGGGATGATGCAGCACATCGACGGTAAGTATTTCCCTCAATTATGAAACCAAGGTTATCGAACCAGTAGGAGGATCACCACCACCCAATAAGCAGCACCTGCACACAAACAACAAATACTTGCAACCCGACGCGAAAGAGAGGTTGTCAATCTCTCTATGGTAAAAATATAGATTAGGTAGTGATAGATAGGAGAGATAGATCTTTCAAGAACACAAAATAAAAAGAGTAAATATGCAGCAATATGTTTTTGGGTTTTTGGTTTTGTAGATCTGAAAACAAAGATTGCAAAAAAGTAGATCGGAAAGCAATATGTTGGAAAAGTAGACCCGGGGGCCGTAGGGTTCACTAGTGGCTTCTCTCATGAGTATAGCGCACGGTGGGTGAACAAATTACTGTTGGGCAATTGATAGAAAATCGAATAGTCATGACGATATCCAAGGTGATGATCATTATATAGGCATCACGTCCAAGATAAGTAGACTGACTCCTGCCTGCATCTACCACTATTACTCCACACATCGACCGCTATCCAGCATGCATCTAGTGTATTAAGTTCATGGAAAACGGAGTAATGCAATAAGAATGATGACATGATGTAGACAAGATCTATTCATGTAGGAATAGACCCCATCTTGTTATCCTTAATAGCAACGATACATGCGTGCCTTGCTGCCCCTTCTGCCACTGGGAAAGGACACCGCAAGATCGAACCCATCACAAAGCACCTCTTCCCATGGCAAGAAAAATCGATCTAGCCGGCCTAACTAAACCAAAGATTTGGAGAAGAAATATGAGGCTATAAGTAATCATGCATATTGAATATCAAAGAAGACTCTAATAATATTCATGGATAGAAACTGATCATGAACTCAAAATTCATCGGATCCCAACAAACACATCGCAAAAGTTTACATCAAATAGATCTCCAAGAGACCATTGTATTGAGAATCATAAGAGAGAGAGAAGAAGTCATCTAGCTACCGCCTACGGACCCGTAGGTCTATGGTGGACTACTCACGCATCATCGGAGAGGCACCTATGAGGAAGATGAACCCCTCCGTGATGGCGTTTAGATTGGATCTCGAGGTTCTGGAACTTGCGGCGGCTGGAATTGTGTTTCGTCGACTCCCTTAGGGTTTTTGGAATATTTGGGAATTTATAGGCATCAGAGGCGGTGGAGAGGGGCCCGGAGGAGGGCACAACCCATCAGGGCGTGCCGGGGCCCCCCTGGCGCGCCCTGGTGGGTTGTGGTCTCCTTGGCCCACTCCCCCAGCACTTCTTTGGCCCATTGGGTGTCTTCCGGTCCAGAAAAAATCTCCAAAAAGTTTCGTCGCGATTGGACTCCATTTGGTATTGATTTTCTGCAAAGTAAAAAAACAAGCAAAAACAGCAACTCGCACTTTGGCACTATGTCAATAGGTTTGTCCCAAAAAATGATATAAAGATGTTAGAAAATGATTGTAAAACATCCAAGAATGATAATATAACAGCATGAAACAAGCAAAAATTATAGATACGTTGGAGACGTATTAGCATCCCCAAGCTTAATTCCTACTCGTCCTCGAGTAGGTAAATGATAAAAACAGAATTTTTGACGTGGAATGTTGCCTAACATGTTCATCACATTCTTTTCTTTTGTATACCATGGACATTTGGACTTGTAAATGATTCAAAGCAATAGTCTAGTTTTAACATAATGACTTCAATACTCAAGCATGTCAACAAGCAACCATGTCTTTCAAAATATCAACACTAAAGAAAGTTATCCCTAGCCGATCATGCTCAATCATTGATCCATTCATGAAACACACTCAAATATTAACTATGCCCAATGCTCAAGTATGATCATAGTGCCCCCTAGTTGGTGCTTTATAAGAGAAGATGGAGACTCAAAGCAAAAATAAAAATTGCATAAAGTAAAAGATAGGCCCTTCGCAGAGGGTAGTAGGGATTTCTAGAGGTGCCAGAGCTCAAGGTTTAAATTGATAGAGAAAAATATTTTGGGTGGCATGCTTTTCCTGTCAACGAAAATGACAAAGTAGCTCACAATACTTTCCATGCTAGATATATCATAGGCGGTTCCCAAACAGAAAATAAAGTTTATTCCTTTTTCCACCAAACTTTCACTTTCCATTGCGGGCCGTATCCACGGTTGCCTTCCATACCAACACTTTCCAAGGAATTTATTATTTGACAACATAAAGTAAATATTTTTTTTCTTTTTCATTTCGGGAATGGGCATCCCTATTACCGCCGCACTCTCGTGCAATGACAAGTGAATAAACACTCATCTTGAGAATAACACATCTAGCATGGAAAAATATTGGACACTCCCCACCGTTTCATGAGCGGTACGGGCACACAAAAGAGAAAATTTATTTTGAAAATTTAGAGATGGCACATACAAATTTACTTGGAACGGCATGGAAAAACCGTATATAGGTAGGTATGGTGGACTCATAAGGCAAAACTTGGTTTAAGGATTTTGGATGCACTAGTATTTCTACTTAGTACAAATGGAGGCTAGCAAATAGATTGGGAAGCAAACAAACCAAGAAATGAAAATTCACATAAGCGAGCATTGAGCATAACTAACACCGAATAATGCACCACAAGTAGGATGTAACTTCATTGCATAACTATTGACTTTCGTGCATGCATAGGGAATCACAAACCTTAACACCAATATTCCTACTAAGCATAATTACTCACTAACATGACCCACATATTACTATCATCATGTTTCAAAACTATTACAAGGAATCAAGTTTAATTTGTCCAATGATCTTCATGAAAGTTTTTATTATATCCTCCTTGGAGATCTATCACTTTGGGACTAGTTTCATATATTGCCATTGCTTTTTGGCAAGCTCAAACAAATTTAAGTGAAGCACATGAGCAATAAATATTTCATCTCTCAAAAAGTTATAAGTGAAGCATGAGAGGATTTCCTCAAAATTTCCTACTCTCAAATTAGTCTAAGTGAAGCATGAGAGTATTTCTACAAAAAATTCCAAGCACACCGTGCTCAACAAGATATAAGTGAAGCACTAGAGCAATTCTATAGCTCAAAAAGTTTAAGTGAAGCACATAGAGCAATTCTAAAAAATCATAGCATGATTTTGGCTTTCTCAAATAGGTGTGTCCAGCAAGGATACAAAGGAAAAACTAACAAAGAAAGCAAGCAAAGATACAAGACGCTCTAAGCAAAACTCATGATATGTGACGAATAAAAATATAGCTCCAAGTAAAATACCGATGGTCGTTGGAAGAAAGAGGGGATGCCACTCGGGGGGCATTCCCAAGCTTAGTTGCTTGTTACTCTTTAGATATATCTTGGGGGTGCGGTAGCATCCCCAAGCTTAGGCTTTTATCACTCCTTATTCCTTCATCCATCGTGATCTCACCCAAAACTTGAAAACTTCAATCACACAAAACTCAACAAAATCTTCATGAGATCCGTTAGTATAATAAAGCAAATCACTACTTTAGGTACTGTTGCAACCCCATTAATATTTTATTATTGCATTATACCTACTGTATTTTAACTTTACCATGGCTCATACCCTTCAATATTGTCCGCGCTCTGCGAATGGAGGTACCCAAACCTACCTGCCTGCGGGCCAGCGCGTGGCCCACCTCGACAGCCTGGCACGGCCCAATGTGGCATCACTCAAGACAAGGCCCTCGCGAGAGCCCCACCCTCGTGAGGGGGATGACGCCAAGGCCCCGGGAGGGAGGAGGACCCTCTAGGCCCCCTCCCGAGGGGCGGATATCTCTATGCAGCGCTCGGCCTCGGGAGGCTGAGGTGACGCCAGCCGGGCCAGGCGGGTTCAGGCGGGCACAGAAGAAGCAGTTTCCTCTTTGGTGCAAAGGAGGCAGGGACGTACGCGGGTTCACAAGGAATCCCCCAAAGGTTTCCATTCTGGCACAACAAGACCAAGACCACGAGCCCCGCAGGACGGACGTCATGGTCGAGCCCACCTCTGCATCACTACTAGCTACTTTGCAGGCGAAGACCACCTTTCGTCGGGATAAGGTGTACTCCGTGTCCCCCTTTAAATTTGGCCATTGTGGGATCCCTTCCCGCCAATGCGATAAGGGAAGAGGACCCGGGCCATTATAAATAGAGGCAAGGTTGCGCCGTAGAACAGGGAGATCCGACACCACTCGAACGCTCTCGCGAGGTGGCTCACCACTGTAACAGTTCATCCACAAACCTCCTCGTGAGGCAATCCACCAAAATCAGGAGTAGGGTTTTACGCTTCGCAGCGGTGAAAGCTCAACATGCTCCCTTGGTGGTTTTGATAATTCATGACAACATACATTGTCTCTTGGACTAATACCTTTACCTAGTGTATTTCAGATAAAGTCCACAGAGAGGGCTGGCAAAAGGATTGTGGAGATTGTGGATATACCCCCAAGATGCGAGAAAATGGATTGGCAAAGCTTCAAGCAAGAGGACTCTACATTTTACTTTGTGAGAAATCACCTTGAGTCCATAGGAAAGCCAATACAATTAAAAGGGGGTAAGGTATTGTTGGTGAACAAAATGCTCATACGTGCACAAGTGATAGTCACCAAAAACACCCACAAGCTCTTCCACAAAAGTCTGTCCAAAGTCAAATATCCAAAATCGGTGCAACCAACACATACACTCGGTGCCACCGATTCCCATACTCAGACAGACATTAGCCAAACCCTAGCCTTTCGGTGCAACCGATTCTGCTTCGGTGCCACCGAGTTTGGGTTGCCAACTTTCTGTTACGCAGTTTCACAAAATCGGTACTACCGAGATTGTTGGATCGGCGTCACCGAGAATGGGCAATCTGACCATTGGTCACCTTATCGGTGCAACCGAGTTTCATATATCGGTCTCACCGAGATTCAAAAGTTGCCACCTTTTGGTCACTTCGGTACCACCGAGATTAACACATCGGTGTCACCGAGTTGGTCATTTTGTGTGTAACGGTTGGATTTTTGGGGATGCCTATATATACCCCTTCACCACCACCTACTCGAAAGAGAAGCACTCAGAACTATTCTATACTTGCCCCATCCGATTTTCTTAGAGAGAGCCACCTACTCATGTGTTGAGATCATGCCATTCCATTCCAACCATATGAATCTTGATCTCTAGCCTCCCCAAGTTGCTTTCCACCAATCCCATCTCTTCCACCAAGCCAAATCTGTGAGAGAGTGATTGTGTGTTGAGGAGTCTATCATCTTGAAGCACAAGAGCAAGGAGTTCATCGTCATTACCGAGCCTATTACCTTTTGGAGGGTGGTGCCTCCTAGATTGGTTAGGTGTCGCTTGGGAGCCTCCTACTTCGTGTTGTGGAGTTGAACCAAGATGTTTGTAAGGGCAAGGAGATCGCCTACTTTGTGAAGATCTACCCATAGTGAGGCTAGTCCTTCGTGGACGGAAGCCGTTATGGAATAGTCAAGGTTGCTACTTCGTGGACCCTTATGGGTGGAGCCCTCCGTGGACTCTCGCGACCGTTACCCTCCGTGGGTTGAAGACTCCATAAACGTGGACGTACGATAGCACCACCTATCGGAACCACGGGAAAAATCTTTGCGTCTCCAATTGCGTTTGATCTACCTATCTCAACTCTTTACTTCATGTGCAATGTCTTTACTTTCCGCTGCCATATTTGTTGACATGCATGTGTAGGGCATATTAGACTTGCTAGTCTTGCTAAAACTGTTAAAATCTGCCAACCAATTAACTTGGGAAAAGGTTAGGTTTTAAATTTCTGCTAGTAGTCTATTCAGCCCCCCCCCCTCTAGACACTCTTCTAGTGATCCCTCAATTGGTATCAGAGCTTTGGTCTCCATTGCTTCGGTTTAATCACCGTGGAGGAAGATGGATGTGTCTAGTATAGGGAGTTTGAGTTGTAGAGTGCCTATTCTTGATGGAGAGTACTATAGTCAATGGAAAACTTTGATGCTTGAGCTGTTTAATGAATTTCAATTGAGCAAATATGTTAAGAGCCCCTATGTACCTCCCATTGATCCTTTACATCCCACACATGAAGAGGAAATTGATATGCTATGCAATCTTAGAATTGTTAATCTCATCGTTAGAGCTTTGCCTAGAAATGTGCTTAATCAAATGAAGAATTTTGAATGTGCTTACACTTTGTGGAATGACTTGGAGAAATGATATCCAAGTTATTCATTGAGTAATCTTGATGAAATTCTTCATAAAACTATTGCTTTCCACAAAATGACGTCTAGTGATCCCAAGTTTGATGATTGTCTATTTGAGCTTAGAGACCTCATGCCTGCTAAAGGAGATGTCACAACTATCAACAACATCATTGTAGAAGCCATTCAAATTCACAAGTTTGAACATTTTCATGATCACAATCCTAACGAATCTCTTGTTCTTTGTGACGAGGATTTCCCACTTGATGATGACAATGTGGAACACGGCTACTATGATGAAGATGAGCTGTTCGACATCGAGTATGAGAAGATCATGAAGAATCTAAGTCTCATGGCAACCTTCAAGGATTACATGTCCGGAGGAAAAGAGTGGATTCTCGATAGCGGATGTACCGATCATATGACTGGAGATAGAGAAATGTTTGAAGAGATCACACCAAACCATGGACCACGAAGGTACGTAACATTTGGAGACAACTCCAAGGGTAAGGTACTTGGTCTTGGTAAGGTGGCCATATCCCATGATAGCTCTATTCAAAATGTTATGCTTGTTGAATCTCTTGGCTACAATCTTCTTTCCGTATCTAGACTTGCCGACTTTGGCTTTAATGTGCTATTCACGAAAGTAGATTGCCAAGTGTTTCGTCAAGATAATCATAAAATGGTCTTTACCGGTTTCCGTAGAGGTGATCTATACATTCTCGATTTCACTAAGAGATCCAAACCTCGTACTTGTCTTATTGCAAAATCTTCTAAAGGTTGGCTTTGGCATAGAAGACTAGGACATGTTGGCATGCGTAATCTAGACAAGCTTATCAAAGGTGATCACATACTTGGTGTTAAAGATGTTATCTTTGACAAAGATAGACTTTGTAGTGCTTGTCAAGCTGGAAAGCAAGTAGGTGTAAGTCATCCCGTTAAGAATATCATGACTACTAGGAGACCACTCGAGTTACTTCACATGGATCTTTTTGGTCCCAATGCTTACAAGAGTCTCGGTGGAAATTCCTATGGTCTAGTTATAGTTGATGATTTTTCCAGATTTACGTGGGTATTCTTTCTTGATGATAAGTCGCGGGTTCAAAAGATCTTCAAGAACTTCGTTCGCAAAGCGCAAAATCAGTTCAAAGTGAAGATCAAGAAGGTTCGGAGCGATAATGGATCGGAGTTCAAGAACACCCATGTGGGTACCTTTCTTGACGAACAAGGTATCTCACATGAGTTCTCGGCTACGTACACGCCTCAACAAAATGGAGTTGTTGAGAGGAAGAACCGGACGCTTATTGAGATGGCAAGAACGATGCTTGACGAATACAAGATGCCAAGACACTTTTGGGCAGAAGCCGTGGAAACAGCATGTCATGCCACAAACCGACTTTACTTGCACAAGCTTCTCGGTAAAACGGCATACGAGCTACTCACCGGTAACAAACCCCAAGTTGGATACTTTCGGGTATTCGGCTCAAAGTGCTACATTCTTGATAAGCATCGTCATACTAAATTTGCTCCTAAATCTCATGAAGGATTCCTACTTGGTTACGGATCTAACTCTCACACTTACCGTGTCTACAACAACTTCACTCGAAAAGTTGAAGAGACGGTAGATGTGAAGTTTGATGAATCTAATGGTTCGCAAGTCGAACAATTGCCAAATGATGTAGGTGATAAGGACCCTTCAGAAGCTATCCAAGACTTGTCCATCGGCAAGATTCGTCCCTTGGAGGTGAAGGAAAGTACTTCATCGACTGAAGTGGAAGCCCCTACTTCACGTCAAGGTGAACCACAACATGACATGGAGGCATCCACAAGCGGTACACGACAAGATGATGAAGAGGAGGAAATGCATCATGAAGATCCACCACAACCTCCTTCACCACCACCTCAAGGAAACGACACCTTCAACAACAATGAAGATGAAGGAGATGATGATGAAGAAGAAGCTCCACCATCCAACAATCGGAAACTGACCCGAGTTCGAGCACAAGTGACCAAGAACCATCCCCTAAACCAAATCTTTGGTGATATACAAACAGGGAGAATCACTCGCTCTAAAACTCGTCTAGCTAACTTTTGTGAGCATTATTCTTTCATCTCTAGCATTGAGCCCTTGAAGGTTGAACAAGCTCTTGAAGACCCGGATTGGGTGAACGTGATGCATGAAGAGCTTCACAACTTCGAGAGGAACGAAGTATGGACACTCGTGGAAAAGCCCAAGGATGAGCAAAACATCATAGGAACAAAATGGGTGTTTCGGAACAAGCAAGACGAAGACGGTCAAGTTGTACGCAACAAGGCACGTCTCGTAGCCCAAGGATATACGCAAGTCGAAGGTATGGACTACGGTGAGACCTATGCCCCCGTCGCTAGACTTGAAGCTGTTCGCATTCTTCTTGCTTATGCTAATCACCATGATATCACGCTTTATCAAATGGACATTAAAAGTGCCTTTTTAAATGGTGAGATTGAAGAAGAAGTCTATGTTAAGCAACCACCTGGTTTTGTGAATCCTAAGAAACCTAATCATGTTTACAAGCTTCGTAAAGCTCTTTATGGTCTTAAGCAAGCCCCTCGTGCTTGGTACAAATGCTTAACGAAGTTTCTCATTGAAAAGGGTTTTGAAATTGGTAAAATTGACGCAACCTTATTCACTAAGAGAGTTAATGGTGAATTATTTGTGTGCCAAATCTATGTGGATGATATTATCTTTGGGTCTACTAACCCACAATTTAGTGAAAGATTTGGAAGGTTGATGTCCGAGAAGTATGAGATGTCCATGATGTGTGAGCTGAAATTATTTCTTGGTTTGCAAATCAAGCAAACTAGAGAAGGAACTTTCATCTCTCAAACTAAGTATACCAAGGACTTGATCAAGAAGTTCAACATGCAAGAGTACAAAGGTATGAGAACACCTATGCCTACTAGTGGACATGTTGATCTTACCAAGGAGGATGAACCAGTTGATCAAAAGGTTTATCGTTCTATAATTGGTTCATTGCTATATCTATGTGCCTCTCGTCCCAATATTATGCTTAGTGTTTGCATGTGTGCTAGATATGAGGCTGCACCTAAAGAGTGTCATCTTTTGGCCGTGAAACGTATTGTGAGATATTTGATACAAACACCAAACTTTGGCATTTGGTATCCCAAGGGATCTTCCTTTAACCTTGTTGGCTATTCCGATTCGGACTATGCCGGTGACAAGGTTGATAGAAAATCCACCTCGGGTACTTGTCAATTTTTGGGTAGATCTCTTGTGTCTTGGTCCTCCAAGAAACAAAACTCGGTATCTCTATCTACTGCCGAAGCTGAGTATATTGTTGCCGGATCTTGTTGTGCACAATTACTATGGATGACACAAACGCTTAAGGATTATGGAATCCGTGTTAGAAATGTTCCATTACTTTGTGACAATGAAAGTGCTATTAAAATTGGTCATAATCCTATGCAACATTCTCGAACTAAACATATTCAAGTTAGACATCATTTTATTCGTGATCATGTTGCCAAAGGAGATATTAATCTTAAGCATGTTCGCACTAACAAGCAATTGGCCGACCTCTTTACTAAGCCACTTGATGAGAAAACATTTTGTTATTTGAGGAGTGAGTTGAACATCATTGATGCTTCAAACTTGAGCTAGACTCACTCGGATGCATGCAAGGGCATGAGCTTTCTTGATATTTCCATGATACTTTTTACATGTTATCTTATGCCATGGAATTCTATGCTCCCTTGTATTGCATCTAACATTTTGTAGGTACTTGGAAGAATTTCATTCCACAAGATTGCCATCAACTCAAATCATAAGCAATCTTGTCATGACCAAGTATCCACAACCCCTATTGATGTTGGAAGGAAGAAGACAACTCAACCATATCCTTGACATATACTTGATGTGATCATAATTGCTAAATCTCAATTGGTATCATGTCAAATGGATATATCTATTGCTCTTCCTTGCATGACTAACCTATGTAGGTGACAAGTGTACTAAAACGAGAAGGATTGCTCCCAACTCAAGATGACCTTCATCAACCTCGAGCATCCTCAACAAGTTCACCTACAAGCCACGTCATCAACATCACTCAAAGGTATGTACTCATATCCTTGAAAAGGCTTTACTCCAAGTCAAGAGCTAAAGCAACTCAAGTGATATGAAGACATCAAAATTCTTAATCAAAAAATGGTAACCCCATTTTGAGCTTAATATTGAGTATGACCTATAATCAAGTATTCTTGCTTGGCTCCTATGTCAATATACTCTAATATAGGTGACCTAGTCACTGCCCATCATCTAGTTAAGTATTTTGGATGGTTCATTCTCTATTTTGCAAGATTTCTTGGAACCACTCAAATCTTCTCTAGTTGATATCCCTTTTGTAAAATCTTTTGCTTTTACTTGAAAATTTCTTTAAAACACTGTGTTATTGGCAAAGTTTGAGAAATCTCGATTTCAAAATCCCACTGCCAAGTTTCTGTTTTAGCCTCGGAGCCGCCGATACAAATAACTCGGTTCTACCAAATTAGCAGATGAGCTGCACCATAAAATTTCGGTACCACTGATTTGTTTGTCTCGGAGTTACCGATTTGTTTTCTTCTCTTAATTGTGTTCGCAATTGCAAATCTATGTTTTTTTTATCTTACAAGTGATGTCTTTGTTTCTTCGATGATCCCTTCTTATTAAAAAATACCTTAGGGGGAGAAATTCTTTATTCAAGGATCCCTAACTCAAAGGAGGAGAAGTCTTACAAGATCTCAGATCAGCCAAAGGGAGAGAAATTAATTTCCATGATTCCCTCAGTTTTCATTTCTATGAACCCTACATTCAATGACCCTTGTTCTCAAGGATCTCTTCTTAGTCAATGATCCCTGTATCTATCCCTGTGTATGACCTTTTTGGAAATTAATGCCAAAGGGAGAGAAATATACAAAGCTTCATGCTAAAGGGGGAGATACATGCTTATTGTAACACCCTGGATTTTGCCCATTTCTTTTTTCTTTTGATTTTGGTCTGGTTTTGCTTTTCTGTGGCTTGGTAGTCTTGGAACCTGGAGGGATCACCCTTAATTTCTCTTCCCTAGTGGCTTGCCAACCTCAAAACCATCCCAAGACCTTGCCATCTCCATCTTGAACCAATCCCAATATTCTTTTCTTGGGAATATTCCTTTTTCTATTAAAGGAATAACCCTGTCTGCCTTGGGTTGTGAAGCAACCCACATTTCTATCATTCCAAAAATTCCCAAAAATTCTCATAAATTGTTGGGGTCATATCTTCCTCAAATATGTCAAAACCTATCCTTGCCATGTTCAAAAATATTTCACCAATATTCCTTTTCTTATTCTGTTCCAGGTGGCATTTTGTGAAGCAAATGCCATTTATCTTTGCTTTCTTGCTCCCAAAATTCAACTCAATTTGCCACATGCCAAAATTCAACTCAATTTGGCTAGTAAATATTTCTTGGCAAATTTTCAAAGTTTCTGATCCAGAGGAAGCTTAGTGAAGCAAGTGCTAGCTAAGAGTATGCAAATGAGTTTAAATTTTGCAGGCATCTTCATATGCTCAAATCATGACTCTCCACCAAATTTAAGCATCATCCCTTCAACTATGTGACCACAGCATCAAAAAATTGGCTTCTGGTTATATTTTTCTGTTGTGAAGCAACTATATTTTATATTGCTTCATAATTGTTGGAAATTTACCAGAGCATTCTCCTACCCATATAATCTATCTCCTCAAAATTTGGGCTCATTTCATCTACCCAATAAATCTCTAGGATTTTCCTAAGATTCTGTCCAGTAGGATGCTGTGTGAAGGAAGTACCATTTTGGTCTATACAAATGGTATGAAATTTATACAGTGTATTCCTATGGCTAAATCATTCATCTCCTCCAAATTTCATCTCAATCCAAGCAAGTATGTGAGTGCCACATCATGCTTTCCATTTCTGTCCAGTATGGCGGTTTGTACAGCAAGTGCCATTTATACTCATTCAAATGAGCTGCAAATTTGCAGAGATGATCACCCTAGTATGTTATCACCCTCAGCCAAAAACCAGAGTCTCTCCCCAGCTGGATCTCCCCCACCTCAGTACAAACAGCTTGCTGTTGCTTTGTCTCCAAGCTCCCTCCGGTCACCTCCTTCATCCCTATGCATGTTTCTTTCTTTCTTGCCTTCTCTGATGAATGACCTCTCCTCCTGACATGATTAGGCCGGTCAGGGTGCACCGCGTGCACCAGTTCATGCGGTGACCACGCGGCCGGCGTGCCATATGCGCGCTCTGGCAGTGGAGCCCTCGGCCTCGTCGTTTTCCTCCTCTCCCTCGACACCTAGTCGTGTCTAGGGGCTTTCCCGCGTCGTCTTCCTTCTTCTGGACCCCCTCTCCCCCTCCAGCTTCTTCCTCGCCGCGCCGCGACGAGTTCCGCCCTATTTTGCCCGTGCTCGCCATCGTTGTTTTCTTGCCCAAGCCCTCCCGATCCTTCCTGACCTTGCCTAAGCCCTCTCCGCTCCTCTGAGACCTCTCTAGACGCCTCTCCCCTCCTCCAAGCAAGCTCCCGAAGCTCCGGCGCGCGACGCACGCGTCGCCGCGGCCGTGCTCGCCCTCCTGCGCCGTCCGGCTATTTATAGCCATCCCCGTGCCTCCCTGAGCTCATCATCGCTCCCACCGCACTCCTCTACCCCTCCCCAGTCTCTCACCCGAGCCCCGGAGCTCTTCTCCTACTCCATTGGCCTCCATGGCCGCCTCGGCTCTCGCCTAAATTAGAGCAACCCGAGCTCTCCCCCTCCCTCCTGACCCCACCAGTGAAGCCCAAGAGCTCCGGCGACCCTCCTCCGCCCTTCCTCTCCCTCTCCGGTGGCCGCCGCCGCGAGCCTAGCTTCGGCCGGGCCGGTCGTCCACCGCGGCAGTAGGCGCGCTCGCCTCCGCTCTCCTCGAGGCATGCCTCCTACCAGGATGGACTCGTCTCACCGCCCCGGTCACGCCGGTGGCCGGACCTCGGCCAGAGACGGCCTGTGCCGCCGGGGAACGCCGGCGCACGGCGCCCCCCCTCTGTTTTGCGGCAACCGGCGGGAGAAAGAAGAGGGAGCCAGGAGGAGAGAGAGAGAGCCCTGACGGGTGTGCCCCGGCCCCACCAGTCAGTGAGGATGGGCCGGTCCAGCTGGATTAAGTGGAAGCGCCCCGGCGCAAATACGTTTCCCCCACTGGAAAACGTATTTTCAGCTAGTGCGCAACCGGCTGGGCTGCCCAGGGACCCTGATGCTAATATTCTTTTGTAGATAGGTCCCTGGCAGGAAAAACCCTTATATCTTTTTATCTATAGCTTCGATTGAGGTGATTCCAAAGCCCAAGTCTTCGTCTCGTCGAGCCCGTCGTGTTGGTATCATTTTCATTATGTGTTCCCATAGTGAAAGTGATCATTTTTCCCTTGCCCGTAAACAGCCTCTCCGAGAGAGAACTGTTTCCGGCAACTCCTTCCGCGACCCTTCCGCACTTCTTCCCGGTGGATCCCTCACCCCAGGCAAGCCAGGACACCCATTCCATGAAGCATTTCAATAGCCTTACTTATTCAATTGAATTACTTGCATTTATAAATGAATTACTTTCATTTATTTGCTATATAATAATTCATAGCAATTTAAATTAAATGCCTAGTTGCTGCCATCTTAAGTATTGTGATAAACCACTATGTTTGCCAAGTGAACTTAGTGGGTTGATCTTGAGTCACCTGTCCGGGCTTATCTGTGCAACCACATTTGCCGGTATGGGACGGCCTTGACTTGGGCTGATCGCGTGCTCTTTTATCGGTACCACCAAAGAGGGAAGGTTATGCGTGCGTGCTGCCCTGGCCCGGTAGGCAGCGATAACCTTGTGAGCCCAGTTGAGTTGTATAGGCCCGTCCCCGTTTGGGACAGTTTTGTTTGGCCACGACGGTGGCAGGTGTCATGAGGACACAGGAGCCACCCAGGGCAGGACTCCGGAGGAGGATGAATGGCGGTAGTACGATGGGAGAGTCACGGGTCAGACAGGTTTCATTGAAGCAACGCTGGTCCACCCGAATGGGATCACGAGGCCAGGTGCTCCATGGTGTGGGTAAAGTGCGCAACCTCTGCAGAGTGAAAAATCTATTCGAATAGCCGCGTCCACGGTATTGGACAGCCCGTCCAGACCTCACTAGGTGGTCAACCGTAATAATGGTAATAATGATGGATGAACTCGTCTTGTGATCGGAAGTACTTAGTGAGTATTCCGAGGGTTGTGGGACAACCCAGAAGAGAGTAAGTGAATGATCGGTAACAGTAAGTAAACTACTTATGCATTTAATATGATAATTGCGATGCTATTGTTTGCTGCATTGTTTGGTTGTCGTGAGCTTGCGAGTACATTCAAAGTACTCACCTGGCGTATCATGCCAGTTTGCAGGACAGGTTTGTTTGCTTGTCGAAGATGTCAAGTTCGCGAGCTAGGACACGCGTTCCAGCCAGAGTCCCTGCGGAGTGGAGTCCATCACCGCTGTCGTCGTTCCGCTGCCGAGAGTTACTCCGCATTCTCGGATTGTTCCGCTGTTAGCATAGAGCTACCCTGGGCAGGCGTAGTATTGCCGTACCGATGTAATCTATGTACCCTTGTAACCTTTTTCATAGTAATAAAGAGCTGATTTGTTCTATGCCAACAGTGTCGTATTCCAGAAGACTTGTCCCTGGGCTGGAGTACGGGGCGTTCCGGTCTCCTCTAAGCCGGGGTGCCACAAGCGTTGGTATCAGAGCAGGTTTGGCTGTAGGACGCCCTAGACCGCGCGAGCGTTAGTAACCGGTAGTATAGGGTTCAGTTGGTTTGCTGCACTTGTTTGTTGCATTTGTTTGTGCATAGCATGCATATAGACTAGATATCTTATCACTAACGATGGACCTAGTGAGTGTAGGTGGCATCAGTTTCGATTCACCACCTGCGCTCTCCAGTTTGCATGCCTGTTCCTTGGTGTGGTGTTATCTCCGTCCCAGCGGAGTGATGCCAAGGTGCCTGGTAGTGTCGATCCCTTGTCGGATTAATGCACCGGTACCACACCAACTCATTCTCTTCCGACCCCTATTGTTTCGGTGATAGACATGTTTCTATCCCGGATCTTGCCCATCCCTATAGCCGCGATGGCAACCCTTACTGATCTTGCTTATCAGAAAAGGGCAATGCCGCAAGCCTTCTTTTTCATCGCCATCCCTCCCTGCCATCCATGTTCTGGACGAGTACGGTTTTCTTCCGTCTACTTGATGATGATGTGGCCGTGACCTCTGTGTTCCGACCCACGATCACCAAGTTCGTCCTCGTTCAGACGGAATCGGTGTTAAGCCCGTGTTTGGTGTAGCCTTGTTTGCACCAACTTTCTTCCACACATTGATTCACTTTCGTGCACACCGCCACAGCATGTTAGACCGTAATACCGGAGTTCTTGCGAGATTTGTGTGCTTAAGTAGGAATGCATATTATTGTTGTGAATAGCCGTAGAGTATGTGCTATTGCTTGTGTGTGATCTTGTTGCTTTGTGTTGTTTCTTTTGCTTTTTTCTTTGGGCCCTTGGTGTTACCTTATTTTCCCCTTATGGAAGTTGCTCACCAACACTGGACTCAAAGAAATCAGTAAAGGCAGTCCTTTGGAAGCTCAGCTCAGCAATATGGAATTTTCAGCAGACTGCATTATATTGGGAATACCAGGCATGAAAATAAATGATATCCTGGCTGGATTGGTTATCAGCATCAAGTATACATCAGTGCAACCTTCACAGCAGCAATCATCGAATCAGCAAGACGACAGACTGTGTGCCCGATCCACAGTACATTCTGCATCAAAGGTATGATTTACATACGCGGTTGAGTCTGCTATGAGTACAATTTGAAACCTGTTATATTCCGAAAGCAAGTCAGAGTGTGCTACGAACTTAGTGTTCAGCAAGGATAGCCGAATACCCTGTTGCATACAACAAGTAACCGACAGCAGGAACATTAAGGGATATATATATACACTCAGCCCGCATATGGCAAAAAGGAAAGCTTCAGATATGAGCAACCCAGTCTTTCTCTGCAAGTTATCAGAGAAGCTTACGATGCAAGGTCTCTCTGTCTTCCCCGATACGGCACATGGATATCTTCCAGTGCAAGATACTCAGGCTTCCTCAGTAAGCTACCGCAAAAGCTTCTGGCCTAAGGTACCGAGTCTTCCCTAGCAAGTCTTTAAGAGGGAAAGCTTCTGAGGTACGGTACTCAGTCTTCTTTAGGAAGCCATTTTGACAAAAACTTCGAGCACGAGCAGTTCAGTCTCCCTCGGCAAGATGATCTCGATGGCTTCCAGCACAAGCTATGCAATCTTCGTCAGTAAGGTATCGCATCGACATCAGTACAAGCTATTCCACCGACGGTTGGCAGCATATGACCATGCGTTCCAAGGATCAGATCCGCAACAGTTGGTCAGAAGGCAAAAGGTCAGTCAGGACACAAGCCTGCTTCAGGAATCAAGTGCTTAGCCGCAAATACCCAACGGATATGGTGGACATGCTGCCAAAGTCATAGGAGTTACTCATACAATGATGCCAGCCCGGTGAGAATTCGACTATTGCATGAGCTATGTAAGAAGAAGAAGAACGCCAGCTATACATTTCAGTGAGATGACCAACAACCTATGGATAAGTTGTATGGGACAAGAAGGAACCCTTGCCCGTCGTTCTTTGGTGACGGCACCACGCCTGTGTTCTGAGCTATTTTCGGTCGTCCGGGGTGGATGCCGACTTTTACTTCTCTTGTCAGCAACTGGCCCGTGTTCTGAGCTGTTTTTCGGCCGTCTCGGGCAGCTGTTGAATTTCTTTCCGTAGCAGTGACCCTATGCTCTGAGCTGTTTCTCGGCCGTCTTAGGGAACTGCTACTTTCTTCTTATCGACACCATCTCATGCTTTGAGCTGCTTTTCAGCCGTCTTGAGTCGGGGTTGAGTTACTCCAGGAATGTTCCAGATCTGAGTTGTGAAGACCGTTCTGGTGGCTACTGGTTTATTTGCCGGTTTCATCCAAGGGTTCAGACGGTTGTTACCCTACAGCTACAACTTGTTAAGTAATATGCATGCCGGAATATTGTACCTGGCAGCACCCATGGTCATCCGAAGAATCAAGAACACATCAGGCCAAGCTCTTTCAGCTAAGGATCCAGGCAAAGAGAACCATGATGAAGGAGCAAGATTGGCCATACAGGTATGATAACGGTTGCAAAATCAACATGGTACAGATACTCAAAACAGTCTAGTTCGATACCAATCACCGTGGATACACATCCACATGGTTTATTCCATTTGCAAGGACCCCATATCAAGTCAACCCGCTCAGTCAGTTATACATTCTCGGAATCGTCAGAAGGGGATATTCAAGCCTGTCAGATGGAACGATCAGAAGGATGATAACTGCCTCAAAGAATGTGTCCTCATCTAGGGAAATCAGTCAAAAGATAACATACTGGGGACAAGATCTTCCTGTTAGGACCCCCGTCAGTCAAACCTACAGATAATGCCATTACAAGGCCGTACCCTTTACAAGTCGCTGGTACAGATGTGATGCTAAGGGCAGTGAACCTAGCCAAGATGTTTCCGTAACCCATGCAAGGAGCCCGATTCCGCCAGGAGAACGGTATGATTCCCAGCACCGTTTGAGTCTGGAGGGCACACAGCCATTTGAAGCCAGCCAATGCAATGAGTAAAAGATTTTTGGTGTCCACCGAAAGAATATGTTCACAACTCAATGGAAGGTTGTCCGAATTAAACCTCATCACAACCCGTCCATGAGGAATAACTCCCGGACCTGCGAGAAGGACAGGTATTTCAGACAGGATAAGCCATTGCACCCAGATAAGTCAACAGACATAAAAGGAGTAAAGTCGGAGTAAGATATGAGTTAAGATTTGCCCGAAAAAGGATCCAGCAAAGCAAACCACACTTAAGCCAGGCAGTGCGTCAGATAAAATCCAGTGGGAGCATAGTACAAAGGCAAAAAGGAAACCCGAGTTGGAAACGGTTTCTTCAAGTGGGGATACTTATGTTTAACCCCTGAGCAACCAAATCTCGAGGACGAGATTTCTTTAAGGGGGTAGGTTTGTAACACCCTGGATTTTGCCCATTTCTTTTTTCTTTTGATTTTGGTCTGGTTTTGCTTTTCTGTGGCTTGGTAGTCTTGGAACCTGGAGGGATCACCCTTGATTTCTCTTCCCTAGTGGCTTGCCAACCTCAAAACCATCCCAAGACCTTGCCATCTCCATCTTGAACCAATCCCAATATTCTTTTCTTGGGAATATTCCTTTTTCTATTAAAGGAATAACCCTGTCTGCCTTGGGTTGTGAAGCAACCCACATTTCTATCATTCCAAAAATTCCCAAATAATTCTCATAAATTGTTGGGGTCATATATTCCTCAAATATGTCAAAACCTATCCTTGCCATGTTCAAAAATATTTCACCAATATTCCTTTTCTTATTCTGCTCCAGGTGGCATTTTGTGAAGCAAGTGCCATTTATCTTTGCTTGCTTGCTCCCAAACCTTTTGGGCACTCTTTCCTATCCATATCATTGCCACATGCCAAAATTCAACTACATTTGGCTAGTAAATATTTCTTGGCAAATTTTCAAAGTTTCTGATCCAGAGGAAGCTTTGTGAAGCAAGTGCTAGCTAAGAGTATGCAAATGAGTTTAAACTTTGCAGGCATCTTCATATGCTCAAATCATGATTCTCCACCAAATTTTAGCATCATCCCTTCAACTATGTGACCACAGCATCAAATCTTGGCTTATGGTTATATTTTCCTGTTGTGAAGCAACTATATTTTATATTGCTTCATAATTGTTGGAAATTTACCAAAGCATTCTCCTACCCATATAATCTATCTCCTCAAAATTTGGGCTCATTTCATCTAGCCAATAAATCTCTAGGACTTTCCTAAGATTCTGTCCAGTAGGATGCTGTGTGAAGGAAGTACCATTTTGGTCTATACAAATGGTATGAAATTTATACAGTGTATTCATTCAAATGAGCTGCAAATTTATAGAGATGGTCACCCTAGTATGTGATCACCCTCAGCCAAAAACCAGAGTCTCTCCCCAGCTAGATCTCCCCCACCTCAGTACAAATAGCTTGTTGTTGCTTTGTCTCCAAGCTCCCTCCGGTCACCTCCTTCATCCATGTGCCTGTTTCTTTCTTTCTTGGCCTTCTCTGATGAATGGCCTCTCCTCCTGACATCATTAGGCCGGTCAGGGTGCACCGCGTGCGCCAGTTCACGTGGTGACCACGCGGCCGGCATGCCATATGCGCGCTCTGGCAGTGGAGCCCTCGGCCTCGTCGTTTTCCTCCTCTCCCTCGACACCTAGTCGTGTCTAGGGGCTTCCCCGCGTCGTCTTCCTTCTTCTGGACCCCTCTCACCCTCCAGCATCTTCCTCGCCGCGCCGCGACGAGCTCCGCCCTGTTCTGCCCGTGCCCGCCGTCGTCGTTTTCTTGCCCGAGTCCTCCCGATCCTTCCTGGCCTTGCCTGAGCCCTCTACGCTCCTCTGAGACCTCTCTGGACGCCTCTCCCCTCCTCCAGGCAAGCTCCCGAAGCTCCGACGCGCGACGCATGCGTCGCTGCGGCCGTGCTCGCCCCCCCCCCCCCCCCCCCGCGCCATCCGGCTATTTATAGCCATCCCCGTGCCTCCCCGAGCTCATCATCACTCCCACCGCACTCCTCTACCCCTCCCCAGCCTCTTCTCCTACTCCATTGGCCGCCATGGCCGCCTCGGCTCTCGCCTAAATTAGAGCAACCCGAGCTCTCCCCCTCCCTCCTGGCCCCACCAGTGAAGCCCAAGAGCTCTGGTGACCCTCCTCCATTCTTCCTCTCCCTCTCCGGTGGCCGCCGTCGCGAGCCTAGCTTCGGCTGGGCTGGTCGTCCGCCGCGGCAGTAGGCGCGCTCGCCTCCGCTCTCCTCGAGGCCTGCCTCCTACCGGGATGGACTCGTCTCACCGCCCCGGTCATGCCGGTGGCCGGACCTCGGCCGGAGACTGCCTGTGCCGCCGGGGAACGCCGGCGCACGGCGCCCCCCCCCCTCGGCGGGAGGAAGAAGAGGGAGCCAGGAGGAGAGAGAGAGCCCTGACGGGTGTGCCCCGGCCCCACCAGTCAGTAAGGATGGGCCGGTCCAGCTGGATTAAGTGGAAGCGCCCCGGCACAAATACGTTTCCCTCACTGGAAAACATATTTTCAGCTAGTGCGCAACCGGCTGGGCTGCCCAGGGACCCGGATGCTAATATTCTTTTGCAGATAGGTCCCTGGCAGGAAAAACCCATATATCTTTTTATCTATAGCTCCGATTAAGGTGATTCCAAAGCCCACGTCTTCATCTCGTCGAGCCCGTCGTGTTGGTATCATTTTCATTATGTGCTCCCACAGTGAAAGTGATCATTTTGCCCTTGCTCGTAAACAGCCTCTCCGAGAGAGAACTGTTTCCGGCAACTCCTTCCGCGACCCTTCCGCACTTCTTCCCGGTGGATCCCTCACCCCAGGCAAGCCAGGACACCCATTCCATGAAGCATTTCAATAGCCTTACTTATTCAATTGAATTACTTGCATTTATAAATGAATTACTTTCATTTATTTGCTATATAATAATTCATAGCAATTTAAATTAAATGCCTAGTTGCTGCCATCTTAAGTATTGTGATAAACCACTATGTTTGCCAAGTGAACTTAGTGGGTTGATCTTGAGTCACCTGTCCGGGCTTATCCGTGCAACCACATTTGCCGGTATGGGACGGCCTTGACTTGGGCTGATCGCATGCTCTTTTATCGGTACCACCAAAGAGGGAAGGTTATGCGCGCGTGCTGCCCTGGCCCGGTAGGCGGCGATAACCTTGTGAGCCCAGTTGAGTTGTATGGGCCCGTCCCTGTTTGGGACAGTTTTGTTTGGCCACGACGGTGGCAGGTGTCATGAGGACACAGGGGCCACCCAGGGCAGGACTCCGGGGGAGGATGAATGCCGGTGGTACGATGGGAGAGTCACGGGTTAGACAGGTTTCGTTGAAGCAACGCTGGTCCACCCGAATGGGATCACGAGGCCAGGTGCTCCATGGTGTGGGTAAAGTGCGCAACCTCTGCAGAGTGAAAAATCTATTCGAATAGCCGCGTCCATGGTATTGGACAGCCCGTCCAGACCTCACTAGGTGGTCAACCGTAATAATGGTAATAATGATGGATGAACTCGTCTTGTGATCGGAAGTACTCAGTGAGTATTCCGAGGGTTGTGGGACAACCCAGAAGAGAGTAAGTGAATGATCGGTAACAGTAAGTAAACTACTTATGCATTTAATATGATAATTGCCATGCTATTGTTTGCTGCATTGTTTGGTTATCCTGAGCTTGCGAGTACATTCAAAGTACTCACCTGGCGTATCATGCCAGTTTGCAGGACAGGTTTGTTTGCTTGTCGAAGATGTCAAGTTCGCGAGCTAGGACACGCGTTCCAGCCAGTGTCCCTGCGGAGTGGAGTCCATCACCGCTGTCGCCGTTCCGCTGCCGAGAGTTACTCCGCATTCTCGGATTGTTCCGCTGTTAGCATAGAGCTACCCTGGGCAGGCATAGTATTGTTGTACCGATGTAATCTATGTACCCTTGTAACCTTTTTCATAGTAATAAAGAGCTGATTTGTTCTATGCCAACAGTGTCGTATTCCAGAAGACTTGTCCCTGGGCTGGAATACGGGGCGTTCCGGTCTCCTCTGAGCCGGGGTGCCACCCTTATGCAAAAGGGGGAGATATGATCAAGGGGGAGAGCGAATATCAATGTTTATACTTATATAAACAAGGCGAGAACACCAAAGTAGGGGGAGAAAAGTCTAACATAAGTTGTCAATATTGAAATAAACATACTTTCTAATGGTGATCATCTTAGATTTTTCTCACCCTATCCAATCCCAATATCTACATGCTGAGATTCAGGGGGAGAGGATGATCTACTAGTTTCATATCTAAGGGGAGAAAACTCTAAATGATCTTGGAGACATATCAATCTTAAGAAATACTATCTTCTATATGTTCTCCATATCTTGGTACTATTGAGTTTGATTGCCTTGTTGATTGGTAGAATACTCTTGTGTTTCCTAACATTGTTTTCTCAAGTGTATTTCTACTACAAGAATGCTCAAGAACTCAAGGTAAGTTTATGCATCATATCTTTGATCAAGATGATCTCTTGCTTCTTGCACATATTGTTTGCAAGAGTGAAGTCTTGAACAAGGATACATCTCATTCACATATATTTGATGCATATAGCCAAGATACACATGACTTCTTATATCCCTTCTACTATATGTGTGTCCATGCATTCCAAAGCAACTATCCTTTAAAGGGATTGCACACATTTAGGGGGAGCAAATCTAAGTCATGTGTCTCTCAAAGTCTTCATTATATCCTTGCATATCTTTATTTGAAGCTTTGATTGTATGTTGTCATCAATTACCAAAAAGGGGGAGATTGAAAGCTCAACATGCTCCCTTGGTGGTTTTGATAATTCATGACAACATACATTGTCTCTTGGACTAATACCTTTACCTAGTGTATTTCAGATAAAGTCCATAGAGAGGGCTGGCAAAAGGATTGTGGAGATTGTGGAGATACCCCAAGATGCAAGAAAATGGATTGGTAAAGCTTCAAGCAAGAGGACTCTACATTTTACTTTGTGAGAAATCACCTTGAGTCCATAGGAAATCCAATACTATTAAAAGGGGGTAAGGTATTGTTGGTGAACAAAATGCTCATACGTGCACAAGTGATAGTCACCAAAAACACCCACAAGCTCTTCCACAAAAGTCTGTCCAAAGTCAAATATCCAAAATCGGTGCAACCAACACATACACTCGATGCCACCGATTCCCATACTCAGACAGACATTAGCCAAACCCTAGCCTTTCGGTGCAACCGATTCTGCTTCGGTGCCCCGAGTTTGGGTTGCCAACTTTCTGTTACACAGTTTCACAAAATCGGTACTACCGAGATTGTTGGATCGGCGTCACCGAGAATGGGCAATCTGACTGTTGGTCACCTTATCGGTGCAACCGAGTTTCATATATCGCTCTCACTGAGATTCAAAAGTTGCCACCTTTTGGTCACTTCGGTACCACCGAGATTAACACATCGGTGTCACCGAGTTGGTCATTTTGTGTGTAACGGTTGGATTTTTGGTGATGCCTATATATACCCCTTCACCACCACCTACTCGAAAGAGAAGCACTTAGAACTATTCCATACTTGCCCCATCCAATTTTCTGAGAGAGAGCCACCTACTCATGTGTTGAGATCATGCCATTCCATTCCAACCATATGAATCTTGATCTCTAGCCTCCCCAAGTTGCTTTCCACCAATCCCATCTCTTCCACCAAGCCAAATCTGTGAGAGAGTGATTGTGTGTTGAGGAGTCTATCATCTTGAAGCACAAGAGCAAGGAGTTCATCGTCATTACCGAGCCTATTACCTTTTGGAGGGTGGTGCCTCCTAGATTGGTTAGGTGTCGCTTGGGAGCCTCCTACTTCGTGTTGTGGAGTTGAACCAAGATGTTTGTAAGGGCAAGGAGATCGCCTACTTTGTGAACATCTACCCATAGTGAGGCTAGTCCTTCGTGGACGGAAGCCGTTATGGAATAGTCAAGGTTGCTACTTCGTGGACCCTTATGGGTGGAGCCCTCCGTGGACTCTCGCGACCGTTACCCTCCGTGGGTTGAAGACTCCATAAACGTGGACGTACGATAGCACCACCTATCGGAACCACGGGAAAAATCTTTGCGTCTCCAGTTGCGTTTGATCTACCTATCTCAACTCTTTACTTCATGTGCAATGTCTTTACTTTCCGCTGCCATATTTGTTGACATGCATGTGTAGGGCATATTAGACTTGCTAGTCTTGCTAAAACTGTTAAAATCTGCCAACCAATTAACTTGGGAAAAGGTTAGGTTTTAAATTCCTGCTAGTAGTCTATTCACCCCCCCCCCCTCTAGACACTCTTCTAGTGATCCCTCAAGCGGCCCGAACCTAGGTAAATGCGTGTGTTAGTTTTCTTCTCCGTGATTGAGTGAGTTCTATTCGACGAGGCTGTGGAGTTGTGAGCTTGAGGCCAGGCTAGTGGGGATCTTCGCACAGGCCCCTCGGTTCGAACCTCTTTGGGTTTTGCGGAGCCCGAAATCCGACATTTGGCGCGCTCGGGTAGGGGGCGTGTCGGAATCCTTCCACAAGCCTCGCTTCCTCTCCGCTCCGTCGCCTCGATGGCCGACGCCCGTCAAGTTTTCTTCGGCCCTCTCTGTTCCACCTTCGCCAACCCAGCCGCCTCCTCTCATGACGCGTGCCCTGGCAGCTCGGTGCTGGGCGGCCGTTACCAGGCCACCAGCGTCGTCTCCACCGTCATCACTGCTCGTGTTGGCCAGGCACCTCCGGGCTCCGCAGGCCCACCGCCACGGCAGAGCACACGCCCCGTAGCACCGCCCACGGGACCGCCATCACCCTGTGCCCACGTGGAAGACCTCAATGCGCATGACGCGCTGCTGATGGTGAGTGAGTTGCTTCGCCATCGCCCGACGCACGGGGGCTTTGACGCCTGGGCCGACCACATCGCCGAGTTGGTCGCCGTCGCGAGGAGGGCCTGGGCCCCGCACCTCTCCTCTCGACCCCCGACGCTGGGCACTGGGGGCTCGCCCGCCGCACAGCTCCCCTCATCGGCTGACAGCATGCCCGGCCCATGCCCGGGCGAGCCCGAGCAAGGCCCGCCCCACGCCGTGCTCCTTCTCTTCCGGATCCCGGTGACCGGCTTCGGGGCGCCGCCTGGCCTCGCCGGTGGTGCTTACGAAGAAGGTGACCCGACACTCCGCGCGCGCCTCAACGCGCGCGCTCATGACCCAGTGGACCATCGACAGCCTGGGTCATCCCGGCGCGAGCGCGCCAACCGGCACAGGGACCAGGCGGCTCAATCCTCCTAGTAGGCAGGTAACCATAACAGAGGTGCGGTGGATAACCGCGGAGGCAACCCACATCAAGATGCGCGGCCCAACCTCGCAGCGACGGCAGAGGCAAGCAACTTCGGGCGGAGGCTCGACGCAGGAGGGTCTGTGGGCCACGCGTCCCGGGTGGCGCCGTCTTGCCACCCGGGGAGGCAGACCGCGGGGCGCACAGAGACGCTCTAGGAGGAAGCCAAGGCCTTTACACAAAGGCCTATGTTCCGAGCAGCTTCGTACCTGCGGACGGCACCGTGGATCGCGCGTCCCCCGCGGGTGCCAGCATCCTCCCGGAGTAGGGAGATGTCCCGGACGCCCTCTTCAAGCCGGGACCGGGGGCTCCCACCGAGGGCCAGGTTGGTGCAAAAGATGGGGCGTCCCGGGATACACGGGGGCGCAGTGCGGGCGCCGCCCTCGCAAGCAAGCAGCACGCAGCCGAGCCCCCTGGGCCGCAGGAGCGACCGCCTAGGGGGATTGGCAGGATACAAGCAGCGCGGGCCACGCGCGGCTCCGGGGGCGCCGGCACGGCCTTCAGGAGGTAGGGCCTCGCGAGGCCTCCGGTTCGCAGCCTGGCCGGCGCCCCGACGCCTCATGAGGCGGCTTCACCAACACAACACCCCTATGGTTTCACGGGGTGCATTGCACTCATGTTTGGGCCGCGGGAGCGCAATCCCGCGGCTACGCAGGGAGCAATGCACTCATATTAGGGTCGTAGGGGCGCGCAACCGCGCAGAAATGCACGGGGTGGATCATGGCCGAGTTGGGAGCACCTAGGCCTTGTGCCTGGGGGTTTGCCCAGCTATCTCCGACCATGACACTCTCACGTAATAATGAGTGGGGTGTATACGCCCGGAGCCCCCCGAGGACGCGGAGGGGTTCCCACCAACGTCCAAGTGGAAGCCCCATGCTCCGTGCTGGCGGACAACACTGTCCTCCAATGACTATGCCCACGCCTAGTGGAAGCCCTACGCTCCGCGCTGGGGAGAAGACGTAGATGAAGACTAGCCTAGGTGCCGGACGCGGCTGTTCCTTGCTCCATTTTGTATTTGAATTGCCACTTTTTTGGAATGAAGCTCGAAGTTTCGCAACCTTACTTGAAAAAATAAGGGGTGGGAATTTTTCTCCTCGCAGTCTTTTGTCTTGAAGTTTTTTTTTTGAATCGACACCTGTCGGTCTCCCCCTCACGCCCCCGCGAGCGGGGACTGGGTACGATGTCCACACCTTGGCAAGGCCTGGACATCTTGGTCCTCGCACGGCGCTCTCGAGCAAGCCGACAGGCGCATGCTGCCTCAGAGGCACCCATCTCCTGGCCATCGCTGAGCATCGCGACTCAGCATACCAGTGACGATCGACCCTCGCTCGGGGGCTCCAGCCACGGCTTGGCACGCCGCCATGTACCCTCGGGAGGCTCGGGCACCTCTCGAGGCAGGAGCTGGTGAGGAAGGGTAAGGGAGTCGCTCGAGCGTTAAGGGGGACTCCTGAGCAACGCGACTCAGGAGCCTCACTGGTCACATAGCCCCTCGCCCCTTGGTCTCGTCCTGGTGATCCGGACGCCCCAACGGCGGTCGAGGTATGCGCGGGATTGGGCCCTGCCGACGTAGAGCACCAAGAGGGATCCCGAACCGCCTCGCTCGCAAGAAAGAAGACCCCCCTGGCGAGATCCCCGAACTCCCCAGGCGCCCCAGCTGCACCTCATGACGCACAAGCTCGCCACGGCCCGCCAAGCTAAGTATCCCAATCATAATTAGCGGGAATTTTTAATTCAAAAGCTGTCCAAATATTGGAGTATGAGACGGGAGCGCTAATGTGAAAATGCAGGTGCTACGGTTTACTGCGTGCCCTCACGGGGCCTCCTATGGCTTCGGTTACAGAAGGGACGGCGCAAAGGAGGGAGTTCGGCTTCTCTATGCATCGCCGCTAAAGCCTTGGCTTTGGAGCAGCACGCGTCCCCTCAGGAGCACCCACCTCGTGAGATCCCGGCAGGCTACTATCGCTGGACACGGTGCGATACCCCCGCGGACCCCCCGAGGAGCATCAGGCGCGGAGCAATGGCACAGTGAGGCAAGCAAGGGCGCGAAGGGGTGTGCGGAAGCACACCAACGATAACGTAAAACCCCACGGAGGAAATGAGGACGCGTAGCGCAAAACAAGCAATTGACGGTTCGAAAAGAAGGAAGGCAAGGTAAAACACAAAAGTTTAACGCCCCCAGGGGCCAGGTGTTTCTTGATGCGACAGGAACCAGAAGGAAGAGAACAGGGGAAACTCAGGCGGAGGAGGCGCTGTCCCCGTCGTGACCCCCACCAGTTGCGGCGCCGAAGTCGCCGCTCTCTTCGGAGGGAGGCTCCTGGACGAACCGCTCCACCAGGGACTCCACCTGCCCGCGCACCTCGCCCCTGAGGGGGCTCTAGAGCTCCTCAGGCACCGGCTCCATCACGCAGGAGAGATCAAGCTCTGGGACGTGGCGGCGCAGGTTGGAGAAGACGCGCGTCAGTGCGATGTCCAGAAGGTCGCACGCGCTGGACTCATTGTCTTCATCCACCCGGGAGACGCCGGTCTCCAGCGCCTCCACCACCTTGCCGAAGAAGTGGAGATAACCCCCGTCGCCGTGTGCGCACGGCAACGCGGGGGCTTCTGTGACGAACCGGCCAACTGCACCGACCGCGCGTCGGGCGATGTCCAGATACTGCTTGGTGCGTTGTGCCTCCAGCATCTTCGCGTGTGCCGCCTCGTCCTTGGCGGCCTGCACGGTGTTGGCTGCTCCCTCAATCTGGGCTTGGAGGGACGCCAGCTCTGCCTTGGTGCACTCCTCACCTTTGAGCGCGGCCTGAAGGGCGGCCTCGGCGCCCGCAAGCTGGGCCCTGAGCGCGTCTGCCTCCTCCTGGAGTTCGTCGAGCTTGCGCCTCTTGGGCACGGGCGCCCTAAGAAGAGGAGGCAATCAGATCCGGCATGACGTGCATGGTCCACAAGAAACGGAGGAGGGCGACGAAACACTCACTCATCGGCGACGGTCTAGCGCCGGCATGCCTAGGCCGGCCTCGAAGGCCCCCTCCGCCGCCTCCAGAGGCCGGAGGTGGAGCCGGAAACCCCGTGCGCCTCCCCGCGCCTGCTGCACTCCCCCCAGACGCCATGGAAGGGAAGGAAAGAGAAGAGGATGATATCTTAGGGAGATTGGGAAGTGAGAGGGAGCGCCAGGATGGCAGGACTCCCCGGGTAAGGCGAGTTTATAGGCGCACCCGCTGTCCGTGAGGCGTCGTGGGGAGCGGGGGCGGTGCGTGCTCCCCAGGCGCCACGTTCCCGGCTCGACCGGCGTGCAGCCCTGCTTCACGTCGCCTCACCTGCCCTCATCGGGTCACATCCGCGTGGGTCGAGGGCAGAGGAGACACAGGGACTCGGCTACATTCAAGGACGGGCAATGATGGCCGCCGTTGCGCGCGGGCTTCGTGTCAGCTTGACTCGAGGCGGTTCCCAAGGTCTTCGGGAAGTGGAGGCGCCCGCGTCTCGTTACGCGCCATGCATCGGCCTGGCCCCGCAGGCGATTGGAGCCCACGGCGCTTCGGCCCACCTTCTTTGGCTCCGCCCCGAAGCCAACCCGAGCGCGCCTTGGGCCCGGGGGCAACTGTCGGCGCAATGGGAATGGGGGTACCCAGACCTGCCTGCCTGCGGGCCAGGGCATGGCCCACCTCGACAGCCTGGCATGGCCCAATGCAGCATCACTCAAGACAAGGCCCTCTCGAGAGCCCCGCCCTCATGAGGGGGATGACGCCAAGGCCCCCGGAGGGAGGAGGCCCCTCCAGGCCCCCTCCCGAGGGGCAGAGATCTCTATGCAGCGCTCGGCCTCGGGAGGCTGAGGTGACGCCAGCCGGGCCAGGTGGGTTCAGGCAGGCACAGAAGAAGCAGTTTCCTCTTTGGTGCAAAGGAGGCAGGGACGTACGTGGGTTCCCAAGGCATCCCCCCAAAGGTTTCCATTCTGGCGCAACAAGACCAAGACCACGAGCCCCGCGGGACGGACGTCATGGTCGAGCCCACCTCTGCATCACTACTAGCTACTTTGTAGGCGAATACCACCTTTCGTCAGGATAAGGTGTACTCCCTGTCCCCCTTTAAATTTGGCCATTGTGGGATCCCTTCCCGCCAATGCGATAAGGGAAGAGGACCCGGGCCATTATAAATAGAGGCAAGGTTGCGCCGTAGAACAGGGAGATCCGACACCACTCGTACGCTCTCGCGAGGTGGCTCACCACTGTAACAGTTCATCCACAAACCTCCTTGTGAGGCAATCCAACAAAAGCAGGAGTAGGGTTTTACGCTTCCCGGCGGCCCGAACCTGGGTAAATCCGTGTGTTAGTTTTCTTCTCCGCGATTGAGTGAGTTCTATTCGTCGAGGCTGTGGAGTTGTGAGCTTGAGGCCAGACTAGTGGGGATCTTCGCACACGCCCCTGGGTTCGAACCTCTTTAGGTTTTACGGAGCCCGAAATCCGACAAATATAACCCATAGATTCATCAAAACAAGCACACAATGCAACGAAAATAGAATCTGTCTTAAACAGAACAATCTGTAGTAATCTGTACTCTAACCATACTTCTGTAATTCTAAAAATTCTGAAAATTTAGGACAACGTAAGGACTTTTTATAGCAACACTGTGTTAATATTTCAGCCCAAGATCACGTTCCAGCAAAAAATGAAAATTCATATACTGTATGCAAAGTTTCTGTTTCAGATTCAGCATCACTTCTACTCATCCTATGAATCATCCTAAAGGCTTTACTTCGCACAAACACTAAATAAACCATAAAAACACAATCATAACAGAGGCATAATTGTGTCAACACACAAAAATAGAAAGGAAAAAGCAAAAATTTATTTATTCATTGGGTTGCCTCCCAACAAGCGTTATCGTTTTACGCCCCTAGCTAGGCATAACGCATACATTCAAGTATTGTCATCCTTGGTTTTGGATGAGGAGCTTTTGTCAAGGGGTTTTGCAAATAGAACTTGAAACACATCATCCATAGCAACCTTAGCACTATCAAGTTGTCCCTCTACATACCCCCTTTGATTACCGGCTACGATCCAAGAATATTGTTGGTTCATGTCATTGAAAACGTGTTGGATCATATCTAAAACGGGGACTTCCTTTTTGAGATTCTCATCAAAAATTTGATTATTTCCAAGCAAATATCTCATTATGTAATCACTATTGTAAAGGATCTCTCCTATTACCGGTTTTTCATGGCTCATACCATAAAAGTCAAAGATCTCCCTAGCTTCCCGTACTATGTGATCAAATTCATTCATAAGAACAAGGGTAGCTAACTTTTTAGCTTTGGGATTAGACGGGTAGCTCATAAAACAATCTTTGCAAGGTAAGATGGGTACGAATAGATCTATTTTCAAGTTTTAAAACTAGCACCGAGATAGCTTCCGCATAAGATTTAGTTCTTTTCAATATAGGAGTATCATCGAGAGTCAAATTCCCAACGCAATTGAAAAACTCTTGGATATCTTCTTTTCCTATAACGTTCCCTTGCCCCAAAACAAAAGTTTTAGAATCAAGATTAGCAGAACGTCCAATTTTAGGAGTCCTGCCATCATCTGTTTCTGCCATACCAAAATCACTCATGGTAACAAGCAAACAAGAGATCTGACGAGAAAAAGGCAAACGAAAAAGAGGGCGAATAAAACGGCAAATTAGTGAAGTGGGGGAGAGGAAAACGAGAGGCAAATGGCAAATAATGTAATTGAAAGGAGATGAGATTTGTGATTAGGAATCTGGTAGCTGATGATGGAGTCCCCTCGGCGCCTACGATAGGCACGTAGAAGAGACCGCTTCCTCCCCGACAACGGCGCCATAAATTCCTTTGACGTGGCTTGAGAATGTGTCGGTATTTCCCCAAAGAGGAAGGGATGATGCAGCACAGCGACGGTAAGTATTTCCCTCAGTTATAAAACCAAGGTTATCGAACCAGTAGGAGGATCACCACCACCCAATAATCAGCACCTGCACACAAACAACAAATACTTGCAACCCGTCGCGAAAGAGAGGTTGTCAATCTCTCTACGGTAAAAAGATAGATTAGGTAGTGATAGATAGGAGAGATAGATCTCTCAAGAACACAAAATAAAAAGAGTAAATATGCAGCAATATGTTTTTGGGTTTTTGGTTTTGTAGATCTGAAAACAAAGATTGCAAAAAAGTAGATCGGAAAGCAATATGTTGGAAAGTAGACCCGGGGGCCGTAGGGTTCACTAGTGGCTTCTCTCATGAGTATAGCGCACGGTGGGTGAACAAATTACTGTTGGGCAATTGATAGAAAATCGAATAGTCATGACGATATCCAAGGCGATGATCATTATATAGGCATCACGTCCAAGATAAGTAGACCGACTCCTGCCTGCATCTACCACTATTACTCCACACATCGACCGCTATCCAGCATGCATCTAGTGTATTAAGTTCATGGAAAAAGGGAGTAATGCAATAAGAACGATGACATGATGTAGACAAGATCTATTCATGTAGGAATAGACCCCATCTTGTTATCCTTAATAGCAACGATACATGCGTGCCTTGCTGCCCCTTCTGTCACTGGGAAAGGACACCGCAAGATCAAACCCATCACAAAGCACCTCTTCCCATGGCAAGAAAAATCGATCTAGTCGGCCTAACTAAACCAAAGATTCGTAAAAGAAATACGAGGCTACAAGTAATCATGCATATAAGAGATCAAAGAAGACTCAAATAATATTCATGGATAGAAACTGATCATGAACTCAAAATTCATCGGATCCCAACAAATACACCGCAAAAGTTTACATCAAATAGATCTCCAAGAGACCATTGTATTGAGAATCATAAGAGAGAGAGAGAGGAAGCCATCTAGCTACTGCCTAAGGACCCGTAGGTCTATGGTGGAGTACTCACGCATCATCGGAGAGGCACCTATGAGGAAGATGAACCCCTCCGTGATGGTGTTTAGATTGGATCTCGAGGTTCTGGAACTTGCGGCGGCTGGAATTGTGTTTCGTCGACTCCCTTAGGGTTTTTGGAATATTTGGGAATTTATAGGCATCAGAGGTGGTGGAGAGGGGCCCCGAGGAGGGCACAACCCATCAGGGCGTGCCGGGGCCCCCTGGCATGCCCTGGTGGGTTGTGGTCTCCTCGGCCCACTCCCCCAGCACTTCTTTGGCCCATTGGGTGTCTTCTGGTCCAGAAACAATCTCCAAAAAGTGTCGTCGTGATTGGACTCCGTTTGGTATTGATTTTCTGCGAAGTAAAAAAAACAAGCAAAAACAGCAACTGGCACTTTGGCACTATGTCAATAGGTTAGTCCCAAAAAATGATATAAAGATGTTATAAAATGATTGTAAAACATCCAAGAATGATAATATAACAACATGGAAGAAGCAAAAAATTTAGATACGTTGGAGACGTATCATCCTCTCATGCTTCACTTATACCTTTTTGAGAGATGAAATCTTTATGCTCGTGTGCTTCACTTAAATTTGTTTGAGCTTGTCAAAAAGCAATGGTAATATATGAAACTAATCCCAAAGTGATAGATATCCAAGAGGGATATAATAAAAACTTTCATGAAGATCATTGGGAAAATTAAACTTGATTCCTTGTAATAGTTTTGAAACATGGTGATAGTAATATGTGAGTCATGTTGGTGAGTAATTATGCTTTAGTAGGAATATTGGAGTTAAGGTTTGTGATTCCCTATGCATGCACGAAAGTGAATAGTTATGCAATGAAATTACATCCTACTTGTGGTGCATTATTCGGTGTTAGTTATGCTCAATGCTCACTTATGTGAATTTTCGAATCTTGGTTTGGTTGCTTCTCAATCTATTTGCTAGCCTCCATTTGTACTAAGTAGAAATACTACTTGTGCATCCAAAAACCTTAAACCAAGTTTTGCCTTATGAGTCCACTATACCTACCTATATGCGGTATTTCCATGCCGTTCCAAGAAAATTTGTATGTGCCATCTCTAAATTTTCAAAATAAATTTTCTCTTTTGTGTGCTCGTACCACTCATGAAACGGTGGGGAGTGTCCAATATTTTTCCATGCTAGATGTGTTATTCTCAAGATGAGTGTTTATTCACTTGTCATTGCACGACAGTGCGGCGGTAATAGGGATGCCCATTCCCGAAATGAAAAAAAAATACTTTATGATGTCAAATAATAAATTCCTTGGAAAGTGTTGGTATGGAAGGCAACCATGGATGCGGCCTGCCATGGAAAGTGAAAGTTTGGTGGAAAATGGAATAAACTTTATTTTCTGTTTGGGAACCGCCTGTGATGTATCTAGCATGGAAAGTATGGTGAGCTACTTTGTCGTTTTCGTTGATAGGAAAAGCATGCCACCCTAAAAAATTCTCTCTAAATTTAAAACTTTGAGCTCTGGCACCTCTACAAATCCCTACTTCCCTCTGCGAAGGGCCTATCTATTTACTTTATGCAATTTTTGTTTTTTTATTTGAGTCTCCATCTTCTCTTATAAAGCACCAACTAGGGGGCATTATGATCGTACTTGAGCATTGGGTATAGCTAATATTTTAGTGTGTTTCATGAATGGATCAATGATTGAGCATGATGGGCTAGGGATAACTTTCTTTAGTGTTGATATTTTGAAAGACATGGTTGCTTGTTGGCATGCTTGAGTATTGAAGTCATTATGTTAAAACTAGACTATTGCTCTAAATCATCTACAAGTCCAAATGTCCATACTATACAAAAGAAAAGAATATGATGAACATGTTAGGCAGCATTCCACATCAAAAATTCTGTTTTTATCATTTACCTACTTGAGGACGAGTAGGAATTAAGCTTGGGGATGCTGATACGTCTCCAATGTATCTATAATTTTTGCTTGTTCCATGCTGTTATATTATCATTCTTGGATGTTTTACAATCATTTTATAACAACTTTATATCATTTTTTGGGACTAACCTATTGACATAGTGCCAAAGTGCCAGTTGCTGTTTTTGCTTGTTTTTTACTTCGCAGAATATCAGTACCAAAAGGAGTCCAATCGCGACGAAACTTTTTGGAGATTTTTTCTGGACCAGAAGACACCCAGTGGGCCAAAAAAGAGCCAGGAAGGTGGGCTGTGGAGAGCACAACTCACCAGGGCGCGCCAAGGGGCCCCCGACGCACCCTGAGGGGTTGTGCCCTCCACGGGGGCCCTCTCCACCGCCTCTGATGCCTATAAATTGCCAAATATCCCGAAAACCCTAAGCGAGTCGACGAAACACAATTCCAGCAGTCGCAAGTCCCAGAACCTCGAGATCCAATCTAAACATCATCACGGAGGGGTTCATCTTCTTCATAGGTGCCTCTCCGATGATGCGTGAGTAGTCCACCATAGACCTACGGGTCCGTAGGCAGTAGCTAGATGGCTTCCTCTCTCTCTCTTATGATTCTCAATACAATGGTCTCTTGGAGACCTATTTGATGTAAACTTTTGCGGTGTGTTTGTTGGGATCCGATGAATTTTGAGTTCATGATCAGTTTCTATCCATGAATATTATTTGAGTCTTCTTTGATCTCTTATATGCATGATTACTTATAGCCTCGTATTTCTTCTTCGAATCTTTGGTTTAGTTAGGCCGACTAGATCGATTTTTCTTGCCATGGGAAGAGGTGCTTTGTGATGGGTTCGATCTTGCGGTGTCCTTTCCCAGTGACAGAAGGGGCAGCAAGGCACGCATGTATCGTTGCTATTAAGGATAACAAGATGGGGTCTATTCCTACATGAATAGATCTTGTCTACATCATGTCATCGTTCTTATTGCATTACTCCGTTTTTCCATGAACTTAATACACTAGATGCATGCTGGATAGCGGTCGATGTGTGGAGTAATAGTGGTAGATGCAGGCAGGAGTCGGTCTACTTATCTTGGACGTGATGCATATATAATGATCATCGCCTTGGATATCGTCATGACTATTCGATTTTCTATCAATTGCCCAACAGTAATTTGTTCACCCACCGTGCGCTATACTCATGAGAGAAGCCACTAGTGAATCCTACGACCCCCAGGTCTACTTTTCCAACAAATTGCTTTCCGATCTATCTTTTTGCATCTTTGTTTTCAGATCTACAAAACCAAAAACCCAAAAATATATTGCTGCACTTTTTATTTGCCTTCTATATTTTGTGTTCTTGAGAGATCTATCTCTCCTATCTATCACTACCTAATCTATCTTTTTACCGTAGAGAGATTGACAACCTCTCTTTCGCGTCGGGTGCAAGTATTTGTTATTTGTGTGCAGGTGCTGCTTATTGGGTGGTGGAGATCCTCCTACTGGTTCGATAACCTTGGTTTCATAACTAAGGGAAATACTTACCGTCGCCGTGCTGCATCATCCCTTCCTCTTTCGGGAAATACCGACGTAGTCTCAAGCCACGTCAGATGACAACCTGAATTTCTCGAAGATATCTATCTACAACATTCAAAACTAAGTTCAAGTCCCAGGTTGTTACAGGCAAAACAACTCGGCCCTTGGGGGCTACACTAGCTGAAGTTTTATAACTATAAGACAATTACATGTCCCAGGCTGCTGCAGGCAAGACAACCCGGCACTTGGAGGCTACACAGTCAAAGATATTATTTTTTATGCAAAGCACCAAGTCATCACGAACTGATAAACTCAGAGCTTGAAGGCTACAGGTAATATGGAGATAAAAAATAGAAGAACACCTTTAAGATGCCAATTGTGAGCGAGACTGGTCTCATTTCTTGGTGGAGGTTTGCAAAGATCATCTTCTCCAAGTTATTCATTGAAAGGCCCGGAAGCCAGCTCAACATCAGATGGATCTTTTATTCCCAATAATTTTATCTAGCCGAAGAATTGAAAGCCGGCTCAAACATCATACGAATTTCTTTATTCCCAATAAATTTATCAAATCAATATATATATATATATATATGCAACCCAGCTTCACAAGTTGGCAATTTCTACATCCATAAATCAGCGATATTTTCATCCTAATTCAGTATCCACTACGTCCGATGACCCGGCAACAGACGCCGCGTCCGAGAAAGCCGGTTCAACAACAGACGAATTTCTATTCCCAACATTTTCATCAAACCTGAAGCATGAGGAGTTGGCCTGACGTTAGAGGCATTGTTATTTCCAATATTTTTTCTACAAGGACTTCACATTGGCAAGTGGATTGTGAAGCCAGCTCGATGATATGACAAAGAGAGACCCAGATTTTTGAGGAGCTGCTTCATTGAAATAAGCCGGCTAGTGGAGCAAGCAGGTCCCTTAACATATTTATTATTCTTATTTCAGGAGCTTACCATGAATAAATTCAAGCTAACCTGGGGGCTATGTTGGGGATATTCCCCACGGTTATAACTCGGCTAAAGGTTTGACCCGGCCAACAACTTGAAAGCTCTATGGGTCGCCCCATTTTTCGGGTTAAGATAAAGATGACAAGGAGGAATCCACGGCTCAGTGACGAGACCCGGTAGGAGGCCGGCTTAACAAGGAAGCCCAATATGCCGGCTCGTATGGGCAGGCCCAAAGGCCCAGAATGAGACCTGGCCGAAGACCGGCTCATGGAGGGACCCCGAAGGGCCGACTCATGGAGAATACTCGAGAGGGATACTCGAGAGGGATGTTGACCAGCAACTCTACTGCTCCGCCCTTCCGCTAGGCCTCTACTATGCCACACCTCTGTAGTCGGCCCACTTCGACGAGGTCACACCTCCTTTGTCTAGTGGATAGTGTGATTTTTATCGGCTATCAATCTATTTATACATGGCCATGATTTATGTGGTATGTGATAAATTGATTCTATTTTCAAGTATCTCTATGTGCTACGTGATAAATTAGAGACAAAGTACTTGTATGTTGTATGTGATAAATTGATCTTATGGTGACCTGACGGTGAACATTTTGTTCGCCAATATAAATTAGAAATTAATATTTTAGTTTGGTGATATAAACTAGATAATGAGCATTTTTGGTGACACAAACTAGATAATGAGCATTTTGGCGTGGTACTTGTAGACCTGGTAGCTCTATATGCTAATTGAAACTTTCATTTTGACACACATATGATAGACAGAAAAAGCAAAACAGGGAAAGTAGTTTGTGATCCTATGGCCCATACATTTTTTCTGGATATTGTATCAAAGCAGTCCGAACGATAACATTTCGTACACACATTCTTTTACACTACTAGCGTTTTGTGTTTGCACATGATCTTCTTAGTATTTTTATTACTATCACTACAAAAAAATACCATCTTGTTGACTATGAATATCAAACAAAGTCCGCTATCTTGCACCGTATAAGGGTTGCAGTGGCATGTACCTGATTTTCGACGAGTACCTCTACAGGGAGAAATAGGACCTCCAATCATCAACATTCGTCACTATGAAATATCATCAAAAGATTTTTTGTTCTTAATGGAATGATGAATCCTCTTGGGCATAACATGCTACAAAGTCCAGATGGAAAAGATGATAGTTATTACATGCACGTTTCTCACAATTACACTCATGATAGTAAATTATGTCATGAGCACTTTAACACGGTTGAACGCGACTCTTACATTCACGAGGAGAGCGCTTTTCATGGCGGTGCACTCATAGATGAAACTAATATGGATGCAATACGCAATGCTACTGATCCGAGTGTTTTCCTGACGATTATTTTTATTGTGGTTGCTTTTGTTAGGATAACTTTGTAATAACTCAAAGATCTTCCTTTTGTTCCATTTGTTCTCAAGTGTCAATGACACAAAGGTTTTATTATAACACTTAGCATTTTGTGAGTTCATATTTTTTGCTTCCTTTCTCACATGTACGAGAAGCACACCGAAATATTCCATATATAGTTCACCTATAAGATGACATTATACCATTTATATGCAGGTTTTGTATAATTACTTTCACGAGAGTTTCTTTGAGGCATTTTAGAGAAGCTATTTCTGCCACCCGCAAGAAAATAAAGAGACCCTATTTCTGCAGGAAAAAACCTACCCCTTAAACCAGCTTGAGAAAGAAAAAACTTCATCTCGGAGGTGGGCTTGTACGCGCTGTGACACACGATCAGTGAGTGCATTATCTGATGGCTCACTATGCAGCCGACGCAACGATTCAATCAGTCCGCTGGATCTAGGCCGACACGTTTTCCGGCCGAAAATTTCAGGGCAAACACAAATTTCTCTGCACCCAAACCCTAGCTAGCCCCTCCACCTTACCCCAATCCAATTGGACGGCAGCGATGGTGATGGGGACCTCCGCTTTGACATCAAGGACTACCTCGACGTCCTCAACGCTAGATCTGGCTCCGCGTCCTCCGAAGCCCCCATCCTCGCCGTGGAGGGCCGTCCCGTGGTCGTGGCCGCGTAAGCTTCCAAATGGATGGCAACGAGGACAGCCTCCGTCTCGAATTCGAGGATGACCTCGATGCGGTCGGCGCTGGCACCGGATCCTCGGACGGGTACTTCGAAGCCCTCATCCCCGCTGCTGGAGGGCCGTCCCATTGCCCTGACAGTGGAAGCATCCAAATGGATGGTGACGAGGGAAACCTCCGCTTCGAATTTGAGGACTACCTCGACGCCGTCGGCGCTTAATCTGGATCCGCGTCCTCCGAAGCCCCCATCTCGGTCACGGAGGAGTTGTCCCATGGCCATCGCCATAGAATCTTCTGGCAGGCCATCTGCCAGCACTGGCTACGTGGGCTTTGCAGGAAAGGGGAGTCGTGCTCATTCCTGCACCAGTTTGACATGGAGCACATGCAGGTGTGCCACTTCTACCGCGCTATTCGCTTATACCGCGTAGAGGATTGCAACTTCAAGCACGAGATCCAGGAGTGTGAAATGTGAGGGACATCCCCTCTCAATCCCTTTTACTTAATTAGTCATGTCAAACCTAGCCTCAAATCATGTACCCAAGGTTCACCCTCAACTAGAGGGTGGCACGTGATTTGCCGCGTCGTCCTTCAGTCATGAGTTAAGCCTTTTTAACATGTTTGAGTTAAGCTGTGTTCGTGTGTTTTTATCCAAGCAGATATGGTTGGTTGCTTTGTTGTGTGTTTCACACCTGAGTTAGACTGGCTTTTAATTATGTTTGTGTTGCTCGTTTTTATTGGCTTCCCTCTTATGAGGTGGAGGCGGTATCTTCTCTCGGAGGTTGACTGAGTTGTTGTTGCACATAACACATAAATAAACATACATATGACATGCTCACTCGGGAGTGTACCTAAATGCACTACACATTAGTGATTCACCCACTTACAAGTGGCCCCAACCCCCAGCCCTGATGCAACACGAGCCAACCTTCCTAGGATGCTTTGAATCTTAAAACTTGTGAATGAAAGCGATAAGAAATATTGATGTATGCCAATTAGACAAGTCATTAAGTTTTATTTTGGTCTGCTATATATGACCCGCACCTACCTATAATTCTGTTGAAGTGGATTCATAATCAAACAGATAAGCTAATTTGGTAGCTAAGGTATTGTATGCAGATCAAGGTCATTGATTCTGCAGAATGACTCTCCTCAATCTTTGTCACACCCTGTGTTTCTTGTCACATCACTATGTTAACAAAGCTTAAAAATTAGGACCAATAAAAACTTTTTTGTGTGTTGTGATGCTTGACTTGATTGCTATTTGATTGATTGACTGAGTGTGCTCCTAAATTCATAGAAATCCTCCTGCTCTCAAAACTCATATCCTTGATCCAAAATCTTGTCCAATGATAATGCCATGTGTATAGGACCTAAAACTATTTTTGTACAAAAATATTTTGGCGAAAAAGCATTTATTCAATTTAGGTTTTCAAAAACCCCTGAATTGAGGTTTGAATTACATGTCCTCAAATTAGAGTAAATATTTTATCCAAAAGATTTTATTTGAAACCTATTATAAAGAAGACTTCCCAAAACCACAAAAATATTATTTTAAAAGTTGGTTTTGTATTTTATTTAAATACATTTTTATGAGGCCATAAATGGTCTTTTGTAGGGGGAAATTATTATTATGTTTCAGAAATATATGAGCAAATGTAGGGAAACTCAGTGGACATATATTTTCCATATATATGAGTTTCAACACATGGTCACGTTCAAAATATTGGTCAAAACCCTCCCAAACCCTCTCTGCATATTTCAAGCATTTGAAATATTGCTATAATAAATATTGTCAAATAAATCCAGGAAACTTCCAGCAAGTCATATATGCCTTAAGTGATGATATTGCCAAGTTTAATCTCAATCCAAATAGTTTTGGTTCACAAAAGTGTTCCAAAACCCTCTTTGTCCATATTCAAATTTGCTCAACTTTGCATTGCCAAGTATTTCCATTTGAGCTCAAACCTTGTGGGCATGATATAATCCCCTAATTATGCAACTACACTAAGTGGTGCATCAAGGAGAATATATTAGCCTAGCTAGATATAAGGAAATCAGATTATGCCCATTTCCAGGGTTTGCAAAAGTTACATTAGCCACTTTCTCCAATTGATCTAAAAATTTGTGGGCAAGGCTAATTTATGATTCCACTCACTCCTGTTAAGTCTCAAAGCCAGTAGAACACCAGAGCTAGCTCAAACCATAACCAAACACCTTTTGCCCAATTCCAATGATCAATAATTGAAGGGCCAAACAAGTTCTCCTTGAGCTACAATTTTTATCACAGGCCCTCCTAGTTACCCTTCTACCTCTAGTAAGTTTTTCTTGCCCTTGCTCAACTATTGAGGGGGGTAAAACCCTAAGATTCCCTCCTTGGACAACATTGGCATGACCCTCCTCCCCTTCTCCTTTTCTTGTGTGCATGCAAATGCCCCCAAAGTTTTCCACAACCTCATTTTCATACTAATGCATCACTCCACATCCAAAGATGGCATGCTCATGTGAAGATAATGAGCAGTTCATCTAAACCTAAGTATTGGCAGCAATAGTGGCTTTGAACTACAAGTGCTAAGTCCACTTATCTCTCAGAGCTACAAATTGGTGGACATCTTCTCCTTCCATGCCTAAGACCGCCAGAAATATTTTTGCCTCATAGTCCCTTCAGTAAAACCCTCTAAGCTAGACCCCAAGTTTATTGCTACAGCTTACCCACTATCAAAACCCTTTTTATATTGCTCCATATTTTATGAAATCTCACCAGAGAACTTTACCTTGCATGCCTCACAAGTTGGAAAACTTTTATCAACCAGCAGAGTGCTCAGGACACACTATTTGTGGTGACCACGTCCCTGACATGCAGAAATGGTGCTCTGTTGTCAAACCTTGTCATGTAGCTCGCGTCCGGCCTTGACAGAGCACCCACGCGCACCAGGCATCCCCCTCAACCTCCCATGCCCGTACCTGACGACAGGATACCTCCAACGCTGCTCAGACGCGCGTCCACGTCGCGCCCGAGAGCTTCCGGACGGCCACCCGAGCCCACCCTCGTCGCCACCTATTTCTACCTCACCTCGAGCTCATTTTCACTCTCTAGGTTTGAGCTCAAATGGAAAAACTTGGCAATTGAGCTCCCAAAGACCCCCTGGCCAAGCCATTTGAGCTCCAAAGCTCGGCTTCTTCCCCCATGGCCGCCATGGCGCCGCCTCGGCCTCGGTCGAATTCGCGATGCCCCGCCTCTCTCCTCTCCTGGGAACTGCATCGGAGCACCCCAGCGTCGCCGCAAAACCCTCCTCGTGTCTCGTTTCCTCTTCTCTGCAGCTACAACACCACTTCCATCCTAGCCGTCGCCGCCATCCGCCGTTGCCGATGCTCCAACGGCTCCCGGCGTCTGTGCGCTGCGCCAATGGACGGAGCCATCGGGATGGGCGCCGGCACGCGCTTGGCCGGCCTCCCCTGCCCCTCCTCTGTTTTGAGCAGGTGGTAGGAGGAGGGATGCCAGTGGGGCCCGCATGTAAGAGGTTGTGGCCCCGGGCCCCCCATGTTAAGTGGAGACGGATTCGCCCAAAGCCGCCTACGCATGAAGAAGGCGCCCTGCGAGAATCCGCTTTCGACGTGGCTAGATTCTCCATGCGACCGAGCCACTGGCCCGGCCCAGTTGCTATCCCACGCATAGTGCGCCATTTTGTCCTTTTGGTAAAATTTCTTCTCTCTTTTTATTTTTCTAGAGAGATAAAAATATTCATAGAGTATTCATATGAGCTCCAAATTTGATGATCCAAATTCCTAGAGACTTTAAAAATCTTGCTCTATCCAAAATGTAAGCTTGCACATTTTCCAGACAACTTTCTTGTACACCTAGATGATTAAAACCTATTTTTGAATTCCTGCATTAAACTTTGGAAATTACTAGGGGCCTCACCCTAGATCCAAATGCAACGATTCATACTCCTAGGTGTATCTAGGTTCATGAACTAAATCATGTACATTTTTTCATACACCTCCTCTGCAACCTCAAATGTTGAACTATTTCTTCATGTATGGTCCATTTTGTTAATCTCTAGAATATTCATCCAAACTCCAAATCCAGTGAAACCAATTCCTAAATGTTTCTAAAATCATGTCCTATTTGATGAGTGCCTCCACTCATTTTTATAAAAATGTCTCATGTAGACTTCTTATAGGATCAGTATTCCCTTGTTTCCACCTTAATGGGATGGTTCAAAAATCCATATTGATCCAAATCATGTAGAGCCTGCTTAGGTATTTTTCATATGACCAGAGGTGTCCAAGAAAAATGGAATTCCTATTTTTAGGGCACTTTTATTTTCCTTCCTTGTTGTGTTGCTTATTATGATTGCTTTCAATGATAGTTGATGAAGTAGACGGAGTGCTTGGAGTTGGAGCAGAAGATTTTGAAGACCTTGAAGTTTTTGCTGAGCCAGGCAAGCAACCCTTTGACCATGTTGATGAAACTACTTTTGTGCATTGCATTATAGCAGTTTACTTGTTGCATGAAAAAGCATGATGATATGGTGACCGCCTTGTTGGGTTGTGTCCGATGCTTTACTCGTTGACACTTGCATGGTGCATGACTCTACTTTCCGTTGAGGGTTATGCGGGTGGGAAGTAGATAGGTGCAAGTAGTGTTATGCAAATAGGACGGGAATATGCATGAGACAGGAAACAAAGTGTTTTACCAAAGGCTTTACAAAAATCCCATCGGGTGCCACTAATGCCCGAGGGAGATGATGATGAGCTAGGTAACTGCTTGAGAAAGAAGTGGTGTACCGAGGCAAGTTGTGTGTGTGGTTTTGAAAACGGGTTAGATTTAAGATCTACTGATCGTCCCAACCTTACATGTATGACCACGATACCCCTTATGGGATGTGGCTTTGTTGATTACTTTGGTCGATGCTAGCAGAGAGCTCGTATTACTAGTGGCGGGAGAGCCAAGTCACTTTCTTGATACGGGGCCGTGCCTAGATGGACGGCAATGGATGTTTTCATAGACACTGGGCACACCGCTATGTCCCCTCAGGGATGGTACTGATACGTCTCCAACGTATCGATAATTTATGAAGTATTCATGCCATGATTGCCTATGTTTACAATACTTTTATATGGTTTTGATGCACTTTACTTGATTTATTTAGAACTAACCCGGACTGGCGTTGTTTTCGGCAGAACTACCGTGGTGTTGTTTTTTGTGCAGAAATCAAAGTCCTCCAAATGCAACGAAACTTTTTGACGATTTTTTTGGGACAAAAGAGGCACTAGAAGCTTCGTTGGAGGGCCAGGAGAGCCACAAGGTGGGCACAACCTACCAGGGCGAGCCAGGCCCCTCTGGCGCGCCCTGGTGGGTTGTGGTCCACTCGTGGCCCATCTTCGCGTGAAACTGACGATCAAAAATCCTATATATTTAGAAACCCCCAGAAATAACCCTAGATGATAAGTTCCGCCGCCGCAACTCTCTGTATCGACGAAAAACCAATCTGGAGGCGTTCCAGTACACTGCCGGAGAGGGTAGATCATCTCGGGTGGCCATCTGCATCATCCCGGCGGAGGCCATGACAAGGAGGGAGTAGTCCACCCTCGGGGCTGAGGGTATGTACCAGTAACTATGTGTTCAATCTCTCTCTCTCTCTCTCTCGTGTTCTTGAGATGGCACGATCTTGATGTATCACGGGCTTTGTTAATATAGTTGGATCATATGGTGTTTTCCCCTCTCTATCTTGTTGTGATGAATTGAGTTTTCCCTTTGAGATTTCGTTATTACCGGATTGAATACTTTTATGGATTTGAGAGCACTTGATCTATGTCTTGGCACTCAACTCGCAGATTCCCGAGGTGACATTGGGGTAATCTATGCATAGGGGTTGATACACGTTTTCGTCCTACTTTCTCCGGTAGAAATCTTGGGGCACTCTTTGAGGTTCTTTGTGTTGGATTGAGTATTATGAATCTGAAATTGTTTGATGCGTATCGTAAAATTAACTCATGGATACTTGTGGTGACATTGGAGTATCTAGGTGACATTAGAGTTGGTTGATGCGTATCATATGGTGTTATTCTAGTATGAACTCTTAAATAGATCGATCGGAAAGGATAACTTGGTGTTATTTTAGTACGAACTATTGGATAGATAGATCGGAAAGGATAGGTTTAAGGTGGTTTCGTACCCTACAAACAATTTCTTCTTATGTTCTCCGCTAGATAAGAACTTTCGAGTGATTCTTCGTTGCACGTTGAGGGATGGTTACGTGATCCAATTATATTAGCATTGTTGAGAGATTGCACTAGCGAAAGTACGAACCCTAGGCCTTGTTTTCAAGCATTGCAATACCGTTTGTGCTCACTTTTGTTACTTGCTACCTTGCTATTTTTTATTGTTACTATTACAAAAATCAATATCTACTATCATTACTACCCTTGTATCACCATCTCTTCGCCGAACTAATGCACCTATACAATTTACCATTGTATTTGGTGTGTTGGGGACACAAGAGACTTTTTATTATTTGGTTGCAGGGTTGTTTGAGAGAGACCATCTTCATCCTACGCCTCCCATGGATTGATAAACCTTAGGTCATCCACTTGAGGGAAATTTGCTAATGTCCTACAAAACTCTGCGCTTGGAGGCCCAACATGAGTCTATAAGAACAAGTTGTGTAGTAGACATCAAGCTCTTTTCTGGCGTCGTTGCTGGGGAGGTGAGTGCTTGAAGGTATATCTTTAGATCTTGCAATTAAATCTTTTAGTTTCATGTTTTTCACTAGTTTGGTTTCATAAAAGAAAACTACAAAAAATGGAGTTTAGGTTGCATCATTTGTATCGTCTTTATAATGTCTTCCGTGAAAATAAGGATTCGGAAAATTGTGCTCAATTGGTAGAGGAAGCAATTATGAAAATACTTAATGAGAATTCCTTGAATGATGAGCATGATTGTAATGTTGCTATTATGAATTCTCTGAATATCCATGATGCTAATTATATGCAAAGCCAAAAGCTTGGGGATGCTATGTTTGATGAAGAAGATATTTAGTCCCCCAAGTTTTGATGAGCAAATTTATGATGATGATGGCATGCCTCCTATCTATGATGATTATGGTGATGGCATGTATGATATAAAAAGTGATAGCAACTTTGAAACTTGTCATCATGATTTTAATATTCAATGTGGTTATGTCAATCAAGTGGCTCATGATAGTTATTTTGTTGAGTTTGCTCCCACTACCATGAATGAGAAGAAAATTGCTTATGTGGAGAGAAATAAACTTTCTACGCTTGTAGATCATGAAAAGAATGCTTTATGTGATAGTTATATTGTTGAATTCCTTCATGATTCTACTGAAAATTATTATGAGGGAGGAACATATGCTTGTAGGAATTGCAATAATATCAAGTTTCCTCTCTATGTGTTCAAAGTTTTGAAGATATGCTTGTTTTGCCTTCTTATTCTTGTTGAATCTTGCTCCCATAAATTGTTTGCTCACAAAATCCCTATGCATAAGAAGTGGGTTAGACTTAAATGTGCTTGTCATGTGTTTCATGATGCTCCCTTGTATGTTTCAAATATTATTCTTATGTGAGCATCATTGAAATCATCATGCCTAGCTAAAAGGCTTTAAAGAAAACCGCTTGTTGGGAGACAACCCAACACTTTTTATTTCTGTTTTTGTGTGTTCACATAATTAATAGGCTGTAGTAATCATGTTTTGTGTCTTTTATTTCAATAAAGTGCCAAGTAAAGCCTTTGGGATGACTCACAAGATGAGTAGAATTGATGCTGAACGAAAACAGAAACTTTTGACTCCAGTAAAAGAATTTTAATTTTTTACTGGAGAGTGATAATTATTTGAAATTTTTACACAGTCTTAATATACAACTTATTCAGGTTGTCCTAATGTTTCAGAATTTGTAGAGACAGGGAAGTATGGCTATACTATAGATCTTCACAGACTGTTCTGTTTTTGACAGATTCTGTTTAGCATGCATAGTTTGCTTGTTTTAGTGTTCCCATAGCTTATATTCAGTGATATAAATTATGGGAATGATAGAATACAGTAGGTATTATGTGAGAAAAATTATGAATCTTGTCTTGACAGAACCTAAGTGAATGATCTTTATTTATTATACTAACCCATCTCACGAAGTTCCGTTAAGTTTTGTGTGATTGAAGTTTTCAAGTTTTGGGTGAGACACCGATATGAGGAGAATAAGGAGTGACAAGAACCTAAGCTTGGGGATGCCCAAGGCACCCCCAACTTAATATCCAAGGAAGACTCAAGCGCCTAAGCTTGGGGATGCCCCGGAAGGCATCCCCTCTTTCGTCTTCAACGTTATCGGTATATCTTACTTAGAACTATATTTTTATTCGTCACATAATATGAGTTTTGCTTGGAGCGTCATTTTATTTTGTTGTTTTCTGTTAGGTGTTTTTTATAATCTTTTTTTTTCAATAAAAAGTTACAAGAATTGCCTTAGGATGCTTGCATTGCATGTTTGATGTGTGTTGTGTAAAAAGAGAAACTTTTGCTGTAGTGTTTGAATTTTCATATTTTACTGGAACATGGAAAGTTTATGAAATTTTTACATAGTATTTTCATATAAATTCTTTAGCCTTTCTTAATTTTTCATAATTTTTTGAGTTACAGAAGTACACTGTTTTCATAAATTGCTACAGACTGTTCTGTTTGGACAGATTGCTGTCATAGTTTTGTTATCTACTTATCCTATAGTTTCCATACCTATATTGGTAGATATAAATTGTGGAAACGATAGTAAACAGTATATGATGTTTGAAAATTATTCTGCAACTTGTCTTGGCAGTACATGAAGTGTTGATTTGTTCTTATGTGTACTAACCTATCTCACGAGTTCTTTTTGAGTTTTGCGTGGATGAAGTTTTTGAGACTTAGGTGAAACCGGGATATGAGAGGATTGAATGAGATACAAAAGCTCAAGCTTGGGTATGACCAAGGCACCCCAAGTAAATATTTCAAGAAGTCTCAAGCATCTAAGCTTCGGGATGCTACGCATCCCACCTCTCTTCATCAAACAAATATCGGTTAGCCTATGTTGAGCCTAAATTTTTATTTGTCCACATGATATGTGCTATTCTTGGAATGGATTTTTATTTAGTTTGCTGTTTGAATAAAATACTTAGACCAGAAAATCTTATTGAGAGAGAGTCCTCACATAGCTACTTAATTGTTTGACTACTCGCTTGATCTTCACTTATATCTTTTGAGAGTAGTTTGATGTTTACTCTTGTGCTTCACTTATATCCTAAGAGTAAATTGTGAATGAATGAAATATCATAAATCTGAAATTATCAATGTGTTATATTCTTAGTAGCAAGTTCACATTTGGTTTAGAAAGTAAAATCTATTGAAGTTTAACAATCACAATATTGGTCATACAAGCAATTCGTGAATGATTAGTAAGGAAGAGAACTTTCACATACAAATATATTATCTTGGACATCTTCTATGATTGTGAATACCCATTAATTATTTTCAAACTTGAGCAAATTAGTTGAAGTTGGACAAGGAAGACAACGTAATGAGTTATGGTTGTGTATATTTGCATAGAAGTTATATTGTTATGGATCCTCCATCATGTGGTGCTTGTTTCACTACTAGAAAAAAGGCTGTTAGTGGCGCACCTATTTTGGCTATTAATGGCGCACTATAGGTGCACCACTATTATCACGCCATTAGTAACAAATAGTAATGGTGCACCTCTGGTGCGCCATTAGTAATCCAAATACTAGTGGCGCACCATGTGGTGCGCCATTACTATTGCTACAGGTGCGCCACTGGTAACTTTTTTTTTATTGAATTTTTTTGAATTTTTTTTTTGAAATTTGAAGGCAGGAAAATAGTAGTGGCGCACCATGCACTGGTGCGCCATTGCTAACTTTTTTTTAATTCTAGATCCGGATCTGGCACGATTTTTTTTGCGATTTTTTTTTGTGATATTTTTTCAAATTTCGTTCTGCTACGTTCTTTGTGCCGGGGAGCTCCACATGTGGCCGGAGAGGAGTTCGCCGGAGAGGAGGGAGGAGAGACCATGAGGAGGAGAGGAGGGAGGAGGAGGTCGCCGGAGAGGAGCTCGCCTAGGTCACCGGAGAGGAGGAGGAGGTCGCCGGAGAGGACCGGAGAGGAGGTCGCCGGAGAGGAGGAGGAGGTCGCCGGAGAGGACTGGAGAGGAGGTCGCCTAGGTCGCCGGAGAGGAGGGAGGAGGAGGTCGTCGGAGAGAAGGGAGGAGGAGGTCACCGGAGAGGAGGAGGAGGTCGCCGGAGAGGACCGGAGAGGAGGTCGCCTAGGTCGCCGGAGAGGAGGGAGGAGGAGGTCGTCGGAGAGAAGGGAGGAGGAGGTCGCCGGAGAGGAGCTCGCCTAGGTCACCGGAGAGGAGGAGGAGGTCGTCGGAGAGCACCGTGAGGAGGTTGCCGGAGAGGAGGTCGCCGGAGAGGAGGAGGGGAGCATGGTGGAGGAGAGGAGGAGATGGAGTGGAGGAGAGGAGGAGAGGAGGAGAAGAATGAAGAGGTAAGGAGGAGGAGGCCGACCGGGTTTAATATATGGCTTAGCAGTGGCGCACCTTGTACTAGTGCGCCATTGCTAACCCTTTTTTTATTTTTTTTATTTTTTTGAATTTGTTTGAATTCTGAAGGCGGGAAATTAGTAATGGCGCACCATGGGGTGGTGCGCCATTGCTATGGTACATAGCAATGGCGCACCTAGGTGTGGTGCGCCATTACTATTTTTAAATTTTTTTGAATTTTGAAGGCGGGAAAATAGTAGTGGCGCACTATGCACTGGTGCGCCATTGCTAACTTTTTTAAAAAAATTTATTTTTTTGCCTCCAGATCTTAAAATGGCTGTAACTTTTTTTCTGTTAGGTTTTTGAGGATTCTAAAAAATCGATAACAGGCATAACCAGTTGAATTCGGATGTAACTTTTCGAGTAGATGCTTTTTCATATAAAAAACTTTTTCATCGGAGGTCGTATGCAAAAGTTACGGCCATTTTACCGAAACACGGCGGCCTTTTGCAAAAAAATTCAAAATTCGTGTTTGTTAATTTTCCTAACAACTAGAACACATAACACATGGGCATCTATTTTTTTGAATTTTTTTGAATCTTTTATCATTTTCTTTTATTTTTTTTAAACTGAAAAGACGATCCACGGGGGGGGGGGGGTGTGGGGGTGTGTGTGAGACGTTAGTAATGGCGCACCCTCCCTGGTGCGCCATTGCTAACCTTAGCAATGGCGCACCAGGGAGGGTGCGCCATTACTAACATCACACACACGCAGGCACACAGCCCCACCAGACATAGCAATGGCGCACCACACCAAGGTGCGCCATTACTATGTAGCATAGTAATGGCGCACCTTGGTGTGGTGCGCCATTGCTATGTCTGGTGGGGTGGGGGGTGGACAAAAAAATAGTAATGGCGTACTGCTCAGGTGGTGCGCCACTACTAAAAAAATAACAATGGCGCACCTGCTTCTGGTGCGCCATTGCTACATAGCAGTGGCGCACCACCACCATGGTGCGCCACTAATAGGGATATTGGCTATAGCCATTTTTCTAGTAGTGTTTAGAACCTTTTGCTAGCCAACACTTCGTACTAAGTAGAGATACTACTTGTGCATCCAAATCCTTGAGCCAAGTTTCTTACATATGAGTCCACCATACCTACCTGTATATGGTATTTCACTGTCATTCCAAGTAAATTTGCATGTGCCACCTCTAAACATTCAAATAAACATCTGTTTTGTGTGCTTGGACTGCTCATGGAGCGACGGGGGCGGTCAGTATCTTCCATGTTAAGCGGGTTATTCTCATGATGAGTGTTTATTCACTCGTCCTTGCACGAGAGGGGCGGTAATAGGGATTCCCAGTCCCGAAATCAAAAAAATAAAAATAATTAAACAAAACTCTCCCAAGGAATGTTGTTGGTATGGACGGTACTCATGGATTTGGCTAGCCATGGAGTGTGTTTGTTGGTGGAGGGGGAGTAAACCTTTACTTTTACCGCTTGGGAACCGCTGCTAATGTGTTTAACGTGGAAGATATTGATAACTCTTGGTTGTAACGTTGACAGGAAGGGTGCACGTCCCAAAATTATATTTATCTCTGATTTAAGCTTTGAGTTGTGGCACCTCTGCAAATCCCTGCGTCCCTCTGCAAAGGGCCTATCTTTTACCATTCAGTATTTACTTTTATTCAAGAGTCAATAGTATGCATTCTAATTTCAACCTCAATTATTCTCTAGTTGGCAAGCATCATGTGGTGGGGAAAGATCTAGGCACATATGGCCAGTCAAATATATTTGATCATGACTTATTATTGTTGACAATTATCTCTATGATAAATGAGCTGGGAGGCAAAACATTAAGCCCCTATCTTTCTCTGTGTTCGATGGATGCCATTTGTTCTAAAAATATGCTTTGAGTACTAGCAATCATAGAAGACTGTATGATGATTGAGTATGTGGAGCTCTTACTTAGACTTTGTTGAGAATAAGTTGAATTGCAATTGTTTGGTGACTAAGAACATAGGTTGTTAAGTTTCAAGAGAATTCATTATTTGAACCATGACATGTGAATTGATTGCTCTATCATGATGATTTTTATGAGAAAAAGTTGTTGGTTATGATGCTAGAAAATTGACTGAAATTATCAATGATCAAACTTATATATTATGCTAGCATTCACACTTCATAAATTAGTTCTTTTATCATTTACCTACTCGAGGACAAGCAGGAATTAAGCTTGGGGATGCTGATACGTCTCCAACGTATCGATAATTTATGAAGTATTCATGCCATGATTGCCTATGTTTACAATACTTTTATATGGTTTTGATGCACTTTAAATGATTTATTTAGAACTAACCCGGACTGACGATGTTTTTAGCAGAACTACCGTGGTGTTGTTTTTTGTGCAGAAATCAAAGTTCTCCAAATGCAACAAAACTTTTTGACGATTTTTTTGGGACAAAAGAGGCACTAGAAGCTTTGTTGGAGGGCCAGGAGAGCCATGAGGTGCGCACAACCCACCAAGGCGAGCCAGGCCCCTCTAGCATGCCCTGGTGGGTTGTGGTCCACTCGTGGCCCATCTCGTCGTGAAACCGACGCTGAAAAATCCTATATATTCAGAAACCCTCAGAAATAACCCTAGATGAGAAGTTCCGCCATCGCAACTCTCTGTATCGACGAAAAACCAATCTGGAGGCATTCCAGTACCCTGCCGGAGAGGGTAGATCATCTCCGGTGGCCATCTTCATCATCCCGGTGGAGGCCATGACAAGGAGGGAGTAGTCCACCCTCGGGGCTATGGGTATGTACCGGTATCTATGTGTTCAATCTCTCTCTCTCGTGTTCTTGAGATGTCACGATCTTGATGTATCACGGGCTTTGTTAATATAGTTGGATCATATGGTGTTTTCCCCTCTCTATCTTGTTGTGATGAATTTAGTTTTCCCTTAGAGATTTCGTTATTACCGGATTGAATACTATTATGGATTTGAGAGCACTTGATTTATGTCTTGGCACTCAACTGGCGGATTCCCGAGGTGACATTGGGGTAATCTATGCATAGGGGTTGATGCACGTTTTCGTCCTACTTTCTCCGGTAGAAATCTTGGGGCACTCTTTGAGGTTCTTTGTGTTGGATTGAGTATTATGAATCTGAAATTGTTTGATGTGTATCGTAAAATTAACTCATGGATACTTGTGGTGACATTGGAGTATCTAGGTGACATTAGAGTTGGTTGATGCGTATCATATGGTGTTATTCTAGCATGAACTCTTAGATAGATCGATCGGAAAGGATAACTTGGTGTTATTTTAGTACGATCTCTTGGATAGATCGATCGGAAAGGATAACTTTAAGGTTGTTTTGTACCCTACAAACAATTTCTTCTTATGTTCTCCGCTAGATAAGAACTTTGGAGTGATTCTTCATTGCACGCTGAGGGATGGTTATGTGATCCAATTATATTAGCATTGTTGAGAGATTGCACTAGCGAAAGTACGAAGCCTAGGCCTTGTTTTCAAGCATTGCAATGTCGTTTGTGCTCACTTTTGTTACTTGCTACCTTGCTGTTTTTTATTGTTACTATTACAAAAATCAATATCTACTATCATTACTGCACTTGTATCACCATCTCTTCGCCGAACTAGTGCACCTATACAATTTACCATTGTATTTGGTGTGTTGGGGACACAAGAGACTTTTTATTATTTGGTTGCAGGGTTGTTTGAGAGAGACCATCTTCATCCTACGCCTCCCACGGATTGATAAACCTTAGGTCATCCACTTGAGGGAAATTTGCTACTGTCCTACAAAACTTTGCGTTTGGAGGCCAAAGATGAGTCTATAAGAACAAGTTGTGTAGTAGACATCAGGTACTTGTGATGTACATCATGAGGGCTGGGTACCAACGAGTGGATTCTTTTTTTAGTGTTGTTAAGGGAAAGGCATTGTTTTGGTGCTTACCTCGGGTATGTAATATACCGCGAGTCGTGGATGACACGGAAGTTCCCCGAGTCTTGTGCGTAAAGTGTGCAACCTCTGCAGAGTGTAAAACTATTCGAATAGCCGTGTCCATGGTCAAGGACAGTTGGGTGGTCCTGCTTAAACTATGTCCAGATGTTTTTACAAAATTTGTTGTGTGTGTGTGGTACAAAGGAGATACTTCATCTAAGTCGGATGACTTGATGAGATGATTAAACTTGAGTTGTTCCAACTCTGCTCATATTGATATTTGTAACCACAAATGTTAGGACATAATATTGCACTCAAAACTAGCTTTCCGCAAAACTACCTGCTTAGTGACAAACCATGCATGATTACCTTGTTCCAAACATGGGTTACTTGCGAGTACATTAAAAAGTACTCAGGCTTGTCCCTGGTTATTTAATTGGCCAGGCATGAAAGAACGGGAATGTGATGAAGAGTACCTTGGTGATGAACATGTGAATTAGGCCGCTTCCCAGTCAGAATGCCTGTAGGGTTAAGGCAGATGGCATGGGTCCATGTTATCGTTGAAGATTTCTGCTGCGAGTTTGTGTTTTGTGTTTGGCCTTCATGGCCCTACCTATGTAAGACTTGACCATAATGGTCATAATTGGTGTAAGACGGTATGCAATGGATGTAAGACTCTGGTTATTTAGTTTATGTGTGTTCAGTGAGCATTGACCATGGGATCACTATACACGTGTATTCGGTGACTTCGACTTATGAGTTGGGGCCCCACAGAGCTGGTATCAGAGCCATCCTGACTGTAGGAAGCCTTAGTTAGGATGGATGTTAGTTAGGACAAAAACTATTTTTCTAGACCTTTTAGACCACTTGCGAAAAAAATTCTATATGTCTCGCAACATGGGTCTGGACAAGCCCGAAACCTACTTTTGTAACTACCCTGTCACGGAGTAGCGTTTGGTCGGCCCAAAGCAGGTATGTCACCATCCTGAGTACATGCGTCAGCTTAGGTCTTAGGACATAGAACGTATGTTGTACTAGAGACTCACAGATAACCTATCGTTGCGTCTCATAGTCGGGTATATCCAACTCAGACCTTATCTCGACTCGGATCCGACTACGTTGAATCCGACCATATCTTTTTGAGTCCATATTATCCGGCTAGCATCCAATGCTACATGATTAGTGAGACCGGACCATCCACCGTGTCATATGCTAGCTAACTCGTTGAGCGTCCACATAGCCATGTCGACTAGGGACCATTTAGGACAGTCATCATACAATGCATAGTCTCCCAAACAAGTCACATACTTGTTAATACACATCATTGATAATATCCAAGGACTATCTTTATTCATAAACACATAGGAAATATCATCATACATGATTGCCTCTAGGGCATATCTCCAACTAAATCTGGGCATGGGCAGCCCGGCCCGATGACCCGGCCCGAGTCAGGCACGAAAAACCCGGGCCGGGTGAGCGAGTCCGGGATTAAGGGGTCCTCGGCTGCCGGCCTGTCTCTGTGGGCCGGACAGTGGGCTGCCCAGTGATCGTCGATGAAGATCTGGATATCATCACCAAGACGGAATCTCTCAGGTCGTGACGTGCACTCCAAGTACAAGACGATGGGTTCGGCATATTCCCTTCCTGATGTAACTGACATTGTATAACCCTAGATGCCCCTGGTGACTATATAAACCAGAGGGTTTTAGTCCATAGGACAAGGTTAAGCTCATTACCATTAGGGTTTAGACCACATCATACAATCTCGAGGTAGATCAACTCTGTATTCGATACCCCATACTCAATATAATCAAAGCAGGACGTAGGGTTTTACCTCCATTACGAGGGCCCGGACCTGGGTAAACATCGTCTCCCTTGTCTCCTGTAACCCATCCATCCAAGATCCACAGTTCGGGACCCCCTACCCGAGATCTGCCGGTTTTGACACCGATATTGGTTCTTCCATTGAGAGTTCTGCTGCGAGATCGTTAGAGGATTCATGGCTCGCCTAATCATCAGCGATGAAGTCTGTAATAGGGACACCTTTGTCCCTGGACTGATTTTCGCGTTTGGCAGCGTTGTGCTGCATGCTGACCCGACCGGCCATCTGGGCCACATCAGAAGTTTCGCCCCCGCTCAAGGGATCAAGTTCGGGAACCTAGAGTTCTCCGCCGACTCTTGGGGCGACCTGTTCCTTACCAGGCTCGCGGTCTCGTCCGACGAGCCCGGAAATCCCGAAGCTTTAATTTCGAGCCTCTTGCTCGGCCCCGCCCTTGGGTCCATCCCTATCGGGGGTCCGGCTTTAAGCTCGGACCCGATTACAGCACCCGAGGACCAGGGGTCAGCCCTGGCGGAATATACTCTTCGTACGGATGCTCCGGAGGTTAGCTTCGACGGCGTCCTGCAGATTAATCCGGTCGACCTCTCGCTTTTGAATGAGGCGCTGGACCGGATCCAGTGAATGAAAATCATGGACAACCTGACCTCGACCCACGCTCAGATCAGTCTGGAGGTAGGTCAGGAGGAATTTTACGGCCCACCCACCACCCAATTGGTAGCCACTATCGAAGATTTAACTGATATGCTGGACTACGCCTCTGAGGAGGCTGAAGACAAGGAGGAAGAAGTCGATCCACCCGTCCCTGCCACCATTGGACGGTGGATAGCCACCTCCACCTACGACGTCTATATGGTGGACACCCCTGATGACAAGGGCAACCACACCCCCAAGAAGAATGGCAACAAATCCGAAAAGGAGTCGTCCAGGCGCCGGAAATAGCACAAACGGTCCAAGGCGCATAAGGGAAGGGAAGGCAACGCAGGCACCGGGGAAAATGACACCCCGGAGGACCCCAGCGACCCCAAGGCCCCCGAGCAACCACTGGAAGACCCGGAGGGGTCCGAGGATCAACGTGACCACGAGGACCCCAACGATTCCGAAGACAACAACTACCTCCCCCCTTTCGAGGAGGAGGATAGCTTCAAAGCCGAAGACTTCACCATCCCCGAAAACCCCTGGATCAAGAATGGTTTCGGCGGTAGCTCTTAGCCACTGCCCGAAGCCTAAAGGCAAAGGAGAAGCAGCTCAAAGCCGAACAAGATACCCTTAACGACAGATGGATGAGGGTCTTGCCAGCCGAAGAAGGGTACGGCACTGAGCAACTGGATCAAAACAAAAGTTACCCACGCCGACGTCTGCTGCCGCAATTCAACGATGAGGCCTATGAGCCCGTATCTCCCAGGCACACCCAGTACGACCAACCTGATCGCCCCCTCGAGGACGAGACAGCTCGGCTCGAGAGACCGAATACAGACCTGCATTTCCCCGTAGGAGAGGAAAGGATCTTGTACATCCTGAGGATCGATATGATTTACGACAGGACTTGGACTATAGAGCAGGTCACACAAGATCCGTCTATAGAGGGTACTCCCCCGTTTGACGAGACGGGTACCAACCTTGGTTTGACCGCAACCATAGAGATTGGGATCAATACCGGGACCAAACAACGGCCGATCGCAGGCACGACATAGCCCAGATTAGAGGCGTTGCCCACCCACTGTGCTTCACAGATGAGGTTATGCGGCATCAGTTCCTCGAAGGGTTTAAATCCGTAAACATAGAAAATTACGACGGGAGAACAGACCCAGCCGTGTGGATTGAGGACTTTCTTCTCCACATTCATATGGCCCGAGGAGATGATCTCCACGCCATCAAATACTTGCCCCTAAATCTTAAAGGACCAGCTCGACACTGGTTAAACAGCCTCCCCGAAAACTCCATCGGGAGTTGGGAAGAGCTCGAGGATGGCTTCCGATCTAACTTCCAGGGCACATATATCTGGCCCCCGGACTCCTCTGACTTGAGCAACGTTGTCCAAAAAGTCGTCGAATCAGCTAGACAATTTTGGAATCGGTTCCTAACCAAGAAGAACCAGATCGTTGATTTCTTGGACGCTGATACGTCTCCAACGTATCGATAATTTATGAAGTATTCATGCCATATTCACCTATGTTTACAATACTTTTATATGGTTTTGATGCACTTTATATGATTTATTAAGAACTAACCCGGACTGACGCTGTTTTCAGCAAAACTACCGTGGTGTTATTTTTGTGCAGAAAATGAAAGCTCTCAGAATCGCCCGAAACTTTTTGACGATTTTTTTTGGAACAAAAGAGGCACTAGACGCTTCGTGGGAGGGCCAGAAGAGTCACGAGGTGGCCACCTTCCACCAGGGCGCGCTAGAGGGCCCAGGCGCGCCCTGGTGGAGCGTGCTCACCTCGTGGCCCATCTCCGCGTGAAACCAACGCCAAAAATTCCTATAAATATAGAAACCATCAGAAATAACCCTAGACTCTCCGTTCCGCCACCGCAACTCTCCGTATCGACGAAAAACCAATCTGGAGGCATTCCAGTACCCTGCCGGAGAGGGTAGATCATCTCCGGTGGCCATCTTCATCATCCTGGAGGAGGCCATGACGAGGAGGGAGTAGTCCACCCTCGGGGCTGAGGGTATGTACCAGTAGTTATGTGTTCAATCTCTCTCTCTCTCTCGTGTTCTTGAGATGGCATGATCTTGATGTATCACGGGATTTGTTAATATAGTTGGATCATATGGTGTGTTTCCCTCTCTATCTTGTTGTGATGAATTGAGTTTTCCCTTTGAGATTTCGTTATCGGATTGAATACTTTTATGGATTTGAGAGCTTGATATATGTCTTGCATGCGGATACCCGTAGTGACATTGGGGTATTCAAGTGATTCACTTGATATATGTTTTGGTACTCAACTTGCGGATTCCCGAGGTGACATTGGGGTAATCTATGCATAGGGGTTGATACACGTTCTTGTCCTACTTTCTCCGGTAGAAATCTTGGGGCACTCTTTGAGGTTCATTGTGTTGGATTGAGTATTATGAATCTGAAATTGTTTGATGCGTATCGTATAATTAACTCATGGATACTTGTAGTGACATTGGAGTATCTAGGTGACATTAGAGTTGGTTGATGCGTATCATATGGTGTTATTCTAGTACGAACTCTTAGATAGATTGATCGGAAAGGATAACTTGGTTATTTTAGTACGAACTCTTGAATAGATAGATCGAAAAGGATAACTTGGTTATGTTAGTACGAACTATTGGATAGATCGATCGGAAAGGATAACTTTAAGGCGGTTTCGTACCCTACAAACCATTTCTTCTTATGCTCTCCGCTAGATAAGAACTTTGGAGTGATTATTTGTTGCACGTTGAGGGATGCTTATGTGATCCAATTATATTAGCATTGTTGAGATATTGCACTAGCGAAAGTACGGACCCTAGGCCTTGTTTTCAAGCATTGCAATACCGTTTGTGCTCACTTTTGTTACTTGCTACCTTGCTGTTTTTATATTTTCAGATTACAAAAACCTATATCTATCATTCATATTGCACTTGTATCACCATCTCTTCGCCGAACTAGTGCACCTATACAATTGGCCCTTGTATTGGGTGTGTTGGGGACACAAGAGATTTCTTGTATTTGATTGCAGGGTTGTTTGAGAGAGACCATCTTCATCCTACACCTCCCACGGATTGATAAACCTTAGGTCATCCACTTGAGGGAAAATTGCTACTGTCCTACAAAACTCTGCGCTTGGAGGCCCAACAAGTCTACAAGAATAAAGTTGCGTAGTAGACATCAAGCTCTTTTCTGGCGCCGTTGCCATGGAGGTGAGTACTTGAAGGTATATCTTTAGACCTTGCAATTAAATCTTTTAGTTTCTAGTTTTTCACTAGTTTAGTTTCATAAAAGAAAACTATAAAAAATGGAGTTTAGGTTGCATCAATTGCTTCGTCTTTTTAATGTCTTTCGTGAAAATGATGGTTCGGAAAATTGTGCTCAATTGGTAGAGGAAGAATTTATGAAAATACTTAATGAGAATTCCTTGAATGATGAGCATGATAGAAATATTGTTAGTATGAATTCTCTGAATATCCATGATGCTAATGATATGCAAAGCCACAAGCTTGGGGATGCTATGTTTGATGAAGATGATATTTTTAGTGCCCCAAGTTTTGATGAGCAAAACTATTATGATGATAGAATGCCTCCTATGTATGATGATTATTGTGATGAAATGTATGCTATAAAGAGTAATGACAACCATGAAACTTGTTATCATGATTTTAATATTCAAAGTGGTTATGTCTATCAAGTACCTCATGATAGTTATTTCGTTGAGTTTACTCCCACTATTATGAATGAGAAGAAGTTTGCTTATGTGGAGAGTGATAAATTTTCTATGATTGTAGATCATGAAAAGAATGCTGTATGTGATAGTTATATTGTTGAATTCCTTCATGTTGCTACTGAAAATTATTATGAGGGAGGAACATATGCTTGTAGGAATTGCAATAATATCAAGTTTCCTCTCTATGTGTTCAAATTTTTGAAGTTATGCTTGTTTTGCCTTCCTATGCTAGATGATTCTTGCTCCCATAAATTATTTGCTCACAAAATCCCTACGCATAGGAAGTGGGTTAGACTTAAATGTTCTTGTCATGTGATTCATGACGCTCTCTTGCATGTTCCAATTACTACTTTTTACGTGAGCATCATTGAAATCAACATGCCTAGCTAAAAGGCTTTAAAGAAAAGCGCTTGTTGGGAGACAACCAAACACTTTTCCTTTCTGTTTTTGTGTGTTCACATGATTAAGCTACTTTAGTAATCATGTTTTGTGTCTTTTATTTTAATAAAGTGCCAAGTAAATCCTTTGGGATAACTCACAAGATGAGTAGAATTGATGCTGAACCAAAACAGAAACTTTTGACTCTAGTACAGGGATTTTCATTTTTTTACTGGAGCGTTATAATGATATGAAATTTTTACACAGTCTTCATATACAAATTATTCAGGTTTTCCTAATTTCTCAGAATTTTTAGACACAGGGAAGTATGGGTATACTACAGATCTTCGCAGACTGTTCTGTTTTTGACAGATTCTGTTTTGCATACATAGTTTGCTTGTTTTAGTGTTCCCATAGCTTAGATTGAGTGATATAAATTATGGGAATTTTATAATACAGTAGGTATTATGTGGGAACAATTATGAATCTTGTCTTGACAGTACCTAAGTGAATGATTTATCTTTATTACACTAACCCTTCTCACGAAGTTCCGTTAGGTTTTGTGTGATTGAAGTTTTCAAGTTTTGGGTGAGATACCGATATGAGGAGAATAAGGAGTGACAAGAACCTAAGCTTGGGGATTCCCAAGTCACCCCTAAGGTAATATCCAAGGAAGACTCAAGCGTCTAAGCTTGGGGATGCTCCGGAAGGCATCCCCTCTTTCGTCTCCAACATTATCGGTACATCTTACTTGGAGCTATATTTTTATTCGTCACATGATATGTGTTTTGCTTGGAGAGTCATTTTAATTTGTTGTTCTCTGTTAGATGTTATTTATAATCTTGTTTTTCAATAAAAAGTTCCAAGAATTGCATTAGGATGCTTGCATAGCATGTTTTGATATGTGCTGTGTAAAAACAGAAACTTTTGCTGTAGTGTTTGAATTTTCATATTTTACTGGAACGTGGAAAGTTTCTGAATTTATTACATAGTGTTTTAATATAAATCCTTTAGCATGTCCTAAATTTTCATAATTTTTTCAGTTACAGAAGTACATTGTTTTCATAAATTGCTACAGACTGTTCTGTTTGGACAGATTGCTGTCATAGTTTTGTTATCTACTTATCCTATGGTTTCCATAGCCTATGTTGGTTGATATAAATTGTGGAAATGATAGTATACAGTACCTAATGTTTGAAAATTATTATGCAACTTGTCTTGGCAGTACATGTAGTGTTGATTTATTCTTATGTGTACTAACCTATCTCACGAGTTCTTTTCAAGTTTTGTGTGGATGAAGTTTTTGAGATTTAGGTGAAACCGGGATATGAGAGGATTGAACGAGACACAAAAGCTCAAGCTTGGGGATGCCCAAGGCACCCCAAGTAAATATTTCAAGAACTCTCAAGCATCTTAGCTTGGGGATGCTACGCATCCCACCTCTCTTCATCCACAAATATCGGTTAGTAGCGGTTGAGCCTAAGTTTTTGTTTCTTCACATGATGTGTGCTATTCTTGGAATGTAATTTTATTTTGTTTTGATTGCTATTTAAATAAAATACTCAGATCTGAAAATATTTATTGAGAGAGAGAGTCCTCACATAGCTACTTAATTGTTTGACTACTCATTGATCTTCACTTATATCTTTTGAGAGTAGTTTGATGTTTACTCTTGTGCTTCACTTATATCCTATGAGTAAATTGTTGAATGAATTGAATACCATGAATTTGAAATTATATGTTCATATCATGCCTAGTAGTAACTTCACATTGGGTTTAGAAAGTAAAATCTATTGAAGTTTGACAATCACAATATTGGTCGTACAAGCAATTCGTGAATGATTAGTATAAGGAAGAGAACTTTCACATACAAATATATTATCTTGGACATCTTCTATGATTGTGAATACCCATTAATTATTTTCAAATTTGAGCAAATTAGTTGAAGTTGGACAAGGAAGACAACGTAATGAGTTATGGTTGCGTATATTTGCATAGAAGTTATATTGTTATGGATCCTCCAACATGTGGTGCTTGTTTAGAACCTTTTGCTAGCCAAAAATTCGTACTAAGTAGAGATACTACTTGTGCATCCAAATCCTTGAGCCAAGTTTATTCCATGAGAATCCACCATACCTACCTATATATGGTATTTCACTGCCATTCCAAGTAAATTTGCATGTGCCACCTCTAAAATTTCAAATGAACATCTGTTTTGTGTGCCTGGACCGCTCATGGAGCGACAGAGGGCGGTCAGTATCTTCCATGTTAAGCGGGTTATTCTCATGATGAGTGTTTATTCACTCGTCCTTGCACGAGAGGGGCGGTAATAGGGATTCCCAGTCCCGAAATAAAAAAATGCAAATAATTAAACAAAACTCCCCCGGGAATGTTGTTGGTATGGACAGTACCCGTGGATTCGGCTCGCCGTGGAGTGTGTTTGTTGGTGGAGGGGGAGTAAACCTTTACTTTTACCGCTTGGGAACCGCCGCTAATGTGTTTAACATGGAAGATATTGATAACTCTTGGTCGTAATGTTGACAGGAAGGGTGCACCTCCCAAAATTATATTTATCTCTGATTTAAACAATGAGCTCTGGCACATATGCAAATCCCTGCTTCCCTCTGTGAAGGGACAATCTATTTACTTTCATGTTATTTACTTTTCATGTTTAGTCAACTTCTTATTCCAACCAACTTCTATTAGTTGGCAAGCATCATGTGGTGGGGAAAGATCTAGGCACATATGGCCAGTTAAATATATTTGATCATGACTTATTATTGTTGACAATTATCTCTATGATAAATGAGTTGGGAGACGAAACATTAAGCCCCTATCTTTCTATGTGTTCGATGGATGCCATTTGTTCTAAAAATATGCTTTGAGTACTAGCAATCATAGAAGACTATATGATGATTGAGTATGTGGAGCTCTTACTTAGACTTTGTTGAGAATAAGTTGAATTGCAATTGTTTGGTGACTAAGAACATAGGTTGTTAAGTTTCAAAAGAATTCATTGTTTGAACCATAACATGTGAATTGGTTGCTACTTTATCTTGACGAGTTTTATGAGAAAGATTTAATGTTATGATGCTAGGAAAAGTGGTTGAAATTATCATTGATCAAACTTATGCACTATGCTGGCATTCACACTTCATAAATTATTTCTTTTATCATTTACCTACTCGAGGACAAGTAGGAATTAAGCTTGGGGATGCTGATACGTCTCCAACGTATCGATAATTTATGAAGTATTCATGCCATATTCACCTATGTTTACAATACTTTTATATGGTTTTGATGCACTTTATATGATTTATTTAGAACTAACCCAGACTGACGCTGTTTTCAGCAGAACTACCATGGTGTTGTTTTTGTGCAGAAAATGAAAGTTCTCGAAATCGCCCGAAACTTTTTGACGATTTTTTTGGAACAAAAGAGGCACTAGACGCTTCGTGGGAGGGCCAGAAGAGTCACGAGGTGGCCACCCTCCACCAGGGCGCGCTAGAAGGCCCAGGCGTGCCCTGGTGGAGCGTGCTCACCTCGTGGCCCATCTCCGCGTGAAACCAACGCCAAAAGTTCCTATAAATATAGAAACCATGAGAAATAACCCTAGACTCTCCGTTCCGCCGCCGCAACTCTCCGTATCGATGAAAAACCAATCTGGAGGCGTTCCAGTTCCCTGCCAGAGAGGGTAGATCATCTCCGGTGGCCATCTTCATCATCCCGAAGGAGGCCATGACGAGGAGGGAGTAGTCCACCCTCGGGGCTGAGGGTATGTACCAGTAGCTATGTGTTCAATCTCTCTCTCATGTTCTTGAGATGGCATGATCTTGATGTATCACGGGCTTTGTCAATATAGTTGGATCATATGGTGTGTTTCCCTCTCTATCTTGTTGTGATGAATTGAGTTTTCCCTTTGAGATTTCGTTATCGGATTGAATACGTTTATGGATTTGAGAGCACTTGATATATGTCTTGCATGCAGATACCCGTGACATTGGGGTATTCAAGTGATTCACTTGATATATGTTTTTGTACTCAACTTGCGGATTCCCGAGGTGACATTGGGGTAATCTATGCATAGGGGTTGATACACGTTCTTGTCCTACTTTCTCCGGTAGAAATCTTGGGGCACTCTTTGAGGTTCTTTGTGTTGGATTGAGTATTATGAATCTGAAATTGTTTGATGCGTATCGTATAATTAACTAATGGATACTTGTGGTGACATTGGAGTATCTAGGTGACATTAGAGTTGGTTGATGCATATCATATGGTGTTATTCTAGTACGAACTCTTAGATAGATTGATCGGAAAGGATAACTTGGTTATTTTAGTACGAACTCTTGGATAGATCAATCGGAAAGGATAACTTGGTTATGTTAGTACGAACTCTTGGATAGATCGATCGGAAAGGATAACTTTATGGTGGTTTCATACCCTACAAACCATTTCTTCTTATGCTATCCGCTAGATAAGAACTTTGGAGTGATTATTCGTTGCACGTTGAGGGATGCTTATGTGATCCAATTATATTAGCATTGTTGAGAGATTGCACTAGCGAAAGTATGGACCCTAGGTCTTGTTTTCAAGCATTGCAATACCGTTTGTGCTCACTTTTGTTACTTGCTACCTTGCTGTTTTTATATTTTCAGATTACAAAAACCTATATCTATCATCCATATTGCACTTGTATCACCATCTCTTCGCCGAACTAGTGCACCTATACAATTTGCCCTTGTATTGGGTGTGTTGGGGACACAAGAGATTTCTTGTATTTCATTGCAGGGTTGTTTGAGAGAGACCATCTTCATCCTACACCTCCCACGAATTGATTAACCTTAGGTCATCCACTTGAGGGAAAATTGCTACTGTCCTACAAAACTCTGCGCTTGGAGGCCCAACAAGTCTACAAGAATAAAGTTGCATAGTAGACATCAGACGCCGAGGCAATAGCCTCTTTCAGACATAACATCCGGGACGAATGGCTAGCTCGTCAACTCGGCCAGGACAAGCGGAAAACAATGTCCGCCCTTACCTCACTAATGACCTGCTTTTGCGCGGGCGAGGATAATTGGCTAGATCATTGAAGCCACAACCCCGAAAACCCGGGCACCTCTGAAGTGCTGGATGGAAACGGGAAACCGCGGCGCAACAAGAACAAATGTCGACACAATAACGGCGAGGCCGAAGACACGGCCGTAAATGCCGGTTTCTGCAACTCAAAATCTGGACAGTGGAAGAAACCCTCTAAAGGGAATAGGGATGGACCCTCTCAGCTGGACAGAATAATGGACAGACCCTGCCAGATTCATGGCACTCAAGAGAAGCCCGCCACACACACCAACCGCAACTATTGGGTGTTTAAACAGGCAGGCAAGCTTGCAGTTGAAGACCACGGCAAGGACGCCCGTAGCAAGGACGATGACGAGCCTCGCAGGCTGGATAATGGAGGCCAGAAGCAATTCCCCCTGAGGTAAAAAGTGTGAACATGATTTATGTCACACATATACCCAAGAAGGAGAGGAAGCGCGCACTTCGGGACGTGTACGCCATAGAGCCCTTCACCCTGAAATTTAACCCATGGTCAGCTTGCCTGATCACCTTTGACCGTAGGGACCATCCGACCAGTATCCGTCATGGAGGCTCAGCAGCCCTTGTCTTAGATCCCATCATCGGCGGGTATCACCTGACTAGAGTCCTCATGGACGGAGGTAGTAGCCTTAACCTAATTTATTCAGACACGGTGAAAAAGATGGGCATCGATCCATCAAGGATCAAACCTAGCAAAACTACCTTTAAAGGAGTAATCCTAGGAGTCAAAGCCCACTGTTCGGGCATCGTGACTTTGGAAGTAGTGTTCGGCTCGCTCGACAACTGCCACAGCGAGGACTTGATCTTTGACATTGTCCCTTTCCGCAGCGGCTATCACGCATTACTCGGCCGCACAGCGTTCGCTCGCTTTAACGCAATCCCTCATTACGCATATCTGAAGCTCAAGATGCCCGGACACAAAGGGGTCATCACTGTCAATGGCAATACAGAGCACTCCCTCCAAACTGAGGAACACACAGCGGCCCTGGCAGCCGACTTCCATAACGGCAACGAAGCGCCAAGGCCCCAACAAATCATCAAGGCACAACAGGCGAGCAAACGAGCCCGAGCGCAATCTGATCTCCCGGAGCCATCCCCCGATCAACGCAAATAGGAATACGCGCCCCACCGCGTGGCCGAGTTACCCGCAAGGTACGTACTCTACAATCATAATTTCGCACTTAAAATTACTTGGGCAGCTATGGGGACCTACCATCCAAAGGTCTAGTGTTCGGATAAACCGAACAGTAGTCCTATATGTCTTCGGACAGCACCATGCTCCATCAAGGATCCAATCAGTAGCGTTAAGCTCACATAATTCGGCGACCTCTCAAGACTTTATCTCGCAAGGCCCGCTCGTCGACTAACACCTCCTCTAAAGGAACACCCTCCAGGAGAACAAAGGCGCAGACGTGCAGCAGGACACAGTAAAGGACATCAAGCCATTTTTTGTCAAGGTCCTATGTAAACCTTTTTTCCTGTAAATTTATTTTCGCATACTTGTACCAGTTGCATGAGCAAACAAAAATGTACGGAACGTCAAGTATCCGTCACAATGAACGCCCAAACATTGCGATCCTAGGGCAATTATTGATATTGTGCATGCCTTCTCGCTCTTCAATGCAAGTTAATTCAGTATGTATTTCTTCAGATGCGATTGGTTCATAAAACCGGGGACTTGATCCACTCGCCCCACGCATCGCCCCAACACTATCCTGATATCATGTGTTCAGCATCTTGGATATTGCGTTATATGCATCAACTCCGAATTATGTCTTTGGTCAAAGGTTGGGTTGCCCGGCTCCTGTGCTTCTCCTTTTACGTTCCGTTTGTTCGGCTAAAAGGGGAAAGGGGGCACCTTTGCGATTGTACTTCTAGTTCATCTGGTTAAGTACCTCAGTGGAGAAAGCTGAAGACCGACTGGCATAATAAGCGCGAATTGATCTGCAATCCAATGACAAGTGTTAAACTGAGAATCGTTGGAGGTTCACCGTGTTGGAACGGAGGGTTTGGAGTAACACAAGCCATGTGATACGGGTTTTCCACATTGGTAAAACACCGAACATCACAAAGTACAGGGGGGCTAGTGCTCACCCCCCCCCCCACATTTAAGCTCCTATGGTTAAGTGAAAGCAATAAAGCCGCATAGTCTGATTGCCTTGTTTTCTTCCGAACTGCCGCCTCCGGGTACCAAGACGTTGGCTAAGGGTAATAGTGCAGATATTGAAAACACCCCTTTTAGTATCTATCGGGGGGTTGAAGCCGACGACTGGTAACTTTCAGAATTAAAACAACCACACAGGAGTCAAAATTAACAAAAGCACAGCCTGACATATACCATGCAAATTTCTCAAACATTAAGATACAATAAAGTTTCGACCATCACACGGAAGATAGTACTTTTACTAAAACAATTACATCCTTCGGACATAAAGCTTCTATTGCCTGAGCACCCTCCATAACGACGGGAAAATACTTCTCGGGGCGCCTATGTTCCTTCCCAGGCGGCGGAGGGCCGGTGGCCATTTCGGTGGGCTCCAGCTTCGGCCAATGTGAAAGCACATATGCTCCCTTGGTGGTTTTGATAATTCATGACAACATACATTGTCTCTTAGACTAATAGTTTTATCTAGCTTATTTCAGATGAAGTCCACAGAGAGGATTGGCTAAAGGATTGTGTGGAGAACATTCCCAAGGAAAGGAAGGAATAGGATTGGCCATGCTTCAAGAATGAGGACTCTACATTTTACATTTTATGAGAAATCACTTTGAGTCCATAGGAAAGCCAATACTATTAAAAGGGGATGAGGTAAATATGATGATCTGGTTGCTCAAGTGCTTAGAGGTAGCCACCAAAAATACTCACCCACTTTCCCACACATATCCTTTGTCCAAAGCCAAAAGTCTAAATTTGGTGACACCAACTTCCCATTCGGATCCACCGAGTTTACCCACGACAGAAGCCAAACCAAACCCAAGCATCTCGGTACTACCAACTTTCCTTTCGGTGCCACCGAAATCAGTGACCAACTCTTTGTTAGCCATGCTCAAGAATCGGTCCCACCGAGTTTTGAGAATCGGTCTCACCGAGAAGTTGGACCAACTCTCTGTTAACCCATTTCTTGAAATTAGTCCCACCGAGTTTAAGGAATCGGTCTCACCGAGATTTGGTAACTGCCTAGGTTACCCATATCGGTACCACCGAGATTCATATATCGGTCTCACCGAAAACAACAAAGTTGCCACATTTTGAACTAGTCGGTGCAACCGAGTTTCACTTCGGTTTCACCGAGTTGGGCAATAATGTTGTAACGGTTGGATTTTTGGAGATGCCCATATATACCCCTCCACCACCACTCACTCGCAAGAGAAGCACTCAGAACATACACCCACCTGCCATATCCAATTTTCTGAGAGAGAACCACCTACCCTTGTGTTGAGGTCAAGAACATCCACTCCAACCATATGGATCTTGATTTCTAGCCTTCCCAAGTTGCTTTCCATCCAATCAATCTCTTCTACCCATGCCAAATCTGTGAGAGAGTGATTGAGTGTTGAGGAGACTATCTTTTGAAGCACAAGAGCAAGGAGTTCAACATACTACCACATCTATTACCTTTTGGAGGGTGGTGCCTCCTAGATTGGTTAGGTGTTCGGTTGGGAGCCTCCTTCTTCGTGATTGTGGAGTTGAACCAAGATTTTGCAAGGGCAAGGAGATCGCCTACTTCGTGAAGATCTACCCCGAGTAAGGCTAGTCCTCCATGGATGTAGGCCATCATGGAATAGACGAGGTTGCTACTTCGTGGACCCTTCGTGGGTGGAGCCCTCCATGGACTCTCGCGACTGTTACCCTTCGTGGGTTGAAGTCTCCATAAACGTGGACATACGATAGCACCACCTATCGGAACCATGGGAAAAATCTTCGTGTCTCCAAATTGCGTTTGATCTTCCTATCTCTACTCTCTTAGATATGCTTGTCTTTACTTTCCGCTGCCATACTTGTTGACTAGCATGCGTAGGGTGCACTAGACTTGTTAGAATTACTAAAATCTGTCAACCAATTAACTTGGGAAAAGGTTAGGTTTTTAATTTGTGAAGTAGTCTATTCACCCCCCCTATAGACATCCCTTCTAGTGATCCCACAATTGGTATCAGAGCTTTGGTCTCCATAGCTTCGGTTTCATCACCGTTGGAGGAAGATGAATGTGTCTAGTTTGGGGAGTCTTAGTTGTAGAGTGCCCATTCTCGATGGGGAGTACTATAGTCAATGGAAATATGAGATGCTTGAGTTATTCAATGAATTCCATTTGAGCAAGTATGTTAAGAACCCCTATGTACCTCCCATTGATCCTTTACATCCCACACACGAAGAGGAAATTGATATGCTTCGTAATCTTAGAACTGTTAATCTTATCATTAGAGGATTGCCTAGAATTGTGTTTGATCAAATGAAGAATTTTGAATGTGCTTATACTTTGTGGAATGATTTGGAGAAACGATATCCAAATTATTCATTGAATAATCTTGATGAAATTCTTCATAAATCTATTGCTTTTCACAAAATGATGCCTATTGATCCTAAGTTTGATGATTATCTATTTGAGCTTAGAGACCTCATGCGTACTAAAGGAGATGTCATAACTATCAACAATATCATTATTGAAGCCATTAGCATTCATAATCTTGAACATTGTCATGATCACAACTCTAACAAATCTCTTGTTTCTTATGACGAGGATTTCCCACTTGATGATGACAATGTGGAACATGGCTATTATGATGAAGATGAAATATTCGACATCGAGTATGAGAAGACGTTGAAGAATCTAAGTCTCATGGCAAACTTGAAGGATTACATGTCCGGAGGAAAAGAGTGTATTCTCGACAGTGGATGCACCGATCATATGACCGGAGATAGAGACATGTTTCAAGAGATCACATCAAACGATGGACCGCGAAGGTATGTGACTTTTGGAGACAACTCCAAGGGTAAGGTACTTGGTCTTGGTAGGGAAGCCATATCTCATGATAGCTCTATTCAAAATGCCATGCTTGTTGAATCCCTTGGCTACAATCTTCTTTCCGTATCTAGACTTGCCGACTTCGGGTTCAACGTGCTATTTACCAAAGTAGATTGCCAAGTGTTTTGTCAAGACAATCATAGCATGGTCTTTACCGGTTTCCGTCGAGGTGATCTATACATTGTTGATTTCACTAAGAGATCCAAACCTCGCACTTGTCTTATTGCAAAATCTTCTAAAGGTTGGCTTTGGCATAGAAGACTATGACATGTTGGTATGTGTAATCTAGACAAGCTCATCAAAGGTGATCATATACTTGGTGTTAAAGATGTTATCTTTGACAAAGACGGACTTTGTAGTGCTTGTCAAGCCGGAAAGCAAGTAGGTGGAAGTCATCCCGTAAAGAATATCATGACTACTAGGAGACCACTCGAGTTGCTTCATATGGATCTTTTTTGTCCCAATGCTTACAAGAGCCTCAGTGAAATTCCTTTGGTCTAGTTATAGTTAATGATTTTTCCAGATTTACGTGGGTATTCTTTCTTGATGATAAGTCGCAGGTGCAAAAGATCTTCAAGAACTTCGCTCGTAAAGCGCAAAATCAATTTGAAGTAAAGATCAAGAAAGTTCGGAGCGACAACGAATCGGACTTCGAGAACACAAATGTGAATTCCTTTCTTGATGAAGAATGGATTTCACATGAGTTCTCGGCTACATACACGCCTCAACAAAATGGAGTTATTGAGAGGAAGAACCGGACTCTTATAAAGATGGCTAGAACGATGCTCGACGAATACAAGATGCCAAGACACTTTTGGGTGGAAGCCGTGGAAATAGCTTGTCATGCTACGAACCAACTCTACCTTCACAAGCTTCTCGGTAAAACGGCATATGAGCTACTCACCGGTAACAAGCCCCAAGTTGGATACTTTCAGGTATTCGGCTCCAAGTGTTACATTCTTGATAAGCATCGTCGTTCTAAATTTGCTCCTAAATCTCATGAAGGTTTCCTACTCGGTTACTGATCAAACTCTCACACTTACCGTGTCTAGAACAACTTCACTCGAAAAGTTGAAGAGACGGTAGATGTGAAGTTTCATGAGTCTAATGGTTCACAAGTCGAACAATTGCCAAATGATGTAGGAGATAAGGAACCTTTGGAAGCTATCCAAGACTTGTCCATTGGCAAGATTCGTCTCATGGAGGTGAAAGGAAGTACTTCATCAACTCAAGTGGAAGCCCCTACTTCGCGTCAAGGCGAACCTCAACACGACATGGAGGCATCCACAAGCGATACACGACAAGATGAAGAGGAGGAAGAAGTTCATCATGATGATCCACCACAACCACCTTCAGCACCACCTCAAAGAGATGACACCTTCAACAACAAAGAAGAAGAAGATTATGATGAAGAAGCTCCACCATCCAACAAGCAAAAGCTACCCCGAGTTCGAGCAAGAGTGAATAAAAATCATCCTCTAGATCAAATCTTTGGTGGCATACAAACTGGGAGGATAACTCGCTCTAAAACTCGTTTAGCTAACTTTTCTGAGCATTATTCATTCATCTCTAGTATTTAGCCTTTGAAGGTAGATGAAGCTCTTCAGGACCCGGATTGAGTGAATGCTATGCATGAGGAGCTACACAACTTCGAGAGGAACAAAGTGTGGACACTAGTGGAGAAGCCCAAAGACGAGCAAAACATCATCGGAACCAAATGGGTGTTTCGGAACAAACAAGACGAAGACGGTCAAGTCGTACGCAACAAGGCGCGTCTCATGGCTCAAGGCTACACCCAAGTCGAAGGTATGGACTACGGTGAGACCTATGCCCCTGTTGCTAGACTTGAAGCTATCTGCATTCTTCTTGCTTATGCTAATCACCATGATATCACGCTTTACCAAATGGATATTAAAAGTGCATTTTTAAATGGTGAGAGTGAAGAAGAGGTCTATGTTAAACAACCCCCTGGTGTTGTAAACCCTAAGAAACCTAATCACGTCTACAAGCTTCGTAAATCTCTCTATGGTCTTAAGCAAGCCCCACAAGCTTGGTACAAATGCTTAACAAAGTTTCTTATTGAAAAAGGTTTTGAAATTGGTAAAATTGACGCAACCTTATTCACTAAAAGAGTTAATGGTGAATTATTTGTGTGCCAAATTTATGTGGATGATATTATCTTTGGATCTACTAACCCGCAATTTAGTGAGAAATTTGGAAGGTTGATGTCCGAGAATTATTTGTGTGAGCTAAAAAATTTCCTTGGTTTGCAAATCAAGCAAACGAGAGAAGGAACTTTCATCTCTCAAACCAAGTATACCAAGGACTTGATCAAGAAGTTCAACATGCAAGAGTGTAAAGGTATGAAAACTCCTATGCCTACTAGTGGACATGTTGACCTCACCAAGGAGGACAAACTGGTTGATCAAAAGGTTTATCGATCAATGATTGGTTCATTACTATATCTATGTGCCTCCCGTCCCGATATTATGCTTAGTGTGTGCATGTGTGCTAGATATCAAGCTGCTCCTAAAGAGTGTCATCTTAAGGCCGTGAAAAGAATTGTGAGATACTTGATACAGACACCAAACTTTGGCATATGGTATCCCAAGGGATCTTCCTTTAACCTTGTTGGCTATTCTGACTCGGACTATGCCGGAGATAAGGTTGATAGAAAATCCACCTTGGGTACATGTCAATTTCTTGGTAGATCTCTTGTGTCTTGGTCATCCAAGAAACAAAACTCGGTATCTCTATCTACCGCTGAAGCGGAATATATTGCCGCCGGATCATGTTGTGCTCAATTGCTATGGATGACTCAAACTCTTAAGGATTATGGAATACATGTGAGACATGTTCCATTGTTGTGTGACAATAAGAGTGCTATTAAGATTGCTCATAATCCCGTGCAACATTCTCAAACTAAACATATACAAGTTCGTCATCATTTCATTCCTGATCATGTTGCCAAAGGGGACATTAATCTCAAACATGTTCGCACCAACAAGCAATTGGCCGATATCTTTACTAAGCCACTTGATGAGAAAGTGTTTTGTCACTTGAGGAGTGAGTTGAACATCATTGATGCTTCAAACCTTAGCTAGACTCACTCGGATGCATGCAAGGGCATGAGCTTACATGAATATTCCATGTTACACTTGATATGACACCGACACCATCATATATCTTGGAAATATATGCTCCCTTGTATTGCATCTAACCTTTTGTAGGTACTCGGAAGAACTACACTCCACAAGATTGCCATCAACTCATATCACAAGCAATCTTGTCATGGCCAAGAGTCCCCAAGATGCGTCGCGCGCCTTGCAACTTCCCGATACACCGTGCAGTTATGCACTCATGAGATGACCCAAATCATAAACCATATCCCCAGAAAGGTGGAACACGATCTCCATATTAATGAGACGTGTCGATTAAAAATGAAAACTGCCTCGAACCGCGATTCGAGCTTTTTGGGACTGGTCAACAGTAACGTTCGAGCCGTGACCTTTCGGCAGAAAGTTGTTAGCGAAAAACACTGTTCCTGCTTGGACGGTTGGCCTTCGAGGCTAAGTTATATCCTTGGAAATCAGGAAATACTCGGTGACCGAACTATCGTCGGTAGATTTTGAATTCAAGGGGCAACTCGCCCCGCAAACCGAAGGCTTTAGACATGCAAATGATAAAATGACGCTGCGGCGTTGGAGGCTAGTTCAGGGGCTACTGAGGGAGTCCGGGGTTACGGGGTCCTCGGGCTGTCGGCCTGTCTCTGTGGGCCGGACAGTGGGCCGCCCAGTGATCGTTGATGAAGATCTGGATATCATCACCAAGACGGAATCTCTCAGGTCGTGATGTGCACTCCAAGTACAAGTCGATGGGTTCAGCATATTCCCTTCCTGATGTAACCGACATTGTATAACCCTAGATGCCCCTGGTGACTATATAAACCAGAGGGTTTTAGTCCGTAGGACAAGGTTAAGCTCATTAACATTAGGGTTTAGACCACATCATACGATCTCGAGGTAGATCAACTTTGTACTCGATACCCCATACTCAATATAATCAAAGCAGGACGTAGGGTTTTACCTCCATTAAGAGGGCCCAAACCTGGGTAAACATCGTCTCCCTTGTCTCCTGTAACCCATCCATCCAAGATCCACAGTTTGGGACCCCCTACCCAAGATCTATCGGTTTTGACACCGACACCGGGATGGGCCGGGCTTTAAGTTCGGGTCGGGTTCGGGCTTGGAAACCAGGCCCGGGTAGCACTTTGAGCTGGCTCGGGCTTACGGAAATCGACATTTTACACGGAGGTCCGGCCCGACCCGGCCTGAAAATCGTCTTTTTAGTCCATTTGGGCCGGGCTCGGGCCTGCATATTGATTTTTTTGGTCGGGCTCGGGCCAGGCTCGGGCCTAGGATTTTTGGTTCGGGCTTTCTAAAGCCTGGCCCGAAGCCCGGGCCGTCCTGGTGTATGCCCAGGTTTATCTCTAACAGTCTCCCGCTTGCACTAGAGTCAATCAAATAGACATCGAATGCCAATAGCTCTAACATGCCCCTCATGCTTGGGTTGTGGAAGCGACTTAGTCAACGGATCTGCAACATTTGCATCCATATGAATCTTGCATAAATTGGTATCACCATTCTTTAGGAGCTTTTGTATCAGGTGATATTTTTTGTCTATGTGCCTGGTCTTGTGGTGTTGTCTTGGCTCCTTGGCATGTGCGATGGCACCTGAATTATCGCAATAAATGTCCATCGGTTTTGAACAGCCCGGGAACACACCAAGATCTTTGAGGAACTTCCGAATCCAAACACCTTCCTTTGCGGCTTCACAAGCCGCAATGAATTCGGCCTATGTTGTGGAGTCGGCCACCGTATCTTGCTTGGAAGTCGTCCAGCTCACTGCTCCTCCATTCATGACATACACGAATCCAGTTTGCGATCGATAATAATCCATGTCGGTTTGGAAACTAGCATCAGTGTAACCCTTTACGCAGAGCTCATCCTCACCTTCATAAACTAGGAACATCTCTTTAGTCCTTTTTAGGCACTTCGGGATAGATTTCACTGCTGCCCAGTGACTCTCACCTGGGTCGCCCTGGTATCTTCTTCTTAAGCTTATTGCATAGGCAACATCAGGCTGTGTACATAGCATGGCATACATGATGAATCCTATTGCCGAAACATACGAAATCCTACTCATCCGGTTTCGCTCATCAGAAGTCGTAGGACTCTGAGTCTTGCTTAGCCTTATACCATGTGAGATGGGCAAGAACCCTTTCTTGTCCTCACTAATGTTGAACCGCTTCAACACTTTGTCTATGTACGTGCTCTGGCTTAAGCCGAGCAACCTCTTCGACCTATCTCTACAGATCTTGATGCCTAAAATGTATACTGCTTCTCCAAGGTCTTTCATCGAAAACTTGCCATTCAATGATTCCTTGACTGAGTTCAGCATTGAAACATCATTTCCGATCAGCAGTATGTCATCCACATACACGATCAAAAATACTACCGAGCTCCCACTAGACTTCTTGTATAAACAATAATCCTCTTCGTTCTTGATGAAACCAAGGTCAACGATGACTTCATCAAAACGAATATTCCAACTCCGAGATGCTTGCCTCAATCCATAAATGGATCTCTTGAGCTTGAAAATTTTACCAGCGTTAGTTGAATTGATAAAACCTTCGGGATGTATCATGTATACATCCTATTTCAAATTTACATGAAGGAAAGCCGTTTTGACATCCATCTTCCATATCTCATAATCGAAATATGCAACTATAGCTAGTATGATCCTAACCGACTTCAGCATCGCTACCGGCGAGTAGGTCTCATCGTAGTCAATTCCTTGAACTTGTCCATAACCTTTAGCGACAAGTCGAGCTTTGTGGATCTGAACATTTCCATCCACATTGGTTTTCTTCTTAAAGACCCATTTTCAACCAATGGCAATTACGCTAGGCGGTGGATCAACCAAGTCCCAGGCTTGATTGTCATCCATGGACTTTAACTCGGATATCATGGCCTCCAGCCATGCCTTGGAATTTGGGCTCATCATCGCTTCTGCATACGTGGCCGACTCATTGCTTTCTAGCAATAACACATCGCACACACTGCACAATCTTTTCGACCTTCGTGGCTCCGGTGCCGACTCCACTGTGGGTTCCCTGACCAACTTCGGTATGATCTCATTACCAGCCGAGTCGTCCCCGAGTGGCTCTCGAATTTCTTTGAGTCGCACCATTCTCCCACTAGCTTCCCGACTGAGAAACTCTTTCTCTAGGAAAACCCCGTTCCAAGCAACAAACACTTTGTTCTCTTCTCGGTTGTAGAAGTTGTATCCCAAGGTTTCCCTCGGATATCCCATGAATATGCATTTATCTGACTTGGGTGTAAGCTTGTCCGACATGAGTCTCTTGACAAATGCTTCACAACCACAAATCTTTAGAAAAGACAAACTAGGACTCTTACAAGTCCACATCTCATGTGGTATCTTGTCTACCGATTTAGATGGTACCCTGTTAAGTGTGAAAGCTGCAGTTTCAAGAGCATATCCCCAGAATGACAAGGGTAAATCCGATTTGCTCATCATCGATCAGACCATGTCCAACAAGGTCCGATTTCTTCGTTCTGACACGCCGTTTCTCTATGTCGTATTTGGAGGTGTGAGCTAAGGTACTATACATCGGCTTTTCAGATGATCATCAAACTCCTGGCTCATGTACTCACCTCCACGATCTTATCGCAAAAGCTTTATCGTCTTGCCGAGCTAATTTTCAACCTCGTTCTGAAACTCTTTGAACTTTTCAAAAGTTTCCGACTTGTGCCTCATCAAATAGATATATCCATATCTACTCAAGTCGTCAGTAAAAGTCACGAAGTATTGATAGCCACCTCCGGCCATTGTGCTCATTGGACCACACACATCACTGTGTATAAGCTCCAACAGCCCAGACGCCCTTTCGCAACTCTTTGCAAAAGGAGAATAGTCATCTTGCCGAGCAAGCATGATTCACATGTCTCGAACAACCTGAAGTCGGACGAAGTTAGGAGTCCATTATCATGGAGCTTATTCATGCGTTTCAAACTAATGTGTCCAAGCCGGCAATGCCAGAAATATGTCGGATTTATCTCATTAGGCTTATGCCTCTTGACATTCATGTTATATACTGGTTCCGTTTCTAGATTCAAAATAAATAGCCCATTCATAATGGGTGCATAGCCATGGAACATTCCGTTCAAAAAAATGAACAACCATTGTTCTTTAAACTAAATTCATAACCATGACTCATCATGCATGAGGCAGAAATAATGTTCCGACTAAGTGCGGGAATGTAATAACAGTTATTCAATTTCAAAATAAATCCAGAAGGAAGCTGGAGCTGCATCGTGCCGACCTCTGACGTGGCTTGAGACTGCGGCGGTATTTCCCCAAAGAGGAAGGGATGATGCAGCACAGCAACGGTAAGTATTTCCCTCAGTTATGAAACCAAGGTTATCGAACCAGTAGGAGGATCACCAACACCTAATAAGCAACACCTGCACACAAACAACAAATGCTTGCAACCCAACGCGAAAGAGAGGTTGTCAATCTCTCTATGGTAATAAGATAGATTAGGTAGTGATAGATAGGAGAGATAGGTCTGAAAACAAAGAGTGCAAAAAACGTAGATCGGAAAGCAATATGATGGAAAAGTAGACCCGGGGGCCGTAGGGTTCACTAGTGGCTTCTCTCATGAGTATAGCGCACGGTGGGTGAACAAATTACTGTTGGGCAATTGATAGAAAATCGAATAGTCATGACGATATCCAAGGCGATGATCATTATATAGGCATCACGTCCAAGATAGATAGACCGGCTCCTGCCTGCATCTACCTCTATTACTCCACACATCGACCGCTATCCAGCATGCATCTAGTGTATTAAGTTCATGGAAAAACGGAGTAATGCAATAAGAACGATGACATGGTGTAGACAAGATCTATTCATGTAGGAATAGACCCCATCTTCTTATCCTTAATAGCAATGATACATGTGTGTCTTGCTGCCCCTTCTGTCACTGGGAAAGAACATCGCAAGATTGAACCCATCACAAAGCACCTCTTCCCATGGCAAGAAAAATCGATCTAGTCGGCCTAACTAAACCAAAGATTCGAAGAAGAAATACGAGGCTATAAGTAATCATGCATATAAGAGATCAAAGAAGACTCAAATAATATTCATGGATAGAAACTGATCATGAACTCAAAATTCATCGGATCCCAACAAACACACCGCAAAAGTTTACATCAAATAGATCTCCAAGAGACCATTGTATTGAGAATCATAAGAGAGAGAGAAGAAGTCATCTAGCTACTTCCTACGGACCCGTAGGTCTATGGTGGACTACTCACGCATCATCGGAGAGGCACCTATGAGGAAGATGAACCCCTCCGTGATGGTGTTTAGATTGGATCTCACGGTTCTGGAACTTGCGGCGGCTGGAATTGTGTTTCGTTGACTCCTCTAGGGTTTTCCGAATATTTGAGAATTTATAGGCATCAGAGGCGGTGCGGAAGGGGGCCGGGGAGGGCACAACCCATCAGGGCGCGTCGGGGCCCCCCTGGCGGGCCCTGGTGGGTTGTGCTCTCCACAGCCCACCTCTCCAGCAGCTGTTTGGCCCATTGGATGTCTTCTGGTCTAGAAAAAATCTCCAAAAAGTTTCGTCGCGATTGGACTCCGTTTGGTATTGATTTTCTGCGAAGTAAAAAACAAGCAAAAACAGCAACTGGCACTTTGGCACTATGTCAATAGGTTAGTCCCAAAAAATGATATAAAGTTGTTATAAAATGATTGTAAAACATCCAAGAATGATAATATAACAGCACGGAACAAGCAAAAATTATAGATACGTTGGAGACGTATCAGCATCCCCAAGTTTAATTCCTACTCGTCCTCGAGTAGGTAAATGATAAAAACAGAATTTTTGATGTGGAATGCTGCCTAACATGTTCATCACATTCTCTTCTTTTGTATAGCATGGACATTTGGACTTATATTGATTCAAAGCAATAGTCTAGTTTTAACATAATGACTTCAATACTCAAGCATGTCAACAAACAACCATGTCTTTCAAAATATCAATACTAAAGAAAGTTATCCCTAGCCCATCATGCTCAATCATTGATCCATTCGTGAGACACACTCAAATATTAGCTATGCCCAATGCTCAAGTACGATCATAGTGCCCCCTAGTTGGTGCTTATAAGAGAAGATGGAGACTCAAAGCAAAAATAAAAATTGCATAAAGTAAATAGATAGGCCCTTCCAGAGGGAAGTAGGGATTTGTAGAGGTGCCAGAGCTCAAGGTTTAAAATTGAGAGAGAGAAATATTTTGGGTGGCATGCTTTTCCTGTCAACGAAAACGACAAAGTAGCTCACAATACTTTCCATGCTAGATATATCATAGGCGGTTCCCAAAAAGAAAATAAAGTTTATTCCTTTTTCCACCAAACTTTCACTTTCCATGGCGGGCCGTATCCACGGTTGCCTTCCATACCAACACTTTCCAAGGAATTTATTATTTGACAACATAAAGTAAATATTTTTTTTCTTTTTCATTTCGGGAATGGGCATCCCTATTACCGCCGCACTCTCGTGCAATGACAAGTGAATAAACACTCATCTTGAGAATAACACATCTAGCATGGAAAAATATTGGACACTCCCCACCGTTTCATTAGCGGTACGTGCACACAAAAGAGAAAATTTATTTTGAAAATTTAGAGATGGCACATACAAATTTGCTTGGAACGGCATGGAAATACCGCATATAGGTAGGTATGGTGGACTCATAAGGCAAAACTTGGTTTAAGGATTTTGGATGCACAAGTAGTATTTCTACTTAGTACAAATGGAGGCTAGCAAATAGATTGGGAAGCGACCAAACCAAGAAACAAAAATTCACATAAGTGAGCATTGAACATAACTAACACCGAATAATGCACCACAAGTAGGATGTAACTTCATTGCATAACTATTGACTTTTGTGCATGCATAGGGAATCGCAAACCTTAACATCAATATTCCTACTAAGCATAATTACTCACTAACATGACTCACATATTACTATCATCATGTTTCAAAAATATTACAAGGAATCAAGTTTAATTTGTCCAATGATCTTCATGAAAGTTTTTATTATATCCTCCTACGATATCTATCACTTTGGGACTAGTTTCATATATTGCCATTGCTTTTTGGCAAGCTCACACAAATTTAAGTGAATGACATGAGCATAAAGATTTCATCTCTCAAAAAGGTATAAGTGAAGCATGAGAGGATTTCTTCAAGATTTACTAACTCTAAAATTAATCTAAGTGAAGCATGAGAGTATTTCCATAAAAGATTTCCAAGCACACCATGCTCAAAAAGATATAAGTGAAGCACTAGAGCAATTCTATAGCTCAAAAAGTTTAAGTGAAGCGCATAGAGCAATTCTAACAAATCATAGCATGATTTTGGCTTTCTCAAATAGGTGTGTCCAGCAAGGATACAAAGGAAAAACTAACAAACAAAGCAAGCAAAGATACAAGACGCTCCAAGCAAAACTCATGATATGTGATGAATAAAAATATAGCTCCAAGTAAAATACCGATGGTCGTTAGAAGAAAGAGGGGATGCCACTCGGGGGCGTCCCCAAGCTTAATTGCTTGTTTATCTTTGGATATATCTTGGGGATGCGGTAGCATCCCCAAGCTTTGGCTTTTATCACTCCTTATTCCTTCATCCATCGTGATCTCACCCAAATCTTGAAAACTTCAATCACACAAAACTCAACAAAATCTTCGTGAGACCCGTTAGTATAAGAAAGCAAATCACTACTTTAGGTACTGTTGCAAACACATTCATATTTTGTTATTGCATTATACCTACTGTATTTTAACTTTACCATGGCTTATACCCCCCAATACAAACCATAGATTCATCAAAACAAGCACACAATGCAACGAAAACAGAATCTGTCTTAAACAGAACAGTCTGTAGTAATCTGTACTCGACCCATACTTGTGTAACTCTAAAAATTCTGAAACATTAGGAAAACATAAGGAATTTGTATGGCAACACTGTGTTAAAACTTCAGCGCAATATCACGTTCCAGCAAAAAATGAAAATTCATATACTGGACGCAAAGTTTCTGTTTCAGATTCAGCATCACTTATACTCATCCTATGAATCATCTTAAAGGCTTTACTTGGCACAAACACTAAATAAACCATAAAAACACAATCATAATAGAGGCATAATTGTGTCAACACTCAAAAACAGAAAGGAAAAAAGCAAAAATTTATTTATTCATTGGGTTGCCTCCCAACAAGCGCTGTCGTTTTACGCCCCTAGCTAGGCATAATGATTTCAATGATGCTCACATAAAAAGTAGTAATTGAAATATGCAAGAGAGCATCATGTATCTCATGACAAGCACATTTAAGTCTAACCCACTTCCTATGCATAGGGATTTTGTGAGCAAACAATTTATGGGAACAAGAATCAACTAGCATAGGAAGGCAAAACAAGCATAACATCAAAACTTTGAACACATAGAGAGGAAACTTGATATTATTGCAATTCCTACAAGCATATATTCCTCCCTCATTATAAATTTCAGTAGCATCATGAAGGAATTCAACAATATAACTATCATGAGACACTTGATTGACATAACCACATTGCAAATTAAAACCATGATGATAAGTTTCATGGTTATCATTACTCATTATAGCATATGTGTCATCACCACCATCATGAATAGGAGGCATGCAATCATCATAATAAATTTGCTCATCAAAACTTGGGGAACTAAAAATATCAACTTCATCAAACATAGCATCCCCAAGCTTGTGGCTTTGCATATCATTAGCATAATTGACATTAATAGAATTCATAGTAACATCATTGCAATCATGTTTTTCAATCAAGGAGCTATCATGAATCACCTTATAAATTTCTTCTTTCAACACTTCATCAAAATTTTCAGACTCATGTGAAAGGACGTGGATGTCGCCTAGAGGGGGGGTGAATAGGCGCTTTAAAATAATTACGGTTTAGGCTTGAACAAATGCGGAATAAAACTAACGTTTAATATGTCAAGCACAAAACCTAAAACAACTAGGCTCACCTATGTGCACCAACAACTTATGCTAAGCAAGATAAACAACTAGGTGATAGCAAGATATAAAGCATGAAACAATATGGCTATCACAAAGTGAAGTGCATAAGTAAAGGGCTCGGGTAAGAGATAACCGAGGCACGCGGAGACGACGATGTATCCCGAAGTTCACACCCTTGCGGATGCTAATCTCCGTTCGGAGCGGTGTGGAGGCACAATGCTCCCCAAGATGCCACTAAGGCCACCGTAATCTCCTCACGCCCTCGCACAATGCAAGATGTCGTTATTCCACTAAGGGGCCCTTGAGGGCGGTCACCGAACCCGTACAAATGGCAACCCTTGGGGGCGGTCACCGGTACCCGTACAAATTGCTCGGGGAAATCTCCACAACCTAATTGGAGACCCCGACGCTTGCCCGGAGCTTTGCACCACAATGATTGAGCTCCGAGCCACCACCAACCGTCTAGGGCGCCAAAGCACCCAAGAGGAACAAGCTCTAGGGTGCTCAAACACCCAAGAGTAATAAGCTTCTCAACTTCTCACTTCCACGTATCACCGTGGAGAACTCAAACCTATGCACCAAATGCAATGGCAAGGGCACACGGAGTGCCCAAGTCCTTCTCTCCCAAATCCCACCACAACAACAAATGTTATGGAGGAAATGAGAGGAAGAACGAAGAAGAACACGAAGAACTCCAAGATATAGATCCAAGGGGTTCCCCTCACTTAGAGGAGAAAGTGATTGGTGGAAATGTGGGTCTAGATCTCCTCTCTATTTTCCCTCAAGAACTAGCAAGAATCATTGGAGGGATTGAGAGTTAGCAAGCTTGAAGAAGGTCAACAATGGGGGGCAAACTCGAGCTAAAGAGATGAGATCCATTGGGGAAGAAGACCCCCTTAAATAGGTGGGGGGAAATCCAACCGTTACCCCCACAGCCCGCACACAAGCGGTAGTACCGCCCCTGGGAGCGGTACTACCGCCCGCACGCAGATTTCAGCAGTAGTAGGGGGCAGCGGTAGTACCGCTTGTTACTACCGCCCTACTACCGCTCTGGTGGCGCGAGGTACCAGACACCAGACAAGGCAGTGTCTGGTGCCCCGCGTAAGGAGTCGGAACCCCCAGCGGTACTACCACTGTGGCCAGCAGTACTACCGCATAAGGAGTCGGAACCCCCCAGCGGTACTACCGCTGTGTCCAGCGGTACTACCGCCCTCGGGAGAGTAACAAAGAACCCAAGCAACCAGATGAAAACAGTAAAACCAGAACTGCCATAACCTTCGCATATGAACTCCGAATTGAGCAAACTCAAGCTTGTTGGATTCAGGACGACAAGAGCTATCCAACAGCGACCTCTATGAATGAAGAACCGGCAAAAACTCCAACATCAAAAACATCATAGAAGATGCATATGGACTCCGTTTTCGATGAACTTGAGCTTGTCATGAAGCTGACCATAAGCTCAAGAACCCCACATAGAGAAAAGCCAACCAAGAAAGATGATGATGCCAAGAATGCAATGGTTTGAGCTCTCAACGAACGATACGATCAAGCTACTCACTTGAGAGCCCCCCTTGATAGTATGGCTATCGATCCTATAACCCGGTCTCCCAACTACCACCATGAGACCGGTAAAATAGAAAACCTTATCAAGGTCAAACCTTTGCCTTGCGCATAGTCCACTTGAGCTAGATGATGACGATCTTGTCCTTCTCAAGATGGACCACCTTTCTTGATTGCATCGGCTCGATGAAGACTAGTAGATTGCTCCCCCATACTCCACTATGGGTGAGCCACTCTTCGGCACATCTTCACAAGTCCATTGTCACCACAATGGAGTGCAAGCTTCAAGCACGATCTCTCCGTGATGCTTCACTTGAGCTTGCACACCGCAACCTTGATGACGATCACCACTTGATGTCATCCTCCATGGGTTGTATGAGATCTTCCTCTTGACGCAAACCCATGTAAATATACCTAACCCACAACGAACTCTCACATAGACCATGCGTTAGTACACAAAGCGTAATGGACAATGCTTACCATACCATGGGATCACTTGATCCCACTTGGTACATCTTCTGCGCTTTGTGACTTGATCAACTTGAATCATTCTTTGCCTTAATCTTGATCAACCTTGTGTCTTCTCTTCTCTCTTCACAAAGATGATGTCTTGAAGGCAAACATGAATGTTCACACAATCTTCTTCATCAAGACATGCTTGCAATGAGCTCAACTCTCACATGACCAATCTTTGGATAAAACCTTGAATACCACCTTGGTCACCATATAAACTCCTTGAAACCAATAGATGGACTTCAAGAAGTACCTATGGACAAATCCTTCGAATATAACTCAGGGCAACCATTAGTCCATAGGGATTGTCATCAATTACCAAAACCACACATGGATAAATGTGCTCTTACATCATGATTTTCAAACAAAACTTCATGGAGATAATCAAGTGCACTCAACTCACTAGCAATTGGTTCATCATAATTTGGTCTTTTGAAAATATTAGAAAGTGGATGAGGATCCATATCAATAGATTTTTCGCAAGCGAAGATGCAAGCAAATAGAAGGCACATGGCAACACAAGCAAAGATAGGAAACAAGCAAAAAGGCAAACGGAAAAGAGGGCGAATAAAACGGCAAATTTGTGAAGTGGGGGAGAGGAAACGAGAGGCAAATGGCAAATAATGTAATTGCAGGGAGATGAGATTTGTGATTAGGAACCTGGTAGATGATGATGGAGTCTCCTCGGCGCCTGAGATTGGCACGTAGAAGAGACCGCTTCCTCCCCGGTAACGGCGCCAAAAATTCCTTTGACATGGCTTGAGACTGCGTCGGTATTTCCCCAAAGAGGAAGGGATGATGCAACACAGCGATGGTAAGTATTTCCCTCAGTTATGAAACCAAGGTTATCGAACCAGTAGGAAGATCACCAACACCCAATAAGCAGCACCTGCAAACAAACAACAAATACTTGCAACCCGACGCGAAAGAGAGGTTGTCAATCTCTCTACGATATTAAGATAGATTAGGTAGTGATAGATAGAGAGATAGGTCTCTCAAAAACACAAATAAAAAGAGTAGATATGCAGCAATATATTTTTGGGTTTTTGGTTTTGTAGATCTGAAAACAAAGAGTGCAAAAAACGTAGATTGGAAATCAATATGATGGAAAAGTAGACCCGGGGGCCGTAGGGTTCACTAGTGGCTTCTCTCATGAGTATAGCGCACGGTGGGTGAACAAATTACTGTTGGGCAATTGATAGAAAATCGAATAGTCATGACGATATCCAAGGCGATGATCATTATATAGGCATCATGTCCAAGATAGATAGACCGACTCCTGCATGCATCTACCTCTATTACTCCACACATCGACCGCTATCCAGCATGCATCTAGTGTATTAAGTTCATGGAAAAACGGAGTAATGCAATAAGAACGCTGACATGATGTAGACAAGATCTATTCATGTAGGAATAGACCCCATCTTGTTATCCTTAATAGCAACGATGCATGCGTGTCTTGCTGCCCCAGATGTTGAACCTCTCGGTCCTAGCCTGCACCTGAAACAAGTGATACGTCTCCAACGTATCTACAATTTTTGCTTGTTCCATGCTGTTATATTATCAATCTTGGATGTTTTACAATCATTTTATAGCAACTTTATATCATTTTTTGGGACTAACCTATTGACATAGTGCCAAAGTGCCAGTTGTTTTTTTGCTTGTTTTTTACTTCGCAGAATATCAGTACCAAACGAAGCCCAAACACCGCGAAACTTTTTGGAGATTTTTTTTGGGCCAGGAGACATCCAGTGGGTCAAAGAAGTACCAGAGGGGGTGGTCGAGGATACCACAACCCACCAGGGCACACCAGAGGCCCCTGACGCGGCCTGGTGGGTTGTGCCCTCCTCGGGACGCCTCTCCACCGCCTCTGATGCCTATAAATTCCCAAATATTCCAGAAACCCTAAAGGAGTCGACGAAAAACACATCCAGTCGCCGCAAGTTCCAGAACCGCGAGAGCCAATCTAACACCAGCACGGAGGGGTTCATCATCCTCATTGGTGCCTCTCCGATGATGCGTGAGTAGTCCACCATAGACCTACAGGTCCGTAGACAGTAGCTAGATGGCTTTCTCTCTCTCTCTTTTGATTCTCAATACAATGATCTCCTGGAGATCTATTTAATGTAAACTTTTGCGGTGTGTTTGTTGGGATCCGATGAATTTTGAGTTCATGATCAGTTTCTATCCATGAATATTATTTGAGTCTTCTTTGATCTCTTATATGCTTGATTACTTATAGCCTCGTATTTCTTCTTCAAGTCTTTGGTTTAGTTAGGCCAACTAGATTGATTTTCTTGCCATGGGAAAAGGTGCTTTGTGATGGGTTCGATCTTGCGGTGTCCTCTCCCAGTGACGGAAGGGGCAGCGAGGCACGCTTGTATCGTTGCTATTAAGGATAGCAAGATGGGGTTTATTCCTACATGAATAGATCTTGTCTACATCATGTCACCGTTCTTATTGCATTACTCCATTTTTCCATGAACTTAATACACTAGATGCATGTTGGATAGCGGTCGATGTGTGGAGTAATGGTAGTAGATGCAGAATTGTTTCGGTCTACTAATCTTGGACGTGATGCCTATATAATGATCATCGCCTTGGATATTGTCATGATTATTTGATCTTCTATCAATTGCCCAACAGTAATTTGTTCACCCACCATGTGCTATACTCATGAGAGAAGCCACTAGTGAAACCTACGGCCCCCGGATCTACTTTTCCAACATATTGCTTTCCGATCTATCTTTTTTCTGCTTTTGTTTTCAGATCTATTATTCCAAAAACCCAAAAATACCTTGCTGCACTTTTTATTTGCCTATTTTATTTTGCGATCTTGAGAGATCTATCTATCCAATCTATCTTATTCTAATCTATCTTTTTACCGTAGAGAGATTGACAACCTCTCTTTCGCGTTGGGTTGCAAGTATTTGTTCTTTGTGTGCAGGTGTTGTTTATGTGGTGTTGGTGATCCTCCTACTGGTTCGATACCTTGGTTTCATAACTTAGGGAAATACTTACCGTCATTGTGCTGCATCATCCCTTCCTCTTTGGGGAAATACCAACGCAGTCTCAAGCCACGTCAAAGGAATTTCTGGCTCCGTTGCCGAGGAGGAAGCGGTCTCTTCTACGTGCCAATCTTTGGCGCCGAGTAGACATCATCAACATCTATCAGGTTCCTAATCACAAATCTAATCTCCTGGCAATTAAATTATTTGCCATTTGCCTCTCGTTTTCCTCTCCCCCACTTCACCAAATTTTCCGTTTTATTCGCCATCTTTTTCGTTCGCCTTTTTTTCTCGCCGGATCTCCTTTTGTTTGCTTGTGTTGCCACGTGCCTTCTATTTGCTTGCATCTTCGCTTGCTAAAAATCTATTGATATGGATCCTCATCCACTTGCTAATATTTTCAAAAGACCAAATTATGATGAACCAATTGCTAGTGAGTTGAGTACACTTGATTATCTCCATGAAGTTTTGTTTGAAAATCATGAATCTGAAATTTTTGATGAAGTGTTGAAAGAAGAAATTTATAAGGTGATTCATGATAGCTCATTGATTGAAAAGCATGATTGCAATGTTGCTTGTATGAATTCTCTAAATATCCATGATGCTAATGATATGCAAAGCCACAAGCATGGGGATGCTATGTTTTATGAAGATGATATTTTTAGCCCCCCAAGTTTTGATGAGCAAATTTATTATGATTGCATGCCTCCTATTTATGATAATGGTGATGACACGTATGCTATAATGTGTAATGATAACCATGAAACTTATCATCATGGTTTTAATTTGCAATGTGGTTATGTCAATCAAGTGTCTCATGATAGTTATTTTGTTGAGTTTGCTCCCACTACCATGGATGAAAAGGAATTTGCTTATGTAGAGAGTAATGCAAATTCTATGTTTGTGCATCATGAAAAGAATGATTTATGTGATGGTTATATTGTTGAATTCCTTCATGATGCCACTGAAATTTATTATGAGGGAGGAACATATGCTTGTAGGAATTGCAATAATATCAAGTTTCCTCTCTATGTGTTCAAAGTTTTGAAGTTATGCTTGTTTCGCCTTCCTATGCTAGTTGATTCTTGTTCCCATAAATTGTTTTCTCACAAAATCCCTATGCATAAGACGTGGGTTAGACTTAAATGTGCTTGTCATGAGATTCATGATGCTCTCTTGCATATTTCAATTACTACTTTTTATGTGAGCATCATTGAAATCATCATGCCTAGCTAGTGGCGTAAAACGATAGCGCTTGTTGGGAGGCAACCCAATGAATAAATTTATTTTCATCTTTTTCTTTCCATTTTTGAGTGTTGACACAATTATGCCTCCGTTATGATTGTGTTTTTTTATGTTTTATTTAGTGTTTGTGCCAAGTAAAGCCTTTAGGATGATTCATAAGATGAGTAGAAACAATGCTGAATCTGAAACAGAAACTTTGACTCCAGTGCAAGAATTTTCATTTTTTACTGGAATGTGATAATGAGCTGAAATTTTAACCCAGTGTTTCTATACAAATTATTTACATTTTCCTAAGTTTTCAGAATTTTTAGAGTTACAGAAGTGTGGTTAGAGTACAGATTACTACAGACTGTTCTGTTTAAGACAGATTCTGTTTTCGTTGCATTGTGTGCTTGTTTTGATGAATCTATGGTTTGTATTGAAGGGTATGAGCCATGGTAAAGTTAAAATACAGTAGGTATAATGCAATAATAAAATATGAATGGGTTTGCAACAGTACTTAAAGTAGTGATTTGCTTTATTATACTAACGGATCTCACGAAGGTTTTGTTGAGTTTTGTGTGATTGAAGTTTTCAAGTTTTGGGTGAGATCACGATGGATGAAAGAATAAGAAGTGAAAATAGCCTAAGCTTGGGGATGCTACTGCACCCCCAAGATAACATCCAAAGAGAAACAAGCAACTAAGTTTGGGGATGCCCCGAGTGGCATCCCCTCTTTCTTCTAACGACCATCGGTATTTTACTTGGAGCTATATTTTTATTCGTCACATATCATGAGTTTTGCTTGGAGCGTCTTGTATTATTTGAGTCTTTGCTTCCTTTGCTTTTTAGATTGTCACTAGTATACTTGCTGGACACACCTATTTGAGAGAGCCAAAATTATGCTATGATTTGTTAGAATTGCTCTTTATGCTTCACTTAAATTTTTTGAGCTATGGAATTGCTCTAGTGCTTCACTTATATCTATTTAAGTACGGTGTGCTTGGAAACTTTTGTAGAAATTTACTATCATGCTTCACTTAGATTAATTTGAGAGTTAGTAAATTTTGAAGAAATCCTCTCATGCTTCACTTATACTATTTTGATAGATGAAACCTTTATGCGCATGTTCTTCACTTAAATTTGTTTGAGCTTGTCAAAAGCAATGGCAATATATGAAACTAGTCCCAAAGTGATAGATATTCAAGAGGGATATAATAAAAACTTTCATGAAGATCATTTGACAAATTAAACTTGATTCCTTGTAATAGTTTTGAGACATGATGATAGTAATATGTGAGTCATGTTAGTGAGCAATTATGCTTTAGTAAGAATATTGGTGTTTGTCAGCGTTCAAGGAACGGGGGTACCCAGACCTGCCTGCCTGCGGCCCAGGGCATGGCCCACCTCGTCAGCCAAGCACAACCAGACGCAGCCCCACTCAATACAAGGCCCTCGCGAGGACCCTAGGCTTGCGAGGGAGAGCAGCACCAAGATCGGCAAGGGGAGGGCCTCCCCAGGCCCCCTCCGGAGCGGCGGACATCTCTATGCAGAACCCGACCTCAGGAGTCAAAGATGACGCAAGGAAGGACAGGCAGGCGCCAGCGCGCCAGGCGGTGCAGTTTCCCCTTTGGTGCAAAGGGAGCAAGGACGTACGCGGGTTCCCAAAGCGCCCCCCAAAGGTTTCCATTCCGGTGCAACAAGACCACGACCACGAGCCCCGCAGGACGGATGTCATTGCCGAGCCCACCTCTTCATGAAATTGGTGATGAAGGATGGTTGGTGATGACGACGGCGTCGATTTCCCCTCTCCGGAGCCCAAATCAGGCTCCAGATCTGCCCTCCCGAGGAAGAACAGGAGGTGGCGGCGGCTCCGTATCGTAAAACGCGATGAACTCTTCTCTCTGATTTTTTTTCTCCCCGAATAGGAATATATAGAAGTGGAAACGAGGTCGGAGGAGCAACAGGGGGCCCACAAGCCACAAGGGCGCGCCCTAGGGGGGTGGGCGCGCCCCCTGGCTTGTGGCCAGGTGGTGGGCCCCCTGCAGTTGATTCTTTCGCCAATATTTTTTATTAATTCCAAAAATATTCTCCGTAAATTTTCAGGTCAATCCGAGAACTTTTATTTCTGCACAAAAATAACACCAAGGCAAATCTGCTGAAAACAGCGTCAGTCCGGGTTAGTTTCATTCAAATCATGCAAATTAGAGTCCAAAACAAGGGCAAAAGAGTTTGGAAAAGTAGATACGACGGAGACGTATCAACTCCCCCAAGCTTAACCCATTGCTTGTCCTCAAGAAATTCAGTTGATAAACTGAAAGTGATAAAGAAAAACTTTTACAAACTCTGTTTAATCTTGTTGTAAATATGTCTAACTGATGTTCGAGCCTTCAGCAAAGATTATAGACTAACCACATTCACAATAACATTTAGGTCTCACATTTACTCATATCGATGACATAATCAACTAGCAAGCCATAATAATGAATCTCGGATGCCAACAGTTTCATCAAAACAATCATGATACATTATGACATAATGGTATCTCGCTAGCCCTTTCTGAGACCGCAAAACATAAATGCAGAGCACCTCTAAAGAACAAGGACTGACTAAACATTGTAATTCATGGTAAAAGAGATCCAGTCATACTCATACTCAATATCAATTAATAGCAAAGCATACAAATGACGGTGGTGCTCTCTAACTGGTGCCTTTTGTAAGAGGATGATGACTCGACAGTAAAATAAAATAGATAGGCCCTTCGCAGAGGGAAGCATTGATTTGCAGTGGTGCCAGAGCTCGAGTTTTTAAAACAGAGATGAATAATATTTTTGAGCGATATGCTTTCATTGCCGACATAACAACTAAGAGATCTCGATATCTTCCATGCTAGATACATTATAGGCGGTTCCCAAATAGAATGGTAAAGTTTTTACTCCCCCTCCACCAGTCAATCACACTCCACGGCGGGCCGAATCCACGGGTACCGTCCATACAAACACAATCTTGGGGGAGTTTTGTTTATTATATTTTGATTTGATTTTTGAGCATGGAACTGGGCATTCCGATTACCAGCCACTTTCTCGTGAATGACAGCGAATCAACACATATCGTGAGAATAACCCGCCTAGCATGGAAGATACTGACAGCCCCCAGTCGCTACATGAGCGATTTGGGCATACAAAACAGAATATTTATTTGAAGGTTTGGAGTATGGCACATGCAAATTTACTTGGAACGGCAGGTAAATACCGCATATAGGTAGGTATGGTGGACTCATATGGAACAACTTTGGGTTTATGGAGATGGATGCACAAGCAGTATTCCCGCTTAGTACAAGTGAAGGCTAGCAAAAGACTGGGGAGCGACCAATTAGAGAGCGACAACAGTCATCAACATGCTTTGAGATTAACCAACATTGAATAAAAGCATGAGTAGGATATAAATCACCATGAACATAAATATCGTGGAGGCTATATTGATTTTATTTCAACTACATGCGTGAACATGTGCCAAGTCAAGCCACTTGAATCATTCAGAGGAGGATACCATCCTATCATACCACATCACAACCATTTTAAAATGCATGTTGGCACTCAAGACAAACTATTATGCACTCCTAGCTAATTAAGCATGGCATGAGTAACTATGATCTCTAATTGTCATTGCAAACATGTTTCATCTATAATTTGCTGAATTCAGAACGATGAGCTAATCATATTTACAAAAACAAAATAGGTCGAGTTCATACCAGCTTTTCTCCATCTCAGTCACTTCATCACATATCGTCATTATTGCCTTTCACTTGCATGACCGAACGGTATGAATAATAATAAGAGTGCACGTGCATTGGACTAAGCTGGAATCTGCAAATGATAACTCAAAGGAGAAGGCAAGGTAATATGGGCTCTCTGATAGATAAACAATAGTGCATATGAGAGCCACTCAACATTTTCATCGTGGTCTTCTCCTTACGGCCCAAAGAAAAGAAACTTCAAAACAAGAACGAGAAAAAAAACTATTTACACGGGATAGCTCCCAACAAGTAAAAGAAGAACAAGAAATCTTTTTGGGTTTTCTTTTAATACTACAACTAAACAAACTATAAGGTAAAGCTAGAACTAATATTATTATTTTGGATTTTCTCAAGGTTAATTAAACTCACACGAAGAAAACAAGAAGAAGAAATAAACTACCATGGATGGCACAATGAAAAAGTATGAACACCGACAACTGGAATGAGTGTGTGAACATGAATGTAATGTCGGTGAGAAATACGTACTCCCCCAAGCTTAGGCTTTTGGCCTAAGTTGGTCTAGGGCCACGGCTGGAAATAACCCTCTCCTGGATACTCCGGAGGATACTGAGGGTTCCACTGATTAGCGACCTCCTGTGGCTCCCACTGAAAAACCGGAGCCTGATATGGATCAAGGGCTGGTGCCGGCTCAGGTGCTGGGGGTTGCGACAAACCCCAATATCGGTAGATGTCATCGGGCATAATAGTGTACCTGCTTGAATGAATATCGACAAAGAAGAAGCAGGCAGAGTAATAATCTCACAAGTACCCTGACTAAATACTAGGTTGTAAAGCAGTCTCCTATCCTTATCTTTTTTAATAAAATCATGTGCTACCATACTATCATAATCTAAATGTCTTGTGGGAAGCAGCATTTCATCTTCCTCGTCAAGCCTAATAGGTATCTCAAAGTGTTTAGCTAAACAAGATGCATAGATACCTCCGAATATAGGGCCCTTCGAACGGTTTAAGTTCAACCGTTGGGCCACTATAGCGCCCAGACTAAAAGTTCTATCAGCAAGTAAAGTGTGGCGCAGAATAGCGAGGTCGGGGGCACTAAGGCTTCCACTCTCGCCGCGACCAACTAAACATCTCCCCGCAAATAATGAATAATAGCGTAAAACAGGAAAATGTACACTAGTCGCTCTTGCCTTTGACACCCCTCTCTCTTCCCCTACAGTGATTGCGGAAATAAGATCCACCATGTCCCTAGGACGTGGTTCAGTGATGCTGCCCTCATAAGGTATTTTGCAAACATTGCAAAAATCGTAAAGTTTCATCTTCTTAGGCACATCATATAAGTGAAATTCTACCGTGGGAGGATCTTCCCTATAATGAAAGTGAAAGTTTTGCACAAAGGTATTAGTGAGTAAGAGGTATTGGTCACACTTATCGTGGAGGAAGTCGATGATGCCTGCCTTCTCTGTTAAATAATAAAAATCTTCATAAATTTCGGCTGCCTTCAAGAATGCATCACTTGGCCATATACATGGCCGAACCTCCGCAGTACGAGAGAGATTATATTTGGGTTTCTTTTCCGCCTCATTTTCATCATCTTTAGAGCCCCGGCTTGAAGAGCCTCTCAATAATCTCCTCACCATTTCTCCCCCCTTTTTTTCTCTGAAAAATTTCTGAAATTTTTAGTGATTCCAAATAAAAGTGAACAAAACTCATAGCAACTACTCCCACAAGTGCCTAGAGGCTATATTATGCATCAAAACTACTTGGGACCATACAAATTTGACATGCAAGCTCAAGAACAAGGTCACCAAAGCATCAAAAATTTGCAACATATAAAGCACTAGAGCAAAAACTAATTGGATCATTGCAGGAGTCACATACCGATGAACAATCCCCTAAAACAGTTTTGCAAATGGAGCTTTGAGCAAGGAGATCGAAAATGGCAGTAAAATGAGCTAGAACACGGGTTTGAGCAATGGTGTGATTTTTTCTGAAGGAAGACGAAGTGGATGGTGGCTGGCATAAGTGAGGGGGCCCCTCGTGGGACCCACAAGCCAGGGGGGCACGCCCAGGGGGGTGGGCGCGCCCTGCAGGCTTGTGGCCCACTGGTGCAGCCCCCTGATGCATACTAAGTGCCAAAAAATCTTAAATATTCCAGAAAAAATCATACTAAATTTTCAAGGCATTCTGAGGACTTTTATTTTTAGGTCATTTTTCTATTGCACGGATAAAACAGAAAATAGGAGAATAATAGCATTTTTACTCTATTTAATCTAAATAACAGAAAGTGAAAGTTGGGTACAGAAAGTTGTGCCTTTTAAATTCATCCATCTCATGCTCCTCAAAAGAATCCATCAATAAGGTTGATCAAGTCTTATTGACAAACCTTTTTCGAATGACATGAAACCGGAGAATTTTCGAATAACACTAGGTTACCTCAATGGGGATATGCATGTCCCCAACAATAAGTATATCATATTTCTTCTTGGCAGTAGGTAGAGGGAATTCAAAACCTCCAATAATAATCGTTGAAACCTTTTCAATGGAATTGATACTATGAACTTGAGGTTGTTTCTTCGGAAAATGTACCGTATGCTCATTACCATTAACATGAAAAGTGACATTGCCCTTGTTACAATCAATAACAGCCCCTGCAGTATTCAAAAAGGGTCTACCAAGGATGATCGACATACTGTCGTCCTCAGGGATATCAAGGATAACAAAGTCCGTTAAGATAGTAACGTTTGCAACCACAACAGGCACATCCTCACAAATGCCGATGGGTAAAGCAGTTGATTTATCAGCCATTTGTAAAGAGATTTCAGTAGGTGTCAACTTATTCAAATCAAGTCTACGATATAAAGAGAAGGGCATAACACTAACACCAGCTCCAAGATCACATAAAGCAGTTTTAACATAATTTCCTTTAATAGAGCAAGGTATAGTAGGTACTCCGGGGTCTCCTAGTTTCTTCGGTATTCCACCCTTAAAAGTATAATTAGCAAGCATGGTGGAAATCTCAGCTTCCGGTATCTTTCTTTTATTTGTCACAATATCTTTCATATACTTAGCATAAGGAGACATTTTCAGAATATCAGTCAAGCGCATACGCAAAAAGACAGGTCTAAGCATTTCAACAAAGCGCTCAAAATCCTCATCATCCTTTTTCTTGGATGGCTTAGGAGGAAAGGGTATGGGTTTCTGAACCCATGGTTCTCTTTCTCTACCATGCTTCCTAGCAATGAAGTCTCTTTTATCATATCTTTTATTCTTAGGTTGTGGGTTATCAAGATCAACAGCAAGTTCAATCTCCACATCATTATCATTACTAGGCTGAGCATCATCATGAACATCATCATTAATATTATCACTAGGCCCATGTTCATTACCAGATTGTGTCTCAGCATCAGAAATAGAAATATCATTTGGGTTCTCAGGTGTATCTATAACAGGTTCACTATCAGCATGCAAAGTCCTATCATCATTCTTTTTCCTACTACTACTGGGACGACTAGGTGCATCAGTATTAACTCTCTGAGAATCTTGCTCAATTCTCTTCGGGTGGCCCTCAGGATACAGAGGTTCCTGAGTCATTCTACCACCTCTAGTCACAACTCTAACAGCATGATCATTGTTCTTACTATTCACCTCACTAAGCAAATCATTTTGTGCCTTAAGTACTTGTTCTACTTGAGTAGTTACCATGGAAGCATGTTTACTAATAAGCTTAAGATCTTTGACAGTTCTACTCAAATAATCACCCAAGCAATCAAGCATATAAGCATTATGTTTCAATTGTCTACTAACATAAGCATTGAAATTTTCTTGCTTGACTACAAAGTTATCAAATTCATCCAAGCATTGGCTAGCAGACTTATTATAGGGAACATCTCCTTCATCAAATCTACGGAGAGAATTTACCTCTACTACCTGTGTCGGGTTATCAAGACCATGTATTTCTTCAATAGGTGGTAGATTCTGAACATCTTTAGCTTTAATACCTTTTTCTTCCATAGATTTCTTTGCCTCTTGCATATCTTCAGGACTGAGAAATAGGATACCTCTTTTCTTCGGAGTTGGCTTTGGAGGTGGTTCGGGAATAGTCCAATCATTATCATTGCTCAATATATTATTCAATAGTAGTTCAGCCTGTTCAACACTTCGTTCCCTGAAAACACAACCAGCACAACTATCTAGGTAGTCCCTAGAAGCATCGGTTAGTCCATTATAAAAGATATCAAGTATTTCGTTTTTCTTGAGAGGGTGATCAGGCAAAGCATTAAGTAATTGGAGAAGCCTCCCCCAAGCTTGTGGGATACTCTCTTCTTCAATTTGCACAAAGTTAAATATTTCCTGCAAGGCAGCTTGTTTCTTGTGGGCAGGAAAATATTTTTCAGAGAAGTAATAAATCATATCCTGGGGACTACGCACACAACCAGGAGCAAGAGAATTAAACCATATCTTAGCATCACCCTTTAATGAGAAAGGAAACAACTTAAGAATATAGTAATAACGAATTTTTTCCTCATGAGTGAATAGGGTGGCTATATCATTCAATTTAGTAAGATGTGCCACAACAGTTTCAGATTCATAACCATGGAAAGGATCAGATTCAACCAAAGTAATTAACTCAGGATCGACAGAGAATTCATAATCCTTATCAGTAACAAAGATAGGTGAAGTAGCAAACTTAGGATCATATTGCATTCTAGCATTCAAAGATTTTTCTTTCCACTTGCATAGCAGCTTCTTAAGATCATCTCTATCCTTACAAGCAAGAAAGTCCCTAGCTACCTCTCCTTCCATAACATAACCTTCAGGTATATTAGGCAATTCATATCTAGGAGAGCTAGGTCTAGCAGGTGTATCATAGTGTTCAGTTTCAATAATTTCATCAGATTCAGAGATATCATCAGTTTCAGCATTGACTCTAGCAAATTGTTCATCAAGAAATTCACCCAGTGGCACAGTATTATCAAGCAAAGTATCATCATAAGCATCATGCATAGCAGAAGTAGCATCATCAATTACTTGTGACATATCAGATTCAATAGCAGGTGGTGGTGTCGCAAATTTACTCATAACAGAAGGTGAATCAAGTGCAGAGCTAGATGGCAGTTCCTTACCTGTCCTCGTAGTTGAGGGGTAGATCTTGGTTTTAGCATCTTTCAGATTCTTCATAGTGATTAACAGATATAAATTCCAAGTGACTCAGAGAATAGAGCTATGCTCCCCGGCAACGGCGCCAGAAAAAGGTCTTGATAACCCACAAGTATAGGGGATCGCAACAGTTTTTGAGGGTAGAGTATTCAACCCAAATTTATTGATTCGACACAAGGGGAGCCAAAGAATATTCTCGAGTATTAGCAGCTGAGTTGTCAATTCAACCACACCTGAAAGACTTAATATCTGCAGCAATGTATTCAGTAGCAAAGTAATATGGAAGTAACGGCAACGATGGCAAAAGTGACAGTAGCAGTTTTGTAGTGATTGTAACAGTAGCAACGGAAAAGTAACTTAGCAAAGATCAATATGGAAAAGCTCATAGGCAACGGATCAGTGATGGATAATTATGTCGGATGGCATTCATCATGTAACAGTTATAACATAGGGTGATACAGAACTAGCTCCAATTCATCAATGTAATGTAGGCATGTATTCCATATATAGTCATACGTGCTTATGGAAAAGAACTTGCATGACATCTTTTGTCCTACCCTCCCGTGGCAGCGGGGTCCTAATGGAAACTAAGGGATATTAAGGCCTCCTTTTAATAGAGAACCGGACCAAAGCATTAGCACTTAGTGAATACATGAACTCCTCAAACTACGGTAATCACCGGAAAGAATCCCAGTTATTGTCACCCTGGGGGATGCGGATCATAACTTGCAAGATAGGATCAAGAACACATATATATTCATGAAAACATAATAGGTTCAGATCTGAAATCATGGCACTCGGGCCCTAGTGACAAGCATTAAGCATAGCAAAGTCATAGCAACATCAATCTCAGAACATAGTGGATACTAGGGATCAAACCCTAACCAAACTAACTCGATTACATGGTAAATCTCATCCAACCCATCATCGTCCAGCAAGCCTACGATGGAATTACTCACGAACGGCGGAGAGCATCATGAAATTGGTGATGAAGGATGGTTGGTGATGACGACGGCGTCGATTTCCCCTCTCCGGAGCCCAAATCAGGCTCCAGATCTGCCCTCCCGAGGAAGAACAGGAGGTGGCGGCGGCTCCGTATCGTAAAACGCGATGAACTCTTCTCTCTGATTTTTTTTCTCCCCGAATAGGAATATATAGAAGTGGAAACGAGGTCGGAGGAGCAACAGGGGGCCCACAAGCCACAGGGGCGCGCCCCCCTGGCTTGTGGCCAGGTGGTGGGCCCCCTGCAGTTGATTCTTTCGCCAATATTTTTTATTAATTCCAAAAATATTCTCCGTAAATTTTTAGGTCAATCCGAGAACTTTTATTTCTGCACAAAAATAACACCATGGCAAATCTGCTGAAAACAGCGTCAGTCTGGGTTAGTTTCATTCAAATCATGCAAATTAGAGTCCAAAACAAGGGCAAAAGAGTTTGGAAAAGTAGATACGACAGAGACGTATCACAAGCCACCAGTATCATCTCCACCGTCGCCGCCTCTCGCGCCGCCCAAGCACATGGCGGGCGGGCGGCGCCCTCAGCACCGGCGTCGCGCCGCACCTACGTGGGGGACCTCGACGCGCACGACGCGCTGCTGTTGGCAAGCGAGATGCTCCGCCACCGCCCGACACACGGGGACTTCGACGCATGGGCCGACCACGTCGCAGAGCTGGTCACCATCGTGCGAAGAGCCGTGGCTCCTCACTCTTCTTCAAGGCCGCAGGCATCAGGCGCCAGGGGCTCGTTCACCGCGCCTGACCCCCAGCCCGCCGGCGGTGTGCCCCCTCCGGCACTGGGTGAGCCCGAGCGGGGCCCGCCGCACGCCGTGTTCCTTCTCCTTCGAATTCTGGTGACCGGTTTCGGGGCACAGTCCGGCCACGACGACCGAGCGCACGGAGGAAACAACAGGGCGCACCAACACGCGCCTCCGTGACCCGGTGGACCTTCAACAGCCTGGGTTGACCAGGCGGGAGCGCGCCATCCTGCGCAGGGAGCAGGCGGCCCAGGCGTCCGGACAAACAGGCAACAACGGCGAAGGCGCATCAGATCGCCAAGGAAGCAATCCACACCAGGAGACGCGCGGCCCACCCAACGGCGGTGGCAGAGGTAAGCAACTTCGCTTTGAGGCTCGTCGCAGGAGGGTCTGCGGGCTGCGCGCACAGGGCGGCGCCCCGCCGCCGCCCGGAGGGGCCATCCCCGGCGCCCCGCCGGACGGCTCAGGAGGAGAACCGGGCCCTTATGTGGAGCCCTATGTACCATGCTACGTCGTGCCGCCTGACGGTGGGATGGGTCAGGCGCCTGCCGCAGGCTCCAGCACCTCCCAAGAGTAGGGAGTACCCTTGGGCATCCTCCCCGAGCCGGGCCTGGGGGCTTCCACCGACGAAGCACCGGGCCTGGACGACGCGAGCGGGAGAAAGAGGGAGGACGCCCCCGAGCCCGCGGGACACGGCGCAAGCCGTCGTCCTCGCGAGCAAGCAACGCCGGGCCAAGCCCCGAGGCCTCAAGAGTAATGGCCTGGGGGGAGCAGCAAGACTCAAGCAGCGCGGGCCACCCGTGGCAACTGAAGCATCGGCGCAACCTCGGGAGGCTGGGCCTCACAAGGCCCTCAAGACATTGTCCGGCCAACGCCCAGACACTTCACGAGGCGGCTTCATCGGCAAAACACCTTTATGGCTGCGCCGGATGCATTGTGCTCATGTTTGGGCCGCGGGAGCGCAATCCTGCGGCTACGCGGCGAACAATGCATTCGGGTTTGGGTCATAAAGGCGCGCAACCGAGCAGAAATGCACGGGATGGCTCCTGACGGAGTTGGGAGCAACCAAGCCGTGCGCCTGGGGGCTTGCCCAGCTATCTACGGCCGTGACACTCTCACGTAATAATGAGTGGGCTGTATACGCCCGGAGCCCCCCGAGGACGCGGAGGGGTTCCCACCCACGCAACATGGAAGCCCCATGCTCCGCGCTGGCGGACAACACTGCCCTCCAATGGCTATGCCCATGCAACGTGGATGCCCTACGCTCAGCACTGGGGGAAGACGAAGACGAAGACTAGCCTAGGGGCCGAACGCGGCAGTTGCTTGCTTCTTTTTGGTGTTCGAATTGCCGCTTTTTGGAATGAAGTTTGAGGATTTCGAAACTCTATATTTAAAAGAAAAAGGGGCAGGGACTTTTCTCTCATTGTTCTCTCGTTTTATCGGTCTTGAATTCTCTCTTTCTGAATTGGTGTTTCGCAAGGGGCCGTGCGCTCCGGCCCTCCCCGGGGCACCTCGGGGCTGGATAGCAAGGCCTTGTCGCCTCAGGGACTTGCATCTTTTGGCAGTCGACCCCGCTCGGGGGCTCCGACCGCAGCACGGCACCGCAGCATGGAGTCTCGGGAGGCCCCAGGGCCTCCTGAGGCAGCAGCCAGCAGGACAGAATGGGGATCGCTCGAGCGTCAAAGGGGGCTCCTGAGCATCGCGCCTCAGGAGCCTTACCGGTCATATAGCCACTCGCCCCTTGATGTCGTCCTTGGTGATTCGGTCGGCGTCAAGGGTGTCAAGGCCTCGCCTCGTAAGTGCGTCCAGGTGATCCGGTCGTACCTTACGGTGGTGGGGAAATGTGCGGGACTGGGACCTGCCGACGTAGAGCCGCTTGAGCGTCAAGGGGGGCTCCTGAGCAACGCGCCTCAGGAGCCTTACCGGTCATATAGCCACTCACCCCTTGATGTTGTCCTTGGTGATCCGGTCGGCATCAAGGGTGTCGAGGCCTCACCTCGTAGTTGCGTCCTGGTGATCCGGTCGTACATTACGGTGGTAGGGAAATGTGCGGGACTGGGACCTGCAGACACAGAGCGCCGAAAGGGCTCCCGACCTGCCTCACTCGTAAAGAAGAAGAAGTCCCCGGGACGCCCGGACTTCCCAGGCGCCCTGGCCGAGCCGTTCCACAAGCAAGGAAGAAGCGCCCCAGGCGGAATCATGGACTGTCTGGACGACCCGGTCGCACCTCGCGGCGCACGAGATCGTCACCCGCCTACAAGCTAAGTACCCTACCGAGCCAAGCGCGAGCCTCCTGATCCAATGGCGGCCCGAATGCGGGATAGAGGTTGCGCGCACTAATGCCAGAATGCAGGTACTATGGCCTACGGTGTGCCACCATGAAAGCCCGTGCGGCCTCAGGCGCCAGGAAGGACGTCACGGGGAAGGAACCAGGCCGCGTCGGCAGCGGCGCCGAGCCCCGCGCGAAGAAACTAAGTCACGTCGCGGCAAGCAAGCGATCGGCGACTCAAGAGAAGAAAAACGCGAGGGCGAAGGTAACATGCAAAAGACTAATGCCCTCCGGGGCAGAGTTCTTCTCAAAATATTACAGGAACCATGAAAGGGAAATAGGGGATGCCTAGGGGGAGAAGTCGCTGTCGCCACCCGCGCCACCGGCCGCCTCGGCGTCGGAATCGCCCTCCCTTCTAGAGGCGGGCACCTGGATGAACCGCTCCACCAGGGACTCCACGTGCGGGCGCACCTCGTCCCGAAGGGGGCATTGGAGCTCGTCAGGCACCCGCTCCCCGACACGCCGGAGGTCGAACTGCGGGGCGAGGCGACGCAGGTTGGAGAAGACGAGCGTCAAGGCGAGGTCCAGGAGGTCGCGCGCGTCGGACTCATTGTCCGCGTTCACGCGGGAGACGCCGGCCTCCAGTGCCTCCACCACCCTCCGGAAGAAGTCAAGATAGCCCCCGTCGCCGTGCGCCCACGGCAACGCGGGGGCTTCCCCGACGAACCGGCTCACCGCGCCGGCCGCGCGGTGGGCGATGTCAAGATATTGCTTGGCTCGCTGGGACTCCATTATCTTGGCATGCGCCGCCTCGTCCTGGGTGGCTTGCATGGCATCGGCTGCCTCCTTAACCTGGGCCTGGAGGGACGCCAGCTCCGCCCTGGCCTCCGCTTCACCCCTGAGGGCGGCCTGGAAGGCGGCCTCGGCGGTCGCCAGCTGGGCCCGCAGAGCGTCCACCTCCTCTTGGAGCTCTCCGAGCCTGCGTTTCTTGGCCGCAAGCGCCCAGGGAGAAGGAGAGGATTATGCCTGGAGCACTGGACAAAACGACTAAGAAGGAGGGAGGCGGCGGAGTACACACTCATCGACCATGGCCCAGCGCCGGCGAACTTGCGCCGACCCCGAGGGCCCCCCGCCTCTGCCTCCGGAGGAGGGCGAGGTAGCCGGCGGCGCCGCGCGTTTCCCCGCGCCAGCAGCACTTCCTCCAGACGCCATGGGAGAGGAGAAGCTGGGAAGGGGAGAAGGCTTTCTCTGTGGAACGATGGAAGCAAGAAGACACCTCGAAACTACAATGCCCCCAGGGGCGGGGCGGATTTATAGGCGTAACTGCAGCCGCGAGGCGTCGTGGGAGGGCAGGCGTCGTGCGCCCCTCGGGCGCCGCGGGGCGGTTTGATCAGCGCAGCGCCGTCCACGGCGCCTCTCCTGCCGATTAACGGGTCACATCCGCGTGGCCCGAGGAGTAGAGGCCCGAAGCAGCAGCAGCATTCAAGGAAGGGCAATGATGGCCGGCGCTGCACATGGGCATCGTGTCAATTTGACTTGGGGCGGTTCCTGATACCCTCGGGAAGTGGGGGCGTCGCCGCCCAAGCGCTCGACGCGTGTAAAGCCTAGCCCGCAAGCGTTTGGGCCCGCGGCGCTTTGGGCCGTCCTCAAGGCTTCGCCCGGAAGCCGGCTCGAGTGCGCCTTGGGCCCGGGGGCTACTGTCGGCGTTCTGGGAACAGGGGTACCCAGACCTGCCTGCCTGCGGCCCAGGGCATGGCCCACCTCGTTAGCCAAGCACAACCAGACGCAGCCCCACTCAAGACAAGGCCCTCGCGAGGACCCTAGGCTCGCGAGGGAGAGCAGCACCAAGATCGGCAAGGGGAGGGCCTCCCCAGGCCCCCTCCGGAGCGGCGGAGATCTCTATGCAGAACCCGGCCTCAGGAGTCAAATATGACGCAAGGAAGGACAGGCGGGTGCCAGCGCGCCAGGCGGTGCAGTTTCCCCTTTGGTGCAAAGGGAGCAAGGACGTACGCGGGTTCCCAAAGCGCCCCCAAAGGTTTCCATTCCGGTGCAACAAGACCACGACCACGAGCCCCGCAGGACGGATGTCATCGCCGAGCCCACCTCTGCATCATCGACAGCTACTTTGCAGGCGAAGACTACCTTTGGACAGGGCGGGGATGTACTCCTGTCCCCCTTCAAATTTGGCCGTTGTGGGATCCCTTCCCGCCATTGTGATAAGGGAAGAGGACCCGGGCCACCGCTATATATAGAGGCTAGGCTGCACCGTAGAAGGGGACCGATCGACCACAACCCTAGCAGAGGGCCAAGAACACCTCTGAGCGCCCTCACGAGGCTCCTCAACATTGTACTAGTTCATCCACCACACCTCCTCGAGAGGCAATCCACCAAAGCAGGAGTAGGGTATTACGCTTGGCAGCGGCCCGAACCTGGGTAAACCACCGTGTTCATCTTCTTCCTCGTCATCGAGCGAGTTCATCGTCTTAGCCATCGAGTAGCGAGCTAGGTAGGGCGAGACTGCAGGGGATCTTCGTACACGCCCCTGTGTTCGAACCTTGAGGGTTTTGCGGAGCCCGAAATCCGACAGTGTTAAGGTTTGTGATTCCCTATGCAAGTACGAAAGTCAATAGTTATGCAATGAAATTACATCCTACTTATGGTGCATTATTTGGTGTTAGTTATGCTCAATGCTCGTTTATGTGAATTTTCGTTTTTTGGTTGGTTGCTTCTCAATCTATTTGCTAGCCTCCACTTGTACTAAGTAGAAATACTACTTGTGCATCCAAAATCCTTAAACCAAGTTTTGCCTTATGAGTCCACCATACCTAGCTATATGCGGTATTTCCTTGCCGTTCTAAGCAAATTTGTATGTGCCATCTCTAATTTTCAAAATGAATTCCCTTTTTGTGTGCTCGTACCGCTCATGAAACGGTAGGGGGTGTTCAATATTTTTTCCATGCTAGATGTGTTATTCTCAAGATGAGTGTTTATTCACTTGTCATTGCACGAGAGTACGACAGTAATAGGGATGCCCAGTCCCGAAATGAAAAAGAAAATTTACTTTTTGTTGTCAAATAATAAATTCCTTGGAAAGTGTTGGTATGGAAGGCAACCGTGGATATGGCCAGCCATGGATTGTGAAAGAATGGTGGAAAAAGGAATAAACTTTGCTTTATGTTTGGGAACCGCCTATGATATATCTAGCATGGAAAGTATTGTGAACTACTTTGTCGTTTTCGTTGACAAGAAAGGCATGCCACTCAAAATATTTTTCTCTCTCAATTTAAACTTTGAGCTCTGGCACCTCTACAAATCCCTACTTCCCTCTGCGAAGGGCCTATCTATTTACTTTATGCAATTTTTATTTTTTATTCGAGTCTCCATCTTCTCTTATAAAGCACCAACTAGGGGGCACTATGATCATACTTGAGCATTGGGTGTAGTTAATATTTGAGTGTGTTTCATGAATGGATCAATGATTGAGCATGATGGGCTAGGGATAACTTTCTTTAGTGTTGATATTTTGAAAGACATGGTTGCTTGTTGGCACGCTTGAGTATTATAGTCTTTATGTCAAAACTAGACTATTGCTTTGAACCATCTAAAAGTCCAAATGTCCATGCTACAAAAGAAAAGATTATGTGATGAACATGTTAGGCACCATTTCCACATCAAAAAATCTGTTTTTATCATTTACCAACTCGAGGATGAGTAGGAATTAAGCTTGGGGATGATGATACGTCTCCAACGTATCTATAATTTTTGCTTGTTCCATGCTATTATACAATCAATCTTGGATGTTTTACAATCATTTTATAGAAACTTTATATCATTTTTTGGGGCAAACCTATTGACATAGTGCCAAAGTGTCAGTTGCTGTTTTTGCTTGTTTTTTACTTCGCAGAATATCAGTACCAAACGAAGCCCAAACACCGCGAAACTTTTTGGAGATTTTTTTGGGCCAGGAGACATCAAGTGGGCCAAAGAAGTACCAGAGGGGATGGTCGACGAGTCCACAACCCACCAGGGCGCGCCAGAGGCCCCTGGCGCGGCCTGGTGGGTTGTGCCCTCCTCGGGACGCCTCTCCACCGCCTCTAATGCCTATAAATTCCCAAATATTCCAGAAACCCTAGAGGAGTCGACGAAAAACACATACAGGTGCCGCAAGTTCCAGAACCGCGAGATCCAATCTAACACCATCACTGAGGGGTTCATCATCCTTATTGGTGCCTCTTCGATGATGCGTGAGTAGTCCACCATAGACCTATAGGTCCGTGATACATCTCCATCGTATCTATAATTTTTGATTGTTTCATGCCAATATTCTACAACTTTCATATACTTTTGGCAACTTTTTATACTATTTTTGGGACTAACATATTGATCCAGTGCCCAGTGCCAGTTTCTGTTTGTTGCATGTTTTTTGTTTCGCAGAAAATCCATATCAAACGAAGTCCAAACGGGATAAAAACTTACGGAGATTTTTTTTGGAAGATATGTGAATTTTGGGAAGTGGAATCAACAGAAGGCGGTGCCCGAGGGCCCCACAAGCCATAGGGGCACGCCCTGGGGGGTAGGGCGCGCCAGGCTGGCTTGTGGCCACCCCGTAAGGCGGTTGGTGCCCTTCTTTCGCCGCAAAAAAGCTAATATCTGGATAAAAATCATGTTAAAATTTCAGCCCAATCGGAGTTACGGATCTCCGGGAATATAAGAAACGGTGAAAGGCCAGAATCGCGAATGCAGAAACACAAGGAAACAGAGAGAGAGAGATCCAATCTCGGAGGGGCTCTCGCCCCTCCGCCACCATGGAAGCCAAGGACCAGAGGGGAAACCCTCCTCCCATCTAGGGGGGAGGCCAAGGAAGAAGAAGAAGAAGGGGGGCTCTCTCCCCCTCTCTCCCGGTGGCACCGGAACGCCACCGGGGCCATCATCGTGACGACGATCTACACCAACAACTTCGCCGCCGTCATCACCAACTCTCTCCCCCTCTATGCAGCGGTGTAACACCCCTTCTCCTCGCTGTAATCTCTACTTAAACATGGTGCTCAATGCTATATATTATTTCCCAATGATGTATGGCTATCCTATGATGTTTGAGTAGATCCGTTTTGTCCTATGGGTTGATTGATGATCATGATTGGTTTGAGTAGATCCGTTTTGTCCTATGGGTTGATTGATGATCATGATTGGTTTGAGTTGCATGTTTTATTATTGGTGTTGTCCTATGGTGCTCTCCGTGTCGTGCAAGCGTGAGGGATCCACGCTGTAGGGTTTGCAATATGTTTATGATTCGCTTATGGTGGGTGGCGTGAGTGACGGAAGCACAGACCCGAGTAACTAGGTTGTTTACGTATGGGAGTAAAGAGGACTTGATACCTTATAATTCTATGGTTGGGTTTTACCTTAATGATCTTTAGTAGTTGCGGATGCTTGCTAGAGTTCCAATCATAAGTGCATATGATCCAAGTAGAGAAAGTATGTTAGCTTATGCCTCTCCCTCATATAAAATTGCAATAATGATTACTGGTCTAGTTATCGAATGCCTAGGGACAAATAACTTTCTTGTGACAAAAATCTCTCTACTAAAACTAACTTAGTTGTTTCTTTATCTAAGCAGCCCCTAGTTTTTATTTACGTGCTCTTTATTATCTTGCAAACCTATCCTATCACACCTACAAAGTACTTCTAGTTTCATACTTGTTCTAGGTAAAGCGAACGTTAAGCGTGCGTAGAGTTGTATCGGTGGTCGATAGAACTTGAGGGAATATTTGTTCTACCTTTAGCTCCTCGTTGGGATCGACACTTTTACTTATCGAAAGAGGCTACAACTGATCCCCTATACTTGTGGGTTATCAATACCTTTTTCTAGCGCCGTTGCCGGGGAGCAATAGCGTGGGGTGAATATTCTCGTGTGTGCTTGTTTGCTTTATCACTAAGTAATTTTTATTTTCTGTTATTAGTTGTTTTCTATCTTTAGATATGGGTAGGAAATGCAAAATACAAAAAAAAATTAGATGTACTTGCTGCTCCAAAAGTTGAGGAACCACTAGTGTTCCGTACTACCGAAGAATATTATTTGGATCATCTTCGATCCATTTGTGCTCGTGCTGAAAACCCAACTAGCTTAGTTGAGGGAAAATCATTAAATGAGCATGCTTATTATGTGCGACACCGCATATCTCAAAAAGGGAAACTCTTGTGGCATCAAATTAATACTTTGTGTTGCTATGCTTGGAATTTATGTGAATTACATGATTTTACTTGTTGTTCTGAAGAAACTAAAAAACACCTTCCCTACCAATGTGTGTTTAATGATAATTAAATACTATCTTCTTATGCCAAGGAAGCCTATTGTTATTTTGATGTTGAACAAATTGAAGAATTTGTTGCTTTTAAGGGTGCTTATGAAATTGCTTCTTTGATTGAAAAGTATGATGCTACTCTTAACAAATCTGAAAATTTTGCCATACTTAAATATTGCTATGAAAACTATGCTTCTAATGCTTATGTTAAAGAATTTTTCGAAAGAATGTCCGCTGCCTTGGAAGAGACTAATATTTTGCAGTAATCTATGGAAGAAGAAATTCCAGACACTGTGAGCTCATTGGATGAAAAAGATGAGGAGGAGAGCGAAGAACAAAAGGAGGAAGAGTGGATTAGCTACCCGTGCCCACCTTCTAATGAGAGTAACTCTTCAACTCATACATTGTTTAATTTCCCTTCGTTCTTACCGAAGGATGAATGCTATGATAATTGCTATGATCCCTTGGATTCGTTTGAAATATCCCTTTTTGATGAACTTGATGCTTGCTATGCTTGTGGCCATGATGCCAATATGAATGATGCTTATGGAGATGAACTTGCTATAGTTCCTTATGTTAAACGTGAAGTTGTTGCTATTGCACCCACACATGATAGTCCTATTATCTTTTTGAATTCTCCCAACTACACTATATCGGAGAAGTTTGCACTTATTAAGGATTATATAGATGGGTTGCCTTTTACTATTACACATGATGATTTTGATAGATATAATATGCATGTGCTCGCTGCTCCTACTTGCAATTATTATGAGAGAGGAACTACATCTCCACCTCTCTATGTTTCCAACACAATAGAATTGCAAGAAACTGCTTATGCTATGTATCGGCCTTTACTTTGTGTGCATAAATTGTTCTTTTATGACATGCCGATGCATAGGAAGAGAGTTAGACTTCGTTGTTACATGATATATGTTACTTTGTGCTCACTACTAAATTACAAATCATTGTTAATTAAAATTGGCTTTGATATACCTTGGGATCCGGGTGGTCCATTACTTGAGCACTATATGCCTAGCTTAATGGCTTTAAAGAAAGCGCTGCCAGGGAGACAACCCGGAAGTTTTAGAGAGTCATTTTATTCTGTTGTGTGCTTTTATATAGTTCAAAAACAAAAAAATAAAGAGGGGAACCTAAAACTTTTTCAAAAAGAAAAGTGAAAGTGAGAGGGACGAGCATTGTGAAAGTGGGAGCTAGCCTTGAACTTTGTTCATGCCCATGGAAACCTTGTGAATCTTAATTACAGAAACTTTTCAACAAAAATAATTATCCCCTTGTATAAATCCATTGTATTATAAAAATAATGTGCCAAGATTTGCCTTTAGGATGATTAGATTGCTTGTTTGGTGTGTGCAGTGCAAAAACAGAAACTTTGGCTGTAGTGCGTGAATTTAAATTTTTTATTGGAATTTCAAAAGTTTCTGAATTTTTTACACAATACTTCTAGGCAAATTGTTTATTTTGTCCTAATTCTTCAGAATTTTTAGAGTTACAGAAGTATGGTGAATGTTCAGATTACTACAGACTGTCCTGTTTTTGACAGATTCTGTTTTTGATGCATTGTTTTGCTCGTTTTGATGAAACTATCGATTGTATCGGTGGTATAAACCATGGAAAAGTTATATTACAGTGGCTACAATGCAAAAATAAAATGTGAATGGGTTTGCAACAGTACTTAAAGTGGTAATTTGCTTTATTATACTAACGGATCTCACGAGGGTTTTGTTAAGTTTTGTGTGATTGAAGTTTTCAAGTTTTGGGTGAGATCACAATGGATGAAGGAATAAGGAGTGGAAATAGACTAAGCTTGGGGATGCCCGAGGCACCCCAAGGTAATATTCAAGGACTCCCAAGAAACTAAGCTTGGGGATGCCCCGGAAGGCATCCCCTCTTTCTTTTAACAACCATCGGTAATTTTACTTGGAGCTATATTTTTATTCGTCACATGATATGCGTAAATCTTGGAGCATCGTGTGCTTTTTATTTTTCTTTTAATAATGCACCATGCTGGTATGAGAAAGTTCTTGGTTGATTTATAGAAGGCTCTTTGCACCTCACTTATATCTTTTGAGTATGGCTTTGTAGAATGCTTCATGTGCTTCACTTATATCATTTGAAGTTTGGATTGCCTGTTTCTCTACACATAGAAAACTGCCATTTGTAGAATGCTCTTTTGCTTCACTTATACTTGTTAGAGCGTGGGCATATCTTTTGTAGAAAGAATTAAACTCTCATGCTTCACTTATATCTATTTAGAGAGTTAACAGGAGTTGGTCATTCACATGGTTAGTCATAAAATCCTACATAAAACTTGTAAATCACTGAATATGATATGTTTGATTCCTTGCAATAGTTTTGCGATATAAAGATGGTGATATTAGAGTCATGCTAGTGAGTAATTGTGGATTGGTAGAAATATTGGTGTTAAGGTTTGTGATTCCCTATGCAAGTACGAAAGTCAATAGTTATGCAATGAAGTTACATCCTACTTGTGGTGCATTATTCGGTGCTAGTTATGTTCAATGCTCACTTATGTGAATTTTCGTTTCCTAGCTTGGTTGCTTCCCAATCTATTTGCTAGCCTCCATTTGTACTAAGTAGAAATACTACTTGTGCATCCAAAATCCTTAAACCAAGTTTTGCCTTATGAGTCCACCATACCTACCTATATGCGGTATTTCCATGCCGTTCCAAGCAAATTTGTATGTGCCATCTCTAGATTTTCAAAATAAATTTTCTCTTTTGTGTGCCCGTACCGCTCATGAAACGGTGGGGAGTATCCAATATTTTTCCATGCTAGGTGGGATATTCTCATGATATGTGTTGATTCACTATCATTCACGAGAAAGTGGCTGGTATTCGGGATGCCCAGTTCCATGCTCAAAAATCAAATCAAAATATAATGAAACAAAACTCCCCCAGGATTGTTGTTTGTATGGACGGTACCCGTGGATTCGACTCGCCGTGGAGTGTGACTGATTGGTGGAGGGGGAGTAAAAACTTTACCATTCTGTTTGGGAACCGCCTATAATGTATCTAGCATGGAAAGTATTGTGAGCTACTTTGTCGTTTTCGTTGACAGGAAAAGCATGCCACTCAAAATATTTCTCTCTCTCTCAATTTAAACCTTGAGCTCTGGCACCTCTACGAATCCCTACTTCCCTCTGCGAAGGGCCTATCTATTTACTTTATGCAATTTTTATTTTTGCTTTGAGCCTCCATCTTCTCTTATAAGCACCAACTAGGGGGCACTATGATCGTACTTGAGCATTGGGCATAGCTAATATTTGAGTGTGTTTCATGAATGGATCAATGATTGAGCATGACGGGCTAGGGATAACTTTCTTTAGCCATGATATTTTGAGAAGACATGATTGCTTTATTAATATGCTTGAAGTATTATTGTCTTAATGTCAAATGATAGACTATTGCTTTGAATCACTTGTGTCTTAATATTCATGCCATGATTAGATTATATGATCAAGATTATGCTAGGTAGCATTCCACATCAAAAATTATCTTTTTTATCATTTACCTACTCGAGGACGAGCAGGAATTAAGCTTGGGGATGCTGATACGTCTCCGTCGTATCTATAATTTTTGATTGTTTCATGCCAATATTCTACAACTTTCATATACTTTTGGCAACTTTTTATACTATTTTTGGGACTAACATATTGATCCAGTGCCCAGTGCCAGTTCCTGTTTGTTGCATGTTTTTTGTTTCGCAGAAAATCCATATCAAACGAAGTCCAAACGGGATAAAAACTTACGGAGATTTTTTTTGGAATATATGTGAATTTTGGGAAGTGGAATCAACAGAAGGCGGTGCCCGAGGGGCCCACAAGCCATAGGGGCGCCCTGGGGGGTAGGGCGCACCAGGCTGGCTTGTGGCCACCTCGTAAGGCGGTTGGTGCCCTTCTTTCGCCGCAAGAAAGCTAATATCCAGATAAAAATCGTGTTAAAATTTCAACCCAATCGGAGTTACGGATCTCCGGGAATATAAGAAACGGTGAAAGGCCAGAATCGCGAACGCAGAAACACAAGGAAACAGAGAGAGAGATCCAATCTCGGAGGGGCTCTCGCTCCTCCGCCGCCATGGAAGCCAAGGACCAGAGGGGAAACCCCCCTCCCATCTAGGGGGGAGGCCAAGGAAGAAGAAGAAGAAGGGGGGCTCTCTCCCCCTCTCTCCCGGTGGCACCGGAACGCCGTCGGGGCCATCATCGTGACGGCGATCTACACCAACAACTTCGCCGCCGTCATCACCAACTCTCTCCCCCTCTATGCAGCGGTGTAACACCCCTTCTCCCCACTGTAATCTCTACTTAAACATGGTGCTCAACGCTATATATTATTTCCCAATGATGTATGGCTATCCTATGATGTTTGAGTAGATCCGTTTTGTCCTATGGGTTGATTGATGATCATGATTGGTTTGAGTTGCATGTTTTATTATTGGTGCTGTCCTATGGTGCTCTCCGTGTCGCGCAAGCGTGAGGTATCCACGCTGTAGGGTTTGCAATATGTTTATGATTCGCTTATGGTGGGTGGCGTGAGTGACGGAAGCACAGACCCGAGTAAGTAGGTTGTTTACATATGGGAGTAAAGAGGACTTGATACCTTATAATGCTATGGTTGGGTTTTACCTTAATGATCTTTAGTAGTTGCGGATGCTTGCTAGAGTTCCAATCATAAGTGCATATGATCCAAGTAGATAAAGTATGTTAGCTTATGCCTCTCCCTCATATAAAATTGCAATAATGATTACTGGTCTAGTTATCGATTGCCTAGGGACAAATAACTTTCTTGTGACAAAAAGCTCTCTACTAAAACTAACTTAGTTGTTTCTTTATCTAAGCAGCCCCTAGTTTTTATTTACGTGCTCTTTATTATCTTGCAAACCTATCCTATCACACCTACAAAGTACTTCTAGTTTCATACTTGTTCTAGGTAAAGCGAACGTTAAGCGTGCGTAGAGTTGTATCGGTGGTCGATAGAACTTGAGGGAATATTTGTTCTACCTTTAGCTCCTCGTTGGGTTCGACACTTTTACTTATCAAAAGAGGCTACAGCTGATCCCCTATACTTGTGGGTTATCAGTCCGTAGGCAGTAGCTAGATGGCTTCCTCTCTCTCTTTCGATTCTCAATACAATGGTCTCTTGGAGATCTATTTGATGTAAACTTTTGCGGTGTGTTTGTTGGGATCCGATGAATTTTGAGTTCATGATCAGTTTCTATCCATGAATATTATTTGAGTCTTCTTTGATCTCTTATATGCATGATTACTTATAGCCTCATATTTCTTCTTTGAGTCTTTGGTTTAGTTAGGGCAACTAGATCGATTTTCTTGCCATGGGAAGAGGTGCTTTGTGATGGGTTCGATCTTGCGGTGTCCTCTCCCAGTGATAGAATGGGCAGCGAGGCACACATGTATCATTGCTATTAAGGATAACAAGATGGAGTCTATTCCTACATGAATAGATCTTGTCTACATCATGTCACCGTTCTTATTGCATTACTCCGTTTTTCCATGAACTTAATACACTAGATGCATGCTGGATAGCGGTCGATGTGTGGAGTAATAGTGGTAGATGCAGGCAGGAGTCGGTCTACTTATCTTGGACATGATGCCTATATAATGATCATCGCCTTGGATATCGTCATGATTATTTGATCTTCTATCAATTTCCCAACAATAATTTGTTCACCCACCATGTGCTATACTCATGAGAGAAGCCACTAGTGAAACCTACGGCCCCGGGTCTACTTTTCCAACATATTGCTTTCCGATCTATCTTTTCGCCGCTTTTGTTTTCAGATCTATTATTCCAAAAAACCCAAAATACCTTGCTGCACTTTTTATTTGCCTCTTTTATTTTGCGTTCTTGAGAGATCTATCTATCCAATCTATCTTATCCTAATCTATCTTTTTACCGTAGAGAGATTGACAACCTCTCTTTCACGTCGGGTTACAAGTATTTGTTCTTTGTGTGCAGGTGTTGTTTATGTGGTGTTGGTGATCCTCCTACTGGTTCGATACCTTGGTTTTATAACTGAGGGAAATACTTACCGTCGATGTGTTGCATCATCCCTTCCTCTTTGGGGAAATACCGACGCAGTCTCAAGCCACGTCAACAAGCTCTTGAGACTCTAGATCATATCGAAAGCCCCAACATCTTTGAAATGTTGTTGCAAATCGGGCTCCATACAAGCCAACATGAGGCAGCTGATCTTGTTTGATTCATCAACGAGTTTCTGGTAGGCATTCTTGGTTGTGGCATTAGCATTATTGGCAGGTGCCTCTGGAAGTGGATCCTCTAGAATATGTTCCTTTTTATCGTGCTTGAGAACAATTCTCAAATTTCTATACCAGGTGGTAAAGTTTGTTCCATTCAGTTTATCCTTTTCCAGAATTGATTTCAACGCAAAGTTGTTTTGAGCACGTGGTGCCATTGATCTACAACAGAAAATATGCAATCACTAAGCAATGTGTTTATGTAGAGTAATTCAAGCTTTAAACAGAACTACTCCCACTCAAGTCAGCATCCCTCCGCAAACTCTCAGTGATTCAGGATCCGTCCAGCACAAGCGACTAGTGAGTTTTAGCATCACTGCTAGCCAACTTGCCTATTCGGTAAGCAACTCCTTGCTAATTGTATCTCTATATGACTCCTGTCGGTCAGGTAGGTAACTCATACCCTGGCTCCCGACCTTCTTTGCCACAAGGCCCAAAACCGTTTTGATAGCCTTGTCAAGATAACCTGATGCAGTGCATGTCCATGTCCGACACGAACCCTCCAGTTAAAGGACACCTAGTAGCACCTCAATTTTATGAGCCCACTACTAGACGTACTTGACGTGCGAAGGTGCAACATCCGGAATGGCAATGTGCTTGATATTAACGAGGGATCTTTCTACCATTTTAACATGCATAGAAACAAGAAGCAATATCAATCACATATAAACATAAATATGTGAAATAGTATGGCTCCTTCATGGGCGTCCTTCCAGGTCAGCTCCAACTCCGATGACCAGGGAGGAACTCCATCTTGTTCGTCACACCGGGATGCCAAAGCCTCGAACTTGCTCTCTGTCCTCCAAGTACTACAACTAGTAATGAATTTTACAAAGAATCACAAGTCGACACGCAGGTCGTTATACATTATAATGACATCACTTTGGCTCCTGTCGACTGACAATCATGACACGCAGGTCATGTTAAATTACACATATGCATCACATACATATGAGCCATACTATTTCACATCAAACCTGCAAAACAAAGTTATGCATAGAATTGCATTTTACCATTTTGAGTGATCGTGTACGAAATATACGGCGCTACGCACACGGCGGTCCCGCTAGCCGGTTAGCGTGCGGGATTCGAAGGGGCAGCGCCCCTCGCTGGTGCGGGCAACACTCGATGTTTTCAGAAATCACAGATCGAATCTGTACTCCGATCATGCCGAATTTTCTGATCTGACCGATCTCATCAATCATCGCGAACTCAATTCCGGTTTACTTTTCACTGTTAACCCCGATGGCGGATATCGACCAGTAGGGGTAGGTTGTGTCACGACCTCATCAATTCCGATTGACAGAAAACATAGCCTGAATAATCCCCATGTGCAGTTGATCTCATCAACCGTGCACATAGCCGATCTCATAAACGACGACAGATCTCATCTGCCGCCTCCACATATCAAATATGCATCTGATCTGAATCCAAATCCTATAACAGAGGCTCTGATACCACCGTTGGGTTCTACCATAGGTGCATCACATGCAAATTAAAATTTTCCTACGCGCAGAACATCCAAGAACATGCTACAGAGATGGATCACAGATCATTACCACTAGACGCGCAGTGTCGTGCAGCGGAAGTAGAGTTGGGGTAGCGCGTCCGCGAGGTCTGTCTCCTCCTCGCGTGATCTTCCTCAAATAGTTGGTCGCCGGATCCCACGTACAGGTTCACTGGAGCGGCGCAAGTGCACCGCCTCTAATGGTATCCACGCGTGCAGGAGGAACACCGTGCGGCAGACTGCTAGGTCCGATCACACAGTTCAGCGGCGAGTGGAGGTGGCTAGTTGCAACACATGCAAAGCCCTAATGACGGCGTCGAAGCGATCAACCGAATGGGTGTGCCGCACATCCACTATATATAAGCATCCGTCGCGGGCTCAACACTTGGGCCTCACACGGATCCTAAAGCCCACAAATAGTTCATTCCCTTAAGCGCGCAACCCCTTAGGTTCTCGTTCACTTGGTCGCGAGTCTGATCACATCCGGCTCGGGTAGTCGGTAGCGGCCTCTAGCAAAGCGTGCCGACTCCAAGTGTCCGATGAAGCTGGTTAGGCGAACCTGTACATCACACTTCTGTTCCCTTTGCCACACGATATATGTTGTCATGCTCAAGAAGACATGGTCATCCTTGTTGCAGCATGACCTCTTTCTCGTTCCGGTGAATCCGACCAACACTTCGGATTATCTCATAATCCTCATCGCATGGCCATGCTTATCTAGGTCGGATCACCCGAGGGGTCCAGAGTATATCTCTCCTGATCAGAGGGGCAAATCCCATCTTACTCAACCATGTCTCGTAGCATGGGTCTGCACAAGCCCGAAACCTACCTTTGTAACTACTCAGTCACGGAGTAGCGTTTGGTCGGCCCAAAGCAGGTCTGTCACCATCCTGAGTACATGCGCCAGCTCAGGTCTTAGGACATAGAACGTATGTTGTACTAGAGACTCACAGATGACCTATCGCTGCATCTCATAGTCGGGTCTGTCCAACTCAGACCTTATCTCGACTCAGATCCGACTACGTTAAATCCGACCAGATATTTCTGAGTCCATGTTATCCGGCTAGCATCCAATGCTACAAGGTCAGTGAGACCGGACCATCCACCGTGTCATATGCTAGTCTAACTGGCTGAGCGTCCACACAACCATGTCGACTAGGGACCATTTAGGACAGTCATCATACAATGCATAGTCTCACAAACGAGTCACGTACTTGTTAATACACATCATTGATAATATCAAAGGACTATCTTTATTCATAAACACATAGGAAATATCATCATACATGATTGCCTCTAGGGCATATCTCCAACAGTAAAACCCTACTCCTGCTTTGTGGATTGATCTCAAGTTGCACAAGTGTTACAAGGCTCTAGGTGGAAGAAGGCTTCAAGTGAAGGTAGGAGCTCAAAATGATTGAGTCCTCTACGGGTCGAATGGTCTCTCTCTGTGTACTGGGCGGTTGTGTCCCTCTTATCTTTCCTTGGTCCTCTTTCCCCAAAAATATCGGCGCGAAAAGTGTAGCCACAGGGCGGCAATCCGAAGGGGGACGAGCGCCCAATCCACCATGACAAAGGTGGTCTTCATCCTGCAAAAGCGCCATCCATGACGTGCTTGTGGGCTCGCTGATGAGGCATGTCCTGGCAGGCAGCGTCACATTGGTCTCCTTGCACCGGAATGGCAATCCTTGGGGTTCACCTTGGAGGAGGACGACAGCTTGCCATCCTTTTATCACCAAAGAGGAAAGACCCTCTTTCTAGGCCCGCTAGCACGATCCTTGCCGCCTCTGCGAGCGCAGGACGTCATCCATGTGGCGATCACGTGATCATGCGACCAGCCCCGCATGACCCCCCCTGACGAAGGGCTTCACGAGAACCAGCCTCGCGGATGGAGGTCCCGCGAGGCCACCTGTGGCTTGGAGAGAAGTGTCTTGATGCTCCCCTGCTTGGAGAGAAGGAAGCATGGCGGGGTATGTGCCTAGGGCGATGCCTTGGGTCTGTAGAACCCCAAAGTGGGTTGCTCCTGAGTTGGGTCCATCGAGTGTCGCTGACTGGGCCGCCAGCAGATGGGCTGTGGTACCCTCGTATCCACTGTACCGACACGCCTGACCTTTCCACCTCCATAAATTCTCTAAAATATGGAAACCAATAGAGAGCCACCCAGAACAATTTTTCCGCTGCCGCAAGTCTCTGTTCTTCTGCGATCCCATCTGGAGGCCTTTTCTGATACTCTGCCAAAGGGGGAATCCATCACGGAGGCCATCTTCATCAACCTTGCTGCCGCCATGATGATGTGTGAGTAGTTCACCACAGACCTACGGGTCTGTAGCTAGTAGCTAGATGGCTTCTTCTCTCTCTTTGATCTTCAATTGAAAGTTCTTCATGATTCTCATGTTGATATATCCGATGTAATCTTCTTTTGCGGTGTGTTTGTTGGGATCGATGAATTGTGGGTTTATGATTAGATTATTCATGAAAAGTAATTGAGTCTTCTCTGAACTCTATTATGCATGATTGTTATAGCTTTGTAAGTCTCTCCCATCTATCGGTTTGGTTTGGCCAACTAGATTGATTTATCTTCAAGGGAGGTGTGCATTGTAGCGGGTTTAATCTTGTGGTGCTCTATATCCTAGTGACAGACAGGGACAAGACACGTATTGTATTGTTGCTACTAAAGATAAAACGATGGGGTTTGAACATATTGCTTGCACTTACTTGGTCTACATCATGTCATCTTTCTTAAAGCATTACTATGTTTGCATAAACTTAATACCATATATGCATGTTGGATAGCGGTCGATTGGTGGAGTAATAGTAGTAGATGCAGAATCATTTCGGTCTCTTGTCACGGACGTGATGCCTATATACATGATCATTGCCATGAATACATAATCATGACTATGCGCTTTTCTATCAATTGCCCAATAGTAATTTGTCTACCCACCGTATGCTACTTTTGAGAGAGAAGCCTCTAGTGAACACTATGGCCCCGGGTCTACTTAATCATATTTGCTAAAAAATAAAAACATCTTGCTGCAATTTATTTATTTTTATTTTATTTTGCTTTTATCATTATCTATCTACCACTATCATAAGTAATCCTTGCAAGTAACGAGTTCAAGGGACTTGACAACCCTCTTCCTCGCCCTGGGTGCAAGTGTTTGGTTTTGTGTGTGCGGGTACCACTTGAAAGACGAGTTGTTGTGATTCTCCTATTGGTTCGATAACCTTGGTTCTCACTAAGGGAAATACTTATCTCTACTATATTGCTTCACCCTTCCTCTTCGGGAAAAAACCCAACACAACTCACAAGTAGCAGCCACCCAAGGTCCACCCGTCATTGTTCCGGCAAACAAGTGAGGCCAGGCGGCCACGCATAAGTGGGGCGCATACGACTCAGTGTGCCGGCCTCAGTCGCCCAATGAAAGTGACCTTAAGTGCGCACACAAGGTCCACCCGTCATCGACCTACCATCCGGGTCGACCGGGCGCGCGCCATCCGCTATAGGGCCCTTGCGGGAGCGCCCGACGTTGCCCAATGACGGTGTCCCCGGGTGGGCACGTGGTCCACCCGTCATGGGCCCTCCATCCACGTCGCCTAGATCCGAGACGTCTGGGCAGATCGAACGACTGAAAAGCCCCCGCGGCAAGCCACCATGGGACAGACGGCTAGGAGGCTCTCTTCACCCACGAGGCGCCCAGAGAAGCGGGTGCTCTAGCATCCTTTATAGGAGTAATAATCATCCACATACCTATTGTGGCTAATACCATTTTTAATTGGATTTGAAAAAGCTGATATACTCTGAAAATCAAGGTGTGCTTGGACGTTGCTTATGGATAGGCAAAACACTACAAATATGCTTGAGAGGAGACACTGGATTGTGGTCGATGATAACTCTTGTGTTCTCTGTCCTACCGGCTCTCTGTAGTATATAAATTACTTATGCTTCCAGTGTCATTTCAATGCTAGAGTTCAGAATTATAACTAGCTCTAGATCAATCGCCCGTTGGGGGATGGTGTGAGCACATGTTGTCCAAGCAAGAAAAGACTTTAAAAAGTCTTCCTTTTTGAAAGTAGTGTTTTCGGCCTGCTGGAATATTTGGTTAACGAGGAATTCTACAATCTTCATGCATGAGAGGCCCACTTTCTCCATGTGGAGTGCTTTTGTACATGGCATTTCTTCACTGCTTATAGAAATAGGACTAAGCCTAGATTTATATGCGATATGATCAGATGGGTTTCTTACCTCCCTCCTTAAAAGGTAAGTTTTATTAGGGTAGTTCTTTGCATCTTTTTGAGCATCATACTCCTTGTATATAATAATGTACATATGATTCTTTTCAATAAAGTTGCACGCCCGTGGAGGTTTTGGCTTACAGTGAATAGTAAGAAAACACTCCTTGCGGAGTTGGAAGAAGCTACGAGATACCAACTTTTTGCTTGCCAAAGTAAGTGAATTCAATTGTTTCTCCATATACCCCTCACATGGAACATTATTACGTTCAAGTTGCCACTCAACCCTCGAGTGGAAAAATTTACCTGGTACAGCCTCTCTTGCGTGAGGAGGAAGCCACAAGCATGCATCATACATGTGCTCACCATCGGTGCTCACCATCGCCGATCTCAAAGCTCCCCGACCTCCGGGTTATATGCTTAAAGCTGATGACGACTTCCACCTCCCCATATGTTGCACCACCCTTCCATCTGCCTCCAAGCTCGACGCTGACCATCGACTCTGCTGCTCCGCCCTTCCGCTAGGACTATACTATGCACACCTCTGTAGCCGCCCCACTCCGACGAGGGCACACCTCCTTTGTCTAGTGGATAGTATGATTTTTATCGGCTATCAATCTATTACATACATGGCCATGTTTTATGTAGTATGTGATAAATTGATTCTATTTTCAAGTATTTGTATGTGCTACATGATAAATTAGAGACAAAGTACTTGTATGTTGTATGTGATAAATTGATCTTATGGTGACCTGCCGGTGAGCCTTTTGTTCGCCAATATAAATTAGACACTAATATTTTAGTTTGGTGATATCAAGTAGACAATGAGCATTATTTGGTGACACAAGCTAGATCATGGAGCATTTTGGCGTGGTACTTGTAGACCTGGTAGCTCTATATGCTAATTGAAACATTCATTTTGACACACATATGATAGACATAAAAAAGCAAAATCGGGGAAAGTAGGGAAAATCCATTTCTGAGCCCGGGCTCATCTGCACCCCCGCTGAGTAAAAAAATCAAAACAAATACTAAAAAAATTCAAAAAATTCCAATTTTTTTTGGGTGGTACATAATTTCATGCGTGAGGTTCGCTCCAATTTTGGTATCATTTGAACATCTGAGCAGCTCTCGGCAAAAAAGACAAATTCGGGGTCTCTAAAAAAGTTTACTGTTCACGCACTGTTTTGATCCGATTTGTTGTTTTTGCTGAGAGCTTCTCAGATGTTCAAATGATACAAAAATTGGAGCGAACCTCACGCACGAAATTATCTTACACACAAAAAAAATTGGAATTTTTTGAATTTTTTTAGTATTTGTTTTGATTTTTTTACTAAACGGGTGCAGATGAGCCTGGGCACCAAAACGCCTCACTCGGAAAGTAGTTTGTGATCCTATGCCCATACATTTTTTCTGGATATTGTATCAAAGCAATCCAAACGGTAACATTTCTTACACGCATTCTTTTACACTACTAGCGTTTTGTGTTTGCACATGATCTTCATTGTATTTTTTTATTATCACTATAAAAATACTATCTTGTTGACTATGGATATCAAACAAAGTCCGCTATCTTGCACCGTGTAAGTGCCACGGTGCCATGTACCTGATTTTCGACGAGTACCTCTGCAAGGAAGAAATAGGACCTTCAATCATCAACATTCATCACTATGAAATATCATCAAAAGATTTTTTATTCTCGATGGAATGATGGATCCTCTCTGGCATAACATGCCACAAAGTCGAGATGCAAAATATGATAGTTATTAAATGCACGTGTCTCACAATTACACTCATGATGGTAAATTATGTCATGAGCACTTTAACACGGTTGAGCACAACTCCTATGTTCATAAGAAGAACGCTTCTCATGGCAATACACTCGTAGATATGGGTGCAATATGCGATGCTACTGATCCGGGTGTTTTTTCTTGACGATTAGATTTTATCATGGCTGCTTTTGTTAGGAGAACTTTGTAATAACTCAAAAATCTTCCTTTTGTTCCATTTTGTTCTTAAGTGTCAATGTCACAACGGTTTTATTATAACACTTAGCATTTTGTGAAGTTCATATTTTTTCTTCCTTGCTCACATGTACGCCAAGCACATTGAAACATTACATATATTGTACTCCTACCAGATGATATTATACCATTTACATACAGGTCCATAATTGTTTTCCAGGCTACTAAATACCCGTGGGCAAGTACGTAGAATCGCGTGGAGGACGTTCGGGGTCTTAGCTTGGCCGCTATGGACCTCTAGAAATAAATTAGCTATAAATTAGCTATTGAAGGAATCATCCTTGTGCACCAGACCTGACCAAACAGACCGGCCCGGCCCGGCACGGCACGACCCGGCCTGCCCAGGCACGTTTAGTAAACGGGCCGTGCCGTGCCAGCCCGTGGGCTGCGCTTGCAGGCCCAGGCACGGCCTGATTACTAAACGGGTCGGCACGTCGGCCCGTTTAGCACGCCGGGCTACACATTTTCAGCCTGTTGGACTCATTTTTAGGTCTATTGGGCTGTATTTTAAGTATATATATATATATATATTATAAAAATATATATGAAAATACATAAAAAAATAAACGGGTCGTGCTGTGTCGGTCCGCGTGCCCAGCCTCTAGGCCCAGGCATGGCCCAAGGCGTGCCGCGTGCCGGGCCCGTCCCGTTTACAGTCGTGCCATGCCTGGCCCATGGCGGGCCGTGCCGGCGTGCTCGCGGGCTGGTCTGGTTAGCCCGGCCCGTTTGGCCAACTATATTGCGCACCTTGTTAATTATATCTTCAAATGGGCTCTAATCTTTCAGCAGTGGAGAACGCTCGAAAGGAGGGAAGGGTGATGCGACGTCGGACGTGCTTCGCAAGATCAACCAACCACACGCCTTCTACTGGAGCTCTTAGTTGTTTCCCATTTTCTTCGCGCTCCTTCGAGCTGCAACTTGTATCGCTCTACCTTTTGATTCCTGAACTTATGCTGTCCTAAAGTTTGTAATAACTCGTATGTTTGCGACTTCTGTTCACTTTATTAATTTAAAGCAGGGCGCGACTCGTGCCTGTTATCTAAAAAGTTTCTGTGACGCATTTTAGAGAAGCTATTTCTGCTGCCCGAAAAAAAAAGAGAGATCCTATTTCTGCAGGAAAAAAACCTACCCCTCAGCTTGAGCTGGGAGGGGATTTTTAAAAAAAGAAGACAAAGAAAAAAAGCCTGAGCTGGGAGGTGGGCTCGCACGCGCTGTGACACAGGATCAATGAGTGCACGATCCGACGGCTCGCTGCGCGGCCGACGCAGCGCTTCAATCAGTCGGCTGGATCTAGGTCGAAACGTTTTCCGACCGAAAATTTCAGGGCAAACCCAAATTTCTCAGCGCCCAAACCCTAGCTAGCCCCCTCCCACCGTCCCTCAATCCAAATGGACGGCGGCGACGGCGACGGCGACGGCGGCCTCCGCTTCGACTTCGAGGACTACCTCGACGCCGTCGGCGCTGGATCCGGCTCCGCGTCCTCCGAAGCCCCCATCCTCGCCGTGGGAGGGCCGTCCCGTGGCCGTGGCCGCGGAAGCTTCCAAATGGATGGCGACGAGGACAGCCTCCGTTTCGACTTCGAGGACGACCTCGACGCGGCAGGCGCTGGCACCGGATCCTCGGCCGGGTACTTCGAAGCCCTCATCCCCGCTGCTGGAGGGCCATCCCATTGCCCTGGCAGCGGAAGCATCCAAATGGACGGCGACGAGGGCAACCTCCGCTTCGACTTCGAGGACTACCTCGACGCCGTCGGCGCTGGATCCGGATCCGCGTCCGCGTCCTCCGAAGCCCCCATGCCGGTCACGGAAGGGCTGTCCCATGGCCGTCGCTGCGGAATCTTCCGGCAGACCGTCTGCCATCACTGGCTGCGTGGGCTTTGCAAGAAAGGGGAGTCGTGCTCTTTCCTGCACCAGCTTGACATGGAGCTCATGCAGGTGTGCTTAAACCGCGCTTTTCGCTTCTTTCGCGCAGAGGATTGCAACTTCAAGCACGAGATCCAGGAGTGCGAAATGTGAGGAACATCCCCTCTCAATCCCTTTTATATTATTAGTCCTGCGAAACCTAGCCTCGAATCATGCATCCAAGGTTCACCCTCAACTAGAGGGTGGCATGTGCTTTGCCACGCCGTCTTTTAGTCATGAGTTAAGCCTTTTTTAACGTGTTCGAGTTAAGCTTTTTTAGCGTGTTTTTATGCAGGCGGGTACGGTTGGTTGCTTTGTTGTGTGTTTCACACCTGAGTTAGACTGGCTTTTAATTACGTTTGTGTTGCTCTTTTTTATTGGCTTCCCTCTTATGAGGTGGAGGCGGTATCTTCTCTGGGAGGTTGACTGAGCGAAAGCGATAAGAAATATTGATGCATGCCAATTAGACAAGTCATTACGTTTTATTTTCGTCTGCTACATATGACCCGCACCTGCCTATAATTCCGTTGAAGTGGATTCATAATCAAACAGATAAGCTAATCTGGTAGCTTAGGTATTGTATGCAGACCAAGGTCATTGATTCTGCAGAATGACTCTACTCAATCTTTGACCCTTTGGATTGCCAAGTTCATGTCATGTTTTTAGTTTGCAGCATTCATTCTTCCATAGTGCTGGTGATTGCGGGTTTGCTTCATGATATATTAGCCCATAATCATATCTGCTCCAAAGTTTGTGCCAGCCAATTCAACAACAACAACAACAACAACAACAACAAAACCTTTAGTCCCAAACAAGTTGGGGTAGGCTAGAGGTGAAACCCATAAGATCTCGCGACCAACTCATGGTTCTGGCACATGGATAGCAAGCTTCCACGCACCCTTGTCCATGGCTAGTTCTTTGGTGATGCTCCAATCCTTCAGATCTCTCTTTACGGACTCTTCCCTTGTCACATGGATAGCCAGCCAATTCAACACTTTTAGTTAATTTGCTTCCTTTATATTGGCACAAATTGAAAACTACAGCAGGAAAACGACAGACCAGATTTGATGCTGGTTTCAACTTCCTAGTGCATAAGAGCCAAATTATGATGATAAGTTGATGGGAGAGTATTTTGCACCTTATACCTACAAATTAATCTGACATGGAGCTGTCTTGCTCTTGTACACATACATCATAAAGTTGCACTCATGTTCAGTGCTTCTCAATGTTTTTAACGCCTCCCTCCCTCCCTCAATATGACGTGTTTTGGGTCGCAATGCCCGAAACTGGACGCCATGGGCTAGGAGAGTTGGCGCACGCGGGAACCAGCAGACAGCGGCGGGAGAATTGGTGTGCGCGGGAACCAGCAGCCAGCAGCGGGAAGGAACGGGAGGGGAAAGAGTTTACGGAGGCTGAGAGAGGGAGAGAAAGACACACAGAGAGAGGGAGGGAGGGGGGAGGGAGGGAGGGAGGGGGGAGGGAGGCCATAAGTGTTATAATGTTATGATGAAGGGGGTCGGTCGCCATAAAACGCGTTACACCATAAAAACATTGGTGCTATGTATTTGCAGCGAACCCGCAACGGATACCGTATCCGATACGGATACTGCTCCAATATCTCCTGGATATGTATCCCCTGAGTATCAGGGAATAAATGATTTAAAAAATGCCGATACTTCATGGATACTCGTCCGGTGTGTTTCGGATATGGTCCAGCCCAGTTAAAGGTAACTAGCGATGCAACCCTAGTCCCCTGACACCCCATATTTTCCCTTCCTGCTGCTTTCCTCCCGATCTCCACAGCAAGCGGCGGCTGCTCACCCAGCGGCGGCAGACCGGTGGCGAGCAGACAACGAGCTGCTCCTCTTCTCCTTTCTCTTCTCATGATCTCCTCTCCTCTGATCCTCTCCTCCAGATGGCTCCTCGTGCTGAACCTACCAACCTAAGGGTACCATTGTGGAGCCATGTTACAGTATTAGTAGTGTTCTGATCCTCTTCTATGGACTTCGACCTACCAGCTCAGTATTTTGGTGAATTAAAAAGAATAGTAAAATGTATCCCCGGCACTTCTCCAAAATGGCGAATTCACGTATCTGCGGTGGCCCGATACTGATACACTTATCTGTATTCGTGCATTCTAGGTGCCCATGCTGTATGAATTTCTGGAGTAACCAACTACGATGGATTTAACAATTATCACATAATATAACTTAATTGGTAGGTTTTAATTTAGCCGATTCAGTTTGTTAATTTTTGGCGCCTTCAACTAAACTGGTTTTCGTATTGTTTAATTAGTGATTGATGGAATCTTTAACTTATGTGACGATTCATATTGTTACTCAAAGTTCTGTTGTGCAACCCAATAGATCATATAATGTACTGTTTGACTTGGCATTTAAACCCATTTCAATCTTCAGTGTAGCTGTTGTAAAGAGTGCTGTCTAAACTTTAACATAAACTGTCTTCCTTTCAATCTGAAATTGCAGGTTTAGCGTGGGCTTTTGCCCTAATGGACCTAATTGCAAGTACATGCATGTTAAGCTACCTGGGCCACCTCCTCCTGTTCAAGAAGTCCTCCAGAAGTTTCAACAGACGAATGCCTACAACTATGGTTCATCAAGCAGAACTTATGAGCCTAGAGACTATAACTGTAAGCAGAAGGCGAAACCTCAAGTCCAGCATGGGTCAGTGCTGAAGAATCAAAATGCTCAGGTTCAAGGTGTCCATAATGGCTCATCTATCCAAAAGCTACCACAACCGCAAGCCCACTTCCACAAGGGCAATCAAGGTGGGGGCTTCTAGAAAGTTTTGTGAAGCTTTCAACGCATATTATATGAAAACTATAAACATAGCCGTATTACCTGTATCGGTCTTTAGAGACAATGAGTTCCTTGACTTGTTCCTTATGCTTCCCGTCTTCTCGATAGAATGATGGGCTTACTTTTCAGAACTTGTTATGCAGTGTTCTTAACTGTCTTTTAGCAAGAGTCATAATTCGCTATTTTATTATGCTAGGAAAAACTATTTTTCTCTGAATAATTAGACAAATTAATCTATGGCTAAGCAATCAAGATGATTCCTATACAACTAACGTTATTTAATAGAAGGGGCTTGTGCCTCGTCTTTCGATTTACGTGCTATATTGATTGGATGTACGTGTTCCTTGCATCAAATGGTTTGGTGATTAGAACAAGAAATTGAGCCACTTGGCTATTTACCTCTTTATGTAATTTGGAACTGTGCCAATGGAATCTTGTGAGCACATTAAAGCAATATATGACTTTTGGAATTATGCTTATAGCATTCTTTGAGCACATTAATACACAAACTTATTGCCTAGATACTTGTGAGATTTGTATCTTCTAGGGACCACATAGGAAGTGATTTCCATGTTATTTTATGGCATAATCTGAAGCCAAAAGTGTTGTTGTAGTCTTTGTCCTTAGTAATAATCTAGAGGACAGAGGGCTGGGAAGATCTGTCTTGTTGACTTGTCAAGACAATGTTAATGATCTCTCTTGCATTCCAAAATTTCATTATTTCTGGTCCATGCACATGCTTCCTTTTACCAAAAAAAAAAAATCAATGTTGAAGTGGTTCTAAGTTTAACAGATTGTATGTTAACATGTTAAAAAAATAGGTACTCGGTTATTAAAAGTTGCAACCTGGAGAATCTGGATTTTGGTTCAGTGGGGTGTTTGTGCCTCCCAAAAAGGATTAATGAGGTTGAACTTGACGAAGCATTTGAGTCCATGGAGAGTGTCATTTCAATATTCTCCATCTCTAGAACTCATCATGTCCAGGTAAATCATACATTCCCTATTAGGCTCTCAGCTAGCAATAGCTAATACAATTACACATACACCCTCTGTTACACAATATATGCTATAATTTACTTTTAGTGGAAACTATTTATGTGTCTTCTATATATGGTTGTAAATTAATTGTACTATTGATTGCTGTTGAGAATAGAGCACGAAATTAACTTAGTTTAGTTATTAAGGGAGTTAATTAATGGTACAGGTGGATCGGTAATCATGAGTTGTTTCTTTCTAATTTTTACATAATCATGACTTCATCTCATTTATACCTTTTGGTATTTTTTCTTTGTCATTTAGCTCTAAGCCCACAAAACACGGATTTAATGGCCCAGCTTTTAACATAGGTTGGCCCAACTTAAATGTCAGTACTAAAAAAAATACGGACATTAAGTGGAAGAAAATGTTGCCTCCAAAACAAGAGTGACAAGTATATATATACAGATGCGACAGAGCTCTAACCTGACATATATTTTGGCCGAAGGTGGCAATCTAGTATAATATCATTTGTTTTGCAGAAGAGTAGTTGAAAAGTGAAATAGTGCTATTCAGTTGGATACATCAAATTATAGCTGAACACACAGAACTTCTCTCCAGTGGCTTAGGTACATCACAATTTTTGAAATCTTATCCGTACTTTCTTTATGGTTTATCCATACTTAGTTTTATTTGTCATCATTTCACATTATATCTTTCCACTGGCGGATAGTACTACTATTTCTCACTTATGGAATATAGCATCTTGTAGCAGATTAGATGACATAAGCTTGTATATTCACACCATACAGCACTGCATGGTAATATTTGTTGATTCTGTTAACTGTGAAAGAAACTACACTGAGTTTCTCCTTGCATAATACGGAGTATTTAACAACAGATCTTATGCTATAGACATTTTCACTAACCTATGCTTAAAGGGGAAATAGACAAATACTCCCTCCGTCCGGTGAAAAGTGTACGTTTGGCTTTAAAATTTGTCCACAAAAATGTGTACTCCTATCTTCCCAATGCATTTAAGGTAGAAAAAAATTGCTTCTCTCTCATCACACGGTAATCAAGACCAATAACATTCTACACATGGTCTCCTTAATTTTTACATGCACTTAGCTCATTGGGGGTTGAGTAATTAAGTAGGAGAGAGATGATGGCTTGCACCTTTCCAATGCATTTTTTACTTCACTTCATAATTTGTCCTAAAATTTCTATATGTACACTTTTCACCGGACGGAGGGAGTAGTTATGTCTTCTAAGTATGGTCATACATTAATCATAGTATTTATTGCTCTCGATTGTAGAGCATGTAAGTTGGTTGCGAGATCTTATGGGTTTCAGCTCTAGCCTACCCCAGCTTGTTTGGGATGATAGTAGAGCATGCAAATAGCTTCTTAGTTTAGTTATTTAGGAGGTTAGTTGATGGCAGAGATGCTCTGGTAATCATGAGTCATTTTTCTCCTTTTTGATGGTATCATGACTTCATTAACCATTTATTAATATGTTGTATTTATCTTCAATTGTACCCACAGTTTGGTACATTTTTGTCATTTAGCTCCAAGCTATGGGACAGGAAGCATTTAATGACTTAGTTTTTAAAAGAGATTGACTCAATTGTATGCCCAACTCACATCAGCACCCAAAGAATGTTAATAGGAGCATTTAGTGGAAAATATTGCTGCCAAAACTAGAGTAACAAACAAGTATGTAACGCAACATATATTCTGCTTTGATGGTTGTAATTTAGTACTCCCTCCGTCTCAGTTTACAGGGCATGCGCGTAGTTCTAGGTTGACAATTTAACTAGCTAAATATGTATCATATGTGATGAAAAATATATGTCTAGAAACTACATCTGTTTAAGAAACTAATGATACTAGTAGAGTGCCCGTGCGTTGCCACGGGCCAACAAATAAATGTAAATATTGCTCTAGTTTTTTTTATCATGAATGTGCATATAGCGTGTGATATTTCACGAGACAACAAACACATGCATCTTCCTCTCTCTTTTCAACAAACACCATTCACCCCTCTAGCAGACCTTTCCATCCAATTTGTTATCGGTCACCTTCTCCAACCCTACATTATTCATCTTTCAATTCACTACCCTTTGACTATGTATGTGGCTTCTTTGTCGTTGTGTTGCTCTCTAATATATTTAGAACACCATCAACGAATGATGATTCATAAGGCGCATCACCTTAGTACAAATAATAAGAAAAAAGAATTAGAAAATGAAAGACTCGGCCAGGAAACATTCGTTCCACCACATCCTCATTTAGCGACTAATTTGAATGATGCTCAGTTTGCCTCCAACCTACACATGGGCTATGCCTTCATTGAGACAAGTTACACGGCTAAATAGACAAAACATATTGAGTGGAGAGGACTAAAAAAGTATATATCAACCCAATGCCATGACGTTATTGAGTTATGGGAGACAAAAGTACAAGCTACAAAATTGTGTACTTACATGTATGGAGAAAATACTGTCACATAATTACACCATCATCATGCAAGGCTGATCGGTATTAAGGATGATGACGACAGTTAGAGGGGAACAACACTGATCAACACGAGTACATCAAGGATCTTTCGTTACCTGGTCAATCAGCTGTAATAGAAAAAGGAGGTGGCTGAAGGAAAATGGCTAGCTTATCATTCTGCAGACTCCATAGAACCCCAAGTCCCTTTTGCGTCGACTACATCATAATGAAAATAGTGTGTAAATATTGTCCGTTACATGCAAAATAAGAATTGCTAGCAGTACATTAATTACTTCATCAATCAGGAGAAAACAATGAAGCAGCAAAAAATATGTTTAGATCAGTTTCACGCCTGGTCTTTTACAAAGACTTTCACCTTCTCCAGCAAATCCAGGAATGGCTCTTTATTAGATCTTTTGTTTTCGTTTCCTGCGCTATCTGATAAGTTGATTTCAGATAACCCCCAAATAGTCCATGTGAAGCAACAAACTGGGAACTTAAAAATCAACAGAAATACTATTTCATTTGAGATAGATGTGATAACTTAAAATGGGTACTACAAGATCTATTCATCTCTGTAAAATGGTTGATGTGGTTGTTGCAAATAAAGGCTCATCCATCATGCTTCTTCCTCCCAGTAGACATGAAAATCAGTGGTCACTGGTCACAGGATAAAGTACAAAAAATAAAGAGACAGAAAAGGGAGAGAAGAGACGCAAATGTCATGAACACCAACACCCAGACGACTTCAGCTCTTGATGTGATGCTCCGGTCACCCAAACCCTATCCATGAAGAGGGGATCAACTGGAAGGGTCATATCTAACTACACTACAGCCGCGACCGGCAGGCACATACCATAGTTTAGCATTACAGCTAAGACATCAATTGACCCTAGAAATATTGAAATCTCCCAACAATATAAGCAGCTAGAATTATAGGATCAAACAACCTGATGCCCTCTAGTAACTGCAGAAATTCTTGTCCTCTCCCAAATCAAACGATCAGGAGAACTGAACTCCCTAACCACGCAACGGCAGCAACGACAAAGCACGGGGTGAACAAGCGCACTGGTAGTAGGAAGCGGGTAGTGACTCCTTACTAACTTGCTCATAGAGCTAGCGCTCTGCAAGCAGGCCACCTCGGACCCTTGCACTGTCGCTGCCGCTGTTGCCAGCCGGCACGGACGCCCGGGTCATTGTTCTCATGATGCTATATTTTCATGAAACATTGCAATGGAAAAGATTGTTGAGTCCAATAAAGTCCTACTGGCCATAAAGCATGCATCTTTCGTAAACCAATGTTTTATAACATAGCACATGACAACGACGTTAAAAGGTTATCTATTCTCTGTGAAGCATTTTAGCAAACACTTGGCATTGGTAAGTTTGTCTCTATACTCATGGAAACCTGAGGCGACGACGACCATGGCCAAGAGAGAGAGCTAACTGCAGTTGCGGTTGACGAGGTGGGACGCTGATTGGAGAGAAGATCACCGTGGTGGTGCTAGGAGCAGAGGACTGTGAGCACGTGATGTCATCCGTTCAGGCAAATTCATTAGAATTCATCTAAAATGTACTGCACCACACAAACGGATGGAGGAGGAAGAGGTAACCTGACAGGGTAGTGGTGCTCGACAGTGTGCTGGCTGTCCATGGCTCCTCGTCTTGCACCGGTCGCTCCCGCCAATCTGGTGAGGAAGAGAAGAGGAACGACGATGTGCAGGGAGGGGGGACGACCATGGGTGGTTGCAGTCGAGGTAGAGGCCTCATGGTCAGACGACTACAAGCTCGGGCACCCACCTTCTGCCGAGTTGCTGCTGCGGCGCCGACGTGGAGGCTTACAGAGGCTCCCCCGTCTGGATATGGCCACACCAACCACCGGAGTGGCAAGGCCTGGCCCTCTCTCCGACGACGACCTGGAGGTCCGCAATGGCTATGGCGGCGGCTCCTCTAAGACCTCGGCGGCGGCTCCGCCATCTAGCTCTACGGCGGCTCCTCTAGCCCCTCGGCGCCGCCAAGGAGATCCGCGATGGTGGCGCGCGAGTGGTTTCCGTCATCGTGCCAATCGATCGGTAGCGGCGTAAGGACCCGCGATGGCGGCTGGGGCTAGGTCTCGTCGTCGCTGCGATGCGAATATGCGATCGAGGGATGCCTCGTTCGCTCCCTGGTTCGTGCGAGACGAACTCGCTACCGGTTCGCTGGTTTTTTTTCGCTGGTTTTTTTCTCGTGCGGGGGGCGTCGTTACCTGTTCGATGGTTTTTTCCTCGTGCGGGGGGCGTTGCTACATGTTCGTTCGATGGTTTATTTTCGTAGCGAGGGGTAATCGGTACGTGCGCGAGGGAATAGTTACGTGGAGGTGCGAGGGAAGACGAAAAAATCAGATGAAGGTGGGAGAAGAGACGAAAAAAACCCGATGAACGCCGGCTACCAACTCCCCCTTTAGGAATAGAGATAATTTTTATGACATATAACACATATTTAGTTAGTCAAATCAATGACCTAGAACCACGCGCATGCCCTCTAAACTGAGACGGAGGGAGTATAATATAATTTGTTTTGTAATACAGTAGTCTAAAAGTAAAATTATGTTATTCAGTAGATTTTCAAGGGCTCTCGAAAGGTTACTTCTAAGCTTGGTGGCTACATTGGTGGTTGGATTTGGAAATTTACTTACATAAGCTCATTATGGCTAGAATTTCTCTCCATTGGCTCAAAGTACAACAAATTATTGAAATCCACCCGCCTGAGTACTAGGAACTGGCTGCCGTGGCTCCAGATCGAACTATCGAAGCATCCCTGCCCCGCCACGTGTCTCGCTCGTTAGCCGCCAACCCACCCTAGCCGCCATCTCCCCAGAGCGAAGCATCCGTGCCCCCACCCGTCTTCCTCACTAGCTGCTGGCCTCCATTGCGGTCTTCGCTATGACCCCGCAGTCGTTGTCCATGCCAGGAGCTGGCTGCCACTGCCCGTGCTTGCCGATTTTCATCGGCGACTCTGCCGCGGCTTGGTGGGTCGGTCCTTACTCCGTTCCACGCTCGTCGACATCATGTGATTTAGCTTGGTTCCCTTTGAGCATTGTAAAAAGAAGGCAATTTCTTTGTCATCGGGCTTTGTTTCCATCCCTTGCTACCCGTTGATTTTTGACGGTGTTAACTACATTGATTTCATTTCTCACATGCACATTCACTTGCATGATCTGTGTCTCTAGGCATACTCTCAGGCGAGATTCCTTATTTGTTGTGCCCTGTTGCCCTTGTGGAACCTTCGCCACTCCCTACGTCTGTTGTTGATAAGACTGTCGCTCATGCTGCTAAGGTTGCTGATGATGTTGCTTGCTGCCTAAGATCAAAAGGTAAACTATCAAGGGTTTGACTAGGCAGTGGCATCACACGTAGGCAGTAGCAGCCAGTGCGGTGGCTGCTACACGCACCAACCACGACTGTTAAATGCGAGCACATGGGCGAACCAACCTGTGGTTGGATGGTTAGAGGGACTGTGGTATCCCCAGCCCACCAGGGTTCAAATCGTGGTGCTTGCATTTATTCTGGGATTTATTTCAGGATTTCCGGCGATGCGCATTCAGTGGGAGGAGACGTTCCCGTCGACGACGAGGTGCCTACGGCGACTTCGTAAATTTCAAGATGATATGCCGGCTCAGTCTCTCGGAGGTGCTCATAGGGGTAGGGTGTGCGTGTGTGCGTTCATAGGGGTGAGTGTATGTGCGTGTATATGAGCGCTTGCATCTGTACTGTGTTCAAAAAAAAAATGCGAGCACATGGTGAGCGGTAGGGCCGTAGGCTAGCACACGTATGCATCCCGATTCCGATTCCACACACTCTTAACGGGTCATGACTACCCCACCTCTCCTGCTGCTTTCATCCTCATCATGTCTTCTCCCCAAAAAACACAAGTCCTGAATTCCACACCAGATTATAGGGCGCTGTACAGCTGCCCCCAAGAAACGCGAGAAGAGACCAAAAAAAAAACGCCGAGGAGAGACCAAAAAAAGAAAGGACACAGGAAAAGTCTCAGGCGAGCAAAACAAGATCTAATATTCAGGCAATGCATGATTCAGCGGTGGATGTATTAAGTCTAGTTGCCAAATTAGTTGTATTAATTGTCACATTGATTGTGCCAAAAATTACGGAGATGAGATCTGCTGTACATGCCTATTTCCCCTGGTTACTATAATAGCTTCATCAGTTTCCAAATTAATTGCGTCAAGTTGCCAAAGATGGATTTGCTATACTCACCTACACCTAATTTCCAGATTAGTTGTCTCTAATTGCCAAATTAGCTGCATCGATTTCCAAATTAATTGTCTCAAGTTGCCGAAGATGGATTTCATGTACTCACCTGCACCTAGTTTCTAGATTAGTTATATCTAATTGCCAGATTGGTTGTACTAATTTCCAAATGAATTTGCTGTACACACATAATTTCCAGATTAGCTGTCTCTACTTTCCAGATTAGTTGTATCGGTTGCCATACTGGTTGCCGACCTTGCCATTCTCTTGCCCCTGCTCTCCTTGCTGAAAATCCCTAGCGCTCGCATACATGTGACGGAGAGATCCCGTGGCACCTCCCGGAGTCCCATGCCCCATTCTATCCCCTCGTCACCCAGCTCGCTGGCGATTCAGATCACCCCATGAAGTCTGCCAAAAAAAAAACTTCGAAAAGCAGTAATGCAAAACCAAGAAAAAGCAGCGTGGATGGGGGTGTGCTCACAAGAAGCCAAGGCACGCTCACATCAGAGCAGGCCTGCGACATGGAGCGGCACTAGCTATCGCTCGTAAGGCGGAGCGATCTTGCTAAGGAAATAAAGGGATAGAGGAGGGGGGGGGGGGGGGGGGGGGGGGCGATAGAAGAGCGGCAGAGAAGAAAATGCTAGATACTCGACATCCTGTGGGCTTGATGCGTGCGCTACTTCCGTTCTCTGAGCCACGCGGTGCGCAGGCACATATCTCAGCGCTTCGCTGCATAGGAGGGAGGGCGAGGATGCGCACGCCCCTCATTAGATTTTCCCAACTATGAAAAGGTTTGGATTCTTGCCGTGATCAGTTGACTGCCTACTCTTAGTGGAGGCTGTGAACTCTTACCACGACCAGCTAACTGCCTACACTCAATGGCTTGATGGTGATGCTCTTGCTCGTGTTGTGGCCATCCTCGTCGCTAATGTCCTGCCTCAGTTTTCTTATGAGATTGTGGGACTCTTTCGGCCTTCAGCATATGGACTCACCTTTGTCATCGATACCAACAGTCTCGTGATGCCATTTACCAGTCGTAGGGGCAACACTTCAGCAGGATGATGGCACTATTGATGAATTCTACACTTAGAGTTCTGCTATTCGGCGTCAGCTGGATTATCTTTGCATTGCTGGTTGTCACACATGCTTTTGTTGCGTGGTTCGTGTTGACCTGGAATTCCAACGAATTTCCGAGTTCTTGACGTGGCTCTGTAAGGAGTTTGAGCCACAACATGCCCAACTCTTTGCGAGTGTGGTCCATGTCTCTTCTGAAGGCGCTCACATAGTTACACGTAGAGGAGACTCATCTGCATGGTGCTGGTCTAATAGAGCTTCCTTTAGTGCTAGTTGCCAAGCAACTGCTACACTGAATACTACTAGCTACTTGCCCATGTGTTGCGACGGGGCATACATGTTCTACTGGATCAACAACAATCATATCCGACATATACCTTACGCCCACCATATTCTAGATTTTGGTAAGATTTGATTTGCTTTGAGTATGGGTAGGCATGGTAAGGAAAGATTTGGTCGAGGTTTTGGTAAGATTTGATTTCAGTTGGGTAAGGGTAAGGGAAGGCAAGGAAAGTTTTGATTTAGTTCAGTTTTTGATAAGATTTGATTTGATTGAGTTGATGTGGGACATGGGTTTGGTCAGATTTGATTGAGTTAATGCATGACATGGTTTCTAGTAGGACAAGAAAAGGAAAGTACCGATGTGGTTTAGATTATTTCAAACCAAGGAGGGCATGAAGCGGAAAAACCAATGTAAGGGGGACGAGGGAGCACGTGAGGAGAATGTACCAACTCTCCTTTAATAATAGAGATACCGCTTGCACCTCCCTTTAGTTCATCATGGTCTTCTGCGGTTTGCATGAGGGGGCGTCCTTAGAGCATCTACAACCGGGCTCCTCAACCCCCCATAAACGTTCGGGTCGACAACCCGGTCACTGCCTGGTCACAAATTCGCCACCCAACCGCCTGCCCCAAACGTCCGAGCCGACCGATACCCCCAAACCTAGTCCATATGTGGGGTGGATATGAAGCGGTCCGGACGCTGCTGCCACGTCGGACTGGCCCAGTCCGACCCTAAAATACTCCACCCCGGACCAAACCCTAGTCTGCAGTCCACTCTTGACCGCTCCACTCCACTGCTTGTCTCCTCCCGTCACTCCGCGTCCCCTCCCCGCACCATGCCCAACTCCAGCAGCGGATCCGACAATGAGTCAGACTTCCTCGTCTGGGCGGCACTCAAGGAGGAATCTAGCTCCTTCGCCTCGGACGACGAGGAGCACATCCTCCGCATTGCCCTTCGCCATTCACCGATGGATAGGGGCAGGAGCTTGAGCTCCACGACCTCCCCGGTGGCCCGGAGGGGCAGCTGCGCATTGGCCTGCGGTCTCACATCACGGTCCGCGCCCTCCCCAATCGTGCGGCGGGGCGACCAGTGGTGCTCGACACCTCTAGCCCCTGCTTCTCCCGGGTCATGCTGGGTGCTCGTGCCCGCACCGCCAAGCCTGCTGTCGTGGCTGCCTGAGTTGGAGGCGTGGGCCGGTCACCACGCAAGGCCGAGGGCCGCGCAGGCCATCTCCAGCCGGCCCGGCCTGCTGCCGACGCCACAAAAATGCAAAGCCGCTTCGGATCGGCATTGAGAAGTCCGAGCGCCTCGCAAAGCAGAAGGCCGGTGGCCGCAGTAAAAGCCGCCTGGCTCACTAAGGAGCAGGCCCGCGCCGCTAGGCGTCTGGTCAGGATCCGTTTCTCCTATTCATCTGATGAACAACCACCAACGAACTGACAACTCCCCTCCGTCCGCCGACGCCTATGCTGAAGGCTACAACCGCTGCTCCGGAGACCCCAAGGGGAAGCGACCAACGAGGAAATGGTTAAGGGCGTGTTTTGGTTCTCGTCCTTGTGTTGAAGTGCCTCGCCTGGAGAGCGCCTGGTACCTGCCTGGGCATTGTTTGGTTGGTGACCCGGGGAATTGATTGCACGCCTGGCCTGGAGCACCCAGGCATCATCATTAGCCTTGCCCAGACGACCGAAATTGATCGCCTGGGCGCGCCGCGACAGCTGCCTGACATTAATCATGAGCATCATCGCTAATGGCACCATTCCTTGTTGCCATCGGCACCGTCGTTCAATAGCGAGCTCTTCCTTGCATCCGACGTCTTGGGCCTTGGAAGTGCCTCTCGTGCCCTCCGCACATCCGCATGGGAACAAGATTCTGCACATCCGCCCATGGTCTCCATGAGCTTGGATTGCCCCATTGATGTGAGGTGGAGGGGGTATTCAAGGGGAGACGCCGCGTTAATGGAGTGATGCAAGTTGCACCATTAAGGGGATCAGGGGATCTGGATGAGGCAACTCTTTTCTCTTTTCAGGTTTTTTTCTGGTCGGTTTATTTCCTAAGGAAATGCTCGGTGGACTGGCGCGTTATGGGCTTGATTGACGTAATGGGCTGCTGATGGTGTTTATACACTCTTAAGAATACATATACCAGGCTAATACATATACAGGCTCAGGGCACCAACCAAACATCTCTACATCAGGACTGCCTGACCAGGCAAAATTCATCAATATCTCAGGCTGAGCCCAGGCACGGATTTTCTCCAGGCATGAAGCTGAGGACAGTAACCAAACTAGCGATAAGTCTGGCATCCCCTCCGTATTTACTAGCATCTTGTTTGCTATCATATTTTGCTATGTAGCTATGTCGAACATGCTATCGAACAATCTATGTCTTGCTATGTCAAACTTGGTATGTCCTGTCCTATTTATATGTTGATCTACGTCTTGCTATTTTCATGTTGCATGCATTGCATGGATTTGGGGGTTTGCATATGAGGGGGACGGCTGTGGATGCGGACATTTGAGGGGTGATCGGACACGCCCGTGGACATATAGGGGCTCAAATTAGTACTACATCCATTCCAAATTATAAGATGTTTTGGATATTTCAATATGGAATACATGCAGACTGAAATGAGTGAACAGACACACTAAAACTTGTCTATACATCCCATTCACATTTTTTTATAACATCTTACAATTCGGAATGGAGGGAGTACATTCTGGTTGTGGATGCTCTGAATTGTTAGGGGTATAAACTAGGTAAACATATTCAGTTATCTTAATGTTCACCTCTGAGCTTCTGATGACGAGCCTCTTTATGGTCTGACTCACTATTGTCATCTTGTTGGGTGCCTTGTCTATCTAGCATCTCCTATCCAGTTCGCGTTCTGGGTCACCTCCTTCGGGTTCTACATATCTTAGTGGAACTACCACTTGCCATCTTTTCTTTCCACGCTCTAGTGCATTGCAACATCAGGCATATTCAGATAATCCTTGGGTTAGCGATCCTTCGAATCTATGGCCACTTTCTGCTTAATGTGTCCTTTCTTGGTGAGTTTCTCATTGCTAGGAAGGCAAAAAACATATTTTCCGTTTGAGCACAGAGGCCGAGTTGCAAGCTATGCTCTCGTGACAGATAACTTGATTACGGTGGTTACTTGAGGATTTTGGTCTTTCTGTTACTACATCGACTCCTCTTTTGTCTAACAACACATGTGCTATTGGTATTGCTTGAGATCTGGTAAAGCATGAGCTCACCAAACATATTGGTATGGATGCTTCTTATACGAGATTATAGGTACAAGATCAGGTTGCTCTTCAGTATGTGCCTTCGGAGCTTCAGTTGGAGGCCTTGGGAATAGATCAGGATGCTTCCCTCGTAAAAGTAAGTTTGTATATTCACACTGTTGTGCAGTGCATGCTAACACTTATTAATTGCCTAAGAATTTGTTTTAAGTTTCTTACAGATCTTATGCTAAAGACATTCCCACTTATTTGTATTTCCTTGGCCTTGAACTTGAATTAACTCGGTTGAACTCACATTCCAAATGGATCTTATTTGATTGTAGCAAGTCAGTTAAGGAGAGCAAGCCAATTAAGGAAATATTTCAATCACGGTCTTTAGGGTGTGTGTGAGGTGATTAAGGGAGATGTGTAGAGACTAGAGAGTAAGCCAATTGAGGAATATTATAATTGCAGTCTGAATACATGGTTACTATTATCTTGGGCCTATTTTACATATAATCTCCCTCCTTCCCTCTATGAGGTCACCTTGACCGGGCGTCAACAATGAGACAACAGTATACAATACTACTCCCTCTGTAAAGAAATATAAGAGCGTTTAGATCATTAAAGTAGTAATCTAAACACTCTTATATTTCTTTACTAGACTAGGATAACTTGGCACTAACCCGCTAATTGAATTAAGTATTGTATACCACTACATGTGCTTTAATTTATTCGTAGCCGACAATGAGTACCTCAGAACTGAATGAAAGCTAACTGATGGTTTGTAACCTTTTAGGATTTAGTTTACGGCAATTTGCGGCCACGAAGTTGAAATCCTGGATCTTGTTCCAGGCTGCGCTGACCGCTGGTGAGGCACAGGGTGCCGATGACGTCGCTGACAACGAAGGCAAGGGCATCATGCTATTTGTCAGTACAAGGGAAGCGAAGAGAATGATAAGGACCATGGCTGATCTACTGAAGGAAGCCGTACGTGATGGATTCTTTCTACGACAATCGTTTTCTTCATGGCGATTCCTCAAGAGGATATGGGGCCTCTTCCCATTGGAGGCATATGTTCATGAGTATATCTTGCATGTACTGTCCTGTCCTAGCAAGCAACTTGGGACCAGCTTCTGACAAATAGTATGTTTCAGTTTTGAACCAAACTAGGCTACTCCTGCAATGAATGAATCTCCCTTTTGGTTTGCACACAGTGGATGGTACTGCTGTTCCTTTTTGGGCAAGTCCATAGATAGTACTTGTCTACAAATAAATGCATGCAGTGGGTTCACAATTCATGCTAGTATGTACTCCTTCCGTTCCACAATGTAATGCGCCCGTGCTTCCCGAAATCTAAGTTTAACCATATATTTAACTAACGAGGCTGACTGCAACGGAAGCAAAAATCATACCACTGAATTCGTATTTCGATACGAATTAAGTGATATAATTTTTGCTCCCGCCGTAATCGGTCTCGTTGGTTAAATGTATGGTCAAACTTAGATCTTGGAAAGCACGGACGCACTGCATTGTGGAACGTAGGGAGTATGACAAGGTGCAGAATTAACAGCAATTTCATCGTCCATCTGCATCTTCAGTGAAAATGAACGAAAATGACACTTTTCTGAAACTTCAACACAAAATTGTTCCAATCTAAAAATATTTCATAAACTGACCCTTTTGCACGACGCCCGGCGATGGGGCGCCATGTTAGATAGCATGACGCCTCGGGCTAGGGCGCCATGCTATTTGGTACGATGCCTTAGCCCGGGGCGCCATGCTACATGTTGGCACCATGACGCCCTAGCCTAGGGCGTCATGCTATCTAGCATGGCACAGCGTCATGCAAAAAGGTGTTAGTTTGTGAAATATTTTCAAATTGGGGTCATTTTATGTTGAAGTTTCATAAATGGGTCAGTTTTGTTCATTTTCACTCCAGCAGAAAGCACTATTCAGCCACAGATTATCAGCCTAGTGGCCAGGAAGAGGTGGGGTATCTGACACAGTACAACTGTAAGCAAACATCTGGAAGAAGCACAGATTTCGGTTCCCCATTGCGGAGGAGTGATCTGGGATCCAAATCCGGGTCTCAACTGAAGATCTGAAAGAGACGGGACTCATCAGAGAGAAATCAAAATGGGGCTAAGGAAATTGCACGTATCTTTGAAAAGCGGCGGTGGTGTGCGTGTACGCCTTTGCAATCCAACTCTAAATTTTTCGCAATCCACGACCAAACAAACCCAAAACCAAACCAAACCAATTGTAATCACCATGGGGCTAAGGAAAAATGCGCATATCTTCGAAAAGCGGTGGTGGTGTGCATGTGTGCCTTTGCGACCAACTTTAAATTTGTCGGAATCCACAACCAAACAAACCCAAAACCAAACTAAACCAATTGTAACACGTTGGCAGGGCCAGAAGAGACTGGCATGATGTCGAAACGCTGGGGTACTGGGATCACAACAGCCATGACCGCATGAGGGCCTGAAGAAACTGGTATGCCATTGGGTTGAGAGGCGTCACTTTCACCCTCCAGATAGACCACTGGCCTTAGGAAAAGGAAATCATCTTTATTTTGGCCATCACTTCGATAAGTGGGCACTCAAAATGGTCAGTCAGACGGGGACCCAAAAGGCACATGAGAGCATCTCTAACAGACTCCGTAAAAGTCGGACGTGGAAAACGCGTTTACAGTCCGCTGCAGATCAGATTTGCGGGGCGAATTCGTGCGCTGCAGATAAGACCCCGTATATGAAACTGTAAAATTTGAAAAAAAAAAATCCGGAAGAAACTTGCAACGACAGTCATCATACATAGTTGATCATCATACTACATCATAGATAGTTGTTCATCATACTACATCATAGTACTACCTCGGGGGAGGGGGGGATCTGCGGGCCGTGCAACGTACCCGAGCCTAGGCTACCAAAATCGACGGGTGCGGCGGTGACGACGCGGCGGAGGAGCCGGAGGAGCTCAGTCGGAGTCGGAGTCGAGGTCGATCTAGTCTTTGGCCTGCTCGGCCTTCATGACGCACATGTCCACCTCCTTGGACGTGTGCGCCTGCGACGCCGCGACGCCCTGCTCGAGGAAGATCTCCTCGATCTCGAGCTCGCGGCGGCGGCGCGCGTCGGCCTCCTCCTCCTCCCTCGCCGAGCGCTCCATGATGGCGCGCTCGAGGTGGTCCTCCTGCCCCGGGGGGAGGTAGTCTTCGGGGCCGGTGACACCTCGACACGGCGGGTCCGCCTCGGCCTCGAGCTTGACGGCGAGCGGCCCGAGCTCCTCCGGCTCTCTCTTGACCGGAGTGAGCCGCGAGCTCGAGGCGCCCGCGGACGAGCTCCCCGCAACAGAGGAGCCGAAGGAGGCGCGACGGTGGACCGCGAGCTCGCGCTCGAACTTGTCAAGCTCGCGGCGTTCGAACGCTGGCGGCGGCCGGCTCCCATAGTTGAGCCACTTCCGCGCCCCCCGCTTGCGTGCGGCGTCACTCCGCGTCATGCCCACCACTTCCGTAGCCGTCCATGGGTCGGGAAGGGTCGCTAGGGCTTTTTTTAGGCTCGTCGGCGGCGAGAAATTGGGGCGGAGGGGGAGGGGAGTCGTGACGGAGCGGCGGCGGAGGCGGATAGGGTTTGACCCGTATCCGAGCGGTAAAACCGCATAAATAGCGGTGGAAAGGGTCTTTTTCCGGGCCACGGTAAACTTTTTACGGGCCGGGCCCGAGATACGGAGTCTATTCTGGCAAGAAAAACAGGCCAAACCCGTATACTCGCCGAAATTATACGGGTTCGGCCCTTTCACGGGGTCTGCTAGAGATGCTCTGAGTCTGGTCCATATCAAACCTCTTTCTACTGGGAACAACATCTACTTGCCATGCTACTCCCTCCGTTCCACAATGTAGTGCGCCCGCGCTTCCCAAAATCTAAGTTTGACCACAAATTTAACCAACGAGACCGACTGCGGCGTGAGTAAAAATTATACCATTGAATTCGTATTCGAATGAAGTTTTCGATGGTACAATTTTTACTCCCGCCGCAATCGGTCTCGCTGGTTAAATTTATGGTCAAACTTAAAGCTCGAAAACTGAGGACGCGCTATATTATGGAATGGAGGGAGTACCTTTTCTTACTGAGAACATCACTGGTAAATACTATAGTTACTTAACACTGGGAATGCAATAAATTTGCAAGTGGCACATAGTAGATTCACTAACACCGTCTTAACATAATTTCATGAAATAATCTCCTACTATGTAGAGAGTTTTATCACCGCATAAAGGCTTATCCTCTGTTGCCATTGTCAATAGTAACATTGTAGAACCAGAAGGCCATCAGTACATATAATATGACCAAAACAGGCATTAAGCAACACGGGTAAATGAGTTACATTAGAGGTCCTACACCAACAGCATTGGTATTCCGCAAAACAAAGCGTTAACGTGCATACCATATGTCATAGTTACTACTAAGATGGTTATCAGAACGTTGGCAGCTTTGAGCTACACTTGATCTATGGACGCGTTTGGTAGGCTGCATACAGCCCAACCAGGCCCGGGCGGGATGAAATTGGGCCGTTTGGTTGCCTGCAGGCCGGCCTGGCTCGCATCTGCACGAACCTTAAAGCATCCCTCATCCTGGCTCGCTGGGAACGCTCGAATCGACCGTTTCCAGCGAGCCAGGCTGAGTGGGGTGGAAAACGAAGATGCGGCATAGGGCACGGTGCAGGGGGGTTGCGGGCGGAGATGGCGGGAGGGGGAAATCGGCCGAGGCGGGGTGGCGCCAAATATACCCTCACCACGCCATTTCCTCGCTCACCTCTATACCTGTAGGACAAACCCTCCTCTGTTGTTGGCACCGGCGGCGGCGGCGATTGAGATCTGCGGCTGGGACGGCAGCGGCGACTGAGATCTGCGGCGACTGAGATTTGCGGCTGCGACACTCCCCTGCAGCGGCAAGAGGCGGCAGGCGCACTCCCCGGCAGCGGCAGTTGCTTCTCCCTTTCTTCTTCGTCTCCGTCCAGCCCTCCTCGTCTCCGCCATGTCTCCCCCGACCTCGAAGCTGGTAAGATACCCCCGTCCCCCTCCACCTCCTCTGTTACGTGTTAGGTCGTTTGATAGGAGCGTTTAGGGTCGATAGGAGCGTCGCTGACTGCATCATGGATGTCGCTTAGATTGTGGATGAACGAACGAAGCTTCTAGTTCAGGCAGCATCGCTGATAGCTGTGGTTCAGGCCTGGATCCTGTTGGTCCATAAGAGAGCTGTTCGTCGGAATGAGAGACCTCGCATCCGGTATGATCCGATGTTAATCCGGGATCAAGAGAGGATAGCGAATCTGAACTACATGTACAACTTCAACGACACAGAGGCTCTGTGGATGCTTCGAATGAAAAGAGCACCTTTCGCTAGGCTTGTGCAGATGTTTAGGAGCAGGGGGCTGCTAGAAGATAGCATCCACACCACTGTGGAAGAGCAAGTCGCCATGTTCCTCCATGTTGTTGGTCATAACCAGAGGATCAGGGTTGTACACAACACCTTCAGGAGATCAATGGAGACCATCTCTAGGTACTTCAAGAAAGTGTTGTATGCTGTTGGGGAGCTCAGAGGAGAGATGATCAGGTCACCAACTGGCTGGACTCCTACCAAGATTCGCACTAGCCCAAGATGGTATCCATACTTCAAGGTGAGCACTTGATATGTTGTTGTAGTTCATGCCTTGATATGTTGTTATTGTTCTATAGTAGACTAACAGCATATTGTAATGCCATTCCAGGATTGCATTAGAGCAATAGATGGTACTCATGTCACTGCCAGAGTGCCGAGGTCACAAGCTGCAACATATAGAGGGAGGAAGCACTACACAAGACAGAATGTGCTAGCTGCTGTTGACTTCGATCCGAAGTTCACATATGTGCTGGCTGGCTGGGAAGGATCAGCACATGATGCTAACATTCTCAGTGACAGCATGAGTCATCATGATGGCATCAACATCCCCGATGGCAAGTTCTACCTTGGAGATGCTGGCTATGCATGTCGGCCAGGTGTTCTTCCACCCTTCAGAAAAACCAGGTACCATCTGAACGAGTTTGCTGGTAGGAACTATCCTAGGACTCCTTAGGAACTATTCAATCTCAGACACTCCAGCCTTAGAGTGACTGTTAAGAGGGCCTTTGGAGCTCTGAAGAACAAGTTTAAGATCCTGGATCAGAAGTCATTCCACCCTTACCCTACCCAGGTGAAGCTTATTATTGCATGTTGCATCATTCACAACTGGATCCTGCAATGGGGAGTTGATGAATTTGTGCCGGAGGAGGAAGATGTGACTCCTGATGAGGTGATCAGCTCCGGCCATGGCGTGGAGGCATTCGACAACGAAGCATGGAAGAACAAAATGTTGGAGTGGGCTCAGGCAATGTGGGATAACAGAGGTCAGATAAGGATCTGAAGCAGAAGAACAAGAGGAAGAAGAAGAAAGAGGGAGCAGCAGAAGCGAGGAAGAGGAAGCAGCACATAAGCAACAGAGGAAGAGGAAGCACCTAGTTAGCATCATTGAACTATCCTTATTCAGCCATGTTGGCTCTTAATAACTTGTACTATCATTTGCTACTAGCTAGGATAAACTGCCATTTGTTTCCTAGCTAGGACAAAACAATGTTCAGTGTGTGTGGTAAGATCACCACTAGTGAGAAGTGGTGATCACATCTTTAGCCATTTGCAACCAAACAACGTGTTGTTTGTTTAACAACAGGGACGCAGGCAACCAAACAACGTGCTGACTAGTTGATTCCTTCATGCAGGAAGCCTAATGCACACAACCAAACTACATGCAGATGTTGGTTTTTAGCCTGCATTTGCCCAACCAGGCCCAACTGGGACAAGTATGCAATGCATGCACTTTCAGAGATTTCAACCAAACGCGCCCTATGTGCTTTGGTTCCAGTTCACAAAACTAGGACGAGCTGCAGAAACATACTAACAGGCCAGCCTAGAGCCAAGGGCTGGCGCGCTACATATCTTCAGAACTCAACACATTGCAGTGCCAGCCCTCGGGAGCTATTGCCGATGTGATTCCAGTGCTTAGGTTTCTCGGTTTCCACTTGCTAACATGGTTATCGCAACTATTGTTGAGCTTCCTCGCAGGAGCTGAGCTTGAGAGGTCAATGCCCATCTTGTTCATCCCTTGTACCTCCTGCGGCAAAGTATCTTTATGCAAGATGCGTTGTTCTGAAATTCCCTGCCGGTTACAGGATCTATGAATGCAAGAGTGGACACAGAAACAGTGGCAAAAGATTCTTGGGAACTTGTTGCCTGAAACTTAGTGCCATGAATCATCGCCAACTAGAAGGACATCATCCTCTCCATCAACAAACACAAGCTGCCAGCCTGATCTTACATGCTCTTCCAACTGGCCCTTGAGGCAAAATAGGCGCCCTACCTCGCTAAAAAGTTCACGCTAGCTGCTAAATTTAGTGATGGCCAGCAACCTTCCAAAGGCTCCAGATTTGTAAGCCTACATGACAAGGTTTGCCAATTCAAAGTGCTTCTAGGGAAAGAAAAACAGAATCTATAACTCCCGAACATACCGCGTTTTTCAATCTCGGTCCGAACAACTCCTGCGCCGTCAGATTTTCAACATGAATCTTAGAGCAATGAGATTATCCACGTCAGCGTTTTTTTGTTTGGAGAAATCGCAAACGCAGCCAGCTGCACGTCTCTTATCCATCCACCTCCTTGTCACTCTACAGACCCCCACCCCACCACTCTCTCTCCCTCTCCCTCTTTCCCCCACCACTCATGGCGTCATTGTCGGCGACGAGGCCAGGCGGCTGTGGTTCCGGGTACAAGGGCGGCGCACCCTGCCACAGCTGCCCCGCGCCGCGCCCTGCGTGGAGTTGCTCCGCCTGCATCGGCCGCGCGAGCAGGAGCACCAGGGGCCGCCCCGACCGCTCATAGATGGGCACCTTGCGTCACGGCTGCCCCTGTTGCGCTGCGCGTGGAGGTGCTCCGTTGGCCAGCATCCTGTAACACCCCAAAATTTTAACCATGTTTTTACTAAATAAATTTTGACTAAAATAAAATTTTAAATTATATTAGGCCTTTTATTAATTTTCAGAACCTTTTCTGTTTTTTGTTTTTCCCAAAATCCTTCCCTCCATATAAAAACTTTTGAAAAATATTGTGGGTTTTGAAAGTTTTTCCCAACCTTCATTTATCTTTTAAATACCAGTAAGAAATATTATCATTATAGATTTGCACCAAAATAAATTTTTAATGACATTTTCAAACTTTGAAATGTCTTTGTTGCACTAACACTATTTTAAATAATTCTTTTAAAATTCCACAAAAAATTGCGTGCGAACCTCTGATGTCTATAGATCAGTATTATACAAAAATCCATCATGGTCTTTTAAAAATTTGGAGCAATTCATCCATTCTTCAATCTGTCCCATTCTTAACTTATAATTACAACCCTAATTTTTCTAGCTCAATAAATTCTGAAACTTTTCCATCTTGTAGTCCTTCCAACCAAACCATTAAGTCCAGAAAGATCACCTCCATTTACAACATGTAAGTCCCTCAATTAATCCGTCCCAAGTTTGATTCAGAACTGAACTCCTCCAAACCTTGAACTTGGAAGTTTTAAATTTTTGCCAAACCAACTCCACCATAAACTCTATCACTCAATGAGGCATCATCCTGCCAATTCTCATGTCCAACAAAAGCTCTTAGATAACACTATCATTCTGTCAGCTTGTGGGCATGACCGAATCTTGCAACTCCTGACTGTGCAAATAACAATTGATCATATGGCCAAACCAACTTGTCCATCACCCTTACCAGACCAAGTACTTCCACCCTACCAAAACTCATAACCAGAAGAGCCTCCTAGGTCGCCCTTCGGTCGAACACCTGGTGGGCATGTCCAGAGCGCGGCCAGAGCGCCACACTGCACTCACCGACACCCGAGCACCTGTCGCTCCCCAACTTTTCCCCTCGCTCATCCTGATTTTGACCTACATCATGAGGTCACCCCGTACCTCGGCGACACCTTCTCCTGGCCGCTAGCACCGGCCAAGCGCTGCCTCCACCGCCGCCCGTGGCTGCTGTCTCGGCTACGCCACCGCCCAGGCCACCTAAGCCAACCAACATGCCTCTCCATCATTGCGGACCGCCACCATCCTCACCTAACACCACCGACCACCTCACCGACCCCAACGGCCTCGCTATCGTCCCCCTTGCCATCAATGGCCGCCGCCGTGGTCGGTTAGAACAACCTCTACCGAACTGACCTCGCTAGGCTATAAAAGCCACCCCAGGCCCCCTCAAACCGCATCACCACCTCCCCCTTCCTCTCTCTGAGCTCCCCCGAGCAGCAGAACGATTGGAGCCACCCGTCTTCTTCATCTCCGACCACCACGCCCGCCACCACTTCCCTGTCAATTCGGACGCCACCAAAGCTTCCCCCCTCCACTCTCCGCACCAGCAACTCCCTCGTGGTCCCTAGAATCCACCCCCTCGCCAATTTCACTAGAGAAGCACCGTGGATGAAAGCCCCCTTTTGCTTCCGTCGGAGCTCCTCAGGAGCGCTCCCCGCTGGTGGTGACCGTGGTGCACCTCTCTGGACTCGCCTCGACCTCCTGGTCCTCCCCACATGCTTAGTTTCCCGAGGGGCAGCGCCGTTCACTGGCAATCACCACTGGCAGTCGCCTCCTACCCTGTTCCCGTGCGAGGAAGACCAGTCAAACCTAACTGGTGGTCCAGGCGGGGACCACCGTCAGTGACCGGAGGCCGCCCCGAGTCTGTTAAGTGCAAGCCTATTTCTAGGAATACATTTTCTTCTTTAGCTTGCACATTCTCTACTGAACCGTTTCCTTTTTAGATTTAATTTAAAATCAGAGATTTGACCCAAATCTGAGTAACTCTAATTTTTAAACCATAACTCCAAATGAGTTGATTCTTTTTCTGTTATTCCTTATTTTTCATCTAGGTTATTTTAGTATTTATTTCAAAAAATTCCAAACAATTTTTTTGTATTGTTTTGAAATTATGTGATATTTGTAATATTTTGAAAATAGGAAAAATGGAGGGAAGATGCATTTTACAAAATTATGGAGTGAATCAACATTTCTACACACCCAAAGCAAGCATCTTGAACACTTGATATGCTGAATGTTTGGTGATTGTTTGCTAGAATATTTGAATCATGCATATGTTAATTAAAATAAAACTGCATATAAATGATTATGCATGTGTGGTCCCTTGCCGACAATTTGATTCCACTTAAAGCATCACTAGTGCAGGCAGCTCCTATACAAACGGTTTAAACCCCTTTCTGTGACGTAGTTTTAAACCGTCACCTTGCATGTGTGTGTGCGATTGGGGGGGGGGGGGGCTATCCCACACGACACAGACAAATCATCTGTGATGCCTCCTCCGGTCACACACGCTGGGCAAAATGAGCTCGTGTGCGATTGGGTGGCCCATCGCAAACAAACATATTGTAGAAGTCGTATGATATGCACTTGGCATCCCACAAAGTGAATCCCAAAGATACGTTTTTGTTCGTATGGTACATCACACACAATTTTGTACAGAACATCGTCCGTGGTATGTGTGCCCATCACACACAATTGTTATAATTCTGTCGATTGCGTTACTCAATACATCACGCATGATGCCTAGAAAAAACGTTTGTGATATGCCTAACACACACAGTTCGTGGCCGGATGTCGTGTGTGATTTTGACTGATCCAACACGCCAACTTTCTAGAAATTGTGTGGGTTTGTTGAGGTCATCGCCCACGGTGTTCTCTGAGAAACCGTCTGCAATAGAAAAACGCAATAGGCACCATAATTGCCCTATTATTTATAATCCATTTAGTAATAAAATTGACATTTCATATCAAGCACACAATATATTTCATATTCGTATTACGGCAACTATTTCATAATTGAAATCACATTAGAGTACAACATCATATAGTTTCAGTACCGAGTTACACAATATGGGCATATACCTAGCTACCTAATAACAACAACATGACCAAAGTTTCACATGCAATATCTAAAATCTTTGGAAAATAGCATCATAGACGGTAAATAGACAGATGAATCTCGTGTAGAAAATTGTTGAAGCGGAAGGCGAATATTGAGCCTTCATTGACGTCGAAGGTCCTTGCAACTTTAAGCCAGTGCCTATGAATGGTTTCCCGCCCATCCTTCATCTCTTGAGGAAGACTTCAAGATTATACCGTGGGTGTTGTATGAATACCTTCCTCGCCTCTTAACCATACAGATGGTTTGAGACGTAATCATTGATGAACTCCTTTGGAAAGGACTGGAAACAAATATATGCATAAATATCTTTTCTAAAATTTGAAATGGCACAAAGGAAAAAAATACAAGGTAAAAGAGATAGTACCATCCTATAGTTGACTAATGTCTTGTTTATTGTGCAGACAAACATCTTGTTGTTTTTCGTCGCTAGTTTCTTTATCTTAACAATATTTCTAAGTTTCTTGATTTGACTGATATTCATGAACACCTCCTTTCCCCACGTGCAAAATGGGTCAAACAATGGGTCTAAACCTCTTACAACAGGGCCTACATGTGCAAGACCTATGAGAAACCTAAATATTAGGATGGTTCCTACAATTGCATAATAATGTGCTATTAGCCAAAGGATCATGAATGTGCAAACATCGTTGGTAAACTTCAGTGTCTCCCATTGTTCCCCCCTACAACATATTTAAGATAGATATTGATTAGGTTATAAGTGAGATTTGGCGTGCTATCAATAAAATATGTTAATGAAAAATAAATGCATTACAGATTCAACATATTAATTTGAGCCACATGGAAAAGCCAAGCGTGCTAAAAACTATGAAATATATCGATTTTATGTTTCACATGTATTTAGTACATCCAAATTCGACTTACTTCTCACATGCATAACAATAAAAAATTGTACCAACAACAATTAAACATCACATTGCATAATTGAACAAAATGGTGAAATGATCACGACAACAAATGAACCAAATAGTTAACTGAGCATCACATTGCACAATATAATATACTAGAAGGTCAGATTGCATAGTAGCATTACATTGGATATTTCACTAGAATTTCTTAGGGAAAGGCAGGAGCAGCACATTCAACAGGTAAACCAAACATGCTTAACTGGCGTAGCTAGCTGAACATAGGTCATTAGTAATTAAGCTAAAAAAAAAGCTATTCCTCATCGTTGGAGATATCGATAATGATGGGCTTGGAAGAGGGCGAGGCCTCCACATCGTGGGTGCCCTCCTCGTAGTGGTGAGTGGCATGAGCCTGTCCGGGCACCAACCTGACGGCTCTGGAGCTGAGGAAAGCACGGGCACACTGAGAAAACAACTTTTAGTCTTCATCGAAGGCACTAGCGGAGCCCTCGAGAAAACACCACGAGCTGTTGTTTAAAGCAACCAACCGCGTGGCGGCGTCCGCGCGTGAGGCCTCAACGGCGGCCTCGACGGTGACGTGTTGCTCCAAGATCCGGGGGTCAGCATGCATGGCATCCATCGCAGCCTCATCCGTGCGTGCTGCCGCGATTTGCTTCTCCGCCGCTAGATGTTCCTTGAGATCCTGGCTATACTGCATGCACCATGTCTTTCAGAGGCTATTATTTGGGGGATGGGGCGGTGATTTTGATGGATGGTGTCGCGCCACCGGTCGGGGCATGTGGGACGGAGGAGGAGGGGGTGGAGGGGGAGGGGGTATGAGGAAGGTGTGGATTACCTAACTAGATGGAGGAGCCCGAGCAGCAGGAAGGAGCGATGCCGACAAGGAGGCGGTGCTGCAAGCAAGCAGTGAAGGTTTGACTTAGGAAAAGAAGGGGAGGGAACAGGGGGAAATCTGGCTTTTGGTTGGTACGAGGGGTGGGGGAGGTAGATATTTGCGCGGGAGCCCAAAATTTTCGTTCGGTGCAGCGCAAAACTGGCGCGCACAGTCACATCGGACAGAGTCCCTTTATCAGAACTGTGTGCGATATCAAACATCACAAACGAATCCTATAGTTTACCCCGTGTGTGATGAGGCTGAACGTGGAAATTTTGGCCTCCAAACTTCCGGCGTAAGATATTGGATACTACATTGCACAAGGTACTTGCATTTCATTTTCATTTGGAAGACAAAATGGCAATATAGCGGCAAATTTTGGTCTGAATTTCCCTCGTTACAGTGGTCAGCCATGTCATTGCTTAATTTAACATCATTTGCAAATTTGAGTACCACACAAAAGAGCCTACAACACCGCCCGCACTTACTTAATCGAGCAATTAAACAAAGTTAGTTGACCTAAACATTACTCTAACAAAAGACCAACGCTCTAAACAAAGACTAATATTCCGCCTGGCGCTCGTCGATCTCCGCCGCCTCCTCCATCACCAGCTCCCGCTCGACGACCTTCGGGGGAAGGGGCTCCATGGCATCCATCTCCACATACTCCACCAGCATCTCGTAGTTCTCGTCCGCCATCTCTTTTGATAAGGCCTCCACAAGCCGAGCGTGGGCGGCCTTGGTCCTGGCATGGACGGACACCATCTTGGCTAGGGAGGCCGCCGACAAACGGACGCCTTCTCGAGCACACTCAGCGATTATCAACTCATCGGACATGGTTTGCTGATCGGTGTCGGAGAAAGCCGCTGTGATTTGTGCAGTGACCGACACGAGTTGGGTGTGGGCGGCCTTGAGATGGGCGTGGGCGGCTGCCATCAGGGCTACGACGACCGCCGAGAAACTGACAGTTGCTGTGTCTTTCTCGCCATTTGCTATCCCCGCCGCGGTTATTGTTGCCGCCCTCTCAACTACAACACCTGCCATTTCGGCTGCTGCAGCCGCCCTGTCGGAGATAGCGGCCACACTCATGCATGTTCTGAGCGCGCTCAAGGCTGATGCGGACGTGCTCGGGCCGGAGTGGGTTGCCGAAGTTGCCCTCACGACGGCGATCCACGTCCCCATCTTTCACCAGCGACGATATGTTCTTGGGGAGCTAGTGCGGTTAACTCGCCGGCGGTGGACTGTGAGCCGACGAAGCTTCCGGCCTAAGCCATATAAGAGGATTGGCCCAAGATATTTTGTACTACATCACACATGATTCATGATCATGAACTGTTTGTGATATACTTGATTTTCATATTGTTTTTAAAACGAAAAATGAGGTTACTTTGGCAAAAGATGGTGTTTGGATTGCAATAAAATTTATCTCCAGTGAACACAGACCAATAGTAGTGTCGTGCTAAAATATGGAATTATTGAGGGTTCGTTTGGCATCTTTTATACATTAATTGAGTTTTCTAGGCATTTAATGTGTATAATTCAAATTTGAACTACAATCACAAGGTCCGGTTCATCAAAATGGGTTGAAAAATCATATAAGTGTTCATGGTTGCATCTTTAGGTCCCATGCAAGAAATGGGAATGAATTTCAAACATCTTGGCATCTTGGCTTGGCCGCAGACATTGAGAAGCTTTGTTTTTAAATTACTGTAAATCCAAAACTCGTCAGAAATTCATGAAACTTGTCATGTTGTCATGACATGGCACATACGTGTCATGGTAACAAATTGACTAATTTGGGACAAGTTTTGGCACAAGCCCCTTACAAACCAGAGCTTTTCATGGGAAGCTTTGGGGTTCCGATAGGGAACGTGTCACCTTATGTGGGCGAAACGACATCCGCTTCCTCTTCTCGCCTTGCACTTTTTCTAGAGGAATCATAGACCAATAGTAGTGTTGTGCTAAATTATAGAATTATTCAGGGTTCGTTTGGCATTTTTATACATTAATTGAGTTTTCTAGGCATGTAATGTGTATAATTCAAACTTGAACTACAATCACAAGGTCCGGTGCATCAAAATGGGTTGAAAAATCATATAAGTGTCCACGTCTACATATTTAGGTCCCTTGCAAGAAATGGGAATGCATTTCAAACATCTCGGGTCTTGGCTCGGTCGCAAACATTGAGAAGCTTTGTTTTTAAATTACTGTATATCCAAAACTCGTCAGAAATTCATGAAACTTGTCATGTTGTCATGACATGGCACATATGTGTCATGGTAAAAAATTGTCTAATTTGGGACAAGTTTTGGCACAAGCCCCTTACAAACCAGAGCTTCTCATGGGAAGCTTTGGGGTTTCGATAGGGAACGTGTCACCTTATGTGGGCGAAATGACATCCGCTTCCTCTTCTCGCCTTGAACTTTTTTTAGAAGCATCATAGACCAATAGGAGTGTCATGCTAAAATATGGAATTATTTAGGGTTCGTTTGGCATTTCTATACATTAATTGAGTTTTATAGGCATTTAATGTGCATAATTCAAATTTGAACTACAATCACAAGGTCCGGTGCATCAAAATGGGTTGAAAAATCGTATAAGTGTCCATGGCTGCATCTTTAGGTTCCATGCAAGAAATGGGAATGAATTTCAAACATCTCGGGGTCTTGGCTCTGCCACAAACATTGAGAAACTTGGTTTTTAAATTACTGTAAATCCAAAACTCGTCAGAAATTCATGAAACTTGGCATGTTGTCATGACATGGCACATATGTGGCGTGGTAAAAAAATGTCCATTTTGGGACAAGTTTTGACACAAGCCCCTTACAAACTGGAGTTTCTCACGGGAAGCTTTGTGGTTCTGATAGGTAACGTGTGACCTTATGTGGGCGAAATGACATTCGTTGCCTCTTCTCGCCTTCAACTTTTTGTAGAGGCAACATAGACAAATAGGAGTGTCGTGCTAAAATATGGAATTATTCAGGGTTCGTTTGGCCTTTTTTATATTTAATGTGCATAATTCAAATTTGAACTACAATCACAAGGTCCGTTGCATCAAAATGGGTTGAAAAATCATATAAGTGTACATGGCTGCATCTTTATATCCCATGCTAGAAGTGGAAATGGATTTCAAATATCTCGGGGTCTTGGTTCGGCCACAAACATTGAGAAACTTGGTTTTTAAATTACTGTAAACCTAGAACTTGTCAGAAATTCGTGAAACTTGGCATGTTGTCATGACATGGAACATATGGGCCATGGTAAAAAAATTGTCCAATTTGGGACAAGTTTTGGTACAAGCCCCTTACAAACTGGAGCTTCTCACAAGAAGATTTGTGGTTTCATTAGGGAACGTGTCACCTTATGTGGGCGAAACGACATCCGCTGCCTCTTCTCGCCTTGAACTTTTTCTAGAGGCAACATGGACCAATAGGAGTGTCGTACTCAAATATGTAATTATTTAGGATTCGTTTTTCCTTTTTTAATACATTAATTGAGTTGTATAGGCATTTAATGAGCATAATTCAAATTTGAATTACATTCACATGGTCCGGTGCATCAAAATGGGTTGAAAAATCATATAAGTTGGCTGCATCTTTAGGTCCCATGCAAGAAAATGGGAATAAATTTCCAACATCTCGGCATCTTGGCTCGGGCACAAACATTGAGAAACTTGGGTTTAAATTCATGTAAATCAAAAACTCATCAGAAATTCATGAAACTTGGCATGGTGTCATGACATGACACATAAAGGCATCGTAGGATTTGGTTTTCCTATTCGAGACATGTTTTTTGATATATTTTTTCTTCTAAAGCCAACATTGAGAATATTGGTTTAAATTATAGTAAATCTAAAACTCAGGCAGAATTCAAGAAACTAGGCATGACGTGATATAGCACAAATATGCTGTGGTATCTTTCGTGTCCACTTTGGGAAAAGGGGCACACATTAATAGCCAACAAAAGCATTTTGGAATAAAGCACTGTCACGTTACCATCGCAAATGGTTGTATTATTTATAGATCGTTGGCGTTCTACTGCACATTTACGTGCTACCATGCATCACACTTTTTATTGGCTAGGAGGTGATGTGCGAGAAGCTGTTTGAGTAGACGGGAGGCGTGCGAGCTGGCCACCGGTGCGCAGGCTCACCGGGAGGCGTGGGAGCAGTATGATGCAGGCTCGTCGGGAAGCGAGCCCTTTGACCTCCATATCCGCTCACCTCGCTTCCAACCTGTCCATCAATGGCGCCCGAGCCGATGTTTAATACACGACCTTACTGCCCACTGACTCATTATCCTCTCTCTTTCCCTCCCATTTCCCTATATCATCCAGACCTCCACTTACGCCATGGTGCACAAGGATCATATGCCACTAGTCTTCCGGTTTGGTGAAGTCGACCTCGAGCCGGAGGAGATAGAACATAAAGATGAATGGGATGTCATGAACATGGCCCTGGACGAGTTGCAGGCCGCAGCGGATGCTGCCCCTACGCACTCGCCAACAACAATCCCCATGCCCGCGCTAGCAACCATACCCGTGGCATTGACGGGCTGGTCGCCCAGCATCATTGCAGCGCTGGAAACCGCGGGCATTAGCGAGGTCCCCGCGTACTTCTGCAAGCTCGTGTACGTGCAAGCGCTAGTGCCTCCTCCTGCGCCTATGCTAGTGCGCCCTCTGCACCCGTTGCGCCGGTTCCCGTGCCCATGCCCGCACCCATCGTGCTCGTGCCCGTGCGTGCGCCTGCACCCACCACGTCCATGCCTGTGCCCGTGCCTGAACCCACCGTCGTGCCCGTGCGTGCGCCTGCACCAGTGGCAGCTCCCTCAACGGCATGGGATGCCGCCGTCGACCGCTTCCTTACAGCGCCGCTAGTCGCCGCCCCCGGGCCGCCGCCCATTGATCGTGCGATGACCGACTCTTTAATTGGGAAGTCCATAACATTCTGGTCTTGTTTGACAACTTAAACAATGACATCCTGGAGGAAGACGACGCCAGCGCAGGACGGCGACACCACCGCTGCAATTAGTCGTTTTTATATTGTATCTCGAACGTATAAATGTAAACTCATAGCTTGACTGAATGAAATCTATGGTTTGATCAACTCAGTATTTATCTCTGAATGCACATAGTAATCAAAGTAAATAAAAAAACATCAATGTTTTTCTCTAAATAAACACTCATCGCAAACGTTTCAGATTGAATACCCGTATGCAGATCGAGAGCTATGCTTCCTTCGCCACTAAGCCAAGTGAAAATTTGGCGTGAACGGATTGGTGGACCGCGTCATCGCAAACGATTCTGTCAGATGACCCGCGTGCTTTGTCAATGGGTAACATTGGCACTTGCCAATTTGGTAAGATTTGCATCTGTCATATTGGGTAAATTGCCATTTGTCAAATTGGAAACATTGGCATTTGTCATCATTGTAACAATGACATTTGTCAAATTTTGCAGGAACAAAATCACTAGTACGGTGTAATTTTGCAACTGAAATTCAGAAAAACATAGATTTCATTCATAGATTAAGTAGTCGTTCTTTATACAAAACAATTCAATTCGAGAACTGAACCGAACAAACTTCTCCCCAATTGTTGCCAACCACGTACTGAAATAGCTAGTTGAACTATATATACTAGCTAATTTAAAGTATGCGGTACAGTTCAACCATATCTATAGTTAGAAGAACTGAACAAAATAGCCCCTAAATACTACTACGGAAGGGGCTTTGCACTATTTCCATCAACCTCTCCTCTGCCGAGCACGCTTAGTAAGAGGCAGAGGAGGATGAGGCTACCGACGAGCCGGTGGAGTCGAATCCGTTGCCTGCCACTTCTGCCCTCCGTCGCTCCAGACGCGCCTCCTCGAAGCGGCGGGACTCGGCGTAGATCTCCGCATTCCGTGCCGCCGCTGCGACTTCTCTCGCGGCCACAGCGTCAGTGAGCTTCTTTGCGTGCGCTACCTGGCGCTCCACCTCCTTCTAAAGGAAGTAGATGTAGCGCGCAAGGTCTCTGACACAAAAGCCCGGCAGCGGGCCTTTGGCGGCCTCCAACTCCTGCATTCGGGCCACGGTGGCGGAGTGGGTGATGGCCCCGACGCTTGATAGTGGGGTCGTGGCCAAGGCGGCTGCCGCTAGGGTTGCGTCCATCGGTGGGGTGGCGGCCATGGCGGCCACCGAAAGCGTCTGCCTTCGGGCAGCGAAGGCGGAGCGTGTGGTGGGTGGCGAGTGCACAGCCACCAGGGATGCCACGTGCACTACACGCTTCAGAGGACTGCCGCGCCTATGAGGTGAAGCCTCCCAGCTGGAGCCGTCCTCTGCCGGAGTGGCTGAGCAACGATGACGGGCCGGTGCCATTGGTTATTGGGGGAGAAGAAAACTAGATAAGTTACGGGGAGGGAGGGGCTGAAAGCGATGTGGAGTCGTTGGCCGTGAGGGTTTTTATAGCAGGCCTGCAAGCATTGAGGATTTGGGGGATTTCGCCGAGCCGGGCGTGAAGCTTGCGCGGTACGCGCGGGAACCTGCGTGGTGTGCGCGGGAACGGGCTCGCGCATGGTTAGATGAAACACCTGTGCTATGCCGAAGCGTGCTCTACAATCCACGGGCAGCAACGCGGTGACATGACATGACAGAGGAGGAAGAAATGATGACTACACAAACAATTAATAATAATAAAACGTTTACGTTTTATTACGACATTGTCGTTTCCCTAGGACACCGGCTTCTCACAACCGCTGGCCGACTTGTATACGGCCAGTCCCTGCATGTTCAACTGATCTACGCTCGCGGTTGAGGCGGCCACGACACACTCTGCCGACGTCCATCCGTGCACGCTGCCGGTGTCCCCCGAGCCACCTTGCAGTTATGTGCGCCACACGATGTAGAGCTTAGATGTTGTGCAGACAAAACAAATCACATCTCATACGAGTAAACTAAGGAACACGTCGATGATGTTCCCTTCAATCGCTGACAATTATTTACCAGCAACCGTTTGCCAACAACACACACAACTTATTAGGAGGAATCATTTGTGTTATTATTGGTCTTCTCACACAATTCTGATTACATACCTGTTTGCCGGGTATCACACACATCTTGTTAAGCCCAATCGTTTGTCTTCTGCTGGATCATCACAAACAATTTATCAGAGTGAACTGTATGCCGCCTATCGCACACATCTGGATCTGTACATCCGTTTGTGTTAATTTGGCTAATCGCAAACAGTTTGTCTTGATCAATTGTTTGTCACATTGCCACATATTGCAGACGCAATTCTTTTCTGAATCGTATTTGATGGATCCGCCATCACACACAGTTCACGTTATTGGCGATAGAGCTATAACTATACCATTTGCGATTCTTGCTTCACACACAGTTTGGTCGAAGTGTCTCAGATTGATGTGTCGTCTTTGGACCTTCCTGCAGTAGTGCATGAAACATATGTGGATGTGGTTATTGTCTCAAGCCACACCTCCCTATGCTTGTTCTGATTAACCTCTAGGAAAGAACTGTCACAAGAAGAAGTGACCGTAAAAAAGAGATCTCGTTGTGACGAGAATGATCGATGATGGCATGTTGGGACATGCCAGGTGATCACCCTGTTGGGTACCACTAAGGAGATTTATCGTGCTAACCCCTACAGAAAATATAACCCTCCCGAGTCGATTATAGATCGAGTCTTGTCACTGGTAACCCCCAAACTTGATCCGTGCTACCACATGTCCCTACCCTAAGTAGGGTATGGTTCAGTAAGTTGTTAACCCCTCTCCCTGCACACACCATACAAAGAGGCCATAGTGAAATATACCATTGATCACTTGTAGGCATGTCACTTGGTCCAGGGGCATGGGTGTATCCGGTTGGGACCGAGGGGGTAGCACCCCTGTTTGTGCGCGTTATAAATATTGTGATCCCATGCTATTGGAGGTTGTAGCCTTCCCACTTAGAGTTTTACTTAACTGTTGCTTTGGGTGATTCCTGGCATCAGGAAAGTTAAGCTTGTGTGTGCTGGTAGGTGTGTTTTCAACCCAAGACTATAATCGGAGTTAGTCATTGTTTCGGGGTTGACTAAAGAAATCCTTTACTTGTGGGCACTGTTCAAGATATCCCCTGATATGGCGATAAATCGGTCAATTTATCACTTACCGATGTCGGAACGATAAGATAAATTGGCCGATATGCCGATTAATTGGCCGGTATGCCGATAAACCGGGTGATTTACCCCTTATCCTGGGTCGACCGATAAGTTCCCGATAAGCGATATCCCCAACATTGCTTGTGGGAAAAAGAGTGCAGCCTCTGCAGAGTTTAAAAATCTATTCGAATAGCCGTGTCCACGGTTAAGGCCTACAGTCTGGGAAGGGTCAAGTGTCGGTCTTCAAAGGAATTAACCAAACAAGGAATGATCATGATTCATGATGGATGATTACTATCACTAATGTTATTTTGGACTAATCTTTTCTCTTATATGAATTGTTGGGTATCTCCTAGGAAGGTTCTACCTCCTGGATACTCATGTTGTTACTTTCATTATAAGCCCTTTGTGAGGCGTCACTTCAGGCGCCCAGCTGTGGCATTGTTCTAACACCTTCTACTGGGTTCTTTCGGGATGGTTCTACCTCCTCAAACCCGACTTTAAAATTTTGGCGTGAAAATATGGTTACATAGCTAACCTTTATTTCCTGTATGATCGTAATGTCCTACATAATTTCATACTTTAATTAACCTCCTTTCATGTCATAATATTGTTGAATATGCTTAAAGCTAAATCCATGCATTTTGCCTACTTTTATTATATCTTTTGTTCATGATGTTTGCGAGTACATTCAAACGTACTCACTGGCTTGTCCTAGACCATTGTCTTGGCTAGAGTATGTTTCGGAGAAGAGCGCTACAAAGACACCCTCGCAACATAGGAATCGGAGATAGCAACCATGCGAGATAGGAGATAATCAGGTTAGTTGTTCCTGTGGGAATGGAGTCCCTTCAGCGTTGTAGATGCACGAGCCACTTCTGTCATCCGTTGTTAGAAATCATTGTTGTACTCATTAGACCTTTAAGGTCTTGTACTCAAATTCTTGTAATTGCTTGGTAATTTGTATCAAGGTGGTGTCCACCAGCGAACAAAGATCTTGGATCTGGTGATGACACGAGGACAATTTGCCGGGATTTTATGTCCCCCAAAACCGGCCTTGACACATTGGCCGTGCAAGCAGAAGCATGAGGGGCCACCCCGGCCATGCATCGGTGGACAGCTTGCCATCGTGGCTGCCCCCGTCGCGTCGCCCGTGGACGATGGTCCACGTCGGTCATGTGAAGAAGAGCACCAGGGGCCACGGCGGATGCAAATGGTGGGGGCGAGGGCTGGGCGCTCCCAGTGTCATGCGAGTTGTTGAGTGGAGCCGACGGCTATGGAGGACGTCGAACGGTGGTGGAAGCCACTCCATCTTCTGTTCCAGTAGCAGTCGCTCCCGCTTCTGCTTCCTAGTGGATCAACAACAGTGTCAAGGCCGACGACCTCTCCATCTCGCGCATGCTCGAGGTACAAGATGCATCCATCCATCTCATCACTGCGATAATTGCTGAAGCCGCAAGTATGTTTGGTTGATCGATTCCAACCTTTGTTGATTCCGTATTGCCATGCTTTTGTTTCAACTGTTCTACACTACCATTCAATACACATATAGAAGAGAGTGTCAAGCAATATTGGACAATCATAATTGCTGCTAATCGACCTGATCTGATGTTGTTTTCACATTTGAATCTAGAAAATCTCATCGATTGATTTGAGTCCATGTCTGTGTTGGTTCAGTAATTCCATGTTCAGTTAATTGTCACAGTGATCCATTGATTCCATGTCTGCATTGTTTTTGGTTGATTGGTTCAATACATATGGCTATACAAATGATTAAAAAACAAAGTCTAATTATAGAAGAAAGTTCCATCACGTTTTACAATACGGAGTCATCGTCACCTCTTTTCTTCATCGGGAGCCCTAATCCGGAGTACATTTGTGGCTTCAGAGAGAGGGAATCACTGCCTCATCACCAACCCTTCTCCATCAATAATGTCATGATGCTCATAATCATGTGTGAGTAATATTCTTGTAGGCATACTAGAGGTAGATGAGATTGGATGATATTTCACATGTAATCATGTCAATTTGTTAGGGCTTGATCCCTAGTATCCATTATGTTTTGAGATTGATGTTGCTATGACTTTGCTATGCTTAATGCTTTTCACTAGGACCCGAGTGCCATGATTTTAGATCTGAACCTATTATTATATTTTCATGAATACATTTGAGTTCTTAATCATATCTGCAAATTGTATGCACCTGTTATTGTTCCGAACCCTAGACCCCAATGTGACAATAATTGGGATACTCTACACGGATGCCGGTAATTTGAGGAGTTCATGTATTCACTATGTGTTAATGCTTTGTTCCGGTTCTCTATTAAAAGGAGCGCCTTAATGACCCTTAGTTTCCATTAATACCTCACTGCCACGGGAGGGTAGGACAAAAGATGTTATACAAGTTCTTATCGCAAGCACGTATGACTATATACATAATACATGCTTACATATGATTGAAGAATTGGAGATAGTATGTGTCACTCTAGGTTCTGACAGTTAGAGATTGAATCTCATCTGAATATCCCATCGCTACTCCATGCCTACGCTTTTTGGCTATTGCCTTTGCCAAAGTTACTACTGCTTTGCTTGTTACAAACTTGTTGCTACTGTTACCGTTACTCTGCTATCATTACTATCATATTACTATGCTACTAATAAATTGTTGCAAGGAAGTGATTTCTCAGGTGTGGTTGAATTAAAAACTCAACTACTAAGGCTTATAAATATTCTTTGGCTCCCCTCGCATCGAATCAATAAATTTGGGTGAAATACTACCCTCGAAGACTGTTGCGACCCCCTATACTTGTGGGTCATCAAGACTATTTTCTGGCGCCATTGTCAGGGAACATAGCTCTATTTATTAAGTTCACTTGGGAGTCAATTATGTGTTGCAATTTATATTTACTATTAAGAACCTCAAGGATTCTAATACTAAGATCATGCCCTCAGAGACGAGGGGAGGTAAGGAACAACCAACTAGCTCTACGCTTGATTTGCCTTCTCTTTTGAGTCAAATTGTGACACCACCACCACATACTTTCCATGATGATATGTCACACACAGTAGGCACTGCTTCTGCTATTGATGCTACTCTTGAGGATGCTCCTACTTTGCTCGATAAAACTGTTCCACTTGGTGAATTACTTGATGGTCATATTGCTAAAGCTAAAGAAACCGAAATTACTAAAAAATATGAATCACCTGCTACACCTAGTACTCCTATTAGAAGTAAAATATTTGATGTGCGTGAATCATATGCTTTTGATGAGGAGTTTACTAGAGACTTTATAGCTTATGATACTGATAAATGTTTAGAAGGTTCCATTGCTATACTTAAGGAAAAACTATGAATAAGATGATGAAACTTGATCCTAAATTTGCCACTTCTCCTATCTTTATCTTTGTTACTGATAAGGATTATGAATTCCCACTTGATCCTGAACTTATTAGTTGGTAGAATCTGATCCTTTTCATGGTTATGAATCTGGAAAAGTTATTCCACACTTGACTAAACTGAATGATATTGCCACCCTGTTTGCTCAAGAAGAAAATATTCGATACTATTATATTTTAAAGTTGTTTCCTTTATCATTAAAGGTTGATGATAAAATTTTGTTTAAGTACCTTGCTCCTGGTTGTTGCTACTCCCATAGGAGTTGTTGGATTTACTTGAAGAGGAAGGGTGATGTAACACATCAACAGAAAGTATTTCCCTCAGTTAAGAACCAAGGTTTATCAAACCAGTAGGAGGCAACACACGTACAACGTTAGCAACACATGCATGACACGTCTTCGTCATATCTATAATTTTTGATTGTTTCATGCCAATATTATACAACTTTCACATACTTTTGACAACAATTTATATGATTTATTGGACTAACCTATTGATCCAGTGCCTAGTGTCAGTTCCTGTTTTTTGTGTGTTTTTTGTTTCGCAGAAATTCCATATCAAACGAAGTCCAAACGCGATAAAAATTTACGGAGATTTTTTTTGGAATATTTATGAATTTTGAGAAGTGGAATCAACGCAAACGGAGTTCCACAGCCTCCACCATCATCAACACCAACTCTCTCCCCCTCTTGCAGCGGTGTAACACCTCTCTTCCCCACTGTAATCTCTACTTAAACATGGTGCTCAATTCCATATATTATTTCCCAATGATATTTGGCTATCCTATGATGTTTGAGTAGATCTATTTTGTCCTATGGGTTAATTGTAGTATGATGTTATAGATGTGAGTTGTATGTTGATATGGACTGTCCTATGGTGCCCTCCGTGTCGTGCAAACGTGAGGGATCCCCGCTGTAGGGTGTTGCAATATGTTCATGATTTGCCTATGGTGGGTTGCGTGAGTGACAGAAGCACAAACCCGAGTAGGTGGGTTGTTGCGTATGAGAGTAAAGAGGACTTGATACTTAATGCTATGGTTGGGTTTTACCTTAATGATCTTTAGTAGTTGCGGATGCTTGCTAGAGTTCCAATCATAAGTGCATATGATCCAAGTAGAGAAAGTATGTTAGCTCATGCCTCTCCCTCATTGCATATAACAAGTATCTATTGTATCATATTCAATTGCCTATGGACAATCTTTCTCTTATGTTACAAAAAGCTTGCTACTTCACTACTAAGTTTATTTTCTTGCAAAGTACTCATAGTTTTATTCCCGCAAAGTAGTTTCATTCTTGTTCTAGATAAAGCAAACGTTAAGTGTGCGTAGAGTTGTATCGGTGGTCGATAGAACTTGAGGGAATATTTGTTCTACCTTTAGCTCCTCGTTGGGATTCGACACTCTTACTTATCAAAAAAGGCTACAAACGATCCCCTACACTTGTGGGTTATCAAGACCTTTTTCTGGCGCCGTTGCCGGGGAGTAATAGCGTGGGGTGAATATTCTCGTGTGTGCTTGTTTGCTTTATCACTAAGTAATTTTTATTTTCTGTTATTAATTGTTTTCTATCTTTAGTTATGGGTAGGATACGCAAAATACTAAAAAAATTAGATTTACTTGTTGCTCCAAAAGTTGAGGAACCACTAGTGTTCCGTACTACCGAAGAATATTACTTGGATCATCTTCGATCCACTTGTGCTCGTGCTGAAAACCCAACTAGCTTAGTTGAGGGAAAATCATTAAATGAGCATGCTCATTATGTGCGACACCGCATATCTCAAAAAGGGAAACTCTTGTGGCATCAAATTAATACTTTGTGTTGCTATGCTTGGAATCTATGTGAAATTTATGATTTTACTTGTTGTTCTGAAGAAACTAAAAAACACCTTCCCTACCAATGTGTGTTTAATGATAATGAAATACTATCTTCTTATGCCAAGGAGGCCTATTGTTATTTTGATGTTGAGCAAATTGAAGAATTTGTTGCTTTTAAGGGTGCCTATGAAATTGCTTCTTTGATTGAAAAGTATGATGCTACTCTTTACAAATCTGAAAATTTTGCCATACTTGAATATTGCTATGAAAACTATGCTTCTAATGCTTATGTTAAAGAATTTATTGAAAGAATGACCGCTGCCTTGGAGGAGACTAATATTTTGCAGGAATCTATGGAAGAGGAAGTTGCTGAAATTGTGAGCTCATTAGATGAAAAAGATGAGGAGGAGAGCGAAGAACAAAAGGAGGAAGAGCGGATTGATCACCCGTGCCCACCTTCTAATGAGAGTAACTCTTCAACTCATACATTGTTTAATTACCTTTCGCACATACCGAAGGATGAATGCGATGATGATTGCTATAATCTCGTGGATTCATTTGAAATATCCCCTTTTGATGAACTTGATGCTTCCTATGCTTGTGGCCATGATGCCAATATAAATTATGCTTATGAAGATGAACTTTCTATAGTTCCTTATGTTAAGCATGAAATTGTTGCTATTGCACCCACACATGATAGTCATATTATCTTTTTGAATTCTCCCAACTACACTATATCGGAGAAGTTTGCTCTTATTAAGGATTATATTGATGGGTTGTGTCTTGCTACTACACATGATGATTTTGATGAACATAATATGCATGTGATTGCTGCTCCTACTTGCAATTATTATGAGAGAGGAACCAAATCTTCAACTCTCCATGTTTCCAATACGATAAAATTGCAAGAAACTGTTTATACTATGCATTGGCCTTTACTTAATGTGCATGAATTGTTCTTATATGACATGCCGATGCATAGGAAAAGAGTTAGACTTCGTAATTGCATGATATATATCACTTTGTGCTCACTACTAAATTACAAATCATTGTTAATTAAAACAGGCTTTGATATACCTTGGGATCCGGGTGGATCAATTACTTGAGCACTTTATGCCTAGCTTAATGGCTTTAAAGAAAGCGTTGCCAGGGAGACAACCTGGAAGTTTTAGAGAGTCATTTATTTATGTTGTGTGCTTTTATAAATTTTAAAAACAAAAAATATATAGAGGGGAACCTAAAACTTCACAAAAGGAAAGGTGAAAGTGAGAGAGATGATGAGCATCGTTGAAGTGGGGGATGTCCTTGAACTTTTGTTCATGCCCATGGAAACTTTGTGAATCTTGAATCACGTAAACTTTTCCAAAAATAATAATTATCCCCTTGTACAAATCCATTGTATTATAAAAATAATGTGCCAAGATTTGCCTTTAGGATGATTATATTGCTTGTTGGTATGTGCGGTGTAGAAACAGAAACTTTGGCTGTAGTGCGTGAATTTTCGTTTTTTACTAAAAGGTTAGAAGTTTCTGAAATTTTTACACAGTATTGCTATACAAAATGTTTATTTCTTCCTAATTGTTCAGAATTTTTGGAGTTGCAGAAGTATGGTCAAAGTTCAGATTACTACAGACTATCCTGTTTAAGACAGATTCTGTTTTTGATGCATTATTTTGCTTGTTTTGATGAAACTATCGATTTTATCGGTGGTATAAGCCATAGAAAAGTTATAATACAGCAGGGATAATGCAAATATAAAATATGAATGGGTTTTCAACAGTACTTAAAGTAGTATTTTGCTTTATTATACTAACGGATCTTACCAGTCTTCTGTTAAGTTTTGTGTGGATGAAGTGTTCAAAGATCGAGGAGGTCTCGATATGAGGAGAAGAAGGAGAGGCAAGAGTTCAAGCTTGGGTATGCCCAAGGCACCCCAAGTAAATATCCAAGAAGACTCAAGCGTCTAAGCTTGGGGATGTTAAAGCACATTTGCTCCCTTGGTGGTTTTGGTAATTAATAACAACATATAAGTCATTGAACTAATGTTTCCACTAAGCATATTTCAGGAAAAGTTCAATGATAGGGATGGCAAAAGGATTGTGGATAACCCCAAGATGCAAGGAAATAGATTGGCAAAGCTTCAAGCAAGAGGACTCTACATTTTACTTTGTGAGAAATCACTTTGAGTCCATAGGAAAGCCAATACTATTAAAAGGGGGTAAGGTATTGTTGGTGAACAAAATGCTCATACGTGCACAAGTGATAGTCACCAAAAACACCCACAAGCTCTTCCACAAAAGTCTGTCCAAAGTCAAATATCCAAAATCGGTGCAACCAACACTTTCCACTCGGTGCCACCGATTCCCAAACTCAGACAGACCCAAGCCAAACCCTAGCAAGTCGGTGCAACCGATTCCACTTCGGTGCCACCGAGTTTGGGTTGCCAACTTTCTGTTACCCAATTTCACATAATCAGTCCGACCGAGTTTGTTGAATCGGCGTCGCCGAGTTTGGCAATCTGACCATTGGTTACCTAATCGGCGCAACCGAGATTTATATATCGGTCTCACCGAGATTCAAAAGTTGCTACCTTTGGAGCAACTCGGTACCACCGAGTTCTATACTTCGGTGTCACCGAGTTGGTCACTTAAGGTGTAACGGTTGGATTTTTGGAGATGCCTATATATACCCCTTCACCACCACCCACTCGAAAGAGAAGCACTCAGAACTATTCCATACTTGCCCCATCCAATTTTCTGAGAGAGAGCCACCTACTCATGTGTTGAGATCAAGCTATTCCATTCCTACCATATGAATCTTGATCTCTAGCCTCCCCAAGTTGCTTTCCACCAATCCAATGTCTTCCACCAAGCCAAATCTGTGAGAGAGTGATTGTGTGTTGAGGAGTCTATCATCTTGAAGCACAAGAGCAAGGAGTTCATCGTCATTGCTGAGCCTATTACCTTTTGGGGGGTGGTGCCTCCTAGATTGGTTAGGTGTCGCTTGGGAGCCTCCTACTTCGTGTTGTGGAGTGAACCAAGAAGTTTGTAAGGGCAAGGAGATCGCCTACTTCGTGAAGATCTACCCATAGTGAGGCTAGTCCTTCGTGGACAGAAGCCGTTATGGAATAGTCAAGTGTCGTGGTTTTCTCACGACAGATGCCATGGGGTGGCTTATCGAGAGTGGTTGGGGTCGAAGGACGCCGACGGGCTCCGGGAGCGGGATTAGGCACAAGCGGTGAGAGACACACGATGTACCCAGGTTCAGGGCCCTCCGTGGGAGGTAATACCCCTAGTCTAGCTGGTTTAGTTGGATGGGAAGTGGTGTTACAATGGTGCTCCTTGAGCTATTTGTCTAGAGGTGGAAGAAGGAGCAGCCGGCTCCTCTTCCCTTGCTACGTGTGGGTGTGAGAAGGGGCGAAGGCCTCCGTGCGTGTCTTTCTTGCCCGATGCATGGGGGCCTCGGGGGGTTTTATAGGCCAACCCCCGGCTTACAATATTCCTAAGGTACTAAGAGGGGGGATCCGGCTGGCAGCCTCTCCAGCCGGCCAGGGGGCCCGCCGGCTGGGCCGTCTTATCGCCCGTTGGGCCCGCCGGCTGCGCGGTCCCATCGCCAGCTGGGGCCCGCCAGCCGGCTCTTCTATTGGCTTGCGCTCACCTGCCGCGGCACGGGCTGCCCCGCCCGGTGTCGTCTTGCGCCAGCTGACCGAAGTCAGCGGTATGGCTAGTAGCGCTGTAGCCACGCCGGGGCAGGTAACGGAGTGGACGGCGGCGCAGCGGTACTATGGCTCTGCCGGGTCTAAATTAGTCTCCGGTCAGCGGTACGACCACCCGGACTGTAGCCATGCGTGCTTGTGCATCAGCGGCCGCTGTCGCCACATCAGAGTCCGTCGCGGGGGTCGCGTCCTGTCAGCGTACTTGGCCGCAGTGGGAGGGGACGGATACCTGCTCGCCCAGAGGTCAGCGGGCAGGCTGGTTGTGTAGCGGCCGGGTGCGCCTGGGCGAGGGCCAGGCGACCGGCTCCTGTTCAGCCGGCCGCGGGCCAGCCGGCCAATGGGTCAGCTGGCCGCCGCCTACCGGCCACGGACCAGGCGGCCATGGGGCAGCTGGCCAGGGAGCCAGACGGCCAGGGAGCCAGCCGGCCAGGGAGCCAGCCGGCCAGGGAGTCAGTCGGTCGCGGGCTTAGCCGGCCGCGTAGTTTTTCTGAAAGGGGCTTGAACTCCCTCGTCTTGGCATACCCAGGGGTAATAACCCCGTCAGTAGTCCCCGAAGCCGGCGGGGGCCCGCGTCCGGCCGACGTGGGGCAGCCGGCGGCTTCATCCGGCTATGCTTGCCTATTGCGTGGGACCGGTCGGGCAGCCGCGCCGGCAACCGCCCCCGACGCCTCGGGTCCCGTCGTGCCGCTTCGGGCCCCGTGTCGGACCGGGGTGCGCCACGCGGGGCGTGATGATGCCGCGGGCCCCGCCCCTGAGGCCCGACGGGACGCCTTCCTGGGCCTAGCCCGCTAGGCCGCGGGCCTAGCTTGGTAGGTCTCGGGCCACATGCCGGGATCCACCGCGCCCGGATCCCAGCGGCCGCGACGTGCGGTGCCCACGTCCCGCGGATTTCCCGGCGGAGTGGGCGCAGTTAATCCCCACGTCCCCCGGGCGTCGCCCCGTATTTATAAGGGGATGGGGAGGGGCGAAGGCAGTTCGCACGCCCCTCCCTCCTTCGTCTTCCTTCTCTCGCGCAGTTTGCCGCGTGGGCTTGCGTCGCTGCTCCACTCGCCTTCTTCCTCGCGCCCGACCGCCGCGGAGATGGCCGACGGACCCTCCGGCAGCTGGGGCGGATCCTTCATCACCGAGGAGGACATCGCGCACCTCCGCCGTGCCCGTATGCTGCCATCGAAGGACCTCGTTGCCGCCCGTCCGCCGGGCGGCGAGGTGGTGCCCGAGCCCCAGGAGGGGGAGTTCGTGGTATTCGCGTGGCATTTCTCGCGCGGTTTTGGCCTGCCGGTGAGCCAATTCTGCCGCTTCTTTATGGATACGTTCGATCTTCAGCCGCACCACCTCGGGCCCAACTCCATCCTCCAGCTCTCGAGCTTTGTGACGCTCTGCGAGGGCTACCTCGGACTACTCCCCTTCGTGGAGTTGTGGAGGAAGCTCTTCTACCTCAAGGCCCCGAGGAACGACGACGAGCCGTATGCCTGCGGGGGCGCGGTGATATGCGTCCGGGGCCCATTGTTCCCCCGCATCACACTCATCGACTCCGTCAAGAGGTGGAACCAGACGTTCTTCTATGTGAAGAACGTCGACCCGGCGCGGGACTATATCCGGCTGCCGGCTTTCGTCAACGCCCCGTCTTCGGGGATAAACTGGACGGGCGAGGGGCCGCCTGGAGATCTGGTCGCGGAGCTGGGCCGGCTCAAGACCATGAGGGCCGGAGAGGGGCCGGTCGCGGCCGACCTGGTGGCCGCCTTCATCGACCGCCGGGTGCTGCCTCTGCAGCAGAGGCCGCACCGGATCTGCGACATGTTAGGCCGGCGGGACCCCTGCCGGCTGTCCACCTTCGACCTGTCGACGTCCCAGGTGGCGAGGCGGGTGAACGCCATTACCAATTTCAAGCTGAAGCCGGGGACTTGGAGGTTCGGCAAGCTGCCGTACAGCCGGCACGACCCGACGCCCCTGGTATGCCCTGACGCGGTAACTTTCTTCCATCTTCGTTTTTCCAGCCGGCCACCTCTTGCTCACTCGCCGTGCTGACCACAACATTTCATTCGACAGAACACGCCGGACGGCCCGCACCCCAGGGTGTTCCAGGCGGAACGCGCCGAATCTAACCCGGAGGATTTCGAGCAGGGGGGAGGCGTCGAAGAAGGAGCCGACTCCTCGGGAGAGGTCGAGGCGGAAGGGACGATGGGTGACCCGGGAGCCGGCGGGTCCCGAGCGGCTGGTGAGTTCCCCTACGGACCCTCGATCAAAGATTGGACTGACGACGATGACGATGATGATGACGTCTGGATCTTGGACGCGCCTCCCCCCACAGCTCGGCGGGAGCCACGTGGAAGGAGCGAGGAGCGGCCGGCTCGTGGCCAGACGGCCGAGGCCTCTCGTAGGGAGAATAGGCCGGCCGCGGGGCAGCCGTCTACACAGCCGCCGGCTCGCAAGAGGGTGCGAGCGGCTGTCGCGAAGCCATCGGCCCGGGCCAGGCGGGTCCTCCCCGTCGTCGCCGGGTAAGTACTTCTTCTGGACTCCTATTTTTTCGGGTTTGTGAGCCGGCAAGTGCCTGAGGCCCTGTCTTTTGTCTGCTCCAGGGACGCCATCGAACTCCACGACACGGAGTCGACCGCCGGCCCGGTGGATGCCGCCAGCCTGCAGGCGCAGGAGCATGCGACCACGGCGCGGGAAGAGAAGAGGCGGCTCGCGGAGATGCGAGCTGTGAAGGCAGGGGCAAAGGGCGCGCCCTCGCGTTCGGGGGCCTTGAGCGGCGGGAGGTGGAGGCGGTCCACCGACCCGGAGCGCGCGACGGACTCCGCGGCGGAATCTACGCGGAGGTCGAGGCCTCCGTCGTGTGAGCCGCGGGAGCCGGCCGTGGAGACGGCCGTGGCCCCGCCGGTGGCGGAAGTGACCCGGCCGGCGGGAGCGGTCCCCGAGCCGGCTCCAGAGACGGCCCAGCGGGGGGAGGCGATGGTGACCTCTTCTGCCGTCGAGCCGGTTGCAGCGGGAGTGCCCGTCGCCCCGGTTGTGCTGGAGGTGGCACCGGAGACACCGGCTGGCGGGAGGAGTGAGCCGGCACAGCCGGCTGTCGAGCCGGTCCGGCAGGTGGTGGAGCCGGCGGTGCCGGTCGTGGAGGGGCCCGAGGCCAGCTCCCGAGCCTTGGTGGTCACCGCCAACCTTCCACCGGCTGCTGCCGTGGTGGACGCCGGGTCGAGCGGCGGGTCGAGGCGGTCGAGGAGGACCATGCTGGACGTGATCCGGGACTGGGAGATGCCGGCTCTCGTCCCGGCCGTTCCGGCCCCGCCAGCCGGCGTCCCGGCCCTTGCGCCTGGGGAGCCAGGCCGCATCATGGCGCACTGCCGTGAGTGGCTGGCTAGGTTCGCGGAGGCCGCCGAAAGCAACTTTCGGCGCGTGGAGGAGGCGGTGGAGGTTAGGCTCTTCTGTTTTGCATTGAATTTTCAGTGGGGGCACACAAGCACACCCACTGGGTGTAGCCCCCGAGATTCGGGCCGGCTGCGCGGCTGCGTGGCAGTCGGGCCGGATCTAACCCTCTTTCCTTTTCTAACTTCTTGCTTCTTGGCGCGGGGCAGGCTGAGAACGCCAGGCGGCAGGCGCTCTTCGATGAGGCGGTCCTTATCCACAACCGCGGCAAGCTCGGCTACTACCGGGTCCAGGAGGAGCTGAAGAAGCCGCAAGGTATGTTTATTCCAGTGGGGGCGCGCGAGCGCACCCACTGGGTGTAGCCCCCGAGAGTTGGGCCGGCTGCTCGGCAGCCGGTCCGGGTCTTCCGCGTTTCAGTAGCTCATGCTTGATTTTTTGCAGAGGAGCTGATCCCGATCCGGCAAAAGAGGGACGAGATGGCCGCCGAACGGGACCAGCTGGGGCAAGAGCTCCAGGCGGCTGCCTTGGAACAGAACCGGCTGGGCGGCCTAGTTGCTGACGGTCAGGCGGCGCAGGAGCGGCTGACCGCGGAGCTACAGCGGGAGGTGGCGGCCCGGGAGGACGCCGCCAAGCGGGTGGCCGACGCCACCCAGCGGGCCACCGCTCTTCAGGACGAGGTAGATCGCTTCAAGGGGGAGCTCGAGACGCGCGGGGTTGCCCTTGCTCAGGAGGAGGCGCTGGAGAGGGAGCGGAGCGCAGGCCTTCAGTTCGCCCTTGAGATGGACGAGGCCTTCCAGCGTAAGTTTTGTTTCCGAGTCTTCTTCTTTTGCCGACTGCTTTCGACTTGCTTTTGTCTCATTCGTTGATTCCTCTCTCTCCCCCAGACCGGTTCCCGGAGACCCAGCGCCGCGCCGAGCGGGCTGTCGCGGAGCACCGGGAGTGCCTGCGGCAGCGCGGGCAGGAGGTCAAGGAGCACGCTGGCTGGGACATGCTGGAGCTTGCGCTGGCCGTCGAGAACCGGCTGATCCATGTCCAGCGCTGCATGGAGCGGCTCCTTACGGCCGGCAAGGAGGTGATTTCGGCCCTCTGGCCGGGTCGTGGGGCCCCGGAGGGCCGCGTGGCACTGTGGCTGGAGAATGCGGTGGCTCGGCTCGAGGTTTGGAAGGCGTCGGCGGCCCGCTCCGGGGCGCAGATGGTCCTCCGGTTTGTCACCTCGTGGTACCCCGACGTCAACCTGGGCCGGCTAGTCACGATGCGCGAGGTCCCTGAGGCGGAGCAAGCCGCCCGCGAAGGCGCCTTGGTCCGCCGAGCCAACGAGCTGGCATCGTACGTCGACCTGGACGAGCTCCTGCCGGTGCTAGGCGAAGACGGCGAGCCGGTCGCCGAGGACTCCTTCGGCAATCCTCAGGGCCCTGAGGACGACGAGGTCACCGACGAGAGCACCGACTCCAGCACCGGCAGCGACACCGAGGTCATGGAGGAAGAGCCAGCTGGCGATGCGCCGGAGGCCTAGGCGCCCCTCCTTTTCTTTTTGCTGTATCTGCTCTTTTCGCTGCAAGACTTGTTTAAGATGCATTTCCACCCACTGGGGGCGTATTGTAAAGAATCCTTGGCCTGTGGCCTTTTGCTTATGAATTTGCTTGAAGTCTAAAACGTTTGCGTGCCGGCTCCTCCCCTTCCTTTTACCTTTCGACTCATGTTTCACGCACAGGTTCCTTCCGGCCTCCGCCCCGCCTGTCAGCCAGCCGGGAGCCGGTCTGGGACGGGGACGGGGCATCGTCCTTGGGGAAAACGAGCGGGCCTTAGAGTCATCCGGCTAGGGTTGGGGCGAGCCGGCAGAGGCTGGTTTCTAGAGGTAACATGGTCCGGCTGGACCTATCCGGCTGCTACTCTTCAGGTGGTGTTCGCGTGGAAAGTTTCCTTCTACCCCATGGTTCCGCCAGCCGGACAGGCGGGGGCCAGTCTGTGGCTGGGTGGGTAGGGTAGGAAAGGGATGCTTGCCCACGCTACTTGTCTGCCTCAGAGAAGAGCCGGCTAGCCCCCGGGCCAGGGAGCCGGACCCGGGTGGCCTAGCTTAAAAAATGACGAGCCTTCGAAGGAATTGAAAAGGGGCGTGCCCCAAGTGCCGGCTTGGGGCCCCCATTGCATTCATTAAGTTCCAACGGAAGGGAAGATACATACATACATGGGTTTTTTCTTAACAGTAGAACGGTCGGAGGAGTGCCGCGTTCCATGGGCGCTCCGTCTCTTCGCCGGAGGCATCTCTTTTGCGCTTCTGCGACTTCTGGGCATCTATCAGGTAGTAGGCGTTGTTGTGCAACGCCTTGCTGACGATGAATGGGCCCTCCCATTGGGAGGACAGCTTGTGCTGGCCGGCAGTTCGCTGGATCCGTCTGAGCACCAGGTCTCCTTCGTGGAAGGAGAGGGGCCGGATCCGTTTGCTGTGGTAGTACCGGAGCTTCTGCTGGTAGATGGCCGTCCGGCTCAGGGCCAACTCGCGTGCTTCTTCGAGAAGGTAGACGCCGTCTTCTCTTGCTTCCTTCGCGTCCTTCTCCGTATACAGGGTGACCCGAGGCGAGTTGAACTCAATGTCCGTGGGGATGATCGCCTCGGACCCATATACCAGAAAGAAAGGGGTGTAGACAGTCGACCGGTTGGGCGTGGTTATGAGGCTCCAGAGGACGGCTGGCAGCTCATCGATCCAGCTGCCGGCCGACCGCACGAGGGGCGACACGAGCCGAGGTTTGAGGCCGCCCAGGATCAGGCCGTTGGCCCTCTCCGCCTGGCCGTTTGACTGCGGGTGGGCCACCGATGCGAGGTCGAGCTGGATGCCTTCCTGAGAGCAGAAGTGCGCCATCGCGCCCTTGGCGAAATTGGTGCCGTTGTCGGTGATGATGCTGTGGGGAACGCCGTAGCGGACCATGACATCCTTGATGAACCGGACGGCTGTGGGGCCGTCCAGTTTCTTGATGGGTCTGGCTTCGATCCACTTGGTGAACTTGTCGACAGCCACCAGCAGATGCGTCATGCCGCCTCGGGCGGTCTTGAAGGGTCCTACCCTGTCCAGCCCCCAGACGGCAAAGGGCCACGAAAGTGGGATGGTCTGGAGGGCTGTGGCCGGCAGGTGGCTCTGCGTGCTGAAGCGCTGACACCCCTCGCACTTGTCGACCAGTCGCTTGGCCTCTTCCCAGGCCGTCGGCCAGTAGAAGCCGTGGCGGAAGGCTTTGGCCACCAGGGTTCTAGAGGCGGCATGATGCCCGCACTCGCCCTGGTGGATGTCAAGGAGGATTTCTTGCCCCTTCTCCGGCTCGACGCAGCGTTGGAACACGCCGGTGGTGCTGCGATGGACTAGCTCGCTGTTGATGATGCTGTAAGCTGGGGCGCGGCGCTGGATCTGCCGGGCCTTGTCTTCGTCAAGGGGGAGCTCGCCACGCAAGAGGAAAGCCAAAATGGGCTGGGCCCACGAGGGGGCCGAGACGGGGGCCGGCTCGAGCTCGAGTGGTGCATCGGGGGCAGCCAGAGCCGCCGGGACCGGCTCGCCAGTCCCCGGGACCGGCTCGCTAGCCCCCGGGACCGGGACAGCGGAGGGTGCGGTGATCGCCGTCAGGACGGCCGTAGAGTCAGAGCCGGCTGCCGCGGGGGTGCCGGATGCCGGAGTCGGCGGTGTTGGCGTTGCCGCCGGAGCCGACGGTGCCGGCGGGGCTGCCGGAGCAGCCGATACGAAGATAGACTCCGATTCGGGGGAAGGCTTGATCGAAGGCTTGAGCAGCCGTTCGAGGGAGACGCCGGCTGGGATAGCCTGCCGGGTGGAGCCGATTTTTGCCAACGTATCGGCCGCCTCGTTGTCCACTCGGAGGACGTGGTGGAACTCATAGCCCTCGAAGGACCTGGTGAGCTGCTGGACGAGGAAGCGATAGCTGGCCATGTTGGCGTCCCTGGCGTCCCATTCGCTAGAGACCCGCTGCACCACGAGGTCGGAGTCGCCGAAGCAGATGATGCGCCAGATCCGGATCTCCTTGGCGAGCCGGAGGCCGTGGACGAGCGCCTCGTACTCGGCCACGTTGTTGGAGGCGGCGAAGAGGATCTAGAGCACGTACTTGAGCTGGTCCCCCTTAGGAGACGACAAGACGATGCCGGCTCCCAGGCCGGTTTGCATCTTCGAGCCGTTGAAGTGCAAGCGCCAATGCATGAAATCTGGGGGAGGCGGCATGAACTGGGTCTCGGCCCAGTCGACGAGGAAGTCTGCCATGGTCTGCGATTTGATGGCGGTGCGCGGCTCGTACCGAATCTCGTGGTCGGCGAGAGCGATGGCCCATTTGGCGATCCGGCCGGTCGCGTCCCGGCCGCTCATGATTTCGCCGAGCGGGGCCGTGCTCACCACGGTGATGGTGTGCTCCTGGAAGTACTGCTTGACCTTCTTGGCGGCGAAGTATACGCCGTAGCACATCTTCTGGTAGTGGGGGTAATTCTGCTTGGAGGCGGAAAGGACCCTGCTAAGGTAGTAGAACGGGCACTGGACCGGCAACGCTTTTCCCTCTTCTGGCCGCTCCACCACCAGCACGACGCTGACCACGCGGGTGGTGGCCGCGATGTATGCGAGCATCGGTTCCTTCTCAGCCGGCGCCGCCAGGATGGGAGCGCTAGAGAGCGCGCGCTTGAGGTCGCGGAACGCCTTATCCGCCTGGTCGGTCCACTCGAACTTCGGTGACTTCCTCCTGAGCTGGTAGAGAGGCAACACCTTCTCGCCCAGCCGGCTGATGAACCGGCTGAGTGAGGCAAGATAGCCTGCGAACTTCTGGATGTCGACGAGTTTGGCCGGCTTGTGCATGCGCTCGATGGCCCTGATCTTCTCTGGGTTGGCATCGATGCCGCGGGCGGACACGAAGAAACCCAGGAGCTGGCCGGCTGGCACGCCGAACACACACTTCTCCAGGTTTAGCTTGATCTTGTACTCGCGCAAGTTGGCGAAGGTCTCCCGAAGGTCGTCGAGGAGGCTGAAATGCTTCTTGGTCTTGACGACGATGTCGTCCACATAGACGTGGACGTTCCTGCCGATCTGCAGCAGGAGGCACTTCTGCATGCAGCACTGGAAAGTGGCGCCCGCATTCTTTAGGCCGAAGGACATGGTGATGTAGCAGTAGGCTCCAAAGGGGGTGATGAAGGAGGTCTTCAGCCGGTCGGCCGGGTCCAGCTTGATCTGGTGGTAGCCTGAGTAGGCGTCCAGGAAAGACAGCAGGTCGCAGCCGGCCGTGGAGTCGATAACTTGATCGATCTGTGGCAGGGCGAATGGGTCCTTGGGACATGCCTTGTTCAGGCTCGTGTAGTCGATACACATGCGCCACGTCTTGTTTTTCTTTAGCACCAGGACTGGGTTGGCCAGCCAGTCCGGGTGGAACACTTCCATGATGAAGCCGGCTGCGAGCAGCCGGGCGATCTCTTCTCCTATGGTACGCCGCTTCTCCTCGGAGAAACGGCGCAGGGGTTGCTTGACCGGCTTTGCATCCGGTCGTACATGAAGTTTGTGCTCGGCGAACTTCCTCGGAACACCCGGCATGTCTTTTGGAGACCATGCGAAGATGTCCCGATTCTCATGGAGGAAGTCGATGAGCTCGCCTTCCTATTTGCTGCTGAGGTTGGCGCCGATGGTGACGCACTGCTTGGGGTTGGCCGGGTCGAGCGGCACCTGCCGGGTGTCTTTGGATGGCTGGAACGACGCCTCGCCGGCTGTCTGGGACGGAGGGGCCGGCACGGCCGGCTCGTTGGAGGCGTGAGCCACGACCCGGTCGAGCTGCCGCTTCTCCTTCGCTATCTCCAGGGCTTCAGCCAGCCGGCTGCCATCGCGAGCGCACTCGATCGACATCTTGTAGTTGCCGGCGATGGTGATGATACCCTTGGGACCCGGCATCTTGAGCTTGAGGTAGGCATAGTGGGGGATCACCATGAACTTGACGAGGGCCGGCCGGCCCAGCAGCGCGTGGTAGGGGCTGTCGAGGTCCACCACCTTGAACCAGACCGGCTCACGGCGGAAGTGGCTCTGGTCGCCGAAGAGGACGCCGAGCTCGATCTTGCCGATGGCGGTGCAGGACTTCCCTGGCACGATGCCATGGAAAACCATCCTGCTTGTCTGCAAATCTTTTTCCTTGAGCCCTAGCTTGAGCATCGTGTCGCGATAGAGGATGTTGATGCTGCTGCCTCCGTCGATCAACACCCGCGAGAAGCGGCAGGTGCGCCTCTCGGAGACGATGGTGGGATCGAGTACGAGGGCGTGGCTGCCCGGGTTCGGCATCATGGCCGGATGGTCCGCCCGACTCCAGGTGACCGGCTTCTCGGACCAATGCATGAACTGGGGGACTGAGGGGGCGGTGGCATTCACCTCGTGCCGGCGCTGGCGCGCGCTGTGTTTGTCAGTGGCTTCACTGGTGAAGACGACGTAGGACCCGTCCTGGTGAGGGAACTGGTCATGAAGGCGTCCGTCGTTGGCTGCTGGGGCCGGAGCAGGCGACGGGGCCTGGGCCGGAGCCGGCTCGCGGGGAGCCGGAGGCGGAGGAGTCGGAAGGCCCTCGCCTCGGGCTAGCCGCTGGGAGAAGCTGCACTGCCGGAGCTTATGGGTGTCCAGCTTGGCCTCGGAGTGGTGCTTGCAGGGTAGGTCGAGCATTTGCTCGAAGGTAAGCTTGGGCTGCCAGGCGGCCTTGCCGGTGCGCTGACGCTGGCTGAGGGCCTAGGCAGCTGGTTGTTCTTCGTCGATGGTGGCGACCTGCCGGCTCCCATAGTGGGGGTCCGGCTGGTCGGGCTTGCGTTTGTTGTTCTGCTGTTGCCGGTTGTCGGCGGCCGCCCGCGGCGCGGCGGGCGGCGGAGCCGGCTTGGCCGACGTGGTGACCTTCATCCGCATTGCGGAGTCGGCCATGGTGTACTTGTCCGCCTTGGCCATCAGGTCCGCCAAGGTAGCCGGCTCGGAGCACAAGAGCTTTTGCTTGAGGTGGGTGCCGTCGCGGCAACCCTCGATGAAGTACTGGATGGCCTGCACCTCGTGCACCCCTTCGCAGAAGTTGCGAAGTTTGGTCCAATGTGTGAGGTAGTCGCGGAGGGGTTCCTCCGGTCCCTGGACGCACATGGCCAGCTCGCGGGGCCAGCCGGGCCGCTTGTAGGTGCCGGTGAAGTTGCGGACGAACGCTTCCTCGAAGTCCGTCCAGGTGTTGATGCTGCCGGCCAACAGGCTGTTAAGCCAAGTCCGGGCCGAGCCGGTCAGCATTAGGGGGGCGTAGCGCACGGCTACGCGCTTGTTCCCCCTGGCGATGCCGACCGCGGTGGTGTAGTCGACCAACCAGTCCTCCGGCTTGGTGGAGCCGTTGTACTTCGGGGTGTCGCGAGGGAGAGTGAAGCCGGCTGGGAACGACTCGTTGCGAATCCGGGGGCCAAAGCACGCCGGGCCGATCGAGCCCTCCTCCTCGAGGAGGGCCGACTGCGCCAGCCGCTCGATGCGGGTCCGAGCGTCGTTCTCGCTCCGCGGGACGCGCGGACCAAGCCGAGCGGCGAGCTCGGGGCGAACAGTTGGAGCGGGCGAGCGGGTACGTTCCTGCCGCGGGGGCGGGGTATGGTCTCGGCTGCGCCGGCTGCCGCCAGCCGGAGCGTCGTTGTGCCGGCTGGTGACGGCCGGCTGCTCGTCTCGCAGCCGGGTGCGTCCGTTGTGAGACCCAGTTCCCCGCCGGCCAGAGCCGCGAGGGGAAGAGGCCTGCTGGGCCGGCCGGCGCTGGCCAGCAGTAGGCGGAGCGTCCCCCTCGGGGACGGGGATTTCGGAGCCGGTGTTGACGCCGTCGAGCCGGGCCTGCTGGGCGTTGGCGGTGGCGATGAGGTCTTGGATGTGTCGTTCCTGCAGCTCTCGCTCTTCGCCCTCCAGGCCGGCAAGGTCGGCGTAGGCCATGTGAGCGGCCCTCAAGTTGGCGGCCGGCGTGTCGTATGTGGGAAGCCTGCCACCGAGGATTTCCGCGACCACGTGGCCGCGGTTGCGGACATCGTCGCGCCGACTGGGCTCGTTGCCGGCGGGGGTGAGGCCGTAGGCGGAGTTATACTCGCGATGCGCGGACTCCATTCGGCGCTTGGTGGTGGCAAGCACGGTTGCCTCGTCGAACAGCAGCTGGCGAGCAGCTTCCAGCTCGGCCGTAGCCATGGCTGGGTTCGTCGTAGGCGCGACGGGGGTGCTGAGGCCCCGAAGCACGGAGCCGAGGGGGTCGGAGGTGCCGGTGCGAGCGGCCACGGCGGCCGCGTCCGCCTCCGCCCTGGCACGACCGGAGGTCGCGGAGGAGCCGGTGGCCATTACCCCCGCGCGGATGCGGGAGCTGCTGGCCTCGCCCGAGGCGAGTGTGCCCACGGACGAGGGCGGGTCGAGGCAGTCGAGCACCTGGCTAGGGTACTCGTCGGCAGCTGGCTCATCGGCGAGGCTCAGCCTACCGACACGCTCGGTGAGGTTGGCGATGTCGATCCGAGGGTCGCTGCCGGGCCACTCAACGGACAGGCCGGCAGCGTCGCCCGCAGGGCCAGCGGGGGCGGGGTTCCGTCCCGCAGGAGCAAGCCCAACGAGCGTGCTGTTCCGCCCGGACGCGGGGCGACCGGGGGAGGTGGTGAAGGGTCCCGCCCGGAGTATGACTCCGACCGGTGCCGCGGACGGCCCCACGGTGGGCGCCAACTGTCGTGGTTTTCTCACGGCAGATGCCATGGGGTGGCTTATCGAGAGTGGTTGGGGCCGAAGGACGCCAACGGTCTCCGATGTGGCGATAGCGGCCGCTGACGCACAGGCATGCATGGCTACAGTCCGGGCGGTCGTACCGCTGACCGAAGACTGATTTAGACCCGGCAAAGCCACAGTACCGCTGCGCCGCCGTCCACTCCGTTACCTGCCCCGGCATGGCTACAGCGCTACCGGCCGTACCGCTGACTTCGGCCGGCTGGCGCAAGACGACGCCGGGCGGGGCAGCTCGTGCCGCGGCAGGTGAGCGCAAGCCAATAGAAGAGCCGGCTGGTGGGCCCCAGCTGGCGATTTTGCTCCGTTGGTGGTTTTGGTAATTTATAACAATATACAAGTCATTGAACTAATGTTTTCCACTAAGTATATTTCAGGAAATGTTCAATGATAGGATTGGCAAAAGGATTGTGGAGATTGTGGAATACCCCAAGATGCAAGGAAATAGGTTGGCAAAGCTTCAAGCAAGAGGACTCTACATTTTACATTTGTGAGAAATCACTTTGAGTCCATAGGAAAGCCAATACTATTAAAAGGGGGTAAGGTTTTGTTGGTGAACAAAATGCTCATACGTGCACAAGTGATAGTCACCAAAAACACCCACAAGCTCTTCCACAAAGTCTGTCCATAGCCATATACTCAAAATCGGTGCAACCAACATGTCCATCCCGGTGCCACCGATTCTCAACCATAGACAGACCCAGCCAAACCCTAGCCACTTCGGTGCAACCGATTCCATTCCGGTGCCACCGAGTTTAGGTTGCCAACTCTCTGTTACGCAAAGTCACAATATCGGTACAACCGAGATTGTTGGATCGGCGTCACCGAGATTGTCAATCTGACCGTTGGTCACCTTATCGGTGCAACCGAGTTTCCTATATCGGTCTCACTGAGATTCAAAAGTTGCCACCTTTTGGTCACTTCGGTACCACCGAGATTTACACATCGGTGTCACCGAGTTGGTCATTTTGTGTGTAACGGTTGGATTTTTGGAGATGCCTATATATACCCCTTCACCACCACCTACTCGAAAGAGAAGCACTCAGAACTATTCCATACTTGCCCCATCCAGTTTTCTGAGAGAGAGCCACCTACCCTTGTGTTGAGGTCAAGATCTTCCACTCCAACCATATGGATCTTGATTTCTAGCCTCCCCAAGTTGCTTTCCACCAATCCCATCTCTTCCACCAAGCCAAATCTGTGAGAGAGTGATTGTGTGTTGAGGAGTCTATCATCTTGAAGCACAAGAGCAAGGAGTTCATCGTCATTACCGAGCCTATTACCTTTTGGAGGGTGGTGCCTCCTAGATTGGTTAGGTGTCGCTTGGGAGCCTCCTACTTCGTGTTGTGGAGTGAACCAAGAAGTTTGTAAGGGCAAGGAGATCGCCTACTTCGTGAAGATCTACCCATAGTGAGGCTAGTCCTTCGTGGACGGAAGCCGTTATGGAATAGTCAAGGTTGCTACTTCGTGGACCCTTATGGGTGGAGCCCTCCGTGGACTCTCGCGACCGTTACCCTCCGTGGGTTGAAGACTCCATAAACGTGGATGTACGATAGCACCACCTATCGGAACCACGGGAAAAATCATCGTGTCTACAATTGCGTTTGATCTTCCTACCCTACCTTTTTACTCATGCTTGTTGTTACTTTCGGCTGCTATACTCTTAGACATGCATGTGTAGGGTGTACTTGACTTGCCATGAAATGCTAAAATTGCCAACTCTAAAATTTGGGAAAAGGCAAAACTTTTATTTGGTCAAGTAGTCTAATCACCCCCCTCTAGACATACTTATGGTCGTACAAGTGGTATCAGAGCTTTGGTCTCCATTGCATTGGTCTCACAACCTAGGAGAGTATGGCGTCTAGTGAGGGTAATTATCACCGTAGAGGTCCGTACTTTGATGGCACTAATTTTCCTAGTTGGAAGCACAAAATGAAAATGCATATTCTTGGTCATAACCCCGCCGTTTGGGCTGTTGTTCGTGTTGGCTTGCAAGGTGAGTTCTTTGGTGATGGAAAGGAACCGGATCGTGAAGCGACCGCGGAAGAGTTGAAGATGTTGCAATACAACGCTCAAGCATGCGACATTCTCTTCAACTGCCTATGCCCCGAAGAATTCAACAAAATCAGCCGTCTTGAGAATGCAAAAGAGATTTGGGATACTTTGGTTGATATGCACGAAGGAGCCGAGTCCGTGAGAGAATCCAAGTTGGATGTTCTTCAAGGTCAGCTTGACAAGTTCAAGATGAAGGATGGTGAAGGAGTCGCTGAGATGTACTCTAGGCTAGCTCTCATCACAAATGAGATTGCCGGCTTAGGAAGCGAAGAAATGACCGAAAAATTCATCATCAAGAAGATACTTAGAACTTTGGATGAGAGATACAACACCGTGTGCACATTGATCCAAATGATGCCCAACTACAAAGATCTCAACCTACGGAAGTCATTGGAAGGATTGTTGCTCATGAGATGACACTCAAAGACAAAGAAGAGCTTCACAACAAGTCTAGCGGTGCTTACAAAGCCACAAGTGATGCTCCCGCAACTTCAAGCGACAACCTTGTCACCAATGAAGAGATAAGCCTCATGGTCAAGAAATTCAACAAGTTCTACAAGAATAGAGGCAAAGAACGAAGCTCCAACTCAAGATATGAAGAGAAGCATTCGTCAAGTCGTGACCGCAATTGCTACAATTGTGGGAAGCCCGAACACTACTCCAATGAGTGCACGGCTCCCTACAAACAAAGAGAAGAGTCACCTAGAAGACGAAGCTTAAGGAATGAATCACCTCAAAGAGAAAGAAGGAGTAGAGATGATCGTTATGAATGAAGACCCTCAAGGAGAAGTAGGGATTCGGAGAAGAAGGACAAGTACACCAAGAGCTACACAAGAAGAAGACATCAAGCTCATGTTGGTGAATGGGTTTCCGGCTCCGACTCCGACAACAACTCCGAGAGAAGCTATCACTCCAACTCCGACTATAGTCAAGATGAAGGTGTTACCGGAATTGCACTAGTGACTACCAACTCCTATGATCTATTTGATTCACCAACTGAAGGGAGTGGAAGTTGCTTCATGGCTAAAGGCCCCAAGGTATCACACCCCGAGTATCTTGATTTCAATAGTGATGAAGATGATTTGCTTTATGATGATGACTTGCACTTTGATGAAACTAGTGATGTTAGTCAAAATGAACTTGATAATTCTCATGCTAGTCAAGATAAGTCATTTGATGATGATAAGATGAAAATAGAACAACTAACTAAAGAACTAAACACTCTTAAGATAGCCCATGAATCTACTCTCGAAGATCATAGAGAGCTTGTAAGGACTCATGAGAAGCTATGCTTTGAGAAGCTCAACTTGGAGCAAGAGCATGAGTTTCTTAAAGCTATCAATGACGATCTCCGAAAGAAGACTTCATCTTATCTAGCCAAACGACTACTCTTGTCTACATTCATGCCACAAGTTAAATCTAAACAAACTAGTAACAAAGGCAAGAAAGGTTCTTCATCTAGTAGGAACAATAAAAATGCCAAACCTAATGATGTTGCTTCTAGTAGTTCTATTGATTCCACTAATGATGATTCTCTTAGCCAAGTTACACTTGAGCAAGAAAATGCTTTATTGAAAGGAATTATAGAGAAAGGTATCTACAAGAGTCTTGCCGGGTGTAAGCAATTTGAGGAAATTGTACGCAAACACGGAGGATAACGGAAGAACCATGGCATTGGCTACTTCAACGCTAATGGAGTTGAATGGGAAGAAGGTCAATACCCCAAGCCCAAGTTTGTTCCTCAAAAGGAGAAGTATGAAAATGCTCCTCCCAAGGGAACAAACACTCAAGATGACCTTCCACCACAAGACCACAAGCTCAAGGACAAGAACAAGCTTCAAGACGATATTGACTCATATGAAGATGAATCCCTAGCTTTGGTGGAGTGGGTTCCCAAGGCTACTTCAACACCATGGATCCCCATCAAGTTGATATGGGTCCCCAAGAAGAAGAACTAGAGAGTTCTTGAGGGGTGACTCCGCCAATGAAATTCACACACATTCATTATTGGCAAGAACTATTTGCAATCAACATCAACTCTATGCAATAGTTCAAGGAGTCACACATTCCCTCAAAGGTAAGCAAGGGACAAGGTAATCAACAAATCCATGGACATCATCACACATGCTTTGCACTCCATGTCCATAGATATCCTTGTATTTGTCTCTTGTGTGTTGGGACTAACCCATGTAGGTGAGAAGAGTAAGGAAACAACAAGGATGCTCCCAATTCGTGGTGATCTTCATCAACCTTGAGCATCCACCACTACCTCACCAACATGAAGTCTTCATCGACAAAACCCAAGGTTAGTTTATCCGTCCTATGGGGGGATGTCACATCAAGGGGGAGCTTTACTCTAAGATTTGAGTCAAAGCATCTCTTAGTATGTGACAACATTAAATGCTTTATGTAAAAGTGGTAACCCCACTTGTGCTTAAACGATGAGTATGACCTATGATCAAGTATTCTTACTTAGCTCCTAAGTCAATATACTCATATATAGATGACTCCGTCATTGCCAAAAATGCTTGTTAGATGCTAGTATGTATGTGCATGTTGCCATGATTTCATTTGACATCTTATTGTGTGAGCATGTTGGTCTGCATTTATTTATCCATTCGAGGACATCCAATTGTTGCTATTTGGCTTTTGTTTCCTCTTTTGCCAATTGGATGGACAAGAATGCCTAGGACCACTCTCTAGCTATCTATGCTTTCTCACCTCATATTCTATTCATGCTCCATCACAAAAGTTGAACAAGTACTTTTCGATCCCTCTGTGTGTGGAGCACTCGGAGTTCCGTATCGACAAAGGACTGACCATTAAAACCTCCCAAGTGCATCTCGGTGGAACCAACCCCAAAATATCGGTCTCACCAAATGCCTAAGGTTGATCTGGTTTTCAATCTCGGTACCACCGATTCCATATTCTCGGTTACACCGAGTTTCCCTGCCAGCTGACAGTTGAGGAACTCGGTGACACCGAAAATTTAGAATCGGTGTCACCGACAGCCGAGGGTATATAAGAGGCGGACCCGACCTTTGAAAATTCCTTCAAACCGTCGCCCCCTCCAAAACCCTACGCTGCCGATTCGTGACCCCTGGTCGTCGCCTTTGCTTCCCTGTGCGTCTCCGCCGCTGGGAATTGCCGCCGCCGACGGATTCTTCACCCCCATCGCCGCCGTAGCGGATCTGTCGCCAAGTTAGGGTATGGATCCGACCCTTCTTCGCGCTCCCCGTCCAAATCTTGCGCACTGAAGTTTATTCCATCGATAATCCACCATTTGCAAACCTCTCCATCCACTGGAAATCTCATTAGATTAGCGAACCGAATTTTTTTAGGTTTAGTTGCCCGCAAAATCGCATCTCGGTGATACCAAGTCAGAAAAATTGGCTCCACCGATTTTATTTTTGTGCTACTGAGGACAGTACTCGGTGAAACCGAGTGGCAGTTTTCGGTCCGACCGAAACTGCTGTCAAGTTTATGTTAAGAGTATTGTGAGTCTCGACAGCACCGAAAGTTTTGACTCGATGACACCGAAATTCCATTTTGCAGTGAACTACATCTAAGATTTTCCTGTTCAAACTTTCAAAAATAGCTGCATTTTGTGATGACTTATCTTCTTCTACTCTTCTACACTCTATTCACAGGGTCAGATATGTCAGAGGCTGAGGACAGTGAGAACAACTTCAGAGAGCAGAGTGTTGATTTGGATTCAGGCACTAGTCCCAAGTCTAGTTCCTCTTCAGATCCAGGCACCCCCAGTTCTCATGGGTTGCCCAAGGCTGCTACTAGGGCCAGGAAGAAGCTGAATTCAGATGAGGAGGATTCAGATTTTGTGCCAGAGGAAGTTCTTGCCAAGAAGCAAGACAAAGCTGCTAAGAAGTCTGCAAATGAAGCCACCTCTTCCAGGAGAGTAGTCAGCAAGACATATGCCAGTTCTGAGGCTATGAGAGCACCTGAGAGTGCTAGGGCTACCATGACCATTGAGCCCCCAAGGAAGTCTATGCCTAAGAAGGCAGGAGAGAAGAAGCATGCCAGAAAGAGGATTGTCTATGTCACTGGCAGGGCCACATCCATGTATGAGGACCCAGAGGAGACTGCTGGTGCTGCTGCTGAGGAGGAGGAGGAAGAGCAAGTTGTCAAGGCCCCTCCCAAGAAGAAGCAAAAGAAGCTTTTGGCAGATGCTATGCCAAAGCAAGATCCCTCCAAGAGCACCAAGTCTGCCCCCAAGAAGGCTGCTGCTGAAAAGTCCAAGAGGTCATCAAGACAGATTCTAGCTTCTGAGAAGAACAAGGGAACTACCTCCAGAGATAAGGATGAGGATGCCATGTCTGCATTGATGAAGCTTAGACCACACCTTCCTGAACACAATGCCAGCCATCCACTTGCTGAAGACATGAAGAAGAGGAAGGATTCTGGATTGAGGGCATGGAGAGCTATTGATCCATATGCCCAAAGAAGAAAAACAGCTGTGGACTATAGGTTCTATACCAAGGAACAACAAGATTTCTATGAGACTATCTTGCTTGACAAGAGTCTAGCTGTTAGTGATATGAGATACGTTGACTGGATGTATATCAAGGCTAATGAAGATTACTTTCCAAATGTTCAAGACAACTTTCACTGCATTGGCCTAGACAAGTTTGTTGGCAAAGGATTCACTGCATGGAATGACGAGATGATCATGCAATTCTACTCCACTGCTCACTTCTATGGAGATGGTAGAATTGTATGGATGACTGAAGGAGCAAGATACGAGTCTACTGTTGAGGAATGGGCTGCCATCTTAGGAGTCCCAGAGGTGCAAGATGGTGACTTGGATGTCTACTCTGAATCCAAGGAGAGCCATGATGCTATGAAGGACATGTACAATGCTATCCCTGCTGCTAACTTGAAATCTCACAAGTTAGGATCTATTTACTTCCTCCAGGCTGGCCTCCGCACCATGAACACTATCTTGAGGCATACTTTGATGCCTAAGTCAGGAGATGATTCGAGGCCATTCAATCAACATGCTGATCCATCTTGATAGACACACCAGGATAAGGGTGATGGATCTAATTGTGGAGACTGTGAAGAGGGTTGCTGCTGATCAGAAGCTCTCATGCTGTTATGCACCCTACATTCAGATGCTCATCAACTCCAAGCTGGAGAAGCACATCTTTGCTCTGGACAGACCCCATTTGCCCCTACAGCCAGATTTAGAGGACAACATTGTGGTGATGGACCCAGAACATCCCACATCAGCTGCAGCTCAAGCACAGGCAGAGGCAGAGGCAACTAGAGCCACTAGTGCTCTAGTCCCTAGATCCAGGAACGAGGAAATGGATCTTTTGATCTCAACCATTCAAGGCATGCAGAAGGACATCAAGGACATACTGGAGAACCAGAACAGTCTTGTCAGGATCTTTGAGAATAGAGTCAAGACCCTCAATGACAAGGTGGATGGGCTGACCAAGATAGTTAATGAGCTCAAGAAGGAAGTTGACTCTATGCCTCTTCCTCACTCTACAGATGATGATGATGATGATGATGATGAGGATGACTCTCCTCTCAGGCCAGGCACACACTTCACTACCCAGGCCAGATCAGCCACAGTGCCAGCTCCAGAGTTGAGGCCTTCTTCATCAGCACCTGCTACAGTCACTTCAGCTCCATCAGCTCCTCCAGTGCCTCCCGTTGCTACTCCAACTCCATCCATGACGTCTGCCGACATCTTCGCCGACGCAGTTCTCTTGACTCCTTCATCAACAACCGGAGGAGATCAACCCAAGAACGATTAGCTATATCTCTTTGAACTTTTTGGTAACTTGTTGCCAAAGGGGGAGAAATGTATATAGATCTTTAGGCTTCGAGTGAGAGAGCGTTTGGTTTTTATCGGTTTTTCAAAAACATTTGATCTTTTGGTTTGGATGTGTTAAACTATGTGGTGTTTGATCATACGCTTAATGTGTGTTGCTACTATTTCCTATCATCTTAATGCTTATGAGATGATCATTCACCTTTGCTTGATTGTGTTGTGCTATGATGCTCATTCTAATTATTCTCGCACACCACCAAGTTGTATGTGACATGGAAGAAGTGCCCCATGTACCTAATCGATTGTGCATTTGCATTAAAACGCAAATTCAAAATAATGCACAAATTTAGGGGGAGCTCTTGCTTATCACATACTTCTCAAAGCGACGATTATATTCATTGATTATATCATATGTCGAAGCTTTAATCTATATGTTGTCATCATTTACCAAAAAGGGGGAGATTGAAAGCACATTTGCTCCCTTGGTGGTTTTGGTAATTAATAACAACATATAAGTCATTGAACTAATGTTTCCACTAAGCATATTTCAGGAAAAGTTCAATGATAGGGATGGCAAAAGGATTGTGGATAACCCCAAGATGCAAGGAAATAGATTGGCAAAGCTTCAAGCAAGAGGACTCTACATTTTACTTTGTGAGAAATCACTTTGAGTCCATAGGAAAGCCAATACTATTAAATGGGGTAAGGTATTGTTTGTGAACAAAATGCTCATACGTGCACAAGTGATAGTCACCAAAAACACCCACAAGCTCTTCCACAAAAGTCTGTTCAAAGTCAAATATCCAAAATCGGTGCAACCAACACTTTCCACTCGGTGCCACCGATTCCCAAACTCAGACAGACCCAAGCCAAACCCTAGCAAATCGGTGCAACCGATTCCACTTCGGTGCCACCGAGTTTGGGTTGCCAACTTTCTTTTACCCAATTTCACAAAATTGGTCCGACCGAGTTTGTTGAATCGGCGTCACCAAGTTTGGCAATCTGACTGTTGGTCACCTAATCGGTGCAACCGAGATTTATATATCGGTCTCACCGAGATTCAAAAGTTGCTACCTTTGGAGCAACTCGGTACCACCGAGTTCTATACTTCGGTGTCACCGAGTTGGTCACTTAAGGTGTAACGGTTGGATTTTTGGAGATGCCTATATATACCCCTTCACCACCACCCACTCGAAAGAGAAGCACTCAGAACTATTCCATACTTGCCCCATCCAATTTTCTGAGAGAGAGCCACCTACTCATGTGTTGAGATCAAGCTATTCCATTCCTACCATATGAATCTTGATCTCTAGCCTCCCCAAGTTGCTTTCCACCAATCCAATGTCTTCCACCAAGCCAAATCTGTGAGAGAGTGATTGTGTGTTGAGGAGTCTATCATCTTGAAGCACAAGAGCAAGGAGTTCATCGTCATTGCTGAGCCTATTACCTTTTGGGGGGTGGTGCCTCCTAGATTGGTTAGGTGTCGCTTGGGAGCCTCCTACTTCGTGTTGTGGAGTGAACCAAGAAGTTTGTAAGGGCAAGGAGATCGCCTACTTCGTGAAGATCTATCCATAGTGAGGCTAGTCCTTCGTGGACGGAAGCCGTTATGGAATAGTCAAGGTTGCTACTTCGTGGACCCTTATGGGTGGAGCCCTCCGTGGACTCCCGCGGCCGTTACCCTCCGTGTGTTGAAGACTCCATAAACATGGACGTACGATAGCACCACCTATCGGAACCACGGGAAAAATCATCGTGTCTACAAATTGCGTTTGATCTTCCTACCCTTCCTTTACTACTCATGCTTGTTGTTACTTTCCGCTGCTATACTCTTAGACATGCATGTGTAGGGTGTGCTTGACTTGCTATGATTGCTAAAATCTGCCAACACTTAAAATTGGGAAAAAGTAGATTTTTATTTGGTCAAGTAGTCTAATCAGCCACCCTCCAGACATACTTTCGGTCCTACAGGATGCCCCGGAAGGCATCCCATCTTTCTTCAACAAGTATCGGTATGTTTTCAGATTCGTTTCATTCATGTGATATGTGCAAATCTTGGAGCGTCTTTTGCCTTTAGTTTATGCACCATGCTGGTATGAGATAGTCCATGGTTGATTTATAGAATTATCATTGCACTTCACTTATATCTTTTGAGTATGGCTTTATAGAATGCTTCATGTGCTTCACTTATATCATTTGAAGTTTGGATTGCCTGTTTCTCTTCACATAGAAAACCGTTATTTGAAGAATGCTCTTTTGCTTCACTTATATTTATTAGAGCATGGTCTTTTGTAGAAAGAATTAAACTTTCTTGCTTCACTTATATCTATTTAGAGAGTCAACGGGAATTGGTCATTTGCATGGTTAGTCATAAAATCCTACATAAAACTTAGGGATCGCTGAATATGATATGTTTGATTCCTTGCAATAGTTTTGCGATATAGAGATGATAATATGTGGGAGGTACTAGTGGATGATCGTGTTTAGTAAGATATTGGTGTTAAGGTTTGTGATTCCCGAAGCATGCACGTATAGTCTCCCGTTATGCCAGGAAGTTGGAGCACAATTTATCCTTGATTGTCTATCTTTGTGTGAAGGTCGGGCGCGCGACATGGTTAACTCCTACCAACCTCCCCCTAGGGGCATGCGTAGTAATACTTTGCTTCGCGGGCTAATAAACTTTTGCAATAAGTATATGAGTTCTTTATGACTTATGTGAGTCCATGGATTATACGCACTCTTACCTTTACGCAATTTGCTAGCCTCTACGGTACCGCGCATTGCCCTTTCTCACCTCGAGAGTCGGTGCAAACTTCGCCGGTGCATCCAAACCCCGTGATATGATACGCTGACGTGGCTTGAGACTGCGTCGGTAGTTCCCCAAAGAGGAAGGGATGATGCAGCACAGCGACGGTAAGTATTTCCCTCAGTTATGAAACCAAGGTATCAATCCGTAGAGGAAGATCACGCACCCACGTAGACATCACCTGCACACAAACAACAAATACTTGCAACCCGACGCGAAAGAGAGGTTGTCACGCTCTCTACGGTAATAATATAGATTAGGTAATGATAGTTTTGGCAAATAGATCTCACAAGAACACAAAATAAAATTAGTAAACAAAAATTGCAGCAAGGTATTTTTTGTTTTTTTTGGATTAATAGATCTGAAAACAAAAGTTGCAAATAGTAGATCGGAAATCAATATGATGGAAAAGTAGACCCGGGGGCCGTAGGTTTCACTAGTGGCTTCTCTCATGAGTATAGCGCACGGTGGGTGAACAAATTACTGTTGGGCAATTGATAGAAAATTGAATAATCATGACGATATCCAAGGCGATGATCATTATATAGGCATCACGTCCAAGATAAGTAGACCGACTCCTGCCTGCATCTACCACTATTACTCCACACATCGACCGCTATCCAGCATGCATCTAGTGTATTAAGTTCATGCAAAAATGTTGTAATGCAATAAGAACGATGACATGATGTAGACAAGATCTATTCATGTAGGAATAGACCCCATCTTGTTATCCTTAATAGCAACGATACATGCGTGTCTTGCTGCCCCTTCTGTCACTGGGAAAGAACACCGCAAGATCGAACCCATCACAAAGCACCTCTTCCCATGGCAAGAAAAATCGATCTAGTTGGCCTAACTAAACCAAAGATTCGAAGAAGAAATATGAGGCTATAAGTAATCATGCAAATAAGAGATCAAAGAAGACTCAAATCATATTCATGGATAGAAACTGATCATGAACTCAAAATTCATCGGATCCCAACAAACACACCGTAAAAGTCATTACATCAAATAGATCTCCAAGAGACCATTGTATTGAGAAACATAGAGAGAGAGGAAGCCATCTAGCTACTGCCTACGGACCCGTAGGTCTATGGTGGACTACTCACGCATCATCGGAGAGGCACCTATGATGAAGATGAACCCCTCCGTGATGGTGTTAGATTGGATCTCGAGGTTCTGGAACTTGCGGCGGCTGGAATTGTGTTTCGTCGACTCCTCTAGGGTTTTTGGATTTTCTAGGAATTTATAGGCTCGATAGTCGGTTGAGGGGGTGCCCGAGGTGCCCACCCTCTACCAGGCCGCGCCAGGGGCCTCTGGCGCGCCCTGGTAGAGGGTGGCCACCCTGCGCCCCCTCTTCTGGTGATCTTTGGCCCATCTTCCTTCTTCCGGTCCATAAAAAATCCACAAAAATCCCCGCAGCGTTTGGGCTCCGTTTGGTACTGATTTTCTGCGAAGTAAAAAACAAACAAAAACAGCAACTGGCACTTTGGCACTAAGTCAATAGGTTAGTCCCAAAAAAATGATATAAAGTTGTTATAAAATGATTGTAAAACATCCAAGATTGATAATATAACAGCATGGAACAAGCAAAAATTATAGATACGTTGGAGACGTATCAGCATCCCCAAGCTTAATTCCTACTCGTCCTCGAGTAGGTAAATGATAAAAACAGAATTTTTGATGTGGAATGCTGCCTATCATGTTCATCATATATTCTTTTCTTTATAGCATGGACAATTGGACTTTTCATATGGTTCAAAGCAATAGTCTAGTTTTGACATGAAAACTTTAATACTCAAGCATATCAACAAGCAACCATGTCTTTCAAAATATCAACGCTAATGCAAGTTATCCCTAGCCCATCATGCTCAATCATTGATCCATTCACAATGCACACTCAAATATTAGCTACACCTAATGCTCAAGTAGGATCATAGTGCCCCCTAGTTGGTGCTTTATAAGAGAAGATGGAGACTCAAATCGAAAACTAAAAATTGCATAAAGTAAATAGATAGGCCCTTCGCAGAGGGAAGTAGGGATTTGTAGAGGTGCCAGAGCTCAAGTGTTTAAATTGAGAGAGAAAAAATATTTTGGGTGGCATGCTTTTCCTGTCAACGAAAACGACAAAGTAGCTCACAATACTTTCCATTCTAGATATATCATAGGCGGTTCCCAAACAAAAAATAAAGTTTATTCCTTTTTCCACCAAACTTTCACTTTCCATGGCAGGCCGTATCCACGGTTGTCTTCCATACCAACACTTTCCAAGGAATTTATTATTTGACAACATAAAGTAAATATTTTTTCATTTTCATTTCGGGAATGGGCATCCCTATTACCGCCGCACTCTCGTGCAATGACAAGTGAATAAACACTCATCTTGAGAATACCACATCTAGCACGGAAAAATATTGGACACTCCCCACCGTTTCATGAGCGGTACGAGCACACAAAAGAGAAAATTTATTTTGAAAATTTAGAGATGGCACATACAAATTTTCTTGGAACGGCATGGAAATACCGCATATAGGTAGGTATAGTGGACTCATAAGGCAAAACCTGGTTTAAAGATTTTGGATGCACAAGTAGTATTTCTACTTAGTACAAATGGAGGCTAGCAAATAGATTGAGAAGCAACCAAACCAAGAAATGAAAATTCACATGAGCGAGCATTGAGCATAACTAACACCGAATAATGCACCATAAGTAGGATGTAACTTCATTGCATAACTATTTACTTTCATGCATGCATAGGGAATCACAAACCTTAACACCAATATTCCTACTAAAGCACAATTACTCACTAACATGACTCACATATTACTATCATCATGTTTCAAAACTATTACAAAGAATCAAGTTTAATTTGTCCAATGATCTTCATGAAAGTTTTTATTATATCCTCCTTGGATATCTATCACTTTGGGACTAGTTTCATATATTGCCATTGCTTTTTCGCAAGCTCAAACAAATTTAAGTGAATCATATGAGCATAAAGATTTAATCTCTCAAAATAATATAAGTGAAGCATGAGAGGATTTCTTCAAAATTTAGCTACTCTCAAATTAATCTAAGTGAAGCACTAGAGCAATTCCGTTGCTCAAAAGTTTTAAGTGAAGCATAAAGAGCAATTCTAACAAATCATAGCATATTTTTTTGCTCTCTCAAATAGTTGTGTGCAGCAAGGATAAAAGCAAACAAAGCAAAGATACAAGACACTCCTAGCAAAACTCATGATATATGACGAATAAAAATATAGTTCCAAGTAAAATACCGATGGTTGTTAGAAGAAAGAGGGGATGCCACCCGGGGCATCCCCAGGCTTAGTTGCTTGTTACTCTTTGGATATTACCTTGGGCTGCTGTAGCTTCCCCAAGCTTTGGCTCTTCTTACTCCTTATTCCTTCC